>OX638388.1:9339276-10539276 GCA_951813805.1 Limnephilus auricula | reverse complement strand
TGTCACCCAGTATTAATTTTGTACGCCGAATACGAACTCTCTACGTCAACTGACGTCATTGGAAAAAATTTAAATTTGGCACCATTTCTGGAGATACTTGTTAAGGCAGGGTATGACCTGAGCCGTTGATGTAGGCATTAATGTTCTTCATGTATTCAAGATTCGGGTTTTTAACTTTTTACAAATCTTTTCTGATATTGAATTCGGAAGGGAATTCGATCATTGTTTCCAGTATTTCTATTGAATTAAATAGAGGAAGGTTTTTTGTTCCCAATTTTTCTATAGCATCAGTTAACTTGTGGAAATATGTTGAGATGAGGGCGAATGATAGCTTGCTTGACTGAATTGCAATGGCCTAAGAACTGTCAAATTGAGCAAAGAAATATACACGATTGGGAAAAATGGCTAAAATATACATTAACGCCGTAATTAGAGAGTTATATGCAATTGCTTATGCAAATATGCAAATGCATAAAATTTGATGTCTAGTAATGATTCAAGGCTATTCATGCGCAAGCGTCGCCAACACCGGCCATCCGTAGTGCAAATTGCATCTGCATATCTTTCATTTTCTCCACCGCATTGATAGTTCATACAGTTTGGTCGTAGTTCAGCGACAGTTGGCACGTTTCCATACTATATCTCCTTTTGATTCTATTATCTATAGTATCTAGGATATGTAGTACTTACGGGGTTATAGACAATGGTTTGGAATAACTCTCCGCCCTGAATGGACTCGTCCAGTTTGTCCCTCCCTCCGGGATAACGGTCGATGAGAAGCGTGTGGGTGAAGAGGCCGCACGTCTGCCGTGGTAGCACCATTATGTTGCGGTGGATGAAGCCACGTCTTAATCTAAAAATTAAATTGTACTATTTATTAGTATTCCATAATACAACATTTACTCCAAAATACACAATCAAATTGTGCACATGAAAGCCTTCAGCATCTTATTTATGCTAGACAGATTACTTCAAATTAACTAAGCAAAAAATAAATTTATTGGTACTGAGCCGTTTTGGGCTTCTTATTAAGCTAAACTTTGAGACAGTTTTGCGGTGTCCGTAATTGCAAATACGTTTCCATGACAAAACAGAACACAAAAGGGAACATTGAAGAAAAGTGAAGATGAAAATATATTTTATCACATTCCGTTTTGTCACTGTTCTGTTTTATCCGGTTACCAGAGGCCGTGAGAAAAACAATTCCCCTCAAGACCTATGTCATCTTTGGGAACGCTGTGTAGTGGGTCTTTTTAAGGAAAGAAAGTTCTGGGAAGGAAAAAGGTAAGAGGGGAGGGTAGGATATGGAGTGAGTGAGTCCAGGAGTGAGAAGAGTGACGTATGAATCCATTTCTCCTACTGGGGTGCAAGGCAATGGATCTAGCCTGCCATGCAGTAGGCGGGCAGATGTATCCATCACCAAGATCCGGGCAAACCTCACCTCATGGATCCGGGCACCTCTGCTAAGTTACCAAACGTAGCAAACTACTTGGGGTGAGGTGTTGGTTATTCAATAAATGGTTTCTCTACCCGCAAAATATGGGATAAACAGTGAAATCTAGGTGGATTCAATTCAAATCATCGGCCTCACCTGGCGGGCCGCAGATGAGGGTACTCCTCCGTGCTGGTCACCTTGACGCCCCACACCTTCTTCCAGGCTGTGTAGAGCAACTCGTGCGCGGGGTAAACGCCCGAGTGATGCGGCGACACCGAGTAGCCCGAGTCCACGGGGATGCCGTGTGTCAGCGCAAAATCCCGGTTCAGGTTCATCTCATACTCCAGCTGCGTCAGGTTGTCGTACAGGTGAGGCTGCTGGTGGTTCCACATGTGGGAGAACCTGGGGATGAATTGTAGAAAGAATGTGAGAGAGATCACCACTTTACAAGATTCACAATGCTGATATTGGTGAAGAATATGTTACTTTTAAAACAAATAAACAATAAGTTCTCATGCCGTGAAATTTGCACAACTTTTTAAACTTATAAATTGACGGTCTCGAAGAACAATGTCGGATCTGCTAAAAATTGAAAATCGGTTTGTTGGCTTATTTTGTTGATAGTCTGTATTTTCGTAATTTTAAACGAAATGCAAAATATCAAAACAACACTTTATTTCTTGATCTCAAAAATAGTGAAAATGCAGAAACTAAACTTTCAACAGCTCTACTGCAAAGCTACACAGTCGCAAATCCAACATTGTTCTTCGGGAGCGTCAAAATGATTACGAAAATAACTTTATACATAGGTATAAACTTATAGCATCTGGACCAGGGGTGAATTTTTATTTTACATTAACCACACAGAAGGTCCTGAGGAAAATAATTTCTGTGATATTGGGCGATGATGTCTTCTTAAAGAAAGAAAGGAGTGAAACTGTGTTCCTTTCACAGCCAAGCTGTTGAACTCAAGAACAAGTAGAAGAAATAGAAAAAAGAATATCATCGGACAGCAAAATAATATCAACATTTTTTACTCCAAATATGCTCAAGAATCGCTGGTTAAAATTCTTCGGGAATCCGTCCCTTAACCTGTCATTGGCCGTACATATTCCGGTGTACCATCAATTTTGGAAGCGATTTTGTCCCTTATGTATAAAGAAATTGTATCAAGAACACGGTCAGAATCGCTTGGGCCATTCTCGTTCTTGACGTAACGAAATACTGCATAGCGTCTAGCCTCTCGGAATAATTTTAATAAATTGTCTATGATGCGGCGAGCATGAAAGATGGCCGACCAAAATGGCCGCCGCGTCAAAATATGGACGGAGTTGGTTTAGAAACTCTACACTATATTCTTTCATTGTTTTTGATATAAATTCACTGTGGAGAGAATAGATTTCAGGTATTAGCAGAAAGTTTATCTACATTATTTTCATGTATTTTTTGTAATATATCCCAAAAGAAATGTTATAAATATTGAATTCGCAAGAAATGTCAAATTTCTTACGTCGTAATGAAAAAATATATTTTTCTAATACTGGCTTTCAAAAGGTTAAACAAACAATGCATACCACATGAATCTCTTGGCGTGCTCGAGGATCATGTCGTCCCCGCGGTTCTCTTCCTCGGTGCCATGATGGAAGTACTTCCCGCTGAAGCCGAGGTTGAAGCGGAAGCCAGGCACGTACTGTCGGATCCTCGACTGCGTGGAGAGCAAGGCCTGCACATCGTCCGTTCGCAGACGAATCCCTGTAAACATTCACTCAATCATATTATATTGTTTCAAGACAAAACAGATTAGAAAAAAAAACCTAATCTATGTATTATTTTAACATGTTCCGTCTTTTTACTGTTGTTTCATCTGGTTACCTATTATAGCTAGAACGTAAGCAAATAAGGTGTGCTCATCAATCTCTTGTCATCCCAGAAAGGATGTGTTTTATTAGTAGTTCGCTAGCGAACGTTGGTGGCTTGCCACGCCGCAATCACTTACTGCATCGCATTTCATTCCAGACAACACACCGGAAAAGACTTTTGTTTTCAGTTGAACTATAATAGATGATGAGTTTAATTAAATTATATTAATAGCAACATTTGTGACAGAGGGATAACTTTAACAATGAGATGACATTTTAAGAGTTTTTAAATACTTGTATTATTTTGTATGAATATAAGAGTCACAACTGCTCCAAACTATCTGAAGCCAGCGGGACTACGCCATATTGAGGAATGTTGTGAAGCTGTAGGGAGTGAGGAAGGGAATGAGATGTCGAATCAGAATGGCAGTTTTCTATTTTTTTGAGTATTTATTTATTGCGATTATCTCGAAATTTTATCATTGTGGGTTATCAACATTTTACACCACCTCAATTTACATAATAAACGTAATCTAATTTAAATAAAATAATACATAAATTACATCATATATTATATTCTCTCAGTATCATTCTAAGAACACCAGTCAGAATTGAAACTTTGCTTGAAGTTGCTTCAGCTGTGTTTAGTGGCCTAATCTTAATAGCCAGGTATTTCCCAATCTTTCTATTCCTCTCAACATAAGCAAAATGAGAATTTCGTAGTCCCATGAACAACGGGCAGTTGGGACTCGTGGGTGATAATGACATTTTTTAAATATCATTATCAAAGTTTACCAAAGAAACCACAAAAGCACCGTAAATAAGTAAGGAAAACCTTAAAAATATTTAATTTATCCAGGAAGTGAAGAATGAGTGATTTTCAATTGTTTATTTTTAGAAGTAATCATACTATGTATTCAAATATGCAGACCGTCGGATAACTCCTACTCTGTCCAAAATTACGGGTGACATAATGTCGTTATGCCAAAATACATCAGTATCTTTTATTCTTTAAACACTGTTAAAGTTGGTAAGTCAGTTGGTCAAAACGAATATTATAATATTACTGAAAAATCAATTTGTGAAGCTGAAAGCATTTTTAAAATATTTGCTTCAATTGAACCACCAAAAAAATTATTAGAGATGATTGAAAAATTACCATTCGAATGAACACCATTTAGATCTAGATCTGAATTCTCTGAATCTATTTTTATATCATGCAGGAATATTTCACACCACGCATGCGTGCACCAACAATCGAAATAATAAGGTTAAAATAATTTTCAATGAAAATATTTTATTTATGTGAATACTGCACAAAATCCCAACTGCTCCCATCTCGGAACCAGATTATGGCTCACCCCAATTGGGAATGCCATATATCTGAGATTATGGCATCCCCAATTGGGGTGAGGCTAAAGGTAATGGGGAGGGGAAGAAGATGGGTGAGAGGAAGGTGGGGAAGTACATTGATATTTAGCTCTGGTCACCTAACACGGTTAAAGCCATTTCAAGCAAAGTTTTAATTCTGAATGGTGGTTTTACACCAGGGCGATCTATAAGTATATTCTACTCTGGAACATGCAGCAAATATACCATATATAATTTTTAATTAATTAATTTTTAAATAACACAAATCAATGAGTCAAAATTTATTTGCCCACTCTGGGATTCTTTTTTCTTTTCTTTTTAAAAAGAAAGACAAACATTCCCGGGTTACGAATAACCCAAAAACATTTGAAAATCTCCAACTACCACCTCACTAAGCGGAAGATGTTGCTTGTGTTGTGATGGGGGACTTAGCCAGCCGAGGAATTGAAAACGGAACGCCTGGGTGGGACCCATATGAGATGCCCACTCAACCACTGACTGGTCAATTCGATCCCGCAACCTTTGGATTGCGAATCGAGAGCCTTACCCCTCGACCGTCGGAGATATTTCATATACGACGGAGGCCGTCATATATGAAACAGAAGAATGAATGAAAGATTTGAATGTTATAACATTTAGATATTTCCAAAAGAAATGAGACACCTTAAGTGTATGTTTCAGAAAACCATAAATTATTCTATGACGTACATATTACGAAAGAGAAATTTGTAAAGAATGTAAGGTGAATTCAATAAAATAAGAAAGGGACTAATGGTTTCATTTCATCAATGAAACCGATATCGGCATCAACTTCTAATATTTGCAAAAAAATTATTATTTTTCTGTCCTAAAATGGGAAATTCTTCCTAGTCGGATAGCCAAAGTATGGTCAGATATATTTTGTGAAATAAATAAACTAACTGGATTCAAATTCTGGAAATCATCTCACTGCAACCTGGTTTTACCCTAATGATACAGAAGAACAAAAGGAGAATATTAGACAGACTAAAGTTCAGTGACGACTTGCCTCTTTCTCCAACGAAGATATCATCAATGTCCACGAGCAGCATCCTCTCCAGGCTGAGGCTGAGTTGGCCATGGCTGAGGTAGCTCAGAGAGTCGAGGAACAGTAGGCGGTGCAACCAGAAGCGAAGCCCGGAGCCAAACAGCACCCTCTGGATGGAGTCCAGGTGCCCGTGGTCTTGGATCACTGTTGTAAGCAAAGTCCTGTTCCCTATAAAGAGAATACAATACATATTAGATTAATAAATTAGAATACTGAAAATCCTAACAAGTGAAATGCCGCAGTGGTTTCAACTAGAAATAATCTTGGAATTGTGTATGAAAGTAAACTGACATTTCAAGCTCATATCGAAGGGATGTGCCGGTTGGCTTTAAAAATGTTAGGATTTGTTCTCTGAACTGTCAAGGTTTCAGGATACCCATACTCTTGAGAATTGTATACTTCTCCTTGATAGGCCGGAGAGTCGGTTTTCTATCCTTTTCCGACCGGCTTCATACGATTGTGAGTTTGATTTGAAAAAAATCCTGACAGAAAATAAATCTGTTTTTGGGAACGGAACCGGAGTCGATCGAACGTGCGGGAGCTGCTTATGTAGGGTACCTTTAAGCGCGCGTTTTTCGAGCAGTAAGTCGCCTAGTCCTATGGGATCTTAAATTATGAGCTTTACTAGTGTGGTCCATCAAATTTTGGACATTTTTTCTCGTTCGGAAAGGGCTATGTTGGAGAGGGTTCAAAAAAAGTTTCTGAGATTTCTCCACATGAGAGATTGCAGCTATTATCAGCGGCCCTACACGACGAATTTTCTTCTGGGCACCTGAGACTTCACTCTTTGCAGCTCAGAAGAGAGGGGTATGCCGCCACCCACTTATTCGGACTGCTAAGAGGCTAGAGCGAGAACTCAGCTATTTCAGAGTGTGTGATTCTCAAAGTATGTTCATGATGATTATCTTAGACAGTGGAATCATAGATTATTCTATCTTCCTGTCTGTAGAACCAAGATGCCAAAGTTAAAAAGGGAGTTCACATTGTTGATAGTGAATAAAGACTAAATTATCCCACATTTTGACACAATGTATGTGTTTTCACTTATCATGTAAGCAACACTTGCATACAAGGATTTCCAGCGATGGACCACACGTATGACAGAGGGTTAAATTAGATAATTTACCTTCAGGATAGTCAGGAATGTTTCTAACGGCCCACTCAACTGGCTCGTATGTGGAGCTGTTTGGCTGGAAAATGGTCCAGTCGTCCCCCGGCAGAGAGCCCCAGGCCGTCTCGCCCGACTTGGTCAGCCGCAGTACGGGGCTGGCGGAATTCAGGGTGGCATCCTGCAGAAGACAAAACCCACACAATATTAATAATCTAATTATGACTGTTAATAAACAGTGTAATCTAATTATCCACAAAATAATCTAATTAAGACTGTTAATAAACAGTGGTAAACATAGTATTTATATTGGACGCGATGAGTCAAATGTATTTCGTTTCATTAACTTCTTGAATCTCGGATGAAATTTGCCTACATACGGCCGTATTCCATAGAAAATTAATATCAGAGCATTCCTAAAGGCTAGAGCTTTGAAATAAAAAGCAACATCTGGAATGATATTGGCGCAAGTGATTCTGACCTTGTCCTTGTACAGTTTATTTAAACATAAAGGTTAAAATCGCATTTTATTTTTTAACCTCTCATCTGTCATCCGGACACCGGTGTCAGAGCGACAAATATGTGATTAAGTAGACAACAAGTTATTAATAATTCAAAACTAGCAACAAACTAAAACTGTCTAAAGAGCCTCCGAAATGATCAAGCGGCTTGCCGGCAAGCCCGTAGTTTTTGTCTATGGCACTTTGTGACAAGCCTTTTGACCGTCTCCAAAGATGGCTTGCGGTCTTCTCACGAGTATTGCGCAATAACTACGTGCTGGGGGCGGGCTTGATGCGAATTTATATCTTTTCAGGAATAGACAAACGAGAATAGATAAATAAGTACCTATAGACAATAAACATTACAATGAGTGGTAATTTTAGATATTACGTAGCTTGTAAAACAATTACATAAATTTATTATAACGTATGTAGTTATTGTTTTTGTTTTAAATTTGTAGAAATCCATCTAATTTTTATAAAAAATATTTTACATCAAATTTAATAATGTTATTATTAAGTTCTGCAAGTATTTTAGTTTTTTTTTTTAATATTATGACAGCTGTTTCGGCATTCAACGTCATTTTCAAACTGTGCTTAGGTCACCTTTAGACCACTTATTTATATGATTCTATTTACCCCAACCAATTTCATTATCCATGGAGCCTAAAATTATTTATTACTGGTAATGATAATGTAATGTTTTCTTAATTGTTTAATAATAACGTAGCTGCTATTGACTTATTTAAGTGTGTTATATTGTATAGGTCTTGTGTTAAAAAAAAAAACGAGTTTGCAACTCAATTCGCTATCCTTTGTATGTAAATATGATGGTCCGCAAACTACACAACTTCTCAAAAACCAGTTGTCAATGGCAACGCAAGCAGTGACTCCCAACTCGCCGTGCTAATTGACGGTGATCCGCCAGTTCCTAGTTGCCAAGGATACGCCAGTTTTGTTGTCAGTTTTCGAGATGACAGGTGAAGTGGTGGTGATCTATGGTAAAACAACCTGAGATAATTACTGAAATCGTAAAATTGACATGCGCCGTGAGAGAAGTTTGGCTAGCAACAATAGCAACGCGCAGTTGCAACCAGTTTATTTATGGTTGTAACCATAGCAACAACCAGTTTTGGTTTGGTTTCAATTTCTCCATCGGAGGCACTTTGAGCAAATAACATAAGAATCTTTTCAAATCCAGACCACAGATAAAATACCACCCTATCACATATTTCACAAAGGCAATTATTTTTATTCCAATAAATAATAAGTAATATTTCTTGATTCTATTGTAACTAAATTTCTCAGTCTTCATCTTGACAAGTCAAGTTATATCCTGTAATTTTTCACTGGTAAAGTTAGTTTAAACTCTAAATAGTTTTACCTTCAGTCTCATGTTGGTGTGAATGAAGAGTGGGAAGCCGGGAAGCTGCGCCCCCACAAGGGTCTCCTCCGAGGGGCTCAGGAAGCCCACAATGCCGACGGAGTACTCTCTGCAGTACTTGTCCAGCAGCTCCCGATTCCACTTGTCCATCAGCAGATACTTGGAGAGGTTCTCAAACACTATTACCCCGTAGCGCCCCTTGTCCAGGTTCGTCAGCACCGGCAGACTCTTGGCTGATACCTCCACTTTGTATCTGAAGAGAGGTTCGGATTAAAATTAAAAAAATATGCTTTTTTCTATTTGCAAAAGGAAACAGAAGTCAAGACTAAATATTTATTTACTAAATATTTTATATTACAATATATCTTAATAACCATCCCTATGCTTAGAACCACCACGGCTCAGCATCACTACCTGTATTTAGGTGTGAAATGGTACAATTTATTATTGTCCAAAAACAAAATTAGTATAACCGAAACTTTGAAATATGAACAATACAAAAAACAAATTAAGTCCCTGAAATTGGATAATGATATATTGTAACCTTAATTTACACTTAGTTTACGCTTAGTTTAATCTGCACTATTCAATGTAAAAAAATATATATGTATTGTTGTCTTTCAATAAAAATTTCTTTCTAAATTGTAAACCTATGTAAAAATGTTTGTATTTATCTTATAAGTTTTTGATTATTGATTACAAATTTAATTAGAACGTTATTTTTTGCTGTAAATACTCCTCCCATAAACACGAGCTCTTAGAGCTCAACTTATGTAGTAGTAGAATAATTATGTATAATTGTATAACTTTGCACAATGTAATCACCTGTATGTAAAATCTTTTTCTTATTAATAAATAAATAAAAATAATAAATAAATAAATAAAAATTTAAGTGCAAAGTTATCTGGTCCAGCAGCTGTGAGCAATGGGTTATTTGTGAGAAAGAGAATCAAGTTACTATGGAGCTATCAGTGGAATGCATATACATGTACTTAGATATCCTGTAATAAAAAAAATTATGGATCAAAATGTTTAACGACATTAGATTTCATTTAAGCAAAGGCCATATATTTATGACATCATTTAACAATTGAAAAATACAGGAGTCGAGTGTACTCATTTCGTTAGAATCAATCACGTATCAAATTCTTCCTACCTTACCTATTTTTATTTTTTAAAAAAGAAAGACAAACATTCCCGGGTTACGAATAACCTAGTGTTTTTTAATTTAAAATAACAGAGTGTGACAAAGATATGCCACATAAATTAGTGTTCATTTAAATTTATAAATTTTTTTTAAAGTATAAATAATTTACCATTAGGTGAATTTGAAATGAAAATTCACAATAACATTTGATAAAAAAAATGGCTAAGAGGGGTTAATTTTAATTTAAAAATAAATTATTCATCTTTGCATAAGAGATATATGCATATATTTATGCAGATTTGCATAAATAGTTTGGTACAATGTTACATAGCAGGAGCAGTCTATTTTGAAATTATTGCCACAAACATGGTTCTTGCAGGAGCAGTCTATTTTGAAATTATTGCTACAAACATGATTCACAACTTGGTACAGTGCAGGTGCGGTCAATTTTTAGATGATTTTTTTCCAATAACATGTGTTAGTTACTCCCGTAAGTTCATCATACCAGAAAGTCATGAAGCAAACATGCAATAAACATACACTTTGAATCCCGTGAACAATTAAAAAAACGGATAATTTACCACTAGTATTCAAAACAGCTATAGATGATATTTGCCACCTTCGACGCTTATATTTTCTTCGCTTAGATTTCTTCCTATGGTAGAAGAGGGGGTCAATTGAATTCGGAAGCAGCCACGGAATATCATTTCTTTGTACTGGATTTGTCAACTTGACGGCTGACAGCGGCTTGAGCACGGCAGCTACATATTTAAAATGACCCCATCTCCTGTTTACGGCGGAGTGGGGGTTGCATAACTTTTTAAATATCGCATCGGCAGCGGTTACGGCGAATAGCGAAGACCCGAACCGTGCTTATAACGCATCATGTTTTTACGGTGGCGGGTCTGTATGGGATTGTATGGCGAGTGCTATTGTGTTACAAAGTATCTTTTGATAATAAATTTGCGTCTGTCCGATGCATTATGTATAAATGCAAACATCCAAGTCAAATTAATTTTAAAAAATTCAACTCAAATTAATCAAATTTAATTATACTGCTTTAGAAGGAACTTTTAGAAGGCTTTTGTAAAGAGACGGGTTGTTCTAAGGGACTGGTCAAAAGATGGCGATGTCAAGAGATAGGTGATGCCAAGAGATGGGTCATGGCAAAAGATGTGTCATGTCAAGAGACGGGTCATATCAAGAAATAGGTCATGTCAAGAGATGGGTCACATCAAGAAATGGATCATTACAAGGGGATGTCAAGAAGTGGGTCATATCAAGGGATAGGTCATGTCAAGAAATGGGTCATGCCAAGAGACGGGTCATGTAAAGAGTATGTATGAGACAAGCAAGCAGTTACAAAGATGTGTGGCGGCTGGCGGTACATCCTCCACCTACAGGTAAGTGTTGTTAGTACTCACTTGATCCGGTTGTGCACGAGGAGCTCGGCGATGTCCTTGCACAGCTTGGAGTAGAGCGACTCGCCGAACACAAGCACCTTGGGGTCGAGGCGAAGGCGCGCCTGCGAGCGGTGGTCGGGTGGGGGTGCGGGGGGCGCCGGCGAGTGGGGTCCACAGCGCACCATCACCTGCGGCCGGTTGTTGCGCTGCATCAACCTGATAATGTGATGGGTGCTATTAGTTTAAGTAGTTATTGACATAAATATTAACATAAGAAAATTTCTCAATGTGAAAGAAAATAGTTATATATTTATTTCTAACACACTTTGGCTAGGTAGAAACACTACATAAAGTTGTGCTATTTATATTTTATTAGATAACTATTATTTATTATTTCGCTTTGTTGTGTCTACAATTGTTTAGCATCTCTACAAAGTGATAGCTAAACCATAAACTATGCAGTCTGTGAACATTTTTAACCCTTTCAGAGCTAAATTAAAACTGGCAGTGGTAGAAAATATCTGATGCTTCACAACAGATATTTGAAAATTTTTGTTACTGTTTTTTTTTCAATACTTTAGAAGTAATTATTATATATTATTTTTTTTTTAAATAGCACGCAAAGCCAGTTATACAAGCAAATGGAAAACGAAAACTGCCAAATTTTATTTGTCCTAAATCAGTGATGAGCAACACGTGGCCCGCAAGCCCATTTATTATGACCCACGAGAAATTTTGCACGTCCTTCTGTGTCTTGGCTAAATAAAATATCCAAAAATTTGCAGTAAAAATGGTTTCTGTTCTGTTTGTAAAAGGGTTTAGCAGAAAACTTTAGTCTTGGATATCTTGATATTTTTCATGGATTTTGTTTTATAAGGGTAGGTAGGCGTGCTTCCAAATCATATTTATGAAAACATATAAGTACACAACAGAAGAAAGTTTGTGATATTTCTTATTTAATAGCATTTTTTTTTCCGATGTCCGAGTGCTATGATCAAATATTTTACATATTCAAAATCTGTATTACAGAATACGAAAGGGCATCGCAACAAACTTTTGTCTGTCTATTTTAAATCAGTTACCGAAAATTGCAGTTAAGTAGGTATTTTTTTATATGTTCTATATTTCATATTTCAGATACGTTACTAAGGATGGGAAGGAGGTTGGATTTTAATCGACCGGTATACACGGCAACCTAATAAGCCAATATTGGAATGTAGGATGGGCAGAAATAAAGGAAGTGGTTGAGCTCTTGTTTTCGTTTCTCGCCTTTCACTTATTTTTGCTTTTCATTTCTTCGCACTTCCTCCTTCCATCTTCCTGCTTTTTTGGTTGTCGCCTCCCGATGCTTCTTGCTTTCTCATTTCTTTATTTTATGCTTTCTGCTATATGCTTCCAGCTTTCCTCTGTTTCTTCCGCCCCGTTTTCCGTTGTTTCGTGCTTTCCGTTTTCACTTCTTACTTCCGATTTCCTGCTTCTAACCTAACTAAATATATTTTTAAAAAAACTAACCTAGAGTGAACTTGAAACGTAAAATGTAATTGTGAGATTGTTGGGTACGCGTCCAAATCTAACCCATGTCTCTAAGATTTCCTAAAGTTTAAAAGACCTCAGTGCTCCACAACCTTTCCTGAAATAGTAGAAATCAATCAACCAGAGCCTGCCTCCGTGAACTCAATAATATTTCTACCTTTTGGAATACTGTTCTCAATATTATTATAATGTGTTGGTTATGTAAACAAATGCTGAAATAAATAAACATGTATTAAGTTGACAAGTGGAATACGCATTATTTATGTTGTGAGATGGCTATCCGAGTTCAGTGCTCCAAAATATTATGAAAACATAAACATCTTCCCCATAAACTAAAATATAAATAAAAATGAAGTGGATCTTATCTTGCGAGTATCTCTCATCGATGTTGATGCCTTTGTCAAATCCTTTGTGTTCACTCGAATGCTGCAAGTGCATAAACATTGCACAAATAACACATTCATATCTTAACTAAGTATTCATAAACAACTCAAAATAATTGTTTTGGGGCGATGTTTATGAACTTATGTCTGTTTGTGCTTGAATTTTTATATTCCATTGTTTGATCTATGTGCGGATATTGTGAGTGTTTTTTAAAATAAGGATTTGTTTATGATTAAATGAAACAAATAACTTTGTGTTTGATACAAAGTTATTTGTTTAATTTAATTCAAAATGACGCCACAAAGTGATTTTGCGAAGTTTGAAGAAATAAATAACTTTGTATCGACCACTATTGTAAAAAGAAACATGTAGGTAATTGTGATTATATAATAGTGGTTGATACAAAGTTATTTGTTTCATTTAATTAAAAATGACGCCACAAAGTGATTTTGCGAAGTTTGAAGAAATAATTTGTTAAAGAACTTATTTATGTTGTATGCAAACAAAATATTTTCTTTTTACACTTCGAGAATAAAGATGACATTCTTTCCCTTTGAAAAATCACATGTAATTTGAATCAATTTAAAATTTAGGTTTCTTGGCACCATGATAGTTTAAATTAGTTTTAAAATGCACATTAATTCTCTAAAACCCGAAACAAAATGCAATATAACAGATAGTGGAAGCAAATCCCAAAAGAGAAAAGTCAACTGTAATGCGTTTTTATATTAAACATTTGAATAAAATACTTATGTTTATTCCTCCGAAATCAGATTGTCAAATGAAATTCCTAAATTCACAATTGCTAAAAAAATTGTCACAAAATCAGCTGAAAACGAAAGGCACGGTTCCACTAATCCTCCATTGCGCCTGCGTCCGAACAAGACCGTTTGTACCAAGACGGCAGATTTGAAATTAGCAGAAAACCTGGCTCGGTGGCTTTAAATCCTTAATGAAGATAAACAAATAAATGTAATGAACATATTTCCAGAGTTGTCGCTAGAGATATGAATGTGGAATTTTTACAAATGAATTTCGATTCTGTATTATGCTTGTACACAATACAGTGAGGACTCAAACCTTGAAATGACTTAAGACGGCTCCCGCTTGAGGGGCGAGGATGATGAAATGACTTTAGATGCTTCCCGCCGCCTGGAGGTTAGGTATATTAAACCGTTATATTTTATTTTTGTTAGAAGTCGGTATTTTTTACAAACAAGGGATACTGTTAAAAAAATTTGTGGAAGATCTAAAGAGTTTTTATCTGATTATTATTATTGCACTAAAAATATGTAATTATAATATTAGTATAAAGTTTATACAGGGTGTCCGAGGGTAAAGTGCATTAACTTCGGGAGGTGATTCTACATGATGATAGGAGTAAAAAAGATTAACAATTTTTTTCGAAATTCCAACATTTTTTCCATACAAAAAGACATACCTATTAAAAATCCTTAGCGTAAGGTACAATCTTACTCGATAAATTCGCTGTGAGTCATCCGGGCCCGACTGTGGCGATGTTGGTTTCAATTGGCTCGTATTGTAACAGCGGAAATACCTACTAGTGCTGGGCGCACACGCCGGACTAATTTTATCCTTTTATCAAAAAAGTACCCCTAAAAGTTGGAATTTAGAAAAAAGTTATTTATCTTTTTTACTTATACTATCATGTAGAATCACCTCCCAAAGTTAATGCACTTTATCCCCAGACACCCTGTATATTAATATAGAAATTTTTATTTATAATAAAAATGATGTACACAATAAAAAAAGCAATCTACGTTTCCCTTCATTTTCCTGCTTAAAAATTAATTTTTTCACCCTCATGAAAAATTTTCAAAATTTCACATTGCACATTTTACGCTCCCAATGACGATGTGTAATAAAAATGGCTTGCGTTGTAATGCCACTCAAGAACGTGTTTGTTTTAATTCTGTTTATTGACGTGCTTTTGGGTTTAGGGGAATATTTTTTGTTTTTCCATGTGGTGCGTACACGAACACACGCGTGAACAGGGCACATACAGCTGTCCGTGTAAAAAGCATGGATTTTCATAATTTACCCCCTGCTATTATGTCTCCTTTGCAATCCCTCCCTCTGCCCCTCTCCCATCTCCCACCGCTCCCCTGCCAGTCCTTTCCTATGCATACCCGTTCTTGTCGCCGTTTTACTCTGTTTTTTTATACATATTTATTTATTAACGCCATAATAAATAATCTTTAGGGGCTTTTACATTATGAATAGTAAAAATTATACAGCATTTATTATATGTATATGTTAACGGAAATGTATGTAATCCGTCATTGTATTCAATTCCTAGGAAATGTGTGTAGTTCCTAAAATCGCCCGGAAATGTGTGAAATAAATTATATTAGGAAATCTATACATTTCCTAAATAGCAATCGGAAATGTAAAACATTTAAGATATCCATGGGTACGCGGGGATAGCGCGGCGAGGGGAGGGTATTGCTTCGTCTGATCAGGCGATCGCGCTAGTGCCGCGTAAACAGTCAGGTTAGGTTAGGTTAGGTTAGGTAAACCCAGGCATTTGCAAAGTCAGGGGAGTGTGGAAAGAGCAAATCAGGATATAGAAAATATGTTGACCACGTGGATGCAAGACAATAATAATTCATATCAGAGCGAGGGTTTGAGGTTTGTGCAATTCATGAAAAACAGAGCTATAAATAAAACAATGTGTTTTATTACAGAAAGCATTCTTTTTATACATTTCCTAATACAATATTGGAATTATATACAATTCCTAGGAAATGTATACATTTCCCAGGATATGTAGTAATTAAATAATTTTTAAAACAATATTTTATACATTTCCTAAATAACTTCGGAATTGTATACATATATCCTAGAATTCATACATTTCCGGTAACATATATAACTGAACTGCCTAAGTATTAATCTTTTGTATTCGTTTAGTGATAAATTGAAAATGTCCGCTGATTGGTATAACTATTTCCCTCCATTAATATTTTGTGCAAAGAGATATATGTACAGCCTTACTCATAAAAAAACACTTCACAACCGTTAAACCTTTGTTTTTGTTACACATCAAATAAAGACTGTACATTTTCTTTTTCGAATTATTTTTCATTTTCATTCATGAAAATAGTTTTTTTACCCTACTGTAATTTTTTTTTTTTCACATTGGAAGTATTACATGCCACGCATAAACCTTTTAATATTTTACATGCCACGCAGAAACCTTTTAATATTTTTTTACTCCAAACTTTTGTATATTATATTTAGTCGAGACATAGAGACGTGCGAAAAGACTCGTGGGCCGAACCAAATGAGCTCGGAAGGCTTATCACTGTCTAAAATTTATTTATTTTTTTATTACATATAGTTTTACTAATTGTATGAACATTTTTGTTTTACAAGCAATTCATCCAGAAAGTACAGGGTAGGGCAGAGCAACTTGCTTATTTGAATTTGACACCCTGAAGCGATGGTTGCTGCCAGGAGGGTGGGGATAGGCACATTCCAGAGGGCGGGCCTTGAAGTTTTATCTACGCTTGGTTTAGATAGAATCATGGAGTGCACGAAGGCAGAGCACGCATGCAGCACTGCCGAGGCATGCTTTTCGATCAATTATCACCATACAAAATTGCATTCTGTACCCATTTCAATATTGCGCCCCACAGTCGTGTTCTGGCTGGCATTTGATTGTTTCATGGAAAAACAACTTCAGGAAAAATGGTGACGTGAAGAAAAAACCTGGGCTTTCACGAACAGCAAGTTCACCCCAATACGTTGACATGGTAAGGCTTTCTGTTTTGTAATCCCCTCAGCGCTCTGCTGCTGTTGGGCTGTCTGCGCATTCCGAGTCTCGTTCAATTCTGAGTCTCATTCATTCAAACAATCGACTGCCAGCCACGACCGTCAGGCGCAATATTGAAATGGGTACGGATTGCAACTTTGTATGGCGATAATTGACCGAAAAGTATGCCTCGGCAGCCAACATGTGCTCCGCTTTCGTCCACTCCATGATTCTATCTACACCAAGCGGAGATAAAACTTCAAGCCCCGCCCTCTGGAATGTGTCTATCCCCACCCTCCTGGCAGCGACCATCGCTTGCTGGGTGCCAAATTCAAATAAGCAAGTTGCTCTGCCCCACCCTATACGATTGAAATGTAAGATTTTCATGGCTAAACATCAACATGATGTTATCAAATGTGTCATAGGGAGTTAGGGAGAGGACTAAATATACTTGTTACATAGTATCAGATCCACAAATATTATTATTTAATTATATATATGCCTTTGCTTCTCCGGTGGCATTTCAAATTCACTGTGTTATCAGGGATGTGCCAACACTATCAATCAACCTAATAATTTTACCACAAAAATCTATAAATCGTTTATTTACTTAATTTATGGCAAAGTTGCAGAAAATAATATTAATTTTTAATTTCTGATAAACGATTTGATCAAATTTTTTAAATAATTATCTATATTTTAACTGTATACATAATATTTATAGTGGTTTACAGAGATAATTATTTTTATTTAATTATAATGCCCCAAAGTGATTTTCAAATTATTAAAAGAGAAAATTGATTATGATTCTATTTTCTAATAACTTATTTTAACAATCTTCCTTTAAATCTAAAAATTATCGAAAATATTCTTTTTTTTTATCGTGGAATAACATAATTAGTAATACTTTAAATTATAATATTTAATTGTTAAAGACAATATTACCGATTCACAAAAGAAAGATGTGAAACAGAAAAGACAGTTAAGAAAATGGAGATAATGTTAGTAGTTCTCAGTCGACGTGGGTATATGATACAGTTAAAAATTCAATATGGTCAAATTAGCTCAGAGTTCAGAGCACTTTCCTGGCATACCCTGCTCAAACCTGCACTAAGATTCTATTCTCTCCAAAAATAATCGAGCTTAATTAAAAAAGAGATTAAAACTATCACGGCACGCCCCTGGTGCAATTTATATTATCTTGTTTAAAAATTACTCTTGTAACTACATCTTGTTGATAAGAAATGACTTGTGTAGTTTGTTGTATAAATAAGCAGAGTGGGAATGTAGAAAATGCAATCATACCAGAGATTTATTTTAGTAGTAATGCAGTAAGTAAGCAGAAAGGGCAATGATACCAGGGAATAAATAGAGTAGCAGTAATAGAGTAAGAACGCATAAACTGTGATGATTCCGGAAAGTAAAGCAGCAATTCAGTAAAAATGCATAATCTATAATGATTCTGGGGAGTTTAGTAAAGTACGATACGATACGATACGATTGTACCACTCCAGCCAGGAGGTCGGCCAGCCTGTCCCAGCGAGACCGGTACACCAGGGGGCACTGATTTGTTGGGACTGGAACACGTGCTCTAAGGATGGGAAGGAGGTTGGAGTTTAATCGACAAGTATACATGGCAACCTAATAAGCCAATATTGGAATGTAGGATTGGCAGGAATAAAGGAAGTAGTTGAGCTTTTGTTTTCGTTTCTCGAGTTTGCTAATTTTTGCTTAACAGCGTCGTTCAATCTTCTTATTTGTTCATATGTGATTTTTTTCTTCATTTTATTTGTTGAGACGGTTTTATGTGTAACCATTTCCTATTGCTGGTAAGTGATTTATGTCCCAAATTCCAAGGCTTCTTCTTTCAGTGTCCGGTCAACCACCACAGCGCTTTCGTGAATTACCTAACTGAATATATAAAAAAAACTATCCTAGAGTGAAGTTGAAACGTAAATGTAATAGTGAGATTATTGGGTACTCGACCAAATAGACTAAGCTATGTCTCTTAAGAATTCATAAAGTTTTACAGACCTCAGTGATCCACAACCTTTTCTGAAATAGTAGAAATCAATACACCCGAGCCCATGAAAGCCCCATCCGTGAATGCAATAATATTTCTACTATCGCCAATGGTTGTGAAACACCGTTATCCATATTATTATTATGTGTCGATTTTGTAAACAAAATGCTGAAAGAAATAAACATTTATTAAGTTGACAAGTGGAATACGCATTATTTATGTTGTGAGATGGCTATCCGAGTTCAGTGCTTTAAAATATTATGAAAACATAAACATCTTCCCCATCAACTAAAATATAAATATAAGTGAAGTGGTTCTTATCTTGCTTGCGAGTATCTCTCATCGATGTGATGATGCCTTTGTCAAATCCTTTGTGTTCACTTTGAACTGACCACCACAACACGGGCATGTGCCTAGCGTGGTGGTCGTAAAATTCTCAAAACATGTAACTAGCAGTTTAATGAATAAAGAAAAATTAAAAAAAAAAAATAATCACTTGCAAACTTTGTTATTTTTACCACTGTTGCAAAAATGCAAAACCAATTTTTGTAATGAAATTATGAACCTTATTTAAAACACGTATTTTGACACATTTTCAGTGAGATTGGACCAAAGGGGCCACTGATATAAAATTAATTCAGAAGAGCAACAAAAACACGACTAGTCGGAATGAAAATGCATAAACTGTAATGAGAGTAAAGTACTTATATTAGTAATACAGTAAGAATGCTTAAACTGCGATTCCAGAGAGTAAAGTAGTAATAGAGGAAGAATTACAGAAATTGCAATGATCCCAGGAAAATATGTTAAGTAGTAGTACAGTAACAATGCAGAAAGAGCAATGATCCCGGAGAATAAATAAAAAATAGTAAAAGAAGAGAGAACTTACGTTGTAAACGGAGACGTGAAGATGTAGTTGGTGTAGTATACGATGAGCACGAGGGTGAGAAGGATGACGGCAGCGACGCACTTGCGCACGTTGATGACCTTGGTGAGGTGCAGCCACACGCGCGCACCGTGGCGCACGTTGCCCCACACCACCATTCTGCTGCTCTCTCTCTCGTTCTCTCTTCTGGCTTCTCTTATTCACTAGGTCACTACTAAACATCAAATCTTGTTCCGCTTACAGTTACGATATTCAAACTTATTACTTTCACGTTTGAATTACAATTGACTAAGTACAAGGACTATTCTGACAATAATAATTTACAACTAGTAGGCTATATTCCTATTGTAGAATCACTCAATATTAATTGATAACTTTAAGCCGACGCTTTTACTGGATATGTAGGAAATTTAATTTATACAACTTCCGCTAGATTTGGAACTTATAAATGGAATGTTCGTAGACACTTTATTACTTGTCGTTAGAGTTCGATAGGCCAAAAATAATCCGAAAACTTTAAAACTAATTTCTTATTTCATCTAGTTATTGTGATAAAATTTGATATTCCTCATGATATAATTATTAAAGAATTATCTGCACACTTTTTTGAACTCAGCGTCTTGGGATTGATAATCATTTGTACATCTCCATTTGCCATGTTTCCATATCTCCTGGGACTCAACACGAGGACTGTGCAGTGGGCAGGCCGAGGGGGCGCACTGTCTCAGTCGGCAGAGCCTCATGGCCATGGCGCCTCTTCACTTCGGTCGAGGAATGAGCTCCGAGGAAGCTCAGGGAGGAGATCTCATGTCGGCAGGAACTCTGCTGCAGCCACTTCATCACGGCTCTAGCTCCGCCTATTCTTTATAGTTCAATGCATCACTTTCCGCAACAGCCGATCCATTTCCGGCAATAGATAATAATGCAGGAAGTTACAACATTTTCTGAAAAAAAGATTCAATTTTATAAAATGGCAAGTGTGACATACTTAATTAAAGATAAGAATAATTATATCAATTTTAACTATAATTCTAGCTATAAATGCTGTAAAACAAGTGGGGTGAAGGAGGTTGACCCCTGTATTGAGAAAAAACTTAGATAAGAATGTTTTGTTAAGAGCACAGATGTCAAGAGCAGCCTTACTGAACAAATATTAACAGAAAGAGCTAATATTTACATGCACTTGTTAACTCCAAAGGTTTAAACTGTCTTCCATTTTACACACAAAAGAAAATCACAAAGTTTAAACAACCCAACATTCTGACAAAATATCGCAGGACAAGCTGTTAGTTGATATAATTAAGTGTGAATTTTTGCGCCTAGCTCTCAATACATGAAATTTGCAAACATACTATATTGCATATTTATTACAGAAATGGGAGCCATCTGG
The DNA here is from genome assembly GCA_951813805.1 of Limnephilus auricula. Taxonomy (NCBI): domain Eukaryota; kingdom Metazoa; phylum Arthropoda; class Insecta; order Trichoptera; family Limnephilidae; genus Limnephilus; species Limnephilus auricula. Next base: position 10,518,009 of record OX638388.1, on the reverse strand, counting down.
CATTCTGTGCGAAAATAGTATTATTATATCAATCATTTTTATTGACAGAATAATAGCTCGTCGGAACCAAGGAATTTAAGCTATTTTAAGCGGTTGCCGCTAATTCATAATTGCATTAGAGATTATTCATAGCAATACGGAAATTATTTAGTATGATGTTGTTTATTATCTAAGTTGATATAAAGTCACAGGCCTACAGATTCCTCTTTGTTGAACCCTTGTTTCGATTCAGTGAACAATACATTTTATTTGAAAACAAAACCAGATGGTTCACCCATTCATTATTTTGTTAGTGGATAAAACGTAAAATTAATGACATTCCTTTTTCACTTCGAATTAACAAAGTATTTGAAACTAACCTTTGACAAAATAAACCATAAATGGGGTTTTACTTATAAAGAAATTGGCACAATATTTAGTAAGCCTCACACACAATTTATTAAAAATCCAAGGTTCTTCCACTAATTAATTTATTTTATAAAAACAACAACTGTCAATAAATAAACGCCAGACATCCGCTATGGATTGTCATGGATTTCATTTGTCGACAATTCTTTTTTTTATACTTTTGATTTTAGCCATAAATATGTTCTTTGAGGATTATTATAGAAATATCAAATACATGCGCAACACTCAATATTCTTGTCAGCATTGATTTTATTTTGTGACGTTAATTTTGTTTAAATGTTGACTTAAAATATTTTTAATTCTGCCGTGTACTTAAACGTGATGGCCAAATGTTCCTCAGAGCTACATAACCATAGAACTTTTCTATTTTTGTCTATGTCTTGTCTCCGTCTGTACTCTGTACGTTGTCTATTGACCATTGCTGTCAATAATTCAATCATCAATATTTTGCAACAAATCGAGAAATACACGGATTCAATTTAAATATACAAAATGATAGCCATTCCAGAAGATTTGATGAGTACTCTTGTGCGCTATGGCTTGTACGCTGGAGCTATTTTCCAAATGATATGCCTTGCAGCTTGTGTAGCTTTACCAGAAAATACAAATGATAGCATGTCTAACAAGGTAACATTTGTTTTCATATTAGTTTCCTTGCGCTATTTAAATCCGAACACCAGCAAGTTTTGACCGGTTTCTGCGAATATTGGAAATTGAACGGTCAATTGAATCATATATATAAGTTAATGTATTTGAAGAAAAATAAATCAGATATTATGTTTTGTCTATTTCAGGCCGTTGATAGTGATGAATGCAGCTCTGAGCAGTCGTCTCCAGGGCGGAGACCACACCACCGTCCTCGCAAGCAAGACAAGAAGAAGCGCCGCTGAAATTTTTATGTGAAAGGGTTGGAAAAATAGCCCTTTTTTATTTGATTATTTTAACACGCTTTGTGCTGCAATACATTAGACAAATTCACATGAAAACAGTATCATATTGAATAACATGTACATTGATTCATTTTCATAGTGACAGAATGTTTATTATTTTTGCTTAAGAGGAATATAAACGCCAGAAATATTCGACTTCTTACCCGTGAAAACTCCACATATTTTTGGTATTATCTGCGCGAGGAAAGTAGCGCCAAAGATGTTTTTATTTTTTTTTATGAATAATTTTACAAGAACGAAAAAAAGTTAGTCAATCAATAAAGTCAAAAATAATCTTAGCCATAAAGGGGTATTTTTAAAAAGTTGTTTCTTATATAACTTCATATTTATCTAATGAAAAAACAAATTATTTAGTACTTTGCGCTTATATTTTTTGTAACGTAATTAATAATTTTATTTTAATCCCATTCGTTGATGTAAACTGATTCGTAGTAAAGATAAATCTAAATAGTGATTTGGCGTATAACTTCATCTTAATATCAAAACAAAAATAGATTTGTTTTGTAGCAGTTGCCTCAAAAATCTATGTAATCAATAGGGAGAAAATGTAACTACACACTTAGTTCTCAATTTTCAAAATCAGTATTGCTATAGTAAATTACGCGCTAGGAAATTAGATCTGTCATTAAGATCTCATTTTATATTATTATTGAGAGATTAAAATTTATACAGTAATATAAATTTTTTTAATTTATTATAATACGTACTAGATTACTTTTAAGCAATGTGAAACCCTAGAATAGTTTGTAAGTATTATTTATAATTTTTTTTATTCATTTTTATTCTAGTATTGGATAAATATTGGATATAAATGGAAACGGTTAATAGGCACTTTTAAAGAAAAAATCTTTAGATTCACCTTAATTGCATTAAAAGACAACTATTTGCATTGGGGGCAGTGGAAAATATTTCATTTTAATTTTCAATTACATAAAATTAGCTTTCGTTCTGTGAAACGCGACCGAATCTTGACGATTTGTTATGTTGCTATTCTTGATACTATACGAAAAACAACGCGCGGTTAGAATTTTTTTTTTTTAATGTTAAAAAAATAAAATTCCTCCTAATTAGTACCTGCCTAATAAGCATGCAATGCGTGCGTTAGGATTAAAATTTATTAACTTGAATTTTTTTTTTTACCTTAATTTTTTTTTTTTAAGTGAACTATTTCTGTGATGATATAGCGCCTGCTCGTGTCAAGGCAAGAAAAACATCCCAGTTTTCAAGTAGTTTAGCGGCTACGCTAGGTTTGTGTAACATGGTTTGTGATACAAAAAAAAGTGTCCCCTTTATAGCGCTTGCTCGCGTCAAGGCAAGAAAAACATCCCAGTTTTCAAGTAGTTTTGCGGCTACGCCTTTTTGTGTAACATGGTTTGTGATACAAAAGTGAATGTATTATTAAAAAAAAATAATTACTAGAAAGAAAATCATGTTTTTTACGTCATTTTATTTCCAAAACTCCGGCACCTAAATTAGTGTTTACCTAATACGCACAGATTTCGTGATGTCTTCAAAATCTTCTAGCCGCTCGTTATATATAAAAAAATATCAGGAATACCAACATACCAAAGTGACAGTGATTACAAATATGGGCAAAATTTTACAAGACGAAGCTAATTTTAATTTTACGTAATTGAAATTTAAAATGAAATATTTTCCACTCCCCCAATGCAAATGTAATGTAATTAAATGCAATGTAATTAAGGTGAATCAAAAAAGTTTTAAAAGAAAAGTGCATAATCTATATTCAATACTTACCAAGTACTACTGAAATATAATGTGAATTTCAAAATTTCCTGAAACACTGTTCAGATAGCTGTTTTTTTTTTAATAAATTGTTTAGTTTTTAACTAAGTAATTCATTGTCCGTCTGTTGAAAATAAAGTGTTTTTATTTTTAAAATTATCATCTTACTGATTTCACCATGAATTTATTAGTACACTTCAAATTTGTTTATTGTATTCAGTTCATAAGAAATAATAACACCAATCAAATTAATAATAAATAATTTTCTATTAAACATCAATAAATAAATAAATTCATTCATGCATATAAATATTGGTCCTCATGTCTAATGTTGTAAGTAGTAATATTAATAAAATAACATATTTATACTTTATTTCAAATAAATAATTCTTATACCTAGTTATAAAAATCCATCCACAAGGCGTTGGGAAATGGTTTTCTTCGTGCTCCTGATAATATAGGTTTAAATAAATAAAATAAATTAATAATGCTGAATACAATTCTAATTTATGTAATTGTGGCTATAGTAAGGTTGTTGGCGGTTTTCATAAACTGGATTCACATAATATGTGTTTTGTGGTGAGAAAAGTTGTCTATGGTCATTGCTGTAGCCACGAGTCACCGGAACAGTTCCGGGATATATCGGTTGCTGAGGAGTAGTCTTCATTATTCCATGACTCTTTTTCATTCTAGTTTCCATCCTCACCCTAAAATAATTATTAAGAACAATATAATACAACATTATTTCCTATGTGAGAATGTATGAACGTGAACCATTCAAAATTTGGATTGATGGATGACAATGTCTTGATAGCAATATTAAAAAGAATCTTTTTTACCTAGTAACTAACCTACCTTTGATATTATATTTTTGTTTTTAAATATATCTATTTAATTTTTATTTTTATACTTTCTAAATATCCTTTGAGGGTTATACCCATCAAATATTAATCATTGAAGAAGAATAGAATACTAATAAATCCAAACGAAACATGGAACAGAACAAGTTAAACAAAATAAAAAAAGTTCTGCAATTGTTCTAGTTTTTATTATTTACTGTTTCGACTTACAAGGCCATTTTCAAACTGTGGTGTCCCAAATAATAATTAATATTAATCAATTTAATAATATTAATGAACTTAAACTAAATTAATTAAAAATTTAGGAATATTAGAGTTGTCAAAGAATTTGTATATAAAAATGCAAAAATCAGTCATTTTAAATACGTGTAGGATTACAAAAGATTTTTTAAATATTTATATTGAGGGATCTGTAGGATTTATCGGTCAAATTAGGAATTCCACCAGGCCGAACCCTCTAATATGAAAATATCTTGAGTCGGTGAATTATTTTCCCATTTAATAGTCTGGTAGGTTAACATGTTGTTCTTGTATTGTTTTGTATTAATTACACTTATATAATACACTTACATAGCGTGGATTTACTAGATGATCATTTTTATGGAAAAGTGTGTGAAAGGGTTTAGTTTTTCCTACGGGGAAAACTAAAAGTCTGGTGCGTAAATAAAAATAAACATTATTAAATTCAATTTAAATTAAATTTATAAAAAAATTAAATGGAGTTCTACGAATTAAACACAAAAACAATAAATAAAATAAAAAAAAGGTTACAGTCCCAACCGGGAATCGAAACAAGGTTCTCTGTCTTACCGGGACAATGCCTTATAAAACTTCTAAGGCGTTGTCCAACCCTTTTGTTTAAAGTTATTAGTATTATATTCTTCAATGATTTATATTTATTTGAGTTTCCATTTTGTTTTCTTGATTGAAATCTTGGAAGTGGAAATTAACCCACTTCCCGACATCCGATCGAGCTGAAACTTGGCAGAAAGACTCATTGTTGATGACAATGCATTCTATTCATTCATTCATGCGGTGGCATTCACACATTTCCCTGAAATCCCTGAAAGAGATGGCGCAACTAGATTGAAAATAGATGGATTGAAGTAAAAACTTTGTTTTTACCGGTTGTTTTTTGTTTATTCTTTACTTTTGCAGACCATTTTTAAAAGTGGAACTATGCAAGCCTTGTTATTATTTTTCACAGGTAACAAACAATTAATTTAACATAATATCTTAGAGGTGCTAAGAAAAAGTTATCGATTTTTTCATACCTGTAGCCTCTCTCATCAGCGATATAATGCACAATTTGGGCAATACCGAAGGGATCAACGTATCCATAGCTTCCAGTTACCGTCCCGTTGGGATGGCGCTCTTCTTCACGGAACTGAGTGTTTCCTGTTTCCGCATCGTCCACATCATATCCAAAAGCGTAAGTGCCTGGACCTGTAGATATAAAGCCATAACTGTTACAATGACCTGATAGCAAGGTATGCAATACTGCAGTGGTAGTGAGTACCCCTTCTGCTTGAGAATATATTTATATTAACTTAAAAAACTGTAATTCTGGGATCAGTAGACCTTGCATCTGAAAAATTATGTTTCAACTTTTTATCTTATTTATTTATCATAGATAGATACAAAATAAAGTAAAAGTTTCATATTAGGAAGCTTGTCTAACTAGGAAAGTTTCCCGTTCCAGGACAGACAAAAATAAATAAATTAAATCAAAACCAAAATTTTCTCTGAAATCAGAAGATTTGTAAGTAGTTACTTAATCCCTACCTACTTAATTAATAAACAAGACGACTCCAGATACTAAAATCTACAGCTCTGTTGGACAAATATCTATGAACTTCAGAGTGAAGACTAATATCTACAGAACTAAGGTCGGATAAATATCTATGATGGTCCAAGTGGTGACGAATATCTATGGAGCGTAGGTGGGACTAATATCTACAGAGGGCAGCTGAGCAAGAGGTTGTACGGAAAAGCATAAATTACATAAAGGCTTAAACGTTTAAAGTACGTACATGAAGTTTTTGCATAATATTACGTATTTTGCTGTAATGTTGAAATTGGTATAGCGCCTGCTCGTGTCAAGGCAAGAAAAACATCCCAGTATTCACGTAGTTTAGCGGCTACGCTAGGTTTGTGTAACATGGTTTGTGATACAAAAGATAGTGCCCCCTTTATAGCGCCTGCCTGCGTCAAGGCAAGAAAAACATCCCAGTTTTCAAGTAGTTTAGCGGCTACGGGACGCCCACGCTGAGAATACCTGGAGGACCTGCTGGTGGACATGCGCTGCTCATCATATGCAGACTTCAAAAGAGCCACACAAGATAGGGAAGAATGGAAGAAAAAAATAAAGGAAATTGCTGCAAACCAATCCCAGGATTGAAACCAGAGAGAGAGAGAGAGAGCAGCTACGCTAGGTTTGTGTAACATGGTTTGTGATACAAAAGAAAGTTCTTTAAACTGCATATGCAATATTACGTTATGCCAATATGCTATACATAATTGCAAATCCAACCTCTGCCAGTACTGTAGATATTCGTCTACATCACCTGTTCCGTAGATATTAGTCAGCAGTTTGAGCTGTAGATATTCGTCCTCACTTTGGTTCCCATAGATATTGTTCCAACATACCTCGTATAGATATTAGTCAGAACATGGATTCTCCTAGATATTAGTCCGATTTGTTCAGTTTTTGAAATTCCTGTAGATATTAGTAAACGCCTCTGATTTCACAATTAAAAAGAGAATCTTTAATGAATCGTTAACTCATTTTGTGATTTGATCACATGAACAAACCCAATGTTATGAAAACCTTAAATATTCTTGTTTAACCCCTAGCCCTGCAATTGCAGTGTTGAAGAATCGTGCTTATACAATATGGAGCACTGTTGCAGTGTTGAACTTGTACATTCATTGTGCCTTCGGATATTACCCCTACTAGGTTAGTTACTGAAAAATATAAAGATGTCACTTTTTCAAGTATGATATTAATGATGTGGTTAAAGCAATGATTTTATGAAACTAGGACAGCTCCTATGGGCAGACAATATTCGCAACAATGGAAGATAGATGACCTCCAACAAGGTTTCTCAAAATGTCCACGGGGTGAAGGAGTTTTGAGAGGCATTAACAGTGCAAAGGTGAATTTGGTGAATTTCACATCCTTGGGCCTTAAACATAAGGAACTGGATGTAGATGGTGGAACGGATAACTCTCCAAACAATGTAATAATGGGGATGAAGAAATAAATATGTTCATAATTACCTTCCGGTTCCCGATAATTATAACTGGACCAATCGGCCAGGCTGAGCTTGGCCTGACGATTACCCGCTTCTTTCTGTCTGTAGATCTGTTGTTGTGGTACAATGTATGAGAGTGATTCAGGAATTGCCAACATTAATAAAATTTGAACCTGTAACAAAATTACACATTTTACATAGGTAGTCATGGATTAGTAATTAGTATAACACAAGAAGTTCCTTGTGGCCTTATTTTGTGATCCAAATATTTGCCTAATCGAGGCTTAAATTTCCAATACAAAACTGTGGAATTTTGTTTTCATTCCAATTTGTATCGAAGACGCTTATAGTTTTCTTCTTTATTCTATTTAGGTATTAAATATTGAAACTTATCAAACAATATTATATTCTGTACAATAATATATAAATAATAATATTATATTTTGTAAAAATTAATTAAATTAAAATAATTTGCAATGCAGATAGAAACATTACACCTTTAAATTTATACGACGAGAATATTTATTTTGTTATATTTTGAATGTACAATATATTATATAGTCGTTTAAATAAAAATAAAAATTTGAAAATTTGCCACATTTTGGCAACAAAGCAATCCGAGGTTTTGGAAATAGTGCCATAATGTGGCAAAAAGCGCTCGAGTGGTTAAATAATACCTAAGAATCAGTGGCGGCTCGTGACTTTTGGTGAGCTAGAGTGAAAAATGGCATTATTGATGTCGTTGTAGCCGAAAAAAAAATTTTTTTTTTTTCGATTTTTTTTTTTTTGTATGAAGATTTTGAGGAAATCTGCGCGGCGCACAGCAAAACTGAAATTTGCTGAAATTCTTCATACAAAAAATAAATATTCGAAAAAAAATATATATATTTTTCGGCTACAACGACATCAATAATGCCATTTTTGTTTATATTAGCACTCTAGCTCACCAAAAGTCACGAGCCGCCACTGCTAAGAATTATAAAGTATAAAAGAAAGCACTTGTTTATAATCCATGGAAACTTTATTCGTTTAGATTAGTTGTGGATATTGATTAAGATTTATTCTATAAAGTAGACAATGATTTTAATTACCTACCTCTAAATAATCAGGTTAAAATTTAGTATAACGAATTTATAAGCGGCATCTTTTAAGGGATAGGTAGATACCTAATAGATAGATAATAATAATGTTCGGATAATTTCAATAGCGCCGTTTTCGTGAGAAAATCACCTTACAACTTCATTTATATACAGGTGTCCGGGACTAAAGTGAATTAACTTCGGGAGGTGATTTCTTTACAACTTCATTTATATACAGGTGTCCGGAACTAAAGTGAATTAACTTCGGGAGGTGATTTCTTTACAACTTCATTTATACACAGGTGTCCGGGACTAAAGTGAATTAACTTCGGGAGGTGATTTCTTTACAACTTCATTTATATACAGGTGTCCGGGACTAAAGTGAATTAACTTCGGGAGGTGATTTCTTTACAACTTCATTTATATACAGGTGTCCGGGACTAAAGTGAATTAACTTCGGGAGGTGATTTCTTTACAACTTCATTTATATACAGGTGTCCGGGACTAAAGTGAATTAACTTCGGAAGGTGATTTCTTCATGATGTTAGGAGTAATTTTTTCCCGTACACAAAGACGTACCTATTAAAAATCCTCAGTGTAAAGTACAAACTTATCCGATAAATTTGCTGTGAGCCTGCCGGGCGCGATAGTGGCGACTATATATATGGTGGTCGATAAAATTCAAGTAAAATGTAGGATGTAAGAACTTTAATAAATTTTTAATTAAAATTAACATTTCAATGTTGTCCAGAAAAATGATTTAGTTTATAATCAAGGATTTTAGAAATATTACTTAATTTTTTTTTTAAATTTTAAAAAGAAAGACGAACATTCCCGGGTTACGAATAATCCAACAACATTTGAAAATCTTCTACTACCACCACACTAAGCGGAAGATGTTGCTTGTGTTGTGATGGAGGACTTAGCCAGCCGAGGAATCGAATACGGAACGCCTGGGTGGGACCCAAACGCGATGCCCACTCAACCACTGCCCGGTCAATATTATATAGGTACCAATAATATAATATATATTACCCGGAAACACAACTATGATCGAGTCTTCGATTTTTAGTTTCAACATGGCAACACAGATTTTTTTTAAATGTTCTAATAGATTTGGTTTGAGTTTCGAACCAATGACCAAGAGTTTCTTGCACTCTGGTCAGAAGTAGGTACTTAAGTTATTTCTGACATTAATATATTTAATTATTTGATGTCTTTATAAGCAACAGTTTGGAAAAATAATTACTCACTGAAGAAGTGCACTCGAGGAAGAATTAAAAATAAGAATTATTATGTCGCACCCACACGATTTATTAAACGATTCAGGTAAGTTACTTACATATTTTTGTAATACTCGTATTTTAAGTCAAGCCAGTCCCAAACTAGGTGGGTAGTTAAAAAAACGTCGTTTGATTATAAAGTAGGTCGTAATTAATTTTATTTTACCATTGGGTGCGGAAAATAAAAAAAAAATCGATGATTGTAAATCGTTTGATGGCTAGTCAGCAATAATAAATAAACAAAATTGATTTTAGAATAAATTGTTAAAAAATTTAAATATTGACTAATATCTTTAAAAATGTCGAATATGTAATTAATTCAATTGATTTTTCATTAATTAAAAATTTTAAATAAAAAAGTATTTTGGGATTATTTTTTAAGTAGGTAAGTAGGTATCAATACTGGTCTCAGCGAGAGCTGACATCATCGATGTTTGTCCTCATCCTTTTAACAAATACAGAAGATACTAATACGGTGACATCACGTAAAATCTCTCGCTAGGACCGGTATACCTACTTTATGAACATCTCGAAAATTATATAGACGTACACGGAGAAAAATGTTATTCAGAAATACGATCATTTTATTCGTAAACACGGTTAAAAACGGGACTGAAGTTCTTACGAACAAATTAACAGGGGTTCAGTGTTTATTGGCGGCAACATGTAAGGATAATTTGTTGTCATACGTAATTTCGTATGTAAAACAAATTATACTTACATTTTCCCAAGGTAAGTAGGTATCAATACTGGTCTCAGCGAGAGATGACATCATCGATGTTTGTCCTCATCCTTTTAACAAATACAGAAGATACTAATACGGTGACATCACGTAAAATCTCTCGCTAGGACCGGTATACCTACTTTATGAACATCTCGAAAATTATATAGACGTACACGGAGAAAAATGTTATTCAGAAATACGATCATTTTATTCGTAAACACGGTTAAAAACGGGACTGAAGTTCTTACGAACAAATTAACAGGGGTTCAGTGTTTATTGGCGGCAACATGTAAGGATAATTTGTTGTCATACGTAATTTCGTATGTAAAACAAATTATACTTACATTTTCCCGCCAATAAACATTGAAACACTGTTAATTTGTTCGTGAGAACTTCAGTCCCGATTTTAACCCTTTTTACGAATAAAATGATTGTATTTTAGAATAACATTTTTCTCCGTCTGTAGTACAAGAAACTAGATCCTTTAAAATTTACATTAAAAATAGAACGTTGAGGAAAATAATTTGTGAAATAGTTCGACCCTGTAAAGGGATAGGTGGATATCCAATTCCAGAAGTAATAAGCTCATACGATTAATACAAGTGAGTGGGTGTTCATGAAGTGCTTTCTTTATGATTCGGCTTTAAGATCGAGACCATTTATTTGACAAACTTAAAAATAATATTGGTCATATGAACTCATTTTTATAAGACAAATACCAACACAGGTTTTAACGGGATACCTACTAGGTACCCCGCACACATCGACTCATAACAGAATATATTAGCGCTTTTCTCGAATAGAAAGAGTGATTGACCAGCGGCTGAGAATAAAAGTTAAAAATGCTTTCAACTGTACAGGGAGGTTCCAATGCGAAAGATCGATCATTCCCCGTATCAAATTTTTTAAATAAAAAAATTTATATCGATTTATTTCATTCAAAACTTGCTTTGATATATACCTACATTCAAGTAAGCAGTAAAAATGCTCAAAACGCACGATGATAAATTATTAAATATCGTGTACTTCTTGTAAGTATTTTTTGATTTTTCAGTAATGTCTAAACAAAATAAGTGTTTAAAATTTTTTTATATTTTAGTTTGTAAAACCTTAAATAAATAGAAAACTGGGGTACTTTTGTCAAAAAACACGTTCTCGGATTTATTTTTTAATGCTTTTAATTTAACTAAAATTAAAATTCTTACAAGTGTGTTAACTAAGTTATGTATTGATTTATTTTGATGTATGATTATATGATTTGAAATTTGTGTTGTTTAATAAAATCTATCGTTTGAAAATTGAACAAATCTGCCAACTATCATTTTTTCTTGTAAATATTTTTTGATCATAAATATGTATTTATGATTTTTCACTAATGTCTAAACAAAATAAGTGTTTAAAATTTTTTTAAATATTTGAGTTTGTTAGACCTTAAATAAATAGAAAACTGGGGTATTTTTGTCAAAAAAACACGTTCTTGGATTTATTTTTTAATGATTTTAATTTAACTAAAATTTGAATTCTTAAAAATGTGTTTAATAGGTTATGTATTGATTTATTTTGTTGTATGATTATATGATTTGAAATTTGTGTTGTTTAAAAGAATCTATCGTTTGAAAATTGAACAACTCTGCCAACGACTATCTGTATAACCTTAGTATATTAAAAATTAAGATAGTTTTTTCAAATTTTAAAACTGCGTGTACCAGATAAAATAACAATCTTTGAAAAATCAATTAATGTTTTTTTGTAAAAATGAGTCAACACGTCTAGAATTTGATTTAAAAGGGACTAATTTCCGGTATTCTCTGGTAATGCCCTCTTCAGTCATTTCGAGTAACATTGGAATACAATATAACTTTGGACAAAATCTGAGTAGGGTGTTTTATTTTTTTCTTGCTGGCTAGGTAATATGCAACATTATTTTGTTATTGATGTATATTTTTTGATATATTTTTTTCTCAATGTACGCAAGTTTTTTTTGTATAATTAGAAAGAAAATTTATGATATAATTTTTGTACAGACTTCTAATTATTTAGCCAAATAATAATTATAAAAAAACATCAACTCTTTAATTTTTCCAAAACATGTGCCCTAACTTAGGCAGGATGGTAAGTCTGGGTAATGGATACCAATTCATTCATTTTATGATATTTTCAATAAAAAAAGGTTTTCTTTTAAAATTAACATTCCAATGTTGTCCAGAAAAATTATTTAGTTTATAATCAAGGATTTTAGAAATAAAAATAAGGTTGTCCAAAGTTACCAAAATGTCAATTTAATGTTGGACATCCATAGAAGTGGGGTTTTTGTCATGTCTTCCTGTATTTTTTTAAAATTTTGCCACCAAAATTAATTGTAGGATTTGGTAAGTTGACAAAAAAGTTGCCACTTTCCCTTTCCGAAAATAAAAATATATCAAAAAATGCCAAAAAGCTGTCCAATGTTACCCGAAATGACTGCAATGTTAAAATAAATAATGAAATAAACTAATTAATAAAATTTAATCGAAATTATAAATTTCTGGAAAATACAACACAACTATTTCCACAAACATTTCTTTTTCATCAATTGATGTAAATAATAAGTTGTGGTAAGTAGATGTTCTATTAGTATGTGTGTACATCAACTACCAATAAACATTTAAACCCTGTTAATTTGTTCGTAAGAACTTCAGTCCCGTTTTTACGAATAAAATGATCGTATTTTACAATAACATTTTTCTCCCAGTAGGTACTCCCAACATTGTGGTCTCTCCGTACACGCTAATATCAAAGACGAAAAAGCCAACAGTGAATAAAAGTATTCCAGTTCAATTATTTTAGCTTTTATTTTTTGTTTTTATTTTCATTTTTCAATAATAATTGTGCGATAGTATAAACAAAAAGACAAACGCAATGCCCCAATTGTTTCAGTGGTTTGTTCGGTGTATACTTGCACGCAATCCACAGAGTTAGTTGTAAAGTTGATTGGGCCATTTTGTGGGGAAAGATTATTTTTATAATGTTTATTATGATTACAGCAAAAAATAGATTTTTTTGCTTGACTAATAAGTTTCACGCCTTACCCACGTAACTGACGTAACACGAAACAACGGAGGTTCAGTCGGAACACGGAACACGGAACACGGTAAACTGGGGACGGACTGTGCCCGGGGCTATCAGGAATTTTCTTCGTTGGGGACAATTTTTCAAAACACTTCAAATAACAATGTCTGGAGATCCGTCTTAGTAAATTAGGTCATAAACAATCTTGCTTGCTACGTTTGCCAGAAATGTGTTTTTGAATTTATTTGACATTGGAATATTAAAAAGATGTGTACAGTAAGGCGCTCCGCTGACGAGGCAACTGAAACCAAACTAAAACCGGCTGGTTTCTGTCTTGATTGGTAAAAAAGCTTGTTTAACCATAGACGAAAAACAATCAGCTGACAGCTGGCAACTAGCAACGGCCGGCTACGGCAATCAGCAGTGCGAGTCGCGAGTCACTACTTGCTTTACCATTGACAACGGGATTTTGCGTGATTGTGTAGTGTGCGGGCCATCACATTGTCATACAAAGACAGTTGCCAGTTGACAGTTTCAGTTGCCTCAGTGAGCGGATCGCCTAAATTACAAGTAGCGAGTTCTTGAACGTCTACACTAGCAAAATAGTATGCCGGGTACTGACGAGCGGCGATCTAGTCGCTTGTAAGTAACTCCGTGAACGGACGGCGTAATACTTCTAAAAAAACTTGTGCAGAGTCTCTCTCTCCAAGCATTACGTGATATTTAGATAGTATTACAAGAGTTATAATAAAAAAAACAACTTTTAGATTAATTCCACGTATTTAGCAAAGTTTTTTGAAGTCACCGTATGAATTAAGAGTTTTATTTGTTGAAAACCCATTGTTACGGAAATTGGGCGAAACCACTGGGAACAATATTATAATGAATGGCTATTTACATCAAATTCTTGTTAGATGGCAATCGAAAAATAACAAAATTGGGTTCAATGACAAAACAGAACATTGAAGAAAAGTGGAGAAAAAACACGTTAATATCTAACCAAACGAATCAAACACACCCAAACTAACCTAGTTACCACAAAATTGATAACTACCGCATACAGAACCAGAAGTTAAATAAGAAATAAATCGTTATTTCCATAATTTTCCGGGCCCTCTTTTAATTACCAGTTCCCCACTGGTGGGTCCTACACATAGAAATACAAGAAAAGTAACTGGAGGTCATTGGGCTGTTTTTTTATAAATCTGTAGCAAGTACCTACCTACACTTTACTATCCAGTCTTGTATCGAATATATTATTTGTTTCTATTAATCTTACATCACATGGCATGACAGTTCTGTCACAAACAATGGGAAAGATTAATGTCTTATTACAACGAGGCGAATTTAAGATTCTTTAAAATTGTTAAAGGTCAGAAAACCTCTGAGGCCAAAGAAAAGATTGGCTTGAAATAGACTAGTTTTGATTGCTGAAGGTTTCACCTCTTCCTCGCATTCGATAAACGCTGGCATCCCACAGGGATCGGTTCTGTCTCCGACTTTGTTTTTGTTGCACATCAATGACCTTTTGACATGTGCACCAATTTATTGCTACGCGGATGACAGTACGGACCATGATAGCTTTTTGTTTGACAAGCCCCCCCAAAGGGCGCACAAATTCAAACGGCTCGGAGGGCTTTGAAGCAAAGAATGGTTGCCTCGAGAGTGTTTTCTCTTGGGGTAAGAATAACCTCATCGAATTCAATGTTTCAAAGACCCAATCATGTATGATTACGACTAAAAGGGATCGTAATGAAAATTGATTGACCATTGACCAGCTCATAGGTACGGGGACTCTATCGAAGCCAGAGTTAAGCTAACCTCTCTGGGGGCCTAGTCTATATCTCTCACAGCGCCCGTAACGCGGGTTTAGCTACGTCACGAATCCGTATTAACCCTCCTCTGACCGTGCTAAAAACTTTCTCGCGCTCCGATGCTGTACACTCAGTAAATATTAGTGTAATGTATTTATTTAATCCAATACATAAATGTATTGTGGAGGAATACCTAAAATGTTAACTCTATGTTTAGTATATTTACAAAGATATTTCAGTAAATACAAACCGTGACCGCTTAGTTGACAGCACCGTCAAGAAAGGTTAAACGGCAAACGTGCTTGTTTGTGAAACCGAAAGATCGAGACTAGGCCCCCTGTACCTACAGGGCGTACTGTACCTACAGGGCCCGTAGTATACAACTGCTAACCCTGTACAAATCGCAAGTGCGCCCACGGTTGATTTTGGCAGCCACCTCCGGTCTGTAGCCCCACAATACTTGAAAAAAACCATCGACTCTGTGCAGAAACGGGAGGTCCGTTTGATAGATTCTCCCGTCTTAACAAACGGATTGCAATCTTTAGAGGACAGGCGTCGGGTTGGATTGCTGTCCTTGTTCTATCGGTATTTCAACGAAAGGTGCTCCGAGGAACTAGCATAATTGATTCCCTCGGCACCGGTGCATAGTCGGGAAACACGCCAAACACGGTTGACATTTGCCACATGAGAACGGGTCATTTCTACGACTACGAGCTCAACTGTGGAACGATTTTCCGGCCTCTGTGTTTCCTCCCTCCTACAGCATGGGTCTCTTCAAGACCCGTGTTCACTCCTTCATTTCCTCAAAAAGATCCTCCACACACTCACACAGCATATTTTTTCAATTCATAGACGACGTAAGCTCTGAAGGAAATGTGGAGTTATTGTAAAAAAAAAACTGATAATTATTTTACAACAGACGTATTTCGCTCAACATATTTTTGTATTTCAAACATTTATAAATTAATAGAAAACAATCGAAGAGTAACCTAAAAGTTTAATTGGTTATTAATACTTTTTCTAATGTCTAAAATGTCAAAATTATCTGATTGTAAATCCTCCGTATGTGACATTTTTAATATTTTATGGAAATTACACTTCATTTTGTAAAGTAAAATAAATATCATTGGATTTATTTTCTAGGTACTTCTGTTACAACGAAAAAACATTAAAGATTTTGTAAAAAAAAGTTTTTTTTTATTAAAAAATTATGAAAGAATATATGTTTTTGTAGCATGCTTTCCATAGATAGGTATTTGATTTACCTACCAACATTTTTTTATACAAAATAAAATTTCCTAACGATTGTACGCAAAGTGCCCTTTTCTTGTAGCTTCCTATATGCTTTATCATTAGCCTACTTACTAATAATAGGTATAAATTTTCATTATCTTGATTTATTTTTAGGGTGATATGCCGCGTCGCGCCTCCGATCGTTGCGATCCCCTTCTTTGGCCAATGTTTCGGACAACGTTACAGTATCCATCAAGGCAGATGTTTGATGCGGGGCAAGATGTACCTGATGATGGACACTGTAACGATGTCCGAAACGTTGGCTAAATAAAGAGGTAGCGTAACACGACTTAATCCTTAAAAATAAATCACGATAATATTTTTGGCCGTGAAAAACTCAAATCAAATCATAGATAATTATTACGTATTTCTGAGGTTTCACTTCGTGCGTTGATGTCCTTGGTAAGTAATATCATTATGTTATATTGTTATAATATATAGGGGGTTTCTCACCATCCTCCCAATAGCTTATCTACACTAATAACGAATATTATTAAAAATAAAAATAAAGTTAGAAAACTCGGCCAACTTATCCAATATATAGCCACTATTGATATGTTCTAGTACCGAATTATAAACTCCAACTTAATAAATAAATAAACGGTAAATCAAAAATATTCGTTATTAGTATAGATAAGCTATTGGGATGATGATGAGAAAGCCCCATAATAATATTATTTATTGATCACTTGCGTGAATAACCATAACACTTAACACTTTACGCATTTAATTTGTCTTTAAAGTGTGTACACATACAAATAGCTATTATTTCTCTACCCGTTAAGTGTGTAAATTATATGCGTGCGAAATGCACATTACCTACATATGCACGTGCAAAATGAGCGATGTTGAAAATAATACGCATGAACAGTATAACACAAACAGTAAATTTTGTAATTTTTCTTATATGTGCGTGGGTATGTAGTATATATAACTATTTTATATTTAAAATGCAGAAATTTAACCGATTTTTAAAAAACATTACATATTACATAGGTACTATCCGGCTTCTCCCGATTTCCATAACAATTTAACTTTGACTACTTTGTAGCATTTTTATAAGAATAGATATCGGTACCTACTTTAATTTTATTATCATTATTATTCATCTGGTATTATTAATTTAGCATGTCTAGCACTTGTGAAAGCCCCTGATCGATATCTTGGCAAATACCTGGCAACTAACAATAATAACAGTAACATGGTAGATAAATTTGTTAATAAGTACCTACTCTGATTTGGTTAAGTGCACTCGTTACATCACTATTCGCATAGATTAAATCTCTTGACACATATTAATTTTATCTTGGACTTTGTTGTTATTGAAACATTCTGTTAAAAGTCGGATGTTAGATTTACGTGAAAGTAGGAACTTTAAAAACTATTTTAATTTTAGTAATAAAGCATGTAGTATTAATCAATACTACATGCATTATAATACTACTACTACATGATTGCAAACATATTGAAAGCTTCATATAATCAAGAAATCTATTAACGTTAGTAATATAATATTTACTTGTTTAGGAAAAAACAATTATTATTATATTTTTAGAGGTAGGTACCTAACTACAGGAGTGAAAACAATAATCTTTTTTTCAATAAATCAAAAGGATGGTAAATAAAATTGTTTTTTTTTTGTTGGGAGGACCTTGATTTTTATTTTTTAAATCAAATATTTAGATATGATTTGAGATTTTCTAAGCCAATGCCAAGTATTTTTGTTATTTTTTTGGGTTGTTGGGTCAGCGTTACAGTGTCCATTATTAGGGTTGATATGCAATATTATTACGCACCTTCCTTGATGATGGAAACTGTAATGCTGTCCGAAACGTTGGCTAAAGAAGGAGGAAGAGTAACACGGCGTAATAACCAAAAATTAAATCACGGTAACCCAATATTTTAGTCCATACCCATTTGGTGTAATGAAAATAAAAGCAATAATAAAGTAGTTATTAGAAAAGTTAAAAATAAATGTTTCTTTCATTAAAAACGATATTTTTTAATTTCCTAATTAATTATTGTAACAATTTTTAAATTATATCACTATATAGTATAGAATATAAATTAAGTACTTTAACAATATGTACTTAAAGTACAAAGCTATTTAAAGTAGAAGGTAGTATTAACTATTTATGTAGTTTTTTATTATTATTAATACATGTGAAAGTCGTAAACTAGCACGAAACTGTTAAAATTAAGAGTTATGATGGTAGCGAATTGCACACATTATTATTATTAAATTAGTTGAATTATGAGGGTTCCTTTAGCATAAATGGTACTTACAGACATAAAAAATCGATAATTCACACCGAGTAACTTTCTCGTCATTTTGCAAGGAATTCAAGACAATAATTATTGTTATAATAATGAATATCACTATATTTTCAAGATATCGTATAACTAGTCCTTTGGTAAGCAGGTATAATTTGTTTGCAACACAAATGAGGATGTTTGTCTCGAGAAGGTGCGTGTGGAAGTGATCCTCTCGAGAGGAAGTAATAGCGATGTAATCGAGGCGACTAACTAACGCGGTTTGATAATCCCAACCAGTATATCAGAGGTTATGTTGCTCGGGCTTCCTCATAGGGAGGATATTGTGGGCTAACATCATCAGAGGCGTAGGTAAAGAAATTTCAAAGGAAATTCATTGTGAAATTTTTGTGATTACTAAAAATTTTCACATTGGGACAGTGTAACATTTCTTTGTAGTTTTCTCCAGAGATAATATGTTTTATTAGTACTGCGCCAGTATGTCAGTAGATACAATAACATTCTGTATAAAGTAAAAATACTTCAAAGTTCTTTGAGATCACAGAGACTGTTTATTGTTGTTTCGTACTTTAAAAGCATAGTTTAAGAGGACACACGTCCTTATAACTGGGAAGCTAGTTTTGGTCTGAAGAGCCCTGGAAAAATAATTACTATGTGACTAATATATCCATCTTCGACTAACTTTGGCATACTCTTAACCGACACTGTGTGACCCAAAGATAACATAGGCAACTCTCTCTCTGGTTTCAATCCTGGGATTGGTTTGCAGCAATTTCCTTTATTTTTTTCTTCCATTCTTCCCTGTCTTGTGCGGCTCTTTTGAGGTCTGCATATGATGAGCAGCGCATGTCCACCAGCAGGTCCTCCAGGTACTCTCGGCGTGGGCGTCCCCTAGAGTTTGTCCCCTCGGTCACACCCTCCATTATGGCATGCAAGAGGCCTTCTTGTCGTATTATATGACCTATCCATCTTGCACGATTTTCGGACAAGGTTCTGAGCAGGTGCCTTCCTCCTTCGATTCTTTGGAGAACCTCCTCATTTGTAATGTGGTCTCTCCAGGAAATTCCTAATAGGCAACTAAAACAATGTTATTTCTGGTCGTATACTGATTATGATGATACATTACATATAGTTAGGTATAAAACATGATGCCAGAGGTCCATTAACTTGAGGAGGAAATTTGACGTAGGTAGGTAGGTACCATCTAGCACATAAAAAAATATTGGGGTGTGGTTGCCCAACGGTTTCTGAAAAAGTACCGCTTGAATATAATGTATTTTTTATGAATTTTTTTATTTATTTAAATACTCCAAACTATGAAATGCCGATTATTAAATTCTTAAATATATTTAGATAAAATACTCATGAAGCATTGTATAGAATCACAACACTAACTTAGTGATTTAATCAGTGATGTGTTGCTAAGGGAGGGTACTATGGTTGGTTTGTACTATGTCCACAAAAACTCTTATTGAAAAAACGAGGTTTGAAGTTTAAAAGAAATCTATTTTTGTTTCGAAAATTTTTATTTTTTAAATTTACGTATGTGACATATATTTTGTTACAGTCACTCCACACTGGATGCCCTGAGGAAAATAATTTCCCTCAGGGCCTATGTCATTTATGAAGATTCTGTGTGGAGGGTCTTTTGAGGAGAGAAAGGAGTAAACATGTTGTAGGAGGGAGGAAACACACAGGCAAATCGTTCCACAGCCGAGCTGTTGAACTCAAGAACGAGTCGCAGAAACGAACCGTTCTCATGTGACAAATATCAACCGTTGAGCGCGCGTTTGGCGTTTTTCCCGACTATGCACCGGTGCCGAGGGGATCAGTGATGCCAGTTCATCGGAGCATCTTCCATTGAAATACCGGTAGAACAAGGACAGCATTCCCACCCAACGCCTGTGCTCCAAAGATTGAGACGGAAGAATCTATCAAACGGATCGCCCGTTTCTGCACATAGCCGAGGGTTAATGGATTATAGGAGTGACGATTCCATTTGAATTGGATTTTTTAAATACGTAACTGGCTTAAGTAATACGTGACATTTTTAAATAATTTAATTGCTTCACTTAAGATATGAACCCACTTCTAAAGATATTTGTTCTGTCAGCCGCCAAGCACCAGAAGTAGGTACCCACGAGTGTTACTGACTAGACATGGGCAGATTTATTCACAGTAGTGAATCGATTCAGTCTGATTCCCTCGGCCTTTTGATCTGATTCCTTTCATTCGATCCTTTAATTCATAAAATTCCCAAAAAAAAAAAAAAAAATTATAAAAAAAAAAAAAAAAATAAATAAAAAAAATAAATATATATATATATAGATATATATAATAATAAAATAAAAAAATTTTAGACACTGATCGACGAAAACCACGACGACGGGGTTTTGAATTTTTTAATGTGATGTTATGACAGCAAAACCGATAGAAAAATGTATTTTTATAAGTAGTTATATCCAGAATATAATAAATCATCAAATTAAACAGTTTTACTAATTTTATTATATTTATTTTAAACTTAAAATAGTTCCGCTTCGCGTGATCGAATATAAAACACATTCTACCCAATTTACGCAGGGCTCGAAATCGGAAGTTTTCGACCTATGATGTAACTAAATTGACGGCTCGGCCCACGGGGAAATCGCACTACACTCCCAAACGGATTTGCGGCAGGCATTGAGAATGAATTGTATCTTTTGAGCAGTGTCTTGTGTCTTGCCTGGGACTTGTGACTGGGAACTAAATTGACGGTTCCGCTGCGCGGGGACTAACGACGAACCGATTCGCAGCGGTCGTTAAAGATTGGATTAGGAACTTCCGACTAGCAAGTGTCTTTTGACTTGCTGTGACTTAATTTACTTGCGTTCCGCGAACCTAACGACTCACTTCAACAGAGGCAGTACATGCTCGATCATGGGAGCGGGATTTGAAAAGAGGCGATCATACTAATTCGCTCATTCGTTGAATTAGTGGAACACAAGTGACACAGAGACTGGGTTTGACCGCTTCGGTCCGGAGAGACTTGTAGGACCATGACGACACAACTGAATAAGGAATACATTTATTAATTCAATGAATGAGTGGGACATATGGGACTGTAAAAGAGAGGTGCGTTGCTCGGAACTCGGAACTACTTCGTTCGACTCGCAACATTTTGTCGCCTGGGCTGGAGGTGTGGGGACTCTCTGACCTATGGGTTTTCGGCGCGGGATATACTATACGTGATACAATGAGGTAGTACAATGCATATAGCACATTACCTCCGGTATCTTCGCGGCGCGCGCTTATAGGTAACTTAACCGCGCAGTAAACATACAGAATAATATTAAATAAAATTTCTACGAAGCATTAAAATATGTAAATCGTTAACATAAAATATTTTTTTAATGTAAAATAAATAGAAATAAAAATATGGAGCCGTTTAAAAATTGTGTAAGGAATGAAGATTTAATTCCTTCTGAAAATGAGAATCAGATCGAGTGTGTTACAAGATTGAATTGATTCATTCAAATCATTCATTCAATTTTGCCCACGTCTATTACTGACCCATCAGCCATCAGCCATCCCGTAGGTGTTAATGAATTTAATTAGTCACAGATACTTCGGAATTCATCTTAGCTCTAAGTAAGACAGGCTAAAAATATTTTTATGATTTACAGAAATAATAACCCGATGAAATAAATACATTCATGAAATAATAATCTCGTACGCAACTGAGCTTTTGTAAAATATGTAGATCTACGAGACATCTACATACAATATTATAATTTTACATATTATGTTGTATGTGGCTGTCTAAATTGGTTCTGTCATTATAAAAACTCTGTCTGTTGGTAATTGAAAAGTTTATGTCAGGCTGAACCCAATTTGGGCATAATCCGCTGCCATAAAACACCTATCGTAAAAACGCCCAATGTAAAGTACCTATTTGTATCGTAGCGTTATAATTAGGTTGTATTTTTTATTAAACGTCACTTTTCTGAATTTTGTTGACCTAACGAAAATTATATATTTTCGACTTTTACCTGAGGTAAGAGAAATTTAATAATTTATTGCAAGTGTATTATATTAGTAGGTATATCCAATTAATATTATGATAATATATTTATTACGGCCAGCATAGTCCAGCCTTAGGGCGTTAGACTCCCATTCCGAAGTGTGTTTTTTCACAATTAATTATTTAAAATAATATATAGCATATTTGCGGCACGTTCCAGAGTGGAAGATACTCTTAGTATCGCCCTGGTGTAAGACCACCATTCAGAATTGAAACGTTGCTTGAAATGGCTTCAGCCGTGTTTAGTGACTAGATCTGAATAGCCAGGTACTTCCCCACCTTCCTCTTCCTCGTCTCCTTCCCTTCCCCACTTACCTTCAGCCTAATAACATACCCCAATTGGGGATGCCATAGTCTCACCGGCTCCAGACGGGAGCAGTTGGGACTCTTGTGAGGTATTTACTATTAAAAAAAATAATAATAATAAAAATTAATAAATATTTAGATCTGGTCACCAAACCAGGTAAAGCCATTTCAAGCAACGTTTTAATAAGGAAGTTAAGTCATTTTTTTTATCAATGTTCACAGGCAAACTTAAATACCAGTATTTTTTTTTTTAAAGTTGGTTTTCATAATTAAATTAATTCTACAAGTTTGAATTTTATTAAGCCCGCGAAAACGGCGGCAATATCATAATACCGTGCGGCAGAGTTCGTGACGTAACCCGGCAACCTTTCAACGAAACTTGCAACAGTTCCTAACATAGCGGTCGGTGAAAAATGACATTTCGTGTTTTTAAATTTAAAAATTAACCATTAAAATGCACTTTTTTCGAAATTCCAATAACTGAATTGATTAGTACTAGTAAATATCTAACTACTACAACTTTTTAAATATTTTTTTCGTCCATATTAAGCGTGTCCCGGTTTTGTAAATATTTTCCCGTATATTTCACACAAGCAAGGGCCGGGTTACGTCACGAACTCTGCCACACGGTATTGTACTCTTGCCGCCGTTTTCGCGGGCTTTAATAAAATTCAAACTTGTAGAATTAATTTAATTATGAAAACGAACTTTAAAAAAAAAAAAAAACTGGTATTTAAGTTTGAATGTCATCTACATGAACATATTTTTTATAGATACGTTTTTAGATTTTCACGGCCAAAAGCATTTTCGTTGTTTGTTTTTGGGGTGTTATGCCGTGTTGTGCTACCTCCTTCTTTAACCGACGTTTCGGACAGCGTTTGCAGTGTCCGAAACGTCGGCTAAAGAAGGAGGTAGCACAACAATATTTTTTATAAGTCAAAATATTTTTCACTCAACTTACTTATTCTGAATGTTGATCTTACACCTTCTTAGAGAGTACCTTCCACTCCGGAACACACATTGGTGACAATATTCTACAGGTTTTGTTTGTTTTGTTTTAGTTATCGGCGTGATTCCCATCGTGAATCAATTACAGTGCTGGTTCACTGTGTTTATCTAAGTTTTTTGCGTGATTGATAAATATTTCGTTGTAAATATTAATCACTCAGCCTTTTTATTAAATATTTTTGTATGAAATGGTAAAAATGGAGGTGACAAAATTGTTTATTTTACATTTGTATGATAAAATAGTATATTTTACGTTATCCGTGATCTTAGTACCGTTTTCACATGAAAACATCGAAGGTGTGTCATTTTTACATTATAAAATTTAAAATTTATTCACCTTTCTAAAACAGTTTTTAATATTCGGCAACTTTCAGAAACATTTCAATTTAAATTTAACTATTTTAACTATGTTTAATAAAATATATACGTGATTTTACTTTTCATTGTTATCAGTAATTTTATATAGAAAAAACGTAAGGTTTAAACTTTTTTATTTTTGCATCAAGAAATTTATATGTTTATTTCGGATTCTAAAATTTAAAACCCTAATTTATCACCTTTCAAAACAGTTATTAATTTTCGGATATGTTCAAAAATATTCCATGTATTTGATTTATTTTAGAAAGCGACCTTCTGACAAAACGTTTTTCATTAAAAACTCTAAGCTTATAATGCTAATAATGTAAAGGGGGGCGGAGGTGGCGGTCCGCCCCGGGTGCCAAGCACCAAGGGGTGACAATAAAAACTCACTCGAATAGCCAAAAAATGCGCACAAAATTTCCACTAAAAAGACATATCAATAAATAACTACCTACTCTTGTACCTAGTTACTTACATACTAATATAATCTGTCATTCAACCTAAAACGTTGCTAACATCACCAGAAGAAGACCTTCGTGGAATGGTTCTAAATCTGGTAAAAATTTACGATGAATCTTCAGCAGAGGACATCGTGTTGGAGATTTTACGATTGAGGCGTCATTTGGAAGCCGCCAACATTTCTGCCCAAGAAGCGTTTCAATGGTCTACATTGGAACTTCTCAAATTCATTGTAAAATGGGGCTATTCTGAATCTGTTCCAAGTTTTTTTAAAACAATTTGTTTTTCGGTTGCTTCTTGTGAAAGAAGCTTTTCAAAATTAAAATTAATAAAATTTTACTTAAGGTCAACAATGAGCCAAACGCGACTGACCAATATTTAGATTTTATCAATTGAAAGAGACAGGGAAATCTATTTTGATTATGTGATCGAATATTTTAGTAAAATAAAGTCTCGTAATCATGTTTAGTATTTGGTTTTTAATTTAAGTAGGGGTGCTCAATACAACCGCCCGGGGTGCCAATCCACCCTACGCCGGCGCCGCCACTGCTAAAAACTGTTTCAGTTTTGTTCTCAAAATATGATTTAATAAAACACATTAAATTTTAAATCGATTTTCATTTATTTATGTACTTAAAATTGTAATATCTTTAAAAAACCCTGAAATCCGCATCCGCGGATAATCCGCATCTGCGTCCGCGGATGTCAATTTTTTTACACCCACAACAACCCTGCTCTAGACGTCTAAATACTCGAAGCTAATTTTCGAAGCGTCGGGTGGGAATGCTATCCTTGTTCTACCGGTATTTCAATGGAAGATGCTCCGAGAAACTAGCGTCATTGATCCCCTCGGCACCGGTGCATAGTCGAGAAACACGCCAAACGCTCGCCCAACATATGTACACGGTTGACATTTGTCACATGAGATCTGGTCGTTTTTACGACTCGTTCTTGAGTTCAACAGCTCGGCTGTGGAACGATTTGCCGGCCTCTATGTTTCCTCCTTCCTACAACATGGGTCTCTTCAAGACCCATGTTCCCTCCTACCTCTCCTCAAAAAGACCCTCCACGCAGCATCTTCAAAGATAACATAGGCCCCAAGGGAAATAAATCCTATATGGAGTTAATATAAAAAAATTAAAAATTATAATAATAATTTAAAAAATATTTGGTTTTTCTAAAGATTCAAATTAGTTCTTATTACGATCATAAAATAACCTAAATAATAAAAACATTTACATAACAACGCATTTTATATCTTTTTTATTATTGCATAGATATAAAAATATCGTAAACTAAGACAAAAGGCATTACATATTATGGGGTATACGGTATACTGGGTATTAAAAATTCTTGTGGTAGGCGTTTTTCGTCGTAAGGTTTAAGAATGTATCAAAGCTGATGTAATTTTGAAGTGAGACGTACAAGGGACGATCTTCTTTGGGAACAATATAGCTTTTTAACAACCGAACATTATTATTATTTGTGACAAGGCAACATGATATCTCTCCTCTATTTAACATATACATAAACCGCTCTAGTTTCTCAATACCAAGTGGGATGATCTAAAAATATGTAAATAAAATTGATTTTTCATACCTACAGTTAAGTCATCGAATTTAGGCTGACAATAATTTAATGAACTATACGTTTCTTCTGATTATTGCCCATCTCACCTAATCAAGAGGTTCACCTTTTAAAATAGTATCATTATTTTTGGTAGGTGTTGGGCGTGAAATGACTTCATTTAATTTTACTCCTTATAATCGAACCTGTGAAAATTTCTTTATTGCGTGAGGTAATTTTTTGCTATCATGATTTCTTTATCCGCTTCGAATATCTGATTGTAGGAACTGGAATTATTTCATAATATTATATCCATTATAATGATTTTAAATGAAGAATATTTGAAGTAAAAATTTAGATGTCATTTTGCTGTCTGATCTCTCCCCATTGGCCTCAGTAAAATAGAGAAAAGTACCTACTCGTAGATTATGTACATTCCTGGAAAACACAACAATATCATTTGCACCATCTCTTTTCTCAATGTGATTTAAATAATAAGTTGTGGAAAGTAGACCTTCCTAAACTTTCTAATAAGTTTTCTCCGACCCCCCCCCCCCCCCCTTTTCTCACTCCTCGCCATCACCCTTAGGATCAGGGTTGCCGATTTGCGGGGAATATTTCAGATTTTTTAAGAATTGGGTATTTTGCGGGGAATGACTTTTCGTTGCGGGTATTTTGGAACATGAGCATTGGCAATCCTGCTTAGGATCGACCCCCCCTTCCCCCCTGTGTACGCTGTGGCTAAATTTATAATTAATTTATTGATTGCTAAATTTATAAAGTGTGACTTTTAAATGAGCATTTATATAACCACTGTACATAATAATATGTACTATTTTAAATGAAATTATTAATTTACAAATAAATAAATACACTCTTCAGAGTCTTTGGGCACACATGCACGGGAATATCGTCATACATATTTGTAATAATTTTATTAAAATTATCTTTTATGCAGGCGTCATTCGTTCTAATTACAAATTGAAATAAAGGAAATGAGTAATAATTAACTTACAAACATTTTGAAGACGATGTAAAGACAATTCAAAACTAAAAACAAAAATTTAAAAAACTACTGGCTGCCTCAGAACAGGAAACCCTAGTGAGAAGGACGGTGAAAAAGACAAAAAAATATACTTATATTATACTTTATTCCTACATAATATACTAATTTTGCTATTGAAACTAATAAAAAAATAAAATGAAAAAATTACCTCTTTTTTTTCTCATAGTATCTACATATCTACTGCTGCTTCGACCAAGTTGTCGCTTTGCTTACTGTTCTGCTTGGTCGAAGACCTAGGTAAGTACTGTGATTTTTTGTTGCCCTTGAACCGACCGAAGTCATTAGAAAAAGTAAACAATACAAACATAAAATGATTTACTCGCCCCCGCTGACGATTGAACACGCAATATATTCTCAATAATGATTATATCACGAATTGAATTTCACGATAAATAATTATAAATGAATTTCTTCTCGATTAAGCGACTACACGCCCAGATTTAGTGGGCCAGAGTAGCAAAACTATATTGCGGTACCTACTCAAATTACTCAGGTCAAACTCTGCAAAAAATACTGGACTTTGGAGATGGATTGTTTGAAATTATCTACTTTGTTCTACCCACGCCCATCGCTTAAATCGGCCTATGTGTGAATTATCATTTATCAGATGGAAATTATTATTTTTTAAACTCTGTAATGTGGAATTTATTGCGTGTAGGTACAATGCGGACATTGCGGTCCGTAAAAGTATCATAATGAAAATGAATTATTGGTATGTACACAATATATATATTTTTTTATATTTAGTGAAGGTAACCAAAATAAACAAATTAAAAACAGCCGTTGTGCAAAAGAAGTTTTTAGTTTAGGGCATACAAGATACAAGGATCTTGACTTGTGTCTACTTTAACCAGTGATTCATGACATTATTTGGAGTAAACATTGACCAAAGAAGGTCACTTGGTCGAAGGGAGTAAAGAATGGCGATGAAATTTTGGTCTACGTTGACATTATCGAGGGGTTTTTTTTCAACTAAAATCATAAAAATTACAAAGTTACAGTGTCACCGGACACCAACATTTCATTTTACATTTTTTACTACAAATAATGTCAGAAATAACTGGTTAATTAATTGAGTACCTACGCCCCTTAACATCCTGTATGTAATTAAGTCTAGAACGAGTCTCCGTTATTGTAATTTTGAAAATGAAGTCAATTTGCTATTTATTTCAATTTTCAATTAAAATCACTATAATTGGATTTAACCAATTAACTTGTAAGAAATAGCATGAGTAATTCGGCAGGTAATCGCTATTAAAATCAATTTGTTGGCTATTAATCATTCGGAAAATTTGTCAAAGTTAAAAAATATTGATAAATAGTAAATAATTTTAATCGTGTTTTATTAAAACCAATTAGGTTTTTTGTTTGCTATCATTCTATTATCCTGTACATTAATGTTGTCTTTTACTTTACAAGTAGTCATGGTCAGTAGTCACTACAAAATATTTCAGAATAAAGTATAAAGTGATGTATATTATTTGTGATTGTTTCCAAATGCTTGGAGTGTTGAGCATATTATCCCGGTTCACATTCATGTAGTTATTTTATGGTTTATCATTGTACCACTGTACCTAGTTATACCGAGGCAGGGTAAAATAATTCTACAAAGTTAAAAAACACGAACGTCCCAATACCACACGCAGAAAAATGTTATTCTAAAATACGATCATTTTATTCGTAAAAACGGTTAAAAACGGGACGGGACACGTAGAAAAATGTTATTCTAAAATACGATCATTGTATTCGTCAAAACGGGACTGAAGTTCTTACGAACAAATTAACAGGGTTTCAATGTATATTGGCAGGAAAGAATAATTTGTTGGTATACGTAATTTCATACGTATACCAAAAAATTATTCTTACATTTTCCCGCAAATAAACATTGAGACACTGTTAATTTCTTCATAAGAACTTCAGTCCCGTTTTTAAACGTTTTTACGAATAAAATGATCCTATTTTAGAATAAAAATTTTCTCCGTGTAAAAGAGAAAAGTTTCACCTACATGTATTTTTAACCACCGGAGCAAAGATATTATTTGTAACAATAAATTTTTTGTAACAATAAATAAATTTGGAACACGATTTTTTACAATAGCTCCACACAAGAGGCCTTAAGGTAAAAAAAAATCCTAAGGGCTTACGTCATCTTTAGGGATGATGCGTAAAGGGTCTTTTTAAGAAAGGAAGGAGAAGAAGTTCTGGAAAGGAAAATGTTATGAGGGGAGAGTAGGAATTTGGGAGTATGAGAGTCGGACATATGAATCCATCCCTTCCACTGCGGTGCAAGGCGATATTTCAGGAGAGTCCTGCTGGAGAGGCGAAAAGGTCTTTCTCAACCAGTCACCGAATCCGGCCTGCCACCTTGGTGGGCAGACGCATCCGCCGCCAAAATCCGGAGAAACCTCACCCCACGAACACGGTATTCTATGTGTTCCATCCCATATGATAATTTTTATACCCCATTTTTAAAATTCCTCAATATTTTAAATCAACTTTTTAATATTTTAATTGCATAAGTCCATTTGTAAGGAGTCCGTGTGTTTTGAATCTTTCATTCGTTTACAAAAACACGTTTACCGGAAATATTTCTAAATAAATTATGAATCTGATAAATGATTTAAAGCGACTTGAAGACAAATTTTCAAAGTACTCGAAGGGTTTCTTGAAAGAACCTATTTTCCGGTGTTAGGTAGCTGTTCGATGGTGTTCCTTATTAAAAGCTTGAATTTGATTGATTAAGAAAATTATGTAAATATAATGAAAAGATCTTTTCTACACGGACAAAAATGTTATTCTAAAATACGATCATTTTATTCGTAAAAACGGTTAAAAACGGGACTGAAATTCTTACGAACAAATTAACAGTGTTTCAACGTTTATTGGCGGGAAAATGTAAGAATAATTTGTTGGTATACGTACGAAATTACGTATACTGTTAATTTGTTCGTAATAACTTCAGTCCCATTTTTAACCGTTTTTACGAATAAAATTATAAAAATAAAAAATCTTCAATATAATCTTTAAAAATTCAACGTACCTAATATGTCGCAAGGTCGTACTTTACTACAAGTAAAAGTACCTACCTATCTAATATCCAAATAATAAAATCTTAATTATTAATCTTAGCTGTCCCCAGTTACGGCATAAGTCCATGGGAAAAATCGGAAACGTTAGATAACTCTACAATAATAGAAATGTTTCAGACAACAACAGTTTCTTAGAGCTAAATGAGCTAACTTCCTGAAATATCTGATATTTAGTTCGATTTCCGTCGGATTTTTGCAGTTGAAAAAACAGTTTTCCAACAAAAAATGGGCTTGTTTTCCGGGTATGATTGTCTTTGTCAAGTTTGTAGAGAAATGGTTGACTGGATAAATAAATAAATAAGTTAGACTTTATTAAATACATGTATTTGAAATATTAAATACCTGCTATGTTTTTTTTACGTTTAAGATGCAAAGCAAATTACGTTGATTTTGGTTTTTTTTACATTGCTAATTTTGTAAAAGATGAAATATTTAAATGAAAAGCCTAAGCGTTTTTCTTCGGTGTTGTGCGATAACTGATATAAAAATAGAACACCACAAATAGCTACTTCAAACTGGTAACCAAAGAAAATCTGAAAGAAAATATTATTATCGTATTTATTAATAGCTTACTTATAATCTGAATCTAATTGCGAACCAAAAAAATATGAATTTTAGTGAAAAACGCGATAGCATTAAATCAATTCACATTACGAAAATACATTTTGTTTGTATTATTTATTTTAACTATGTGACGTCATCGGATGCAAACTTATATATCTAGTATGGGTATGTGCAAGTTTATTTATTTAAAATATAAAATATAGGACAATAATACAATTTTTCATGATTTTAGAGGTGACTTTGGTAATTTTTTTGAGTTAACGATAATTTTAAATTTTTTTAAATTGCTCTATTTACTAAACAGATATAATGAAATTTAAAATAAAAATATATAAATGATTTAAAAAAGCATTTTAACTGGCGTGTATTTTCATTACAAATGACCGATTTACTTTGAACCATAAATTTGTCGTATACAAATTAAAATTTCTACCCATTACGCATTCATTATATTAACAATGTCGACATTTTTTTAATAAATACAATAAAATTTTAATAAAATAGCACACATCTTTTCATTTATAAAAAAAATATTCTCTTTGGTTGGATATTTTATTATATATTACTAGCTGATACCCGGCATGCGTTGCAATTACAATTAAATTGTTTCTCCCTTCGTTTTATTTCCCATTCGTCCCCGTTCCCCTTCCGATTCCTCTTCCTCTTCCTCTTCCCCTCCCGCGTCATACTCCCCTCGCCCGCTCTACCCCTTCTTCGCCTTCCCCTCTTCCTCATCCCTCCTCCCGCGATGCTTCGCTCCTTAATTCTCCAACCAACCCTCCGGCATACCCCTCCCCCCCAGCCTTTTTTCCCTGCCGCCTAACTTCGTAAAATACACTTATTTTTCCAACAACTCGCGTGACCTATTTCATTTTTTATGCCAATTTCATAATGCCAGAGCTCACCAGTATTGATATAGAAGTATTAACGGGCATGTTCACAACAATTAAAAAAAAAAGAATTCCAATCGGATGAAATTTTAATCGCAATCGTTTAATATAGGAAATAATTTCATAACGCCAGGGCTCTCTATCCTATAACCATCCCGGGTATGCGCACATCATATTCCCAACGTTTCATCGCAATCAACAAACAAACAAACAAACAAACATTATTTTTTATATTATAGAAAACCCGTTGAATCACTGACTGGAGACCATATTTGTCCCAGCTCACATAGGTCTCATAGAAATCGACGTGTCTCTCTTACTTGTGAGAAGTATGATCTAAACGGCATTGAAAATATAATACAACACGCTACATATTCAAATCTAAAAGTTCATCACAAAAAAATTAAAATATACACCTTTATAAAACCAAAATTTTCGATGGCAATTTGAAAAAAAATTGCGAGACTTTTTGAATTTTATAAGTTTTTTTTTTACATGAAACGACAAAAAAGTGAAGTGACAGTAACATTTATAATTCATTTGTCTATTGAAACAAGTGTGTTTTTTATTTTTTTTCATTATCGGTAATTTTAGTTAGATAAAACGTAAAGTGAGCCATTTTTATTACTTTATAAAAAATTTTATCCAAAAATTTTATATTTAAAAAAGTACGTGTTTTTTAATAATAAAATTTGGACGCTTATTTCATCACCTTTCGAAAACAGTTTTTATTTTCGGATAAATTTGAAGGGTTTTAAAGTTTTGAAGGACAAAGGCCACACACAGCCCTTCTCTTAAAACTTTAAATTGGACCCTCTTTACCAAGTGAAATTTTCTAACTTTCAATATTTATTCTAATATAAAAATGAGCTTCATTACAAAAAATGTGGCATCAAAATATCGTCGGCAATTATGAAATAAAGCAATTTTAATAATTTATTGTTTTATTGCATTTTAAAACTCATTTTCACAGTAAGATAAAAATTGGAAGTTTGAAATTTTCAACTTGGTAAATAAAGATGGTCAATTTTAATTTAAAGTTTTAAGCGGCGCCATGGAATTTTGCATCTGATAACGTCTTATAGTTGTCAATATCGTTGGCGATGTCATCCTATGACGAGCCGATTCTATGACATCAAAATCGAGCCGGATAGTTTAGATTTCCTTTTTTTTGTAAACATATTCTGAATCAGTCTTGGATGATGTGCTTGAATATTTCATGTACCAAATTAATCGCTTGTCAGCTTGAATTATATGTGCCTATACTAAATCGTGACTTTTATCCAGGTAATCTCTTTAATGGACCCTCTCGGCTAAGTGGACAGATTATTTGAGGCCGATTGTAACGGCGTTTGTGTTCTTTATTTCTCCGTTGACCGAAAAAGTCATCCGCATCTCCTTACAAGGGAATCCCCCCAGGAAATCGAGGCGGGCTGCGGTCTCATCACCTGTTCACCTGTTGTCCAGGTAACAGGGTTACGGCACAATAAATTCTGCACTGACGGAAATGATAAAATGGGTTCATTTGTTAAAACCTACATACAGATGAACTCACGAATAAACGAGGCGGTCAAAAGAGGAAGTAACTTTTTAGAACCAATAGTTATAGTATGCGCCATGCTTAAATGCCGACCTGAACTTGATGCGATGCATTCTCGCACTGGTACAGTCACTTTGCTGACTTTACAATGACCGTGAGCGGAAGAGAAAGATGCGT
This sequence comes from Limnephilus auricula, assembly GCA_951813805.1. Lineage (NCBI taxonomy): Eukaryota > Metazoa > Arthropoda > Insecta > Trichoptera > Limnephilidae > Limnephilus > Limnephilus auricula. The sequence goes on along the minus strand of OX638388.1, from coordinate 10,484,185 downwards.
AAAAACATACATGCGACGGAGAAAGGCGTGGGCGGGGAGGCATGCCACTTTTCGGTGAACGGAACTCGGAATGAATTCAACTCAACACCTAATTTGAAAAGTCATTAAAGGCTCCGTCAAACAGAAGGCGTATTTACGCGCGTCAAGGCGTTAAAACGTCCCGGACGTATAACGCTGTGTTGTGTTGTACTGAACACGTCGAAGCCGTTCAAATAAAAGTACGCGACGTTACAGCGCTTTGGTGCCTGTTTGAAGGAGCCTTTACGCTGACGCCTTGACGCGCGGTAAGTACGCCTTCTGTTTGACGGAGCCTTAATGGTGATGAAAAAATTATATAAAAAAATGGTTTAATAGGTAGGATACGTAAGGTTCGTTATGGGCTATTTTTAATTTTTTTCATAGATTGGCATTTCAAAGAGGTGTTGAGTTGAGTTCATTCTGAGTTATCATGCCACGGAGAAAAATGTTATTCTAAAATACGATCATTTTATTCGTAAAACGGTTAAAAACGGGACTGAAGTTCTTACGAACAAATTAACACGGTTTCAATGTTTACTGGCGGGAAAATGTAAGAATAAATGATTATTATTAATTATTAGAACAAATTTCGTACGTATACCAACAAATTATTCTTACATTTTCCCGCCAATAAACATTAAAACCCTGTTAATTTGTTCGTAAGAACTTCGGTCCCGTTTTTAACCGTTTTACGAATAAAATGATCGTATTTTAGAATAACATTTTTTCCGTGTGTAATCCCACTTTTCGAACCTTAATCTCGCCTATTTCGACGATTTCGTATTAAAGTTTGAATTATATACATACAGTATCTTCAATAACGACGCCCCCGACAGCATTTATAGATAGTGCAAGAAGCTCTTTACTTTGTAACCTATTATCTTATCTTTTCCGGGTTACAAAAAAAGTGGCAATATTTGCACTCCTCCTACTTCCACAAAATTGTAAATTTTGCTTGAATCCGTAATGATTTGGATTGGAACTAGGAACCTGAAACATTTCTTAGCTGAGTTACTAACTCGTATTTTCCCTTAAACAACTCATATAACAGAAATAAAGGTTACAATGCAGCTCTCAACGGTTGGATTATACAACATTTTTAGAGAAATAATATCGTGTGTATTTGGTGGTCAACCTACATTTTAACAATTTTTAAAACACTTTTATTTCTTCATTATGTACGCAATCGATTTCCTTCAAAACATTACAAATTAATACAATAATCACTGTGGTTTCTTTACCCAGATATTGTTATTAGTCCACATTTATTGAATTTTATTTCAAAACATTTACGTTTTGTGGTTTTGGGTGAATGTTTTTTATTGTTGTCGTAAAGCAGTCGATCAAAAACAATAATGTCAAATGCGAAAGACAATCATGTTTTATGTCTTCGGAGATTACGTGAATTCCGTCATTGTTCTACTTTTATTTGAGTAGAAATACAACACCAAGCTTTAAAAAAATCTCAAGTATAAAATAGATTTTTAAGGATTAGGTACCCACCTAGTTCAGAAATTAATTGTTTTATTTCGATTTAATACAGTGGAGTAGTGAAGTAACACTACACGACACGATCCTACACCTAAATTGGACGACAATTCAATTATGACTAAGTTAAAATATTTTTTTTATCAGTAACTGATTAAAAAACGGTTCTATGACAACTCGACGAAGTGGCACTTATGAAAGTCATTAAAAGTGATGATTAAATTAAGTTAGGTTAAAGGCTTCTATTCAATTCGTTAATCCGTAGTGTTCTCGAATACGGGTCAACAGTCTGGAATCCACATATACACAAAAATGTTGTATATTACACAAGTATCTAGACTTGAATCTGTCCGAAGAAAATTTACACGGATCTTGTCTTATCGATCAGGTGTGTACCATCTTCTAGATGGGTACAAAAAAAGACTAACATATTTCAAATTAGAGAGTCTAGTTAAAAGACGTAACATAAATGATCTCTTAATGCTTTATAAAATTGTGAATTATCGGGTAGATAGTAACTTAGTCAATCAAATCAAGTTATACGCCAGGCCCAAATCTACCAGAAACCTTAACACATTTTGGACTGAAATTTTTACCAATAAAACTGGATATTTTAATCCTATTTTGAGAATGTCTAGATCATAGAATGATCTTGCTAAATCACACAATATCACAGATATTTTTGTAAATAATATAACTTGTTTCAAGAAGTATCTCAACAAGTTGTGCACCTAAAAATAAAAATAAAAGATTGCTTGTTGTTTTATTATTTTTTCATAAACATTTTCTATTTATTAGATTTTTTCTTCTTTATTTTTTATTATTATAATTAAGTTTTTTTAGTTAAGTATAAAAATACTGACATTGTTTTTCTTTATATGTTTGTTTCTGTGTACATGCAAATATGATTACTGCGGACACATTAGTCTAGGGATATTTATATTTGTATTTAATTTTGTTTTATATTACCAACAAGAATGTTCTATAAATATCCTGTTTATGTCTCAAATAAATAAATAAATCATCACTTTTAATGACGTTTCAAAGTGGTGTAAAAATGCCATTTTGTTGAGTTTTCATAGAACCAAAAACATTATATCCGGCCGGAAAAATTCCTCAAAACTATCGGGCGTTTCCGATAGACATCTATAGATTGATTGATTTTTATAATGAGGCAAATTTAACAACACATATTTCATATTTCTTATAATTGTTGCAATAAGCAGGTCACTACGCAACAGTGATCAATGTTGAATAATAGGAACAAATAAACCTGTACATTTAACATGAAATAAAGTGCAGGGAACTTTTCACTTTTCCTAATAATCGACACAAAGTTTCCGGTCGAATGACTTCGTTACTCGAGCACTGTGTCGGGAATGGTGTGTTTTTGCACCGAAACGGAATAACTTACCGAATTCTTTATTCGTTTTGTAACATTACCACTTACCACTAAATACAATGTTGCAAGCAGCCATTCATGTATATAACGTCTATATAGTCAGATCACTGCTCTCTTGTAAATCAGTGTAAACCTGGAAGTTTCCCCGGCATTAGTTCAATCTATATTTCACAGAAATATGTTTTCAATAACAACGGTAAAATAGTTTGTTTTAATCTGAGTTGTTGTGTTAATTTTTTATTTAATTTAGCAGTGTTATTTTATAGTGATTTGACAAAACAGTGACTGTAGAAGATGCGATGTGTCTCATTTTTTATAGTTCTGGGTTCGATTCCCGTTACGAAATAATGTGTTTCAAATGACTCCAATCATTTTATGGCATTTTCAACAATGGATTCAAACAACATTATTCCTATACACTGTGTAGCTACAAAAACCATACGATTTATTTTTATATATAAACTAGCTGACCCCGTCACGCGTTGCTGTGACTAACGAAACACAACGCTATCTACTGGATGGTTACCTAACCTAGATAACCAAGTGTTATATCAATAAATTAACTTACGCCGCCATCTGTCAGAAACTTATGGAACTTACCAATAATTGTCCCATAAAAAAAACATTTAATTCTCAATAATAAATATTAAGGTCAATAATCGAGATAATAATCATATATTTTAAGTTGGACCAAGTTACACACAGTAAGCCAAATTTCATTTATTTAGTATTTTCGGAGTTTTCCTCTGACGAACATTGTTACACGAGATTTTTATATATAAAGATTTAATCGTAAAAAGTACTCAGCTTTATAAAGTTTATTATCTGTCCTATATATTACTCCTATTTATCATTAATTTGTCTTTATGGTCAGTATTGTTTAATAAAAGATTTCTTTCAAACACAAATTTCTTTTACAAACGGGTCTTTAGAAAACCATTGAAATTCCATAATATGATGAACGCTCTTATTAGTAGGTACCTATTGCATATCACTTAGTATTTCAAACTGCATTTCGCATTATTTTCCAATATTGCACATAGCATAATATTGAATACTGCATATCACATAGTATAGCATATTGAATATCGCATAGTATTGCATATCGCATAGTATTTAATATTGCGTATCGCACAGTTTTGCAATATTGCACATCGCATAGCATTGCATACTACATATCGCATAGTATTGCACACTACATATCGCATAGTATTGCAGATGGAATATCGCATAGAATTGCTTATCGCATAATATTGTACCTATATCGCATAAATAAATGATAAACCGATAAACGTCTGTTACGATAAATGCTGGGAGTCAGCATGCGTCGCGCGTGCAGCATTTGCAGGAAATATATGGTCCTGTGCGAAGCACGTCTGCCTCTCAGCATACGCTGTTTCATATAAGTTCATACATTACAAAACAAATTCTGCACGTGCGACACATGCTGACTCCCAGCTTACGCCGACCCTAAGTATTGCGTGCTGCATATCTCGTAATTTTGCAAATTGCACATCGCATAGTATTGCATACTGCGTATCGCATAGTGTTGCATAGCATTGCGATAAGTATTGCTTACTGCATATCTCATAGTTTTACATAATGCACATCGCAGTATTGTATATTGCAAATCAAGAACACTCAAATACACGAACACAATACAAAATTAAATCTTACAAGTTTGTTCACCATATTTCATGTATTGAAGTGTGCGGGTGTTTATTTTATTCTTCCAATTCAATAATGTCATAACTTTACCACAATAAATTCATCTTCCTAATGAAATTGGCATGCGAAGATCGTGTGCCAAACTGAAAACGTTTATCGGTAAATATTTATTAATCGATAAAATGTTGCTCGATTTTTTGTGTAGGTGAAAATAAATAGCTAGATCCCAGATATTATTTTTTTGTGCGGGCAGCAAGAGGAAATACAGCGATCCCAATACATGTGATATGCTAATATAGCATTTTAATGTTCTCGTTTCGTTATTAATGATTCTAGCTGGTGAGTGTACCTCCATATATGTTGATTTTTTATGAATATTATCGTATTAGGATGAACGTCGTAAGTACCTAATTGTTTTTTTGCGAAACAAATATACATTAATCATGTAAATTTCACGATTCCTTCAAAACTTCAAAACGATCCAGATAACAACATATTTTTAATTCTTAATTTTTAATTCCTCGGGTCTGCATAATAATAATTTAATTAATACGTTAGTTACAAAATCTGCCAGATTATAGATTTATTTTGAAATATTCCCTATAATATGTCCAGTATAGATACATATTAGGGAATACTTTTTATGTATATGTGGGAATTGGTAGAGGTCTTTTTAAAAAATTAAACTACAAATTAAACACAACAAAAAAATTATATACATATATATATATATTTGTAACTTAATGAGTTAAAGCTGAAATTGTAATATTTGAATTAATGAACACAAAATTAGCGAAACTCAATCGAAAATCTGAAACAGAAAAATCAGAAAAAGATCGGATCACATCTGGGACTCGAACCCAGAACCTTATGCCATACCAGACCATATTATAAACCAGTCAAGTTCAATTTATAATATTTTTTCTTATAAACATAGTATTAGTAAAAAATTATTAAAAAGAAAGTAATAAACAATACAGAAATAATAGTTTTGATTTAAGTACATTGTGAGGTTAATTTGGTTTTAAAAATTTCATTGCAAAATGTCAATATCTCTTTGGGAATTGTTATCTTATACGAGTATATTATATTAATAAATTCATTTTTTTATGTGAATCATGAGCCACAAAAGCGCCCTACTGTCCGGAGCCATTAGGATTATATCGGCGCAGTAAAGGAAAAATGGCTAAAGCGGTATACAAAATATTTTTGGGACTGAACGCCGGGATTTGAACCCGCGACCTTCAGTTTGCTAAGAGCCTTTAGTTTGAGAGCCTTACCCCTCGACCACGGAGGCCATTTCAAGCAAATGCTTCGATTCTGAATGGTGGGCTTTCACCAGGACGATACTGACAGTATCTACCACTATTTATCCGGATTGTTTTGACATTGAGGAAGCGCTGAATTTTTTTCTGAATAATGTTTTCAATTTTTTTTTTTTAAATATAGTCGAACATTTTCCAGAAAAATTATGATTTTTATTGCACGTAACAAAAAAGAATACGTAGGTACCTACCCAATCCTCCCACGACAAGCATTTCAAAGTTCAACGACTATAGAAAACTCAGTGTAGGAAATTTAACCAATAAAATCCTAAAATAGAACACCTTCACGGTAGGTAGGACCTAATCGATTTATTGGCGTTTTTTTTAAATTTTAGAATGCGCTTTTCTCACGAGTTCAACGTGCCAACATAATAAACGGAATATATTTTTATTGTTTTGCCATAAAACGTCCCACGCCGATCCATCATAGAGATTTTTGTACATCTTATAACTCTCCGACATTAATTACAGCATCCTACATAAAACGTGTCCATCTACCAATTACTAATCATATATGCAAATATACTGTCTGTTAATTGGGCGATTCGCACATCAGAGAATCAGGGGCCGTGGCCGGGCGTCGAGGAACCAATTTGAGAGTTGGACATGACACCGAAGTTCGGCAAAAAGGCCACACTCTCCACAACCTACAGCAGTGGTTGTTTACCGGTGTTTCGGGATCTTATCAGAAGTGATCCGTGACATTGTTAGTTCTACTAAATTTCCTTGAATTTGTCACGATATTCTGTGAGCACGGTCTATAATATTTTCTGAATATATTTTTGATTTCTATCCAAAATAGAAAATTATGAATGGACATGAATGTCATTTTTCCAGTTATGATTTCAAGTTATGATTTTATTTTTCGGTAAAACCTTATCCACGTAAGGGCGGATACATATGGGGGGCGCGCCCCCCACCCCCCTCCCCTTGCGGGGCCGCAAGCCCGCAAGCTATTCGTTCGTCGGTGGACTCTTAGTCGAGTTATTTATTTAGTAACTGTATTTTCTTATGTAGCACGCGCGCGTGTCCGCGTCGTCATTTATACGTTTATGTATGGCACATAGATAGCTAAAGTCGCGGCCATTCTAGTGATCTCGATTTTCTGTCTGGCTTTTGTTCGAGAAAAGTCGCGAATATTCTACTGTTTGTATTTGTCCACACTCCATAAAAGTCTGGAACCGAACATTCTGGCACCGAATGTTCTCGAAACAACTGAGTTACATATACAAGGGAAGCAGAGTCGCTGCCAGGCAGTCAGTTTTTTTTTTGCGCCCCCCTCCTTGAATTTTTTTTGTATCCGCCACTGTATCCACGTATCTAACCGATATAATTAAAAATACCTAAAATTTAATTAAATAACGCACAACGAATATTGTTTGATGTTTAAAAAAACCGAACGGATATTAATACTCCACAAGGGTACCTACTAAAATAAAATAAAAATGTTAGTTATTAAGGTTAAGCGCCACTGGCCCTCAAAGTTCGGGCCACAGAGTGACGGAGCTGAGAACACGGGCTCCCTCCCACGTCTTGCGGTGTCTCTGTTCACAGCGTGACCCGATGCTAAACGCCGATGCCTTTAAAGGATATTCTTAATCCTGTCGAGTGGACCTAATCCTTAACTGCAATATGTATTTACTAATGGACCCATTAGTAAATACCTTTCCATTGGTCATTACTCATTACTAATCTATATCTGGTGTGCTAGCACGGTCGCTCGATATGAAGTTACCGACCGATTGTCGGTAACTTCTCATCGTTCTCTAGGACAACTGCAGATCTCAAACGTACAAACGACAGTTGATATCGAATATATTAAGGACACTTAGTCATTGTGAACTGTCACCTATTCGTTTGCGATCTGCAGTTGTCGTAGGGAACGATGAGAAGTTACCGATAGTTATCCTATCGATCGTTATAGAGCAAGCGTGCTAGGGCCTCTGATGGGAGATCTTTATGTCGGTAAAAGACAAGCAAAACTATTTGTACAGCCGCTACGATTCAATTTCCAATGACGAATGATAGGAACCTACGCAATAAACTGCGAGATTTACCTTGGAAAATTTAGAGCATGTAAATAAAAAAAAAAATTGTTTATCTGTGAATACCGCACAAGTGTCCCAACTGCTCCCTGCTAACCGAAGCCAGTGAAACTACCGCATCCCCAATCGCGGTATGTTGTGAGGCTGAAGGAAGTGGGAAAGGAAAAAAATATGGGAAAAAGAAGGTGGGGAACTGGCTATCCAGATCTTATTACCAAATACGCCTAAAACCATTTCAAGCAACGTTTTAATTCTGAATGGTGGTATTTTACCAGATCTATATATATATCTGCCACTCTGGAACCTGCCACAGGTATACTATATATGATGGTGGCGCTGGTTTTACAAATACTTAAATGCATAGGAAAGGTGGGGAGCCCAAAGATTTACCTAATCCACTGCAAATGTCCCTTCAATAATCCACTGCAAATGTCACTTCAATAGCCGCTGGTTTTTCTTCTCATTCTTATTCTCAAAAAATGCAATTTGCTGGCAGTGCGGTTAAATCAAAACATGTGTTTTTGCGGGGTACAACAAAATACAACGGATTACAGCGGATATTTTGATTATTATCAAATATAATCAAATAACAAGCAAAAATGTTTGCGGTGCAATTAACAGTATTGCATATTGCGACTTTTCGGCATGTGGAACGAACAACGGACTGCATTTGTTTTCGAAGTGCTCAATTTCGAAGTCTCTCCGCAAACAAAGTAAGGGAGATAAATGGAAGCATTAAAAGGCTATTTGAAATACTCTGATTAATAGCAATCGATAATATTTACTCAACTCGCACAAATATATTATTTTATATTAATTAATTGTGAAATAAAACAATTTTATTAAATAAAATTTCGTTAGTCGACTTTATCACGGAGGCTGTCTGTAATTAGTTACAAATAACACATGAAAACATACGAACGACAAATACAATAGATGAAGATTAAAACATGTAATTCCTTTTATTGAGTCCCAGATGTGACCCGATCTTTTTTCTGATTTTTCTGTTTCAGATTTTCGGTTGAGCTTCGCTAATATTGATGATTACAATTTGAGTTGTATTATTGAAGTCTAGATAAGCAGTTAGTAATGAGAAAATCCGGGCAATTTTAAAAATTAATATTCACCATCCGACTTTTAAAGTTTTTTTTTAATGTTGTACTCTTTCTAGTTATTTAGCTAAAATTATCGAGTTGGAGGTTTGAAACTTACCAAAACCTCCCAAATTTAATCGCCGAAGGTTGGGGGTGGGGAGCGAAGCATCTCATATCAGTTCCGGGTTCAGGGGTGAGGTTTGTCTAGGTCTTGGCGGCGGATGATCTGGACACACTGAACCCCAGATTCCTACCAAATCCTATACCCTTTTTCCTTCCCATAATTTCCTCTCCTTCCTTTCCTTAAAAATACCCTCCACACAGCATACCCAAAGATGACATAAGCCAATAAAAAAAATATATTTTAATTAATGAAATGGATAGGGTCACATTAGTTCAGTGGTCAGAGCAGCAGCCCGGAAGGCCGAAGGTCCTGGGTTCGAGTCCCAGATGAGACCCGATCTTTTTCTAATTTTTCTGTTTCAGATATGCGATTGAGTTTCGCTAATATTGATTACAATTTGAGTTTTAACTCATTAAGAAAAAATAAATAAAAAAAATAATAGCTTTTCCTCACAAACTTTTCTCAAAATAAAGAGATAACACGTTACATAGATAATATTTTTCACCGGAATTTTTTTCGGAGATGATCCGTAGTTCCGTAGGTATCTACCTATTTTTGGGAGTTGTAAATATAAAATATAACACAAGAGTTCACTGTCCGAAGTCAGTTTTGTCTATGAAACTTCATTACCTACATCGTGATTGTTATTAACGAATATGCATTTTTAAAATCATAATTAAAAGTTTGTACGATTCGTCTGTCTACTACCTAGACAAATTATTACACGGTTAATATCTATGAAATTGGAAAATTAATTGAATTTGTTTTTTCTTGTTACATTTCCGGTGACAAAGAAAACTAAAAAAATCCGCATCCAATCAATCTATTCGATACGAATTAATTAATTACATATTAATTATACATTACGCCATACATTTTAATGATGCAGAAAATATATTTCCTGTGGTAGCAAAAACCTTAGAATGGTGAGGTTCGGCGTCGCCCTCTTACTCATAATCGTAATAAAACTAATACGCGTCGTATTACGACGTAACAGTGAAAAACTTTACTTATTATCACTGAGTGTGCATGGTTAAAACGATTTTAAACCAGGTTTAAGGCCAACTTTACGAAACCAAGGATGACTCGGCGGATACCGCTATTATGAGTAAGGTGGATAGAGTTTGAACAGCTATTTCTGCCTAGAATTGGGTACTAAACTCGAGTTTTTCAGTGAGGACGGGTAAGTAGGAAGGTACTCGGCACCCTTATTGCGCTCTACACACGATGCTGCAAACAGACACACGCTGGGCTAAAATTATTGCTAAGTCAGCGATTTTGGCAGGAAAACTCATTTTCGGATCTGGTAACCCTACTGCTGAGGGACCACCATTTAGATTCGAAATGTTGGTTGAAATACAGTTTGGATTGTTGTAAACGGAAGAGGCACCCTCTGTTATTTAATCTTTAAATACCGACGTGCAGTTTTAGTTACATAAGTTACGACGTGAGGTCTGCCAGACCACCATAGTTTTAATATAAAAAAACCACTGAATTTTTCTAAAAACATTGCTTCTAAATATTTTTCGTATATATATATACTATCTATAATTGATTAAGTAAAATAAAATATAAAGGTTTTCACACATATTAATAATTATGAGCATTAAAATCAAAGAAGTGCATTTTTTTGGAAAAAAAACTGATCTTTTACCTTAATCTTAACGTATTTTAATTAAACTGTTTTTATTTCTCAAAAATAAACTATTCTTAAAGTTAAATAAATATGTAAACTATAAAAATAAATAATAAGCAGTTTTATAAAAACCACAAGGCGTTGTAGGAACCTCAAATATTACAAACAGTCTTTGCACACAGGCTTGCTGTATTTAAGGCACTCATGTTTCATGAAAGTGTCACATTTGAAAGCAGTCGAGTTTTAATTTTAAGAGACAGATGTGACAGAGTTTTCTATGTCGTTTATCCTTCATTTCATTTTCTTCCCTTACATTTTCCGGTACATCTGGCCCAAGAACTCTTTTTATCAGCGAGCGCGATTCCCGTGGTAGATATCTGTTCAGAAAATACTACTATTTTCAATTGAAGATACCAGTTTCATGCTAGAAGAGCCTACCTAATTCACTGTAACATTTGACTTAAAATATAGACGAAAACCATACAATCTGAAAAGAGTCAAAACCAAAAAAAGTTACATAAGTACCGACGAGTGGTCTGAGAGACCACTCGCAATCTTATAACAGCCATAACATACCGAAATCGCACACGCTGACACTACCACTTTCCACGAGCGCTACCGGGGGGCTACTCGAGGGGTAGAGAGAAACGCGAGGCAATACTACTACCCTAACATAGGCTTTTCATAGGCAAACTAGACTTTTCCAACGGTCCAGGTGTCTGTCAGACCTTACGTCGGTATTTAAGGGTTAAAAATAGTTGAAATTTCAAACAGCATCCTCGATGAGAAAATGTCAAAAAGAAAATAAACAAAACATGGGAATCTTAGTTTCAAAATCTTTAAAATGTTTAATATCCCGAGCCATTTTCCGACCAATTTTTCAAGAAATAAAATCGAAAAAAAAATTTTTTATAAATATTTCTCTATCCATATTCTGACCTAAGATTTTCAAATTTTCCCAAAAGAAATTTGTTCAGAAAAATAAAAATTTTCCAGCATGGAAAATTTCCAAACTTCGAATAATAAAATCAAATAGAAAATTATTGTCAAACCAAACAAAACGTTTTCGAAAATCAAATACAGAAATTGAAAGCAAAAAAATGTAACTTACGTACAAAAAAAAAAACAACTTATTTTATTATAATTTTATTATCTTCGTATACGACGTTATTCTGTCACGTTTTTTTATCTCGATGACTTTGGTATCACTGGATCCCCCGACATTACTTTTTCAAGGAAATGGCTATTTTTGGAATCGGTTCCTTTTGGCTTTTATAAAATTTTAAAATTTGAGCTGTGCTGTATTAAAATGATATATTAACTAACTAACCATCACGCCGTTTCCACGCAGGGGTAGGCAGAGAGTCTCTCGGTCTTGGCACACACTCCTTGCCTCATTCACATTCATACATCTTCTCATACATACTCTTCTATTATTCTGACTCTTGGCATGGCCCGACTCAAGTATCTGATTTACTTGATCGTGCCACGTCTTCCTTGGGCGTCCTCGGCTTCTTCTACCGTTCATATTCGCGTCATAAATTCTCTTTACACTTCTTTCTTCTGTTATATAAAATGATATATTATATACATAACTAGCTGATACCCGGCATGCGTTGCAATGCTAAATAAATAAATAAATTGTTTCTCCCTTCGTGTCATCTCCCATTCGTCCCCATTCCCCTTCCTCTCCCCCTTTTCTTTTTTTTCCTTTTCCCCTTCTCCCACTTCTCTCTCCCGCTCACCCCTTTCAAAAGAGAGGACTGCTAGTGGGTGTTTCAAACTACATAGGTAGTTCGAAAAACTTTTTTGGATCAGAGAAAAAGCCGCCCCCAGTATACGAAAATAATGCGAGGGAATTCAGTTCCGAAATCTAAGGAATTTTTTATCAGAAATCCAGAGGGAAAAAAATTGGGCGTACCATCACTGCAGTCTAAACATTCTTTATTTATTTATTTAGCGACAGAGCTGAGGTTAGAACTTGATCATAATAAATAAAAAAAATAAAATAAAGACTTCTATCATAAATAATTTAGCTAATTAGAAATCAATTGACATCTTATTATTTTCTTATTTTATTGCTTTTTAGTGTATCTAGTACTTTTTATTTTTGTTTTAAATAAATTGTTTTGAATATTTAACTTTGTGTCATTATATATACAAAAAATTCTTTTCACTTTCATAAGTACAAATTTTTTTTTCTTTTTTATTCTTAAGTTATAATTTTTAGTTATTTATTAATTTTTATTTTTTCCCCTTTGTATGTCTAATTTATAGTTTGAAATATATATTATCATGTTAAGGGGGTTTCTCACCATCCTCCCAACAGCTTATCTACCCTAATAACGAATATTATTAAAAATTAATATAAAATACTAGCAGTGGTTAGAAAACTCGGATAACTTATCCAATATATAGTCACTATTTATAGGTTCGAGTACCGATTTATAAACTCCAACTTAATAAATAAATAAACCGTAAATCGCAAATCAAAAATATTCGTTATTAGTGTAGATAAGCTATTGGGAGGATGGTGAGAAACCCTCTTAATTAAGTATCTTTATTATTGTAATAAATAAATAAAATATTTTAAAAAAATTATTTATTTTAAGGAAATCTTACAATGTATATATCTCTTACTGTCCAACTAGGAAAGTTTTCCGTTTTAGGACAGTCAAATTGCCCGGTTTAGTTCACATTAGTACATGCTGTTATTAATAGAACTTAAATCTAATGAATTACAATAATAGGAGGAAAAAACATTTCCAGCTCTCCTCTCCTTTCTTTCATTCTTCATTTTCTTTCCAAAATGAATAAATTCCTAGTAAGGATGCATTTAAAGAAAGATTTACTAACATAACTTATTTTGTTCAGGTGTTATGTGCGGTGATGCTGGTGGCCGCAGCTCGCAACGTGCATGAGGGCCCAGGGGGATACTCCTACAACAGGTTCAGCGGCCCCGTCAGCGGTCAGATCCAGGAGATCAAGGTGCAGCCCGCTCAGGGCGAGGCCGCCAAGCTGCACGCCGACTACGGATATGACCACAAGACCGGTCGCATCAATCCCGAGACTCAGAAGTACGCTCACTACAATACCGTGGACTACGTAGTAAGTTGACTTTGATAATGTTTTGTTTTTACCGGTAATATAAGAACTGCAATACAAGGTGTCCAGGGTTAAAGTGCATTTACTTCGGGAAGTGATTCTACATGATAGTTTAAGTAAAAAAGATAAATAACTTTTTTTCGAAATTCCAACTTTTAGGGGTACTTTTTGGTAATCAAAACCAACCAACGTCGCCACAACACGCTCGGCTGACTCACAGCAAATTTATCGGGTAAGTTTGTAAGGATTTTTAATAGTTACGTCTTTTTGTATAGGAAAAAAGTTGGAATTTCGAAAAAAGTTGTTAATCTTTTTTACTCCTACCATTATGATTGTAGAATCACCATGCGAAGTTAATGCACTTTACCCCCGGACACCCTGTATAAAGTATAAAATATTTAGAATACAAACTGGCATGATGCTTAGAAGACGGATGTCTATGGTACTGAATCAAGTAGGCATTAGAATCACAAAAATCCATGTCCCAGACATCTTCTTCCATTCAACTGCACGTCATATTATATTCTCTTCACAAAGCACTCTTCTTAGGGTGAATTGCCTATTCCATATTATATTCTCCTGGCACACTTTTCTCTCAATTCATTCTACTTTTCTAAATCATCTTAACCGCTGGGGTACATAAGCTTGTTTTCACGACAATTTAACGTAGGTAGACATAGGAATGACGTATGCCCCGGACCTGAGTTATTAATGATGTATGATTTTGTGCAATTTGTCATCGGAATATTATCCAGGCGTCATTAGTTTGTAGATACCTATAATTCTCTTTTTTTCATTTCTACTGTTTCTCAGTTCGTCTTATATGTTGTGCATGTACTGTGTTATTATGTAATAAAATATAATATATGCTAATCTTGTTCATTCATCTGTCTTGAATTATTTTTGGATCACGTCATTCATACTGCGATCATACATGGAATTTGCAAGTACTTCTAAGGGATCTCACTACTTCTCTATTCAGTTCTCTTCAATGGCATAAGTACCTACTTATACGCAACATGCAACCTCTTTCTTTTCATCCAGTTCTGTGACTCACTGTTATACATCAGGGATGGTTGACTCTTGCCTTCTAGCGTTGCTGCCTTTAAGTTTTCTGAATTAAAGCAGTATTGTCTTTTGTTTTGAGAAACTGTTCTCAAAAATGTATTACTATATTACCCATTGTCTTCTGTACCTAGACACGTTTTGTCTCAATTCAGTTTCATGGACAAATCATTATAATAGATTATCTGTTTCTAGGCCAAGCCCGATTACCAGTACTCATATGGAGTAGAAGATCCTCACACTGGCAACACCCAGAACCACAAGGAGACCAGAGACGGTGATGTGGTGCGGGGAGAGTACAGCCTGGTGGAGGCCGATGGATCTCTCAGAGTTGTCAAGTACACCGCCGACTCCAAGAATGGATTCCAGGTAATGAATTTGAATTTATATATTATGTAATAAGATCATTTTAAGTAGAATTAAACTGTATAAATATGGTTGAATAATATTTCTTAAGCCTACCTATCGTATTATAGATTACATCCTAGTTATGGTACTAGAGCAATGATATTTGATAACCCTGTGCAACTATTGACCTACGCTGATGATAACGATATAATCGCGAAAACTCCCGAAGCTGTACGTGACGCCTTCATAAATCTTGAAAGTTCTGCCAAAAACAAGGGTCTCATAGTAAGCCAGCAAAAGACCAAATACATGGCCATAGGATGCACCCAACGAACACCAACTCTCTCATGTGGAAGTCAAAATTTTGAAACGGTACCAAGCTTTACATACCTAGGATCCCTGATAATTTAGAACAATAATACTACAGAGGAGATTCAGGAGCGCATAGTGAGCGCAAATCGCTGTTACTTCCGCCAACAAAAGCAGATAAAATCCAGACTGTTGTCCAGAAACACCAAGATATTAGTGTACAAAACTCTTATTAGACCAGTGCTCACGTACGCAGCTGAGACATGGGTACTTACTAAGAGGAATGAGCGAGCACTGGACATTTTTGAAAGAAAAATTTTAAGGCGTATCTTTGGACCGATTCTAGAAAATGGATTTTGGCGTAGACGTTACAATGATGAGCTCTACACTATGTTTAAGGAACCAAAATTGACACAATTTATAAAGTTGGGAAGACTTCGGTAGCTGGGTCATGTGGAAAGAATGACAAAGCATCAAGCACCAAAGTCCCTGCTAAAATCTAGACCTGTAGGGCGAAGGAGCCTGGGAAGATCAAAATTAAGATGGGACAACAACGTCCTCAAAGACCTAAATATCTTGGAGCTTCCAAACCGGAGAGAACTAGTACAAAACAGAGATGAGTGGAGGAAGACTCTTGAGGAGGCCAAGACCCACCACGGATTGTAGAGCCAATTGCGATGATGATGATAATGGTACTGGAGCGGAGAGCCATCGTAACTTCTCTTTCTGCCTATGTTTATGATAAAAAACAGAATTATCAGCAGTAAGATACCTTTTAATAAAAGTCTTTGAGGCTTTGTTTAAAGACTTCTAAAGGAACATAAACAGATTACTACATAACCACTCAAGCGGTGGGGTATTTACAAAATAAATGCCTTAAGCAATGGAGATTTACACGCATTCGGTTTTGAATTCTGCCACCCTGATTATGAAAAACATGTCTCTGAATTTTAACATGAAAACGTATAAACTTATTATACTTTGTGGTTTACTGTGATTTAAAGCCAAGAATCCACCTATATTTCCACAGATATATGAGTAATATTCTTGTCTATGTATATTTCATAGTTTATTCCATATACATATGTAGGTTTTATAATCAAACTAAATTTGAAATAAATTGAAACATTTTGAAATAAATTCGAAAAAATTGTCAACTAAATTTAGGCAGCCATCGCTCAAGGCCTAGAGCGATAAGACCTAAATATGGGTAGCCGTTGTCCGGCTGGTTAATAATAATCTTTAATTTAAATTCTTTTCAGTCTCGATAAAACAGTTAAGGTAGATTCAGACTGGGTCGACGTACGTACGCATCGCTACGCCAAACAATGCTTAGCAACCATACATTTTCTATGAAAATTGTCACAGCAATCGCACGTCGCGATGCGTGTGGCCAATGTGATTCTAAAACATAAATTTTCATTGAAAATCTATGGTTGCTAAGTAGCCCAGATATTGTTAGGCGTAGCGATGCATACGTACGTCGACCCAGTCTGAATCAACCATTATACTTTAATATGATAAATAGTACATAAATATAGAAATTACAAAATAAATATAGAACACATAATGACATTTCTGAGGGACACTTCCACATCTTTCACCCACAAGTCTTCACTTACGGTATCCATGGAGTTTTGCCTTTCTGCATGTGAGTACAGAGGGCCAGGAAAGTCCCTCCTCCGTGACTGCCTCCATCCTTCCCGTAGGCGTGATGCAGCTTGCCCAATAGTTCTTCATAATAAGACGGACATTTCTATTTATACCACAGTTTTGTGAACTCTTCAAGATGGCTTTACTATAATAAACTTTAAAATAACGATTTACCGCACGTGTCAGACCATCTTATATATAAAAAATAGGATATTGTCGCTAGAAGGATTTGAACTCTTAAGACATTCTGCTAACCAGAGGCCCTAGCACGCTCGCTCTATAACGATCGATAGGATAACTATCGGTAACTTCTCATCGTTCCCTAGCATGACTACAGATTGCCAACGAATAAGTGACAGTTCACAATGACTAAGTGTCCTTAACATATTCGACATCAACTGTTGTTTGTACGTTAGCGATGTGCAGTTGTCCTAGGGAACGATGAGAAGTTACCAATAGTTATCCTATCGATCGTTATAGAGCGAGCGTGCTAGGGCCTCTGATACCCACTACTACAAGCAACTGAGCTATCTAAGCAACCTATAGACCTCCCGTGAACAGCTAATACAAAATAAGTTTAATATTTTAAATTTATTTCAGGCTACAGTACACAAAGAGCCCGCACAAGGGGGGGGCCATCAGCAGCAACCCGCCCACTCTCAACCGCAGCCCCAACAATATAACAACAGGCCAAACAGACCTAGTCAACGCTACAGCGAAAGTGATTACTGATTACTAAACAATAATCACACAACCTTAGTCATTTTTCTAATTCTATCTAATGTAAGCAAACACAACAAGTTGTTTATCCTAAGATTTTGTTGTGGAAAACAGGCGATGGATCTGTAATAAAAAGAACTTTCTTCTATTCTAGTTCAAAATATTTGGCTCTCATGCTATACAATAATATAAATATAATATCGCGCTTCCCATAGAAAATTGTCGTAAGTCCAAATTTTCTATTTTACATTTTATTTCTGAAAAGTAAAGTGATCATCTACGCCCTACGAAAACCATATTTAAGTTAGATCACCCCATCTCCGCAAGATGTCGCTGGTAACTCTTTTCCGGGGCCGCTTGCTCATAACTCATTCATTTGTTTTTACTCTACTGTAAAATTAATTTATTTTTGACTTACAACACATTTCTACGGGATGTGTGTAATATGTAAATAAACACAGCAAGAATGCCAATGTGACTAAGTATATCTGCAAATTACTATTTATATTACTTAGTCAAACCCTGAGAAATGAATTATTTAATCAAATACAAATATCTTTCTTATTTTGTACATGCTTATTTGTATTCCTTATTATGTATGTGTAATTGAATTCTCAATGTGATGATAAATCAAAATAATTTTCAAATGTCTAATAAAACTGGAGCAGCTCCGCTGGGCAGGAGATGTAGCGAGAATAAATAAAGATAAATAAAGCGAGAATAAATAAAGCCTCCATCGAAGAGGCATCTCTTTAAACCTGACTATTGTAGAGAGGTCTGGGCAAAAACCGAATGGTTTGGAGGCAAACACCCAGTGATATGCAGTAGAATAAATAGTGAATTCATATTTTAAAAAAATTACCCCAATAGACAACACTCTTCGTGCAAGTTTTAGCATGGTTTTAGCTAAGAATGGCTAAGCTGCTGGCTGTAATGGATGTTGGTTGAGACTATTTAAGCCACATAAAATATTCAAATAATTGCTTTTTTTATGCATTTTACCAGGGAACAAATTACCATACTTTTTCTGCAAAATAAACAAAGATAATATTTAGAAAAAAGTTAACATATTTTATTATCATTATTCTGTTAATAAAGTTGTACAAATTAATAGATGTACCAAGAGATGGCACAGACTGCTTCACTTGTTGCATATGTTCCCAAAGAGAATTGCATTTTTAAACAAGGTAAACAAGTCGTCCCTCGA
This sequence comes from Limnephilus auricula, assembly GCA_951813805.1. Taxonomy (NCBI): domain Eukaryota; kingdom Metazoa; phylum Arthropoda; class Insecta; order Trichoptera; family Limnephilidae; genus Limnephilus; species Limnephilus auricula. The sequence continues at coordinate 10,464,978 of OX638388.1, read as the reverse complement.
CAATCAAATTATTTCAAAAGTAAGTACACATTCAGGATTTAAAAAAATTTCTTTTACTAATTTATTTATGGATTTATTGATTTTATACCGACCGTAGAAATAAATGTACAATAGTTTTTTTTTTTTTTTAATAGTGAATACCTTACAAGAGTCCCAACTGCTCCCGTCTGAAGCTAGTGAGACTATGGCATCCCCAATTGGGGTATGTCATGAGGCTGAAGGTATGTGGGGAAGAGAAGGAGACGAGGAAGAGGAAGGTGGGGAAGTACCTGGCTATTCAGATCTAGTCACTAAACACGGCTAAAGCCATTTCAAGCAACGTTTCAATTCTGAATGGTGGTCTTACACCAGGGCGATACTAAGAGTATCTTCCACTCTGGAACGTGCCGCAAATATACTATATTATTTTAAATAATTAATTGTGAAATAACACAAATCAATTAAATTAAATTTATATGCGCACGCCGGGTTCGAACCCGCGGCCTTCGGAATGGGAGTCTAACGCCCTACCGCTGGACTACGCCGGCTGTCAAACTTGCTCAAACAGCTTGTTCTTAACCAACAAAACTACATATACATGACGTCTCGCGTACCCTGCCAGATTTCAAATGTTTTGGCGGGCTTTGATAAATGAAAGTGACATTTATAAATACTTTAAAAAATACTGGTTGGTTAGAAGGTAACTCGTAAAAAAAAATTGGTACTATTATTTCTTGCTGCAAATATTAAATGCAATAAGGAATTTATTACATGTTAAACGAATTACCATTTCAACATCCTTTTTGTTGGTTATACCAACATGAAAGTTTTGAATTGTATTGGTGAGAATTTCCGAATACATACCTCAAATCATCACCTCCAAACCTGAACACTAGACAGAAATAGAATAAGGAATGATGTGCGTCTTCTATATAATGGTTTGGATCCCAGATATTTATTTTGCATGAATTGTAACCTCAGAAATCCATGAGGAGTCAGCGTTTTTAAATTATGTAATTTGTGACAAAGAATGCAATTCAAAAATGCTAACAAATTATGTAAATGTTGAAATGAAACGATGAGAAACAAAGACTACTTAAATTATTTATTGACAAATGGTGTTTATAAAACATTATATTACGACTGTAAAGCTATTCACAAAATGTTCATTCCTTTAATCATCTCTGACATAATGCCCCAGAGATTTACTGCTGGCTCTCGCTTTAGCCAAGTCCACCTCTGGGTAGGCAGCCTGAAGCTTCTCCATGTCCATGTTTGGGAATCTCTTGATCAACTGCTTGACATGGTTCCGATCCCTGCCTTTACGACGACTGGATTCTTTTGTAATTTTTTCATTGAATAAGGAAACAAATTTTTTAACGGCATATCCTCCATAATGGGACTGTCCAGGCTTGGGTACGTCTCCAAATGCCCAACGAGGCACTTCATGTTCCTTCAGTTTCATCCTCGACTTGAGTCCAAGTGCGTTGGACAAAACCTTGGCTGGCCTTTCTCCAGAAGTGCCTGTTTCCAAAATGTGGTAAGCCTTATTCCGCTCTCTTACAACAGTTTCTAGATTCTTCATTGACTCTTCAACTTTGTCAATGCGTTCAGGATTAGGAAATAGTCTGATCATTTCGTTACATTCGTGCTCCATGGTCTTCAACATATTTCGTTCTTTAAGTAAAATAAACCATAATTTATGTAAATCAGAATTTGATTTAATCCTAAGTTCGTCTGCCTTCCATGATCTGCCAACTTGAATTTCGCTTTCTCCCCAGTTTTTGCTGTCATCAAAGAATTCCATTAAACCATTTCTCATACAAGTGGTTTGTAAACCACTGCTAGAGATTTGGAAAGGTTGTACTTTCAATAAATTAAAATTGATCTGCTTATGAGCAAGAGAACGAAGATGGGGAAGAATTCTCAACGATCCAAAAAGCGAATGTAAAGCCATTTTATCAGAACTCAGTTCGGCAACTCTGGAATATATATCGTCCTAGTGAAAAGTTTCACTTAAAACAAGTTATATCACTGTTTTATAATTATGCATTAAATTTGAACAAAATATACGGAAAGTGTCAGTGCCGCACTGTTATGGACGACACGAGATTTTTTTTTTTTTACCACAAACAATAAAATAGAAGGAATTTTGCATTTTCTTTGCCTAAAGCTGGAATCAGACGGTTCACTCGAGGGAAGGTTTCCGCCATGTTTTTTCGGAATTATCGTCCATTTTGTTTCATTCCATGTTCACACGGCGCTATAGAAATAAGCGTTTACTCGTCCATTCCGACCACAGCGTCACCGAGCGAGGTCAACCGCGCTGGAATTCGTTTGTTTTCCAGCGCGGTCCGGCCCCGAATTTTAAGGAAAAACATGTCAGATGCATCGATTTTTACGCAATTTTGTTGACACAATTAAATAAAAATAAATAAATAAAACAGTATTGTTTCGTCTTATAAACCTTTTTATTTTTTTTGACATAATAACACAATTTGATTTTACTTTTTTTATTACGAACATTTTCCTACAAATTAATAATCTTACATATATTAAAAAACATATAAAATACATGGATAATAAGGGAGATCCAAAAATTTATATGAGAGGTGTTCCCAAAAGCAAACAAATTAGCCGAACGAATACCATTTTGACGTTTTGCGTGCGATGTGATAGCGTCCTTTCATGGTCCTTCCCATACAGGACGCGAGACAAACTGATTGAGAGTTCACTCGGTGTTCAGACGTTTCACTTTGCTCTCTTCCGCGCGTATGCGTGCGCAAGTGAAGGATGCCGAATGAAAATATCCAACATTGTTGGATCGGTTCACTTGAAGATTTCATTCGGCAGTGTTCGGCACTTTCGATTCATTTCATGTTCAGACGTGTCATTCCGAGTAAACTAGGCCGAATGAAATGCGGAAATGAGCGATTAGTGAACCGTCTGAATGGCGCTTAAACAGTCTCATCTGCCATCAGTACCAGTGTTGCCAACCTAGTGGATTTTCCACTAAAACTGGTGGTTTTCATACTTCATTTAGTGGCGAAAAATTCCTTTTAGTGGCTGGTTGATTTTTCTAGTGGTTTCGAAAATTTTGGTTTAATTACTAAAACTACAATCACTCCGCCACTAAGCCACTTATATGTCATGTTTTTTCGGCCTAATCTTCCATCTTCGTTTCATTCCATGTTCAGACGGCGCTATAGAAATAAGCGTTCACTCGTCCATTCCCACCACAGCGTCGCCGAGCGAGGTCAACCGCGCTGGAATTAGTTTGATTTCCAGCGCGGTCCGGCCCCGAATTTTAATGAAAAACATGTCAGATGCATCGATTTTTATGCAATTTTGTTGACACAATTAAATAAAAATAAATAAATAAAACAGTATTGTTTCGTCTTATAAGCCTTTTTATTTTTTATGACATGATAACATAATTTGATTTTACTTTTTTTATTACGAACATTTTCCTACAAATTAATAATCTTACATATATTAAAAAACATATAAAATACACGGATAATAAGGGAGACCCAAAAATGTATATGAGAGGTGTTCCCAAAAGCAAACAAATTAGCCGAACAAATACCATTTTGACGTTTTGCGTGCGATGTGACAGCGTCCTTCCATGGTTCTTCCCGTACAGGACGCGAGACAAACTGATTGAGATTTCACTCGGTGTTCAGACGATTCACTTTGCTCTCTTCCGCGCGCATGCGCGCGCAAGTGAAGGATGCCGAATGAAAATATCCAACATTGTTGGATCGGTTCACTTGAAGATTTCATTCGGCAGTATTCGGCACTTACGTTTCATTTCATGTTCAGACGTGTCATTCCGAGTAAACTAGGCCGAATGAAATGCCGAAATGAGCGATTAGTGAACCGTCTGAATGGCGCTTAAGGCTGGAATCAGACGGTTCACTAATCTACAATAAAATATATAAATTTGTTTTAGACCACTTTAAATTTTAGTTACACTCTACCGGTTTCGGAAGAACCCTTCCTTCGTCAGGAGAATATTAAAACTAACCTATGATACAAAATATTAATAGATATATACCAAACATTTAGGTGCTTGAGTGGGAGGTCAAAGGGGGAGGGGGGGTAATTGCGGGAAACATATCTAGAATGGGACTAAACGATAAATTCATTTATAAATTTTATTGTAAATTATGGCGAGCCACAAAGTTAATGCTTATTACGAACACGTGGTTCACTAATCGTTCATTTCTGTATTTCATTCCACACATTTCACTCGGAATGACACGTCTGAACAAGAAATGAAACAAAAGTGAAACGACGATGGGAACATTCGCTCGAGTAACCATAAGGTAAACCTTCACTCGTGTGAACCGTCTGATTCCAGCCTAAGCGGTAACCATATTCGTCCAATATTAAAGGCTCCACACCATCCAATAGCACTGTACTGCCTGCAGAGCTGCAAGAAGTGCTGCAATTGGAGGTTGCCTCCATACCATCCGATTTGCTGTGAGGTGAAGGTGATTGCTTTTGCGCTGTGAACACGTATATTCGTAGCGCTCGCGCTTTTCGCAAACGTGTCATGGCTCCGTCACTTTCGAAATAAATGCCCGAAATGCTTATACAAATTATTTCGATTGGGAAGGTAATGTTTCTTTACAAAAAGAAATGATACGCCTTGTGCCGTTATAAAAAATCTACAAATGAATATAAAATGTAATAAATAATTTTAAAAATACTTACATTAATTTTCATGTTATATTTGCCTTATCAGAAATCAGAACTATCAATCGGCATCCGTAGTCGAGGTCAAGGCTCTCGACTAGCTATCCGGAGGTCGCGGGTTCAAATCCCGGCGTGCGCAGATAAATTTTATTCGATGGCTTTGTGTTTTCACAATCTAATACCTAATTAAAAAATAATATAAGTTATATTTGCTGCACGTTTGAGAGTCGAATATACTTTCAGTATCGCCCTGGTGTAAGACCGCCATTCAGAATTGAAATGTGTTTGGTGACTAGATCTGAATAGCCAGGCACTTCAACACATTCCTCTTCCCCATCTCCTTCCCCTCCCCACTTACCTTCAGCCTCACAACATACCCCAATTGGAGATACCATAGGCTTACTGGCATTTGGTACTCTTTAACATTTAAAAAAAATCAATGCTATGAATGCCCCGATGATCTAATTTGTTTTTGTCAAAGTGCCATTAAGATGATAGACTTCGCTTTTCGGCCCATACAAAAAGGACCCCCGGGAAAAAACACTTTTCTACATCGAAAATTGCACAAAATGAATATATTTTTTTTATACTGCCTTCTAGAGGGTGAAAACTATGTCGGTATGTTTTCGAATTTTCGATGCGTTTCGTATTAACGTAAACATTCACAGTCAAACATGTACGATTTATCAAAAAATATTATTTAAGGAGAAAGTGCTACTAACTCAACTCTCATAAAGAATTATAAAATTATAAAAAGCTACCGACGTAGCTTCTTCTCTCTAAAAAATATATATTTTTTAAAATTTCAATTTCGTGAAAGTTTCGGCGTAAAAAAGAAGAATAATAATTATTCGGCTAGCGGTTGTGCGTACTAATGATACGATTTGCAGCAGTCATTCAGTCCTGCATGCAATTCTTTACATCAGATCGTGTGTAAGCGCTATTAAGCCGATATTTAGTTTTTTTCAGGATTTAATTTTAAAAAAGTATTTTTTGAGCCAGTTAGTGCTCAGTCTCAAGACACAAGAGGTTATATTATAATATAAAATATGATATGAAATTAAAAATATGAAATATAAAAATGTTATCAATGATGCGGTTTAACCGAATGTTTCTTTTTGGCAGTTACAGCAGGTTCGGACGGTTCAACTTTAGTTGATCAACTCGGCACTTGAAAGCACATTGACACGTGTAAACCTTCTTTCAACGAATTTGAACAAGTTTTTTTCAAACAATTTTTCACGTTCAATCAAAGTTGATCAACAAAATTTGCATCGTGTGAACCGGCTATTACATCTTATTGTAACTGCCAAAATCTGATTGTGTCTATGATTGTCCTCCGCTTTGTTTATGCTAAAACGTTTTCCTAAATTTCTTTTGGCTGGATAATGTCAGAATCTAAAGAAGGTAAGAAATTATTATAATTCAATTAATGAATGCTGCATTTTGTAGTTATTATAATAATATATGAGAGATAACCTATTTAAAAATAAATGTAATAAAGTAAATACGTTTGTATTGAGTGGTTCTAGTGAAAATATAAATTTCCGTGTAAATGAATACTGTAGGAATCTATTGTATTTTGGCGATGAGACAGCTGATCTTTGGGGAGAATGTTTATCTGACCGAGATTTTGTTTTAATTTGTATTATTTTGATGCTATATTGCAAAATTATTAAACTTCAACATCGGGTAGTTTGAGGTTTGAATATACGACAACTAACCACGAATACGCCAATTAGCACAAATAATGTTTTTGGAACACGAACTTTAGGTTAAATAAGGGTATGTTATGTTTATTTACCTGGACTCGTTATGTATTCATGGCAAAACGTCTTCTAGTCCTGGTTTCTAGTCAAACTATTGGCCATCCCACCATTGCAATAGTTCTGGAATGTTTTGTTTACAATTATTTGCAGCATTTTTCGAATGGGCATAAGTTTTTGTTTCCATAAGAGTTAATTTGCAATTGTAGATTCACACTTATGGTGGATAAAATATGAATGGTTGTTTCTAGATAAGCCCCTGGCTGCGGCCCGAGGAACATGGGGAAGCGTTTTGGCCGCTCCCCGCCTCGTTCCTACTCCTCGTCTCCCTCAAGCTAACTCCACCACCTCAGGTAAATTAATTAACTATTTTTTTAAAATTATACCCTTGAATAATATTTCTATCTCACATTTGCGCAAAAGTTTTTTTTTTTTTCAAAAAACAAAGTTTTTTAAATTTATTTAATAATTTATTAACGGATATGTGTATTGTATTGCTAAAGTAATCAGTATTTTTTTTGCCATTCAAGAACATTATCTTTTTAAACTTTTATCTTACATTTAACATTGTGAATTTGTAGTACTACGCGCTCCGCAACTGAAGGCGGGCAGCAATCCTTTTGTCAGAGTCCCTACGCGAGATGTGGAGTGCAACAACATTGTGGGAGTGTCAACCTTATCCTCGGAAGATAAGAATTCCACTTCCTGGGGGGAGGACTCCAAGGATGAAAAGAAGAGTGAAGAAACATCGGTTCCAAAGTTTCTGCCTCTCCACACATCCAGAGAAAGCATCAGCTTTGCAGGAGGAACTGTTCCCGAGGCTACTCCGGAAGGAAGAACCAGAACATCAAACTTTGTTTTTGGCCAGAACCTGCAGGACAGAGTTGCCAATTCGGACCAAGGGAATCTCAATAACAAATCCGAACATCCCGCAACTAATGGCTCCTCGGAACTTCTGTTCTCGTCTCCGTTCCACTCCACCCCAGATTCTCTGAACTCTAAGCCAAAGGTATTTATTGTCTCATTTTAATTGATGTTGTCCATGCAAAGGCAGTGGGATATTAACTTAACCTTATCTACGCGACTGTTGTGCATGTGATCCATCGGCAGTTATAGTGTACTGTATATGTGTATGTGTATATGCGGATATTGTATATGTGTTCCATGTAGTTTCACTAAATTACATACATTGTGTCAAAACCTGCCGTGTAATGGGATAGATTGTGTTAAAAAAGCCAACATTATAATGGGTCTTTCACACGATCTGACTTACAGAACCCAACACGTCAGGTTAAACAAGTCGGATCGTATTTAACCAAAACCGCCGACCGGATTATTATTATTCTGTTGCTGAGCCATCAGAACAGGATCACTTCTAATTTCCCTCCAGCCCATCTCCTTCTCCTCCCAACTACATTCAGTTCAACATACCACTTGGGATGCCATAATCTCACTGGATCCAGACTGCTGAACAGAGATTCACATACAAATAATTACATCAAAGAATAATTGTCGGGAAAAATGATGATCTTTTCGTTCATCGCAACTTAATAAAACCATTAAAGTTGTGTGAGAAAGGGAAAATAGTTAACTTGTTTTTTTTATTTCAGGTAAATTCCTGAAATCAAAAGGGTTCAATTCCCATGTGATGTTTAAATTACTAAAGTTTTGCCATTTTTTGCCCAATGTTTTATTTTAATTTTTAAATTTATTCAATGTTTTATTACAAATTGAATTATTGTGTTTTAACCGCTTGGGCACATAAGCTTAATTCACAACAATTTAAAGTAGGTAGACATAGGAATGACGTATGCCCCGTACCTGAGTTATTAATCCGATTAAGCAATTTTAATCCGATCTGTTTAAATTTTGAAATTGAGGCGGCCATGTCACGTTTGCGCGTAAAGTTATGGTAGATTCAGACTGGGTCGACGTACGTATGCATCGCTACGCCTAACAATATCTGGGCTACTTAGCAACCATAGATTTTCAATGTAAATTTATGTTTTAGAATCATATTGGCCACACGCATCGCGTTGTGCGATAAGCATTGTTAGGCGTAGCGATGCGTAAGTATGTCGACCCAGTCTGAATCTACCTTTACGCACACGTGTGCATAGAGCAAAGTCAATCACCGCTTGGCAAGTCGGATTGTATGTAGGCAACTACAACTTCCCCCACTTTACCTCCTGAAATGTTGGGTTTCTGCAAGTCGGATTGTGTAGAGGTTTTATTAAAATGCTGGCCTTTTCAATACAATCTATCATGTGTAGGGCCTAAATGTTGAGTATTGAGTAAATTTGTGAAATATGTCTGTTGTGCATTTTTTAATATTTAATTTTTTTAATTCCAGGATGATGTGGGTTCTTCAGGGACATCTTCAGCCAGCAGCGTGTGGGGCCGAGTCCCCGAGACTCCCCCACTTCCCCCGGCGCCCCCGCCAGGCCCCATTCTCACGGGAGAGGAAGGAGAAACCAATGTGTACCAGGTAAATACATACTTCCTTTCAGATGTTATTATGTAAACAGAATGTCTTTTGGGTTTTTCATATTGGTGGCTTTATAGAAATTAACCAAAGAACGGCATGAAATTATTTATCTCCTTATCTAAACATTCATGTGGGTTTTTATTTTGGCTAGTCATATAGTCGGTGTAAGTCTAACCACGGATGAACCGTTTATACAAATGTGCGGGACATAAAACTCTCTAGGGATGTATGCACTCTTGCTTGCTTTATGTACTGGGGATGGTTCTTTCACATTATTGACTTTAACCCAGTACAAGCAGCCTATTGGTGGTCTATTTCAAAATTTTAAAGCACCAATCAGCTGAAAGCGCCAAAACAATTTATTTTTAAATTATTGGAATGACATATGCGATATTGAATTTACTTAGACAATATTATTTATTACTTTGCTTTAACAAGAATCAATCTGTCTCACATATTGAGGATTTTACAATAAGTATACCTTCATAATCATATACGTACTGTCATTTCTGTTCTTTGAGTATTTGTCTTTTATTATCTACCTTTGTATTTGTTGTCTTTTAGGTGAACTGCCGACTGTTTGCATTTGAAGGCGGACAGTGGAAGGAGCGTTGCCGCGGTCAGCTCCGACTGAATGACTCTGATGTCGGATCCCGCCTCGTCTGCCGCGCCACTGGCTCCCTCCGGGTCCTCCTTAACACAAAGGTAATACTTCCATCCATGTCATCATCAGCAGCCGCTAATAACTGTTTTAGAAGCACGCACTGACTAGAACTTCAGGTGAAAAATGAATCAAGAGTTATATAAATCATATTTATTTTTATATTTTAGGTATGGGGAGAAATGACCGTGGAACGCGCTGGCTCTAAATCACTAAGAGTAACCGCTACAGATTCCCAAAATCAAGTCAAAGTTTTCCTTGTCATGGTAAGTTTATTTTTATAATTTCACTATCATGAAAGTTTTGCTGCCTTCATTGCAAGCTATATATTACGCTTTTTTATTCCATTTGCAGGCCAGCCCTGATGAAATCGGTCAACTCCACAAATCTCTGAGCACGAGAGTAACACAAGCCAAACTCAGAGAAGAAACGAGCGCGGTTTTGAAAGGCACTGAAGCTGTGACCGTGGCGGAGGATTCACCCATTTCAGAGATGGAACCTGACACCTGCGCCCCCGACACGGCAGAAGACAACCAGTCAGATGCAGGGTCTCAAGACTGTCCAGAGGCCCAGACCGCGGGGAACCCGGTTGTCATTGTTTCGGCCGAGGACGATGATGACTCCAACCAAACCAGCGTCTTGAAGCGCCCCCTAGACTCGGAAGACAACCACGAACAATCTAAAAAAGCGTGTATGGAATCTATATCTAATGTACCTCAGTTATTAAATAAATAGCGAATCATTCCGTTACTATTGACTTTCTAGCTTTTAAATTCTGTATGACTATTAGTTTAAGGTTTAACGTGAAAGTGTCAGCGTAGTGGAAAACACGTTCAAATGAAATATTTTTTGTAAATAAATATTTTTGATTAATGTTGCAATCTTCCTCGAGGATTGTTCCAGCCGGGTAAAGCCTATACAGATTGTTGCCACTAATTTTGAAGGTACATACTTTACTACCGTTTTATATGGCATTTTGAACTACAGCTTTCTAAATGTAGTACATAACACTTAGTTTATAATGAAAGATAAATTATGTAAAATAAATTTTCTGATTATCCGATGTATTATTTAATTTAATAGAAAAAGATTTTTCATGTTTACATGTTTTGGGTACAATTCGTTACTGAAAATTGTTTTCTGATTGTAAAATTTATTAAACTAAATAACACCAAACTCTCATCTTTTAATTTTTCTAAATGCCGAATTACACAAACCGTATTTTAAAAGCATGCATGCTGTGAAAAGTGGTTGCATCAAATCTAGGACTCCATACCAAACATACTGTTCTGTTTAATGCGTAGGGAATTCAAATATCCCGAGAGGTTGATCATTTGGTTGGTGTTAAACAACCATATCAAAGTATATTAATACGGTAATGGAACCCGACTCCGAGCAAATCTCCAACGCCACACTGTATTGAAACCGTTCTGACTCATCTGTGAACGTGCCTTTTTCCACGGAGCTGCTGCCGTAATATTTACACTTATCACTCGCCCTGTACGTAACTATACTACTAAGTATTCTGTAGTTTAATGTTAATAGTAGTTAGTTTTGCAAAAGGGTGATTGATGCCTTATAAATAGTCACCAACACTTAAACTGGGCAAAGCAGAACAAAAGAGCCGCCCGCAGGGCCCAGCACCAAAAACCTGCGGAGCGGGTTTTTCACTGCTAGTGTTTAAAATATTACACGAAGCCCAAAATGGGGTATAAAATTTTTGAGGCATAATTTGCATAAATATACAATCTTTTTTTATTCCGATATACAGATTATGATGCCGTAATATGAAATTAAAGTGATTACTTGTGCTGTTGTATCTAGTTATCATACTGTATCATGCCTATCTAGCCTCGTGCAAATATGTAGCAAAAAATGCCAAAAATAAATTCAGTCTTTTAACAAGAACAGAATTAAAGATCAATGTACAAATATTTTTACTTGGAAAACATCAGCAATAACCGCACGGGTTGGGAATTGAATTTTGATGTGAATCTTTATTCAGAATTTATTTTATTTATTAATTTTATTTTCATAATAATTGTGTAAGTCATCAAAGTTTACAATTTACATATTAATACTATCTATGTATATTTTCTCTTGCTTAATTTGGCTCCTGCAATACATTAAAGAGTCAGAACACATAACCTGAGCATAACCATGACCGTGCTATGAACGTATCAGGCACAAAAAGAAACAAGACTAGCACTACTATGCCCATTGCAACGGATCGTCTAATCAACGTTCTATGCCCGTATGCAACGCGTATTATGCCCATTTGGAACCCATTCAATAATGTGCAGCACCGAATTTATCATTTTCGCATACTTATCAGTGTTGCCTCGTAGCAATTTTTTTTAAAATACATATAAAAATGGGTATGGCTATTACAAAATTAACTGTTAGACAATTTATTGCTAATGAATGCCATGATTTTGGATGTCGAAGAAGAAAAAGAAAACCAAAAAGACTCAGCGCTATTGGATTTATGATTCTCTACGAGAACGGAAAACCGAGGTAGAATATTGGACATTATTCAGGCACTTAGTTGACGATTATGGGGGCGACAGAAGCCAAGTTCACATCAAAAGATATTTTATAACACAGTAGCGCTCGCCATACAGACCCGCCACACGTAAAAAGATGATGTGTTATAAGCGCGGTTCGGGTCTTCGCTATTCGATATTTTAAAAGTTATGCAACCCCCCCTCCGCCGTAAACAGGAGAGGGGATCGTTGTAAATACACGGAGTGCTGTGCTCAAGCCGCTGTCAGCTGTCAAGTTGAAATGATATTCCCTCTACCGCTCCAGAATTCATCTGACCCCCTTTCCTGCTGTAGGAAGAAATCTTTTATGACGTAGTGTGTCGGTAGAAAAGATACTTTATAACACAGTATCTTTTGTTGTGAACTTCGCGTATGTCCCATGCATTAAGAAAAAAGAATTCTGTATTTTCGAATGTCTACATTCCAATTCAATAAATTCAACTGACCTAAAGAAAAGTTTGTTTTGTGTTTATGGTAAGTAAAATAATTTTTTAATCAAGCTTTTATAAAATTAAAAAAATTCAAAAACAATTAAAACAAATTTTTTCATGCACAGAGTGTATTGCCATCGGAAATATTCTAACTGTGGATTTGTTGACGGTCTGGTCATAGCACATGTCGATCGGTGACGGAACGTTTAATTCATAGAGATAATATTTTTTTGTATGTGACCATACAATTATGGTCATGATATGATACTTTGTAGTGGGTAGGGTCATTTATGGATAAATTGATGCTTAAAAACTTTTCTCCGAGGCACATCTGCTTCCTTTTTTACAAAATAGGGTTTCGCCTGTTTCTAAAATTACACGCTTTTAACATTTTGGGTAAACCTTCGGGTTCTTTGAAAAATCCTTTGGATTTACCTAAGTTACTATAACCACTCGAACGCTTTTTGCCACATTATGGCACCATTTCCAAAACCTCGGATTGCTTTGTTGCCAAAATGTGGCAAATTAATTTTTTTTTTTTTTTAAATTTACATGACTATATAGTATATTGTACATTCAAAATATAACAAAATAAATATTCTCTAGATTGTTTAAAATGTTTTAAGGTTAAAGATTTAATTATATTTTTTTTATAAATCCTACAAATATGTGATAATTGATAATAAACAAAAGATATGGCTATATAGAACTATAATCAGTTTGTATGTCTCCATATTCAAATTCGGAGGTATGATTTTTTTAATGTGGGTGGAAAAATTTCCTTTAGCAATCTGAGAAAAATATTTTAATTGCTCTGTCGCTCCAGTGGATAAACGGAAACTATTTGCATTTGGAGGGCGATGGAAAATACTGCATTCAAAATTACAAATATGTTAAGTAAATAAAAATTTGCTTTTGTCGATTTTTTTTACATTAACCCCACACAGGAAGCCTTGAGGAAAATAATTTCACTCGGGGCCTATGTCACCTATGGGATGGCAGCCATTTACAATAATTTCTTTCCGTATTCTATAACATTCCGTTATGTTGGAATTTCTGATACTTCTATACTACATTTATTTTTGGGAGACTGAAAATCTACAAGAAAAGATGTAATTAAAAATAAAAAAAATTTCAGCTACAACATCAATAAGTCGAATTCTTCAATTACAGCACTCTAGCTCACGAAAAGTCTAGAAATGTCCTAACATTTTGTACTTTAGTAATTAAGGGGGTATTTCACCATCTTGCTAATAAGCTGTCAGAAGTACTACCATAGTATATAGTATGTTTTCGATTTCACCATCCCTCAAAGACGCTTATTTATGTAGATAAAGTTCCTCTTTACTAATTGGTACTTAAAGCTGCTAATAGTGGTTATGATGTGGATGATAGCTACGTTTTCTACCGCGTCGATGTGATTATTGTGATTGGTTCATTCATATGATTTATGATGTCAATACAATTTGACAGAGCTGCTTGGAGCTGCTGTTCTGTTGAAGTGACATGAATTTTTCACGAGTTCAGTTTTGATTACAGATTTGATTGAGTATTTCGAAATTATTGAAGTGATTGAAGATGCAAAAGCACGCCAAATGATACATGAATAAGGAGGCCTTTATGGATCAGCACCTATTATCATCAGATCATGTACAAAAATATCCGCTGTTGGCGCTTTTCAACAATGCCTTCGTTTGAAATATTGCAGAAAGTGCTTTACGGTTGGCAAAAATGCTTGCAAAATTTTCCCCTGCGGCGCATTCTTCTGTTTGCTGATGAATGACGTGGTTTATAAAATGCCTTTCCTTGCAGCCTCGAAATGTTGCGAATAATAAAAATTTACAGATTGGTTATGTATTATTATTGGTTATATATTATTGTTCCTTAAATTCAAGTAAAAAAAACCATTTAAGTACCTGTTTTAAATCTTTCTTACAGACTGTTTTTCAAACCCTTTTTCGTGACCAAAACCTGATAAAATCACGGTCGGGCATGAAAGCATTGATTTATTCATATATTATAGTGTTATTTCTATCAATGCAATATATTCTGTATGAATCGATTGCTAAAGTTACTAGAACTAGATGTTTAGGAGACCTTTGCATGCTAATAATAATTTAGTGTTGGGTAGGTAGATATCTATATATTTAATAAAATATTTATCCTATACGTAGGTAGGTATAACTTCTTTTTGGTGTGCCTTTTTAAGCACACTACTATTTCGGCTTCTGACTTTAATGAATATTACCGTAGTTACTGTTTTTTTTATCTCTTTGCTAAGATTTACGTGTGCTTGTAACAAACCTTAGATTTCGCGTGTCATTTTTCGTTTATGAATTTTATATTGACATTGACAAATTGAGAAAACTAAAACACCCAAAAATGAATATTGGTGGTCATTCATGAAATACCTGAGAATTGAATGCGGATCACATACCTAATGTTTATCGATTTCTAAACCAGTTACATTCAACAGTATTATTTTTTAATTACGATTCCTGACATTATTTGGAGTAAATACATTAAAAAAAATTGGTTCGGTGACATAAATCAGTGGGTATTAAACAGTTAGTACGATACGTGCCAGCGATATGTGGAAGGTTTTTTTTATGCCTTTAATTTTTTTTTATATACAAAAATCAGTAGGTATTGGACCGTTAGGGTCGGGGTAAAGGGCAAAGGGGTTGTGTGGTTATTCGGATTAGTGACCAGTTACTACATGTGGAAGTATTTTTTGTTCGCTTTTGAAAAAACATTAAAAAGTCACCGGAAATCAAAATTTCATAAACATACTTAACTCCAAATAATGTCAGGAACAGGATTGAGTGTCAAGTAGGTAGTCAGTTAATTAATACCTGTTTTGTGACGTGGATTTGATTTTCATACAAATCTACAGTTTTATTTCGAGATTGATGAAATTTTGCACCCTTGACCTCCAAAACAAGAGAAAGGTCATTGTACATTAGATTTCTAAAAACTCTTCTATTGGAAGTGACGAAAATCAATCCAGACTATTTTATAGCTAATATTATGTCGACTTAAATTATATTTAAATTTGATTGCAATATCATCAAAATAATTGTTTCTAAAATTTAATTATTATCATAAAGATATGTTTAGAATGCCTGTAACTGTAGAGAAACATGAAATAATGTAGCCTTATCTGATGTCTAGCACGATATGCAAACCGCCTGGTCATTTACAATAATTATGATCATTATTTTTCCAACAAATGAATTTCAAGCAACCTCAAAATCAATACTGCTTTCAGTACAATAATTTAACCGTGATATCCAGATGTCAATTTTACTGAAGAAGAAACAAAATCATTGCAATAAGGAGTGTACATTCATATGTTTTCATCGTTTATAATATAATATAATATCTCTAGAAAACAAATGTAAACCTGGATAAACAAGTGTTGCAAATAAGATTCCAAATAACTAATATCTCATTTAGTTTTGTTCTTACTATCTACGAATATTTTCAGTGGTTATTTTAATTATTAAAATAAATACACTACCCATTAATGTAGGGAAGTACGATGGTGATATTTTCATACTGATCGAAGACACGTGTAATTACTTCTTAGGACTAATCGGGGCCGACCCTTTGACAAACTGCGCCTGGCGCTACTCAAGCGCGGTGTTAGGTTATTATTAGCGTCTTTCCTCCTTCGGCGCCTAGACAAGTCGGCGCCAGGAGCGGACAGCTCCAATTGCGCCCCAACCGGTCCTGGGATTAATATCAAGACAATGATTAATTTGAAATCGGTGAATAAGTTGGATATAGAGGAACCGAGAGGTAAATATGAACTCCTGGGAACCAGTTGGCAGCATCAGACCAGGGAATATTTCGATAACTCCACCCTCCATGGAGTACGCTACATTGCGGAGAGAGGGAGACCATTTTGCGAAAGGCAAGCTAAATTCTGTCTAAGTGCACCAATTTACCTTAAATATTATTTAAGTATATTATTGAAGAAGAAGATAGTATCTACCTATTAATAAATCTAAACGAAACATAAAACAGAACAAGACACAGATACATAAAAATGTAACGGTCGCAACTGGGGAATCGAACCCAGGATCTATTTTTTTACCGGGACAACGCCTTCACCAACTCCAATTTGGCGATTGGGACGTATTTATTTACGTAATTTTTGTCGATCTTATATTTCAATTTAGAATTAACCATATTATCTTCAATTATTTCTTCCCATATTTTTTATTGCTACCTTTTGCGACAAAAATATATTTTACTCTTTGATACCTTTTTGTGTTTTTCTTTGTCTTGTTATCTTTCATGTTTCGTTTAAATTTATTAGTTGTATCTTCTTCAATTATTATTACAACCACTGGAGCGACAGAGCAATTAAAAATATATTTCTCGGATTGCTAAAGGAAATTTTTCCGCCCACATTAAAAAAATCATACCTGGAGACATACAAACTGATTATAGTTCTATGTAGCCAATGAATTCCTCTATATTTTGTCTATTATCACATATTTGTAGGATTTATAAAAAAAAATATAATTAAATCTTTAACCTTAAAACATTTTAAACAATCTAGAGAATATTTATTTTGTTATATTTTGAATGTACAATATACTATATAGTCGTTTTAATTAAAAAAAAAATAAAAAAAATAATTTGCCACATTTTGGCAACAAAGCAATCCGAGGTTTTGGAAATAGTGCCATAATGTGGAAAAAAGCGTTTGAGTGGTTAAATAAAAGTAGTAGTTTACGAATTTTTATATATTTTAAAAATAGTCATACGGGTGTTAAAATCACGAACGAGGAATCCAAAAAGAATGCAAGACTGATGAATGGTGACCCCTTTTTTGTTACATAAGTTGGTTTTCCATTAAGTTTTATTTGAATTTACTTGAAAACATACTTATCTGGCAGGTCACTTCCGATTAACCCATTTTTATTAGAGAGTTCATGCTTGGAGAAGATATGACGATATACGCGGAAGATTTAAAACACTCCATATTGAATGATTTTACATTTGCTGCCCCCATTATTTTTGATATTATAGATTTATGAGAAGATTAGTAAGTGGCAATGGTAGATATTTATTTTGAAAGACTAGAATTTATAACTTTTTAGGAATGGAGATTTTTTATGAAATTACCTTAAACGCTTACAAGTTCTTATTTGCTTACTTTTTACAAAATTAATTATTTACAATTTTGCTGGCTATGAAGGTGAAATGCTTTTGAATTTATGAATGCGACTGTTTGAAATGGTAAGTTTTAAGTTTAGCTCTAAATTCTGCCGAGTCTGTTATGTATAAAATGATTTTATTTTAGATTCATGTGGTTTTGCTTCACATCAGTTGGTGCCGTTGCAACTTGTATTATAATCGTTAGTTTATGGGAAAAATTTCAAACGAATCCTACCATTACAGGTCAGTACAAAACAGTTTTATATTTCTAATAATTAGTCTTAAATCATCGATATAACGTTTGTAAACAACATACCTTCCTAAAGTGGAAATTAGTTTAGTTATTGAAGTAAATACTTCTTTACGCACGCTTGACTTGAGGGGTAAACTGGCGAATACGTTACGGAAATTACAGCGTTACGAGGCGAACGATAATAAATTAAAATTAATTTTGAGATTCATTCCTCGCAATCTAATCGTAATAACAGTGCTCAAATCCATAGTAATGACGTTTGGAATGGGTGCTGGAAACAACCACAACAACACAACACAGCTGAAAATAACAACACAACTATTGTTTATGCTGACAATAGTTGTACAACTATATTACAACTATTATTTATGCTATTGTGTTGTTGTTTCTCACATTCTAATCGTTGAAAATCTAACTAATAACTAGCACTTTTTCGATTGGAATTTTTTGAATTTCCTGCTGCAAATGTGAATAAACGTCGCTCTCTAACTAGAATCCGCATCAAAAAGTTTTATTTGAACATTTGTAAGAATTAAATCAACAATCCCATAATAAAATTAATCAAATTTTCGTTTAGAATGTGCGAACTCAGTTCATTGAAACGACTGATTTGTCACGATGATTGGTAACAAT
Organism: Limnephilus auricula; assembly: GCA_951813805.1. NCBI lineage: Eukaryota > Metazoa > Arthropoda > Insecta > Trichoptera > Limnephilidae > Limnephilus > Limnephilus auricula. The sequence goes on along the minus strand of OX638388.1, from coordinate 10,446,342 downwards.
CCAAACGAATCTTCAATATAGATTCTTATACACTGATGATTGGAATGGCTTTATTCGATGCCAGAAAGAAAATTAGATTATATTATTAAAGAAGTATTTACTTCAGTCGTGTGGTCTAAAGCACACTCGTATTGTTTAAAAATAAAAATGGATTTGTTTTGTGTATATTTCGACAGGTTTGGATACAGATTTCCACAACTGGGATGTTCTATTTCCTTCCATCACAATCTGTGACCGGCAACCCAACAATCCTGAACTGGTCGACGGGTTTATAAATAAGTAGGTGTGCTTTGATTATTATTCTCTAAATGTGTTGACTGTATAATAAGATAGAGTGTGCTAATGTGGACATTCTTGTTGATGGTTATTTATTTACACAGTTTCAGAAAAAAGGTCATATTTTCTATAAAAAAAACAATACTCATAGATATGTAGGTAATAATAATAATTGGATAATTTGTAGAGCGCCGTTTTTGTGAGAAATCCCCTCAAGGGTAACAAGTCACATTAACTGGACGAATTATATCATGTGTGACAATATATTAATTCTATATTAGAGTAAAAAAGTAAATGAAATTTTTTTCTATGGTGACTTTTTTGATGTTTTTTTTTCTTCAAAACCAAACCCAAAACTTTCTTCCACACGTCATCACTGTCTTCACTCAGCCGAGTATCCGCCCAACCCTTTATTTCGACCCTAACTATCTAATATCTACTAATTATTTGATGTTTTAAGTTTAAAAATAAAACATCAAAATGTCATCTGAGACCATACTTTTATTTAAATTTTTACTCCAAATACTGCCAGGAATCACTGTTAAGTGTGTAAAGTACGTCCCGTAACACCCTGTATTTATAGGGTGTCCAAAAAGGGTAGCGGGGTTTTGTTTTTTTGTTTCGAGGATGGTAGACATTAGATGAGCGGTAGCAGCCGAGTCTAGATGCAGACACCAAATTTTTTTCTTAAAAAAATTCCAGTTCATATACATTTCTATAAATACAACATTAACCTATTTGATTACTTATATTTTTTATTTTATTCAACCATCAAACACCCGATACCCTTTTTGGACACCTTACATATATTTATTATTAAACATAGATATTACAAGAATTTTAATAATAACAAAAAAGTAGTCTCGCAAAGCTGCCACAATTATTTTGATTATTCTAGAACGTGGCCTAATTCGAATCCGGAAGATAGGTCGAAGTTTGAAGAATTTTTGCAATTCCTGTCCACCATGAGCTACTCCAGCATCAGGGAGGATGGCGCCAGGTTTGCGAGAGATCCTCAACTTGCGGCCATCACCGACTTGCGGGAAGTTGTCTTTTCAGTTAGTATAATTTTTAAATTATGTATTTATTAACGAAGCAAGACCGACTACAGTAGTATGCATAGGCGCGCGACGGATTTTAAAGTGTAGTGCCATTGAGTAAGGACATTTTGCAAATAATGGAAATTTTTTACTGCTGATTATGTGTGTCGTTTTACCGCAGGCATATTAAATAAGGAGTGAAATAGATTATTTTCAACGGTGAATTTTACTTTGTGACAGCATTGACTTCGTAATTTGGCGGTCGCGCGCCTAGACCAATCTGCCTTACGAACGATTCTTTCTTTATTATTTTCATAGTGCTAAAACTTCACAATCGAAAGTTTTTGTTTCTTCAGATATTGCACGCAAACTTTACAGTTGAAATTTTAGACGATATATTTTATTTAAATCTATTTACAGGTGGTTTTACGATGTGAAGATTTTCTCTTCGATTGCATTTTCAAAACTGAGAACGAAGATTGTTGCGAAATATTTATGCCCATGTTTACTGAAGTTGGATTCTGCTATGCTTTCAACTCGCGTCATGTGGAAAAGACCTGGCCTTGGTTAGTACAACTTTTATTTCTTTTTTATTTATTGTTTCTTTACACGGTACGTATTATTGTTTATAATTTAATTTTTAATCTTACTAGGTCAAGTCTGTGTTAAGGTTAATAATTTCATAAATTAATAAAAATAATCCAAAATATTACAGGTATTGAAAGAACAATATTGTTACGTTAAAAATTCTTACGAATAATGGGTACCTACCTAGCTAATATGTTATAAACCAATCATGTAAGGTGACCATGTGTCCAAAATTTGATTTGAAATAATATACGATCCTATTAATTTTAAAAGGACAAAGATTAAAAGAAAAAATGTTCTATTGAAATAAATAATTAACTATTACGATACATGGTCTATCAAATTAACTTGTAATAATTTGGAAAAAAGGTTTCTTTATTCAAATTTACCATTGTATAAATAAACTGACCACTGACCGGTCAGTGGTTGAGTGGGCACAGTGTTTGGGTCCCACCCAGGCGTTTCGTGTTGATTCCTCGGCTGGCTAAGTCCTCCATCACAATACAAGCAACATCTTCCGCTAAGTGTGGTGCACTGAGAAAAGTTTTATTAAAAAAAACGATATTTTAATAGTAAAAACGGTTAAAAACGGGACTGAAGTTCTTACGAACAAATTAACAGTGTTTCAATGTTTATTGGCGGGAAAATGTAAGAATAATTTGTTGGTATACGTACGAAATTACGTATACCAACAAATTATTCTTACATGTTCCCGCCAATAAACATTGAAACCCTGTTAATTTGTTCGTAAGAACTTCAGTTCCGTTTTTAACCGTTTTTACTATTAAAGTGATCGCTTTTTCGAATAACATTTTTCTCCGTGTGGTAGTAGGAGATTCTCAAATTTTGTTGGGTTATTCGTAACCCGGGAATGTTTGTCTTTCTTTTTCGAAAAAAAACATGTCTTTTTACACAATATAAATGCTTTTCCAGGTTACTTCGCAAGCTAGATCCATTTTTGGAGCAATATATACACGAAACTGACACAAAATGGTCATTTATATTTGATTCGGCCCAGAAAAACATCACGAATGTAAGTTGATGAGCTTTTGACTAATTTCCTCAATATTTCCTACTATAGGGCTAATTTCACTTTTTTTTTAATCTCAGGGAAATTAAGAAAAAATTACAAAAATGAAGGTGTTTTTATTATATTTTTATGTTGACGAATAAATTTTCTATAAAGATTTAAAATGTGCCATTTTCTATTTGCCGCCAAAATGATATGTACGTTTTTATTCGTGAATTTGGCGGCATTAATGTCACAACGAGCAACGGTGGGGACATCCGTTTTACGTTTTACCAGAAATTGGCGTTTTCTATGTCATAATGACGTTTTAGACTGTTATAACTAAAAAAAACTTTAAATCTTCCACATTTTTTAACGGAACTCATAGTTTGTGAAAATACCCCATTATACCCTTTTTTACCAAAAAAAAATCTAATTCTCAAAAACTGAGTGAATTTTGAATTTTTGATTAAGGTTTACATCCACTCTACCGATGAAATGCCCGGAATGGACACCCATCCACAACACGTGTGGGACAGAAGGGTGGAGAAAATCTCTTTCTCCGTCAAGCAAACCTACACCACCCCAGATGCAAGGCAGCTCTCTATCAAGTAATTTCACTCTCAGTTTGTTTGTTTCATTTCAACATTATTATGAACCCGTTTAATCACAGGAGACCATATTTGTCCCAGCTCACATAGGTCTCATAGAAATCGTTGTGTCTCCCTTACTTTCATAGTGAGAAGTATAATTTAAACGGCAAAAATTAAAATGTACACCTTTATGAAACCAAAGTTACCGATCGCAATTTGAAAAACAAAATGAAACTTTGTGAATTTTTAAAGAATTTTTTTTACGTGAATCAACAAAAAAGTGAGGTGACAGTAACGTTTATAATTAATTTTTCTAATGAAATATGTATGCGTTTTTATTTTTTTTCATTATTGGTAATTTTTTTTAGAAAAAAACGTAAAGTGATCCATTTTTAAAACTTTTTAGGTTTTCATCCAAAATTTTTATATTTAAAAATTACATGGTTATTTCGATTACTTTAACAAATATTCCATTTATTTGGATTTTATTGCAATATTTTTAGCCTCTGACAAAAAACGCCGAATTTTTTAAGGGATCTTATCTTTCTGCCCTATTTTCAAATATGTTTTTATTCTACGCTCTTAAAATGACATGTTGCGAAAAACCTTGAAACTGAATTTTCAAGTATGGTTAAGATTTTCACGGCCAAAAGTATTTTTGTTATTTATTTTTGGGATGTTATGCCGTGTTACGCTACCTCCTTCTTTAGCCAACGTTTCGGACAACGTTACATGTGTTTTAATTCATCTGCCCTGATGACCTGATGATGGACACTGCAACGTTAGAAAGAAAGAGGTAGCGCAACACGGTATAACAATCTAATTTTTCAAGGTTATTTATTAAAGCCATATTCAATTACGGACATGTCAATCATCCAGCTGATTAGTCAGACATCACCGATAAAACAGAATTTGAGTTGAGTATGCAGTAATATGTAAAAGTATGCCCTCTATCTGGTACAATACTCAGATCACTCAGAATCGTCACCAAATCAATTACAATGCAGCAAAACATGCAGTGAATGTGACGAAAGGTTAATTTTTCCCGGGTTTCTAGTTGAATATTTCAAAATGTCATATTAATATACCGGACTGTTATGTCTCCCGGTGTTATTTTTATAGCATATTTAATATGTAAAACACAATCTAAATAATATTTGATTTATGGTGAGCATTCGAATATTGCTTTCCTCATTATCTCAAAACTAGTATTTGGAGATTTTTGACTAATCGATGAACGATCGATGTCCGTCCGACTATGACGTCACGAGAGCATTTCTGTACGTGTGGAAGTGTGGATGGATCTGTCGGACGGACACGCATACAGAAATGCTCACGGCCTGTGACACTATGCTCGTCCGGACATGCTCGCTTGCAGTGGCGGTTCGTGACTTTTGGTGAGCTAGAGTGCTAATATTAACAAAAATGGCATTATTGATGTCGTTGTAGCCGAAAACTATTTTTTATTTTTTTTTCGAAAATTTATTTTTTGTATGAAGATTTTCAGGAAATCTGTGCGGCGCACGGCAAAACTGAAATTTCCTGAAAATCTTCATACAAAAAATAAATTTTCGAAAAAAAAATAAAAAATATTTTTCGGCTACAACGACATCAATAATGCCATTTTTGTTAATATTAGCACTCTAGCTCACCAAAAGTCACGATCCGCCACTGCTCGCTTGTGATTCTTGTGAATACCGAGTTAATTCAAACAAAACTATTCATGACGCATTCAGCATATGACACTCCACTTTTGTTACCATTGAGACCACTCACACTGTGTGAAACTCTCCATCATCTCGACATCGCCCCTTTTCTTTGGCAAGATAATTCAGATGAGTGATGGGTTTGATTGGTGATTGTTTGCAGGCAGCGGCGCTGCGTGTTCGCAGACGAGAAGAAACTGATCACTGACACTATCTACACCTACTCGGCCTGCACGCGCCAGTGCCGCATGCAGCTAGCTAGGCAGTTCTGTGGCTGCGTTCCCCACTTCTACCCTAAAATAGGTATCTACCTACCAAACAAGCCATTGCGACAATAGAAACCATGAGCACGTTTTCACAGTTCCAACCAGGGAGGAAAGAAGGGTGCCAATGTCAACATTATTTGCCTAATAGGGTACTTCCACGATTTTTTTTATTGCTTAAAAAGTTAAGCAAAAAATTACGATTATTACGGCATTTTTATTTTATTTTTATGTTGACGAATGAATTTTCTACATCGAGTCTAAGTTGCCCATTTTTGTAATCCCGCCAAAACGACATGAAGTGTGACGTCATAAGAGTTGCTCGTTCTTGAAAAATTCTACTTTGTTTGTTTGATGACGTGCGTGAAAGTAAATAAATAAATTTGAATGAAAACGTAAAAAACAAACATTTTTTAATATGATGATTAAAATCAGAATAATGATCTTTAAATATTCCATTCATTTTCAACATAATCCCTCGTTTCTCGTTTGTGAAAATACCCTATTGGAAAATATGGCAAATACATATGGTCAGCATCTACTCGTCATGGACTTTTAACTATTTTGTATTTTTCACAAGTAGCATGCATAAACGTTCATACTGATAAGCGACCAAATTGCCCTTAGAATAGGAAACATATTTATGTTTACTATTTGGCTCCGTGTGTGGACGTACATGCCTTTATTTGCATGTATAACTAGTTTTCCATTTAGAACCAAAACGCAATCACAAATATGCAACGCCAAGTGAAGTGCCACCATAACATAGTTCGTGGCAGAGAAGAACTTTTAGATATATGTTTTCTCTATTTAGTTTAATGTCACACAAATGAATTTTTTAAAGTAAAAATAGGTAAAAAAGATTTTATTTGAAGGATACTTTTATCCCGGCCAAGAAAAATGCCACATCGAGCGGTATACGCCACTAGCACGTACTAATAAAGCAAAGTATCCTTTATTGTTATTGTATCAAACCGGCGGGAACTTAAATTATAAAATATTTGCTTTTTTAACATGCTAAACAAAAACCAATAATTTAATATAATATGCTGCCGCTGGCGAGAAGGGGCGCCAGATGGAGTTTTTGCCCCGGTTCGAAAAAGTCGTAGATCCAGGGCTGTCTCCATTCGCTGCTATTATCTAAACCATTGACTAATTCATTTTATAACGTGATGCTCTGTGTAGACAAGTTCAGGTACTGCACTCTGCGTGAGCTAAGATGCCTAGCAGAGTATGCCGAGAGGATCACCAACATAGACCGCTGCGATTGCGATCTCGGATGCGCCAACACGGTCTACGAAGTCGAGAAGTTAACAGAACAAGAGTAAGCATAAAGTTCACAATAAACACATTCGTTTCTTGTACATAATCAGAACAAAGATTACTTGTTTTGTCACTTGTACTCGTACATGCTTAGTTTTGTTTCTTTTACATACTCGGAACAAAGATTATTTATCTTGTCTCTTGTCCATGCGTAGTTTTGTCTCTTGTAAATACTCAGAACAAAGATTACTTGTCTTATCCCTTGTACATACTCAGAACAAAGATTATTTATCTTGTCTCTTGTCCATGCGTAGTTTTGTCTTAAATACTCAGAACAAAGATTACTTGTCTTATCCCTTGTACATATTCAGAACAAAGATTATTTATCTTGTCTCTTGTACATGCGTAGTTTTGTCTCTTGTAAATACTCAGAACAAAGATTATTTATCTTGTCTCTTGTCCATGCGTAGTTTTGTCTCTTGTAAATACTCAGAACAAAGATTACTTGTCTTATCCCTTGTACATACTCAGAACAAAGATTATTTATCCTGTCTCTTGTCCATGCGTAGTTTTGTCTTAAATACTCAGAACAAAGATTACTTGTCTTATCCCTTGTACATACTCAGAACAAAGATTATTTATCTTGTCTCTTCTACATGCGTAGTTTTGTCTCTTGTAAATACTCAGAACAAAGATTACTTGTCTTATCCCTTGTACATACTCAGAACAAAGATTATTTATCTTGTCTCTTGAACATGCGTAGTTTTGTCTCTTGTAAATACTCAGAACAAAGATTACTTGTCTTATCCCTTGTACATACTCAGAACAAAGATTATTTATCTTGTCTCTTGTACATGCGTAGTTTTGTCTCTTGTAAATAATCAGAACAAAGATTACTTGTCTTATCCCTTGTACATATTCAGAACAAAGATTATTTATCTTGTCTCTTGTACATGCGTAGTTTTGTCTCTTGTAAATACTCAGAACAAAGATTACTTGTCTTATCCCTTGTACATACTCAGAACAAAGATTATTTATCTTGTCTCTTGTAAATACTCAGAACAAAGATTACTTATCATTTCTCTTGTGCATACTTAGTCTAGTCTCTTGTACATACTTAGAACAATGATTAATTGTCTTATCCCTTGTACATACTCAGAACAATCCGAGCGAAAAATAAAAACCCCTATCCGGGGAACCTTTTGTTGGTAACCAACCCCCCTGATCACCCCAAGTTGTTCGCTACGTTTGGTGACTTAACAGAGTTAGCCTGGATTCATTGCGTGAGGTTTGTATAGGTCTTGAGGCGTCATTTGCCTATCTACTGCGTGGCAGGCCGGACCGGGGGAGACTGGTCGAGGGAGGCCTTTTAACTCTCTCGACCAATCGCCTTGCACCACAGTGGGAAGGATGAATTCATACTTCCGTTACTCCTGGACACATTGACCCCAGATTCCTACCGACCCCTGATCTCTTTTTCCTTCCCAGAACTTCATTTCCCTAATAAAAACCTCCACACAGCATCCTCAAAGATGACATGGGTGCTGAGGGAATTTTTTTCAACCAGGGCTCCTATTTGGAGCTCCTATTTGAAAAAAAATAGATCAATAACATATGTCGGAATTTGAGCGAAAAAATGTGAATATTGTTGGTTGATCCAGTTTTAGCCGAGGTCCCTACATCCCGCTAGAGTCCGAATTCGTCTCCTGGCCAATGGTGCGTTACAAGAGGGAGGTGCTCTTCGGATGGGTTGATCTTTTAGGTAGGTACCTCGCTAATTACACCTAATATTTTTTTTAAATCTTCGACAAGTTTACTGTGGCAAATCACTACTTTTTTTTTTTTTGTTGTTACAATACATGGTTTGTGTTTACAATATGGCAAATCACTACTAGTTTGTGTTTTAATGGTTTAGTAAAGATTATTTTTTCAAATGTGAAATTGTCGCGTTTATACGCATTTTTTCAATAATTATGACATTTGCCTGCCTGAAAAAAGTTGGAAAAAGAAATGTCAATCTTCTTTGGACACATTGTACAAACATCCTTTTTTAGGCGTGAAGACCAAGAGTCGTAGAAAATGCTTTAACAAGGTAAGCTCATCGAGGGGGTAGAGCGGTGATTGGCTAAAAATTCGTGACGTAGCTTGAAGTCCATGTTCCACTGGGAGATTTGAATTAACTGCAATAATATTAGTGGCAGTGTTTTACTTCAAGCTACGTCACGCGTTCAAAATTTCGAATGCGGCCTGACGAGCTAACCTTGTCAAATGTATTTTCGAACGTGAACCTTGCGTGAAGACTACCGTTCTCAGTACTTACTTAATACAAATTTATTTGTTCAGTATCCTTTGGCGGTATTGCCGGCCTTTTCCTCGGGTTTTCTCTTCTCTCTGGCGTCGAGATTATCTACTACTTCACGCTCCGCGCCTGCTGCATGTTCTACTCGGACCGACCGGAGCTGGAGCGGCTGCGGGTGCAGTACTCGAGCGGCGAGGCGCCCCCCTACGACCTGTCGCTGAGGCCCTGGTGGCCCGGCCCTCCCGACACCTCGCTGAAGGGGGCGCGCGCCGTGCTCACGGAGGCCCTGCCAGGGGGGCACAAGGGCAAGGATGGACGGCCAGTGCTTCTGGTCAAGGAGGCACCACCGCCTAGTTATTCGCCGCCACCGCATTATACACAGAGGTATCTGCCGTAATTCGTACCAAAGCAAGGCAGATAGTAGATTCATGTTGGTTACGTTAAAAAGAACCATGGTCGCCGAGGAATTGGGATAATATGTATTTTACCAAACTGTTGCTCCTCGAGCACTGAGCGTAAGGGACAACTGCACCTCAGGCCTATAATATCCAAATAAAATCACCAAAATCGGGGCTCTGTATTCCTCATTTTGCTTTTCCAAAACTGGCCCGAATTTTAAGTTTGTTTTAACAACTATATTTGAAGAAAATACTCTATATCTGTGTGTTTTGCTTTTAAAAAAAATATATAATCTAGTTTGTATACTGAACGTCTGTTAAGATGATACCCGGGTGGTGGAGAAATTTGAAAAATAGATTTTACTAAATTGTTGCTGTCACTTTTGCTCTTACTCCACCAGATATTGAACGAAAGGGACAATGCATCTCGGGCTACTAATACCCAACTAAAATCGAGGTTTTGTATTCCCTCCAAAAGTGGACTGATTTTCAATTTTTTTTTTACCAACTACATAAGAAAAAACTAGAAACTAGTTTGTATACTGGACGTCTTTTGACGGCGTTGAAACCAGTCAATTTTATTGATTTTTGGAAGGTCATAACTTCTTTCTATGAAAAGTAACTTATCAAAAAAAAAATTTAAAAAATAACCGAAACGCTAGTAGTCGATATCTATTTTATGTAAAAACAATATTTTCTCTAGGGTTAAAATCCAGAGAGATAAATAGGGAACACGTTTGTATGGAAAAATCACCGCCGGGTATCCCCTTAATGGCGTTAAAACCAGGCAATTTGAACAATTTTTGGAGGGTCCAAACTCCTCTAAGGAGGCATACATAAATTACGTGAGCAAAAAATAGGGTCCAGTAAAATCTCACCAAATCTCATTATACGGAGGAGTGGGGGGGGGGGGGGGGTCAATAAAATTATTGCGTCAACTTTAAAAGAGTATATATTATTATAGAGGTAATAAAAAAAAATTGTTTCACTTCTTTTGAATTTTGAAAAATGGCTATTATGAAAAACATTTATTTCGAGAGTAAGGAAAAAATCTCATGAGGGGGGGGGGGGGATCCCACTAAATCTCACTTAATCTCATCAAGGGGGGGGAGAGGTCTAAATTTTTTTTTAAACTGCTCACGTAATTAATGTATGTCCCCTAAGATGTAACTTATCAAAAAAAGATAAACTTACCGACACGCTAGTAGTGGATATCGATATTTTGTTAAAAATATTTGCAATAGTACCAGAATCTAGAGAGGAAATTTACGTTTGTATGACAAAACGCCACCCGGTTTCCTAGTAAACCTCAGGGCCCGTTTCGGCTATCAGTGTGGTCAGGATAAAAATATGACCATTGTAAGGTGATGTGTCTTTTCATAATGTATGTGAATAGTGTTAGTGTTTCACGTGAATTGATTTTTGTTATAATAAAAAATTATCTAAATCCGAAGTATGCAATTTCCAATTGTACGATGATGATTGTCTGTAATTTTAAACTTAATATGGTGTATATCATTGAAGAAGAAGATAACACTAATAATCTAAAAATGAAAATAGGAAAATGAAGAAGACACAGAAAAATAAAAGATAACGGTCGTAACTGGGACAATATTGTTTTGTTATTTATATTTTTATTATAAACTGCTTATGTTTTAAACTGCGCCTGCTCCCAACACAGGAGTTCCCAGTGAAACAGGCATAGCACATCACATTGTCATAGATTTAATAAAGATGATTAATATATATTTAATTTTGATTTGTTCATATATATAGTCTATTTTGTTATTTTAGTAATTTGTTATGAGATAATAATTTGTTGTCCAATTTTATATCGAGAAAATGATAATGGTGTTGAGCCGTAATGGTTCTTAAGAGGATACCCGGCGGTGATTTTTCCATACAAACGTATTCCCTATTTATCTCTCTGGATTTTAACCCTAGAGAAAATATTGTTTTTGCATAAAATAGATATCAACTACTAGCGTCTCGGTACTTTTTGTTTTTTTTTTGATAAGTTACTTTTTATAGAAGTTATGACCTTCCAAAAATCAATAAAATTGACTGGTTTAAACGCCGTCAAAAGATGTTCAGTATACAAACCAGACAATGTTTTTTTAAAAAAAAGCAAAACGTACAGACATAGAATAGTTTTTTCTTATGTAGTTGGTAAAAAAAAATTGAAAATCAGTCCACTTTTGGAGGAGAAAAATGGGGAATACAAAACCTCCATTTTAGTTAGGTGTCAGTGCATTGTCCCTTTCGCTCAATATCCGGTGGAGTAAGAGCAACGGTGACAGCAATATTTTAGTAAAATCTATTTCTGCACCACCGGGTATCATCTTAACATTGGAATGGATTTTTTTAGTTCTCAACATTTGTTTAGATCTACCGCTAACCTAATCCAATGGTGGATTTTTTTAATGAAGTATTTTTGTAGATTTGGAGAGTGGTATTTTATTTGTACGATTTTATAACTGATGGGGCATTAAGTTCTTGATAAATTTCTGGGGTAGGGAAGTAATTTGTTTTTTTAGGGTGATTTTAATAGTAATTAACGGTTTGTAGGGAAAATTTATATTCCCCTCCCTCCAAGTAATACCTTACTGTAAGAGCGATGGCACTTCAGCGCAATACTCCTTTCTTCTCAATTACGTTTCGTAAGTTATAAAATATAGATTCTTTATAGATCATTACAATTTGATCAAAAGCTGAAACGGGATGGGAGTAGAGAGTATGTATAATAAAAAAAGATTTAACCCACGCCGGGATTTAAACACGCCATTTTTGGGTACAGAAATTAACCCACCACCCAAGTTTGGAAATTTATACGGTTCATTTTATTATTAAATAAATGTATTGTGTAAAATAAAAAAAAAATTGTGTTGTCCTCTTTTTGAGGATGCATAGTCGATTTCTTGAAACTTTTGTAATGGGTGCATGACATGGATGTGTAGGTTCATTCTAAATTCTATAATATTTTTTTCTTTAATTATTCATTCTACGTATGTACAATTTGATTACTAAAATATTTGTGAATTAATTAAAAGAAATTGTTTTCAAATAACGTGAAGGACAATAATCTCAATTGTCTCATTCTCATGAAACAAGCGTGTGTGTGTGTGTGTGTGTATTTTATAATATATTTTTCTTAATAATTTGGGTTGCGTTGACAGGGAGTGGTTAATAAAAACATTAAAATAATATTTCCTAGTATAAGCCAAGTAGTCAGGCACTAGTTACTATGTATATTTGTACTATTCTAAAGAGATTAATAAAATTCTTTGGTTTACAAAAAAAAGAAAAATTCTATTCATCTAATGTCTTATATAATAACGTATCCAATAGTATATATTTATATTAACAGCAATTGTTTCATAGTTAAGTAGATATAAGGAAAAAATATTAAAACAGACATCTAAAGACTTCAGTTGAAGGCAAATGGCATAGGAACCAATATATTGTATTATACACTCTTAATAAAAATCTTAATTTATATATTCTTAACCTACATTATTTTTGTATAATAATCTTAGAAAAACATTTGTTTTCTTAAATAAAACATAAGGCACATCATATCAATATCATAAAATAATATATCGATTAATATTTTTTTCTTCACGATTCATTTTTCTAGCTTTGACCGGTCCAAGGTGGCGACCTTGCGGCATTCCAAATTTCGAACATGTTCTAACGACTGGACACAAATATTTCCATGCCGATGGGCATCGGATAATTGCCTACCGGCAGGGCACGATCCCTCGGCTTCGCAGTCGGAGGTTCTGCCTCTGTCGAGTGCTGGAACCTCTAACGCGTTCCTCGTGGGATATTTGACAATGTCAACATCATCCTGCAACCTCCCTCAATGGTCTGTGGCGTTAGGATTGGTATAACTGAAGCCACGGAAGGCGGCCTGGTCCATGCTACGGAGGATATTGTTTTCTACTGGGGTCAGACGAGCCCTCTCGCCTGTGAACGCCTTGTCGAAGTATTGCGTATCTAGGGGGTGCCTCTGAAAAAAAAAGAAAACTTATTGTTATATTCCTGTCGCTCAGATTTCATAAGAATAACATGAAATTCATTATGAAAAATCCATTTCGATCAAATGGAATAGCGTTACACGATGTCAGACAGCGTAAGAGAGACAAATCGCATGCTAAGTCAGTGGTGATTTCGGATTCCATTCAAACTTACATGAAAGGCATTTCTAGTGGTCACAACGGAGCTAGAACACCTATTTTAAGTGTTTTTTTATTTATTAAATTAGTAATTTCTTACCACTTGGGGGCGGAAAGGAGGCTGAAGCTGTCTTCTCTCCAGCTTTTCCCAGTTCAATTGTCTGAAGAACATTTGCTCGCAGATATCTCCGTGAATGCACTCACTTCCTCCCAGGCGTGTAGCAGCTTGCTTATCGAGCAACTGAAATGGACATTTAATTTATTTAATATGTGTTTAGCTTATAAAACCATTTATGTGGAGCTTAATTTAACGGTACAACGAAAATTCAATTAAACTATTTATTCACATTGAAAATATTACAGTTTGAATTCGGTTTTAAAGACAATATTGATCTGTAGAGAAAGACAAAGAAAACAAATAGATATATATATAAAGCCGATTTTATACGAGCCGCAACAAAATTTCCGTTTAAACTCTGTTTCACTGGTGTTAAATATTTTAATAGCCGAAGTGATAGAGCTCTCCCCAATGGCATGACCATTGGCAAGTTAGTCCCGCAGGCAGGGAGATAAAGTAGTCTATGTTGTCGGTGACGGAGATGACCATCGGCAACATAGAAAATAATGCTCTCAGTGGTAGTCAAATTTCCGAAAGTGTGTAAAAATCGTGGGTTTTTGGTTTGAAATTTACATCGCTTAGAAATATTTAAGATGCTTTAATAAGAACTTAAAATAATCGAGTATTTTTTATTAGTCTTTTTATAAGCCCAGAAAAAAATCAGACTGCTTGAAAGTAGTTTAAAGCTGCTATAAGCCAGTAAAAAACACTGATTTATTTAGATCAAAATCTCTTACTTACGAACCCCCTTTCGGTTGTGGTTTTATTGCATAAATGTGGAAAACCAAATTCTTTAGAGAATATCGGAAATTAGTCCTTTTTAAATCAAATTCTAGACATATTGACTCTTTTTTCCAAAAAAAACAAATTGATTTTGAAAGATTGTTATTTTATCTGGTTCACGCAGTTTTAAAATTTTCAAAACCTAAGTTTTTTTTTAATATACTAAGGTTATATTATATACCGTTGGTCGTTGGCAGATTTGTTCAATTTTCAAACGATAGATTCTATTAAACAACACAAATTTCAAATCATATAATCATACAAAAGAATAAACCTATACATATTCTAGTAAACACAGTTTTCATAATTTTAATTTTAGTTAAATTAAAACCATTAAAAAATAAATCCGAGAACGTGTTTGTGACAAAAATACCTCAGTTTTTCTATTTATTTAAGGTCTTACAAACTAAAATATTTCAAATTTTTTTTACACATTTATTTTGCTTAGACATTATTGAAGAATCATAAATACTTATAATAAAAAAATACTTACAAGAAGAAGACGATATTTAATAATTTATCAACATGCGTTTTGAGCATTTTTATTGCTTACTAGAATGTAGGTATATATTAAGTTTTGAATTAAATAAATCGATGTTAAATTTTTATTTCAAAAATTTGATACAAGGAATAATCGGTCTTTCTCATTGAAACCTCCCTGTACAGTTGCAAGCTTTTTTAAACATTTATTCTCAGCCGCTGGTCAATCGCTCTTATCCATCGTCCATCACCAGCGCAGATGTGAGGTGATTATTTAAATTACATAAATTTAGTAATAATATTTTTTTCTGTATAGTTGTTAAGAAAGCAGTGTATTTTTACCATATTCAGCATTTGTAAAGCTTCTGAAGATAGGAATCGGGGGTAGCTAGGTAACTCGTTACAAATGGACCAGAATAGTTCATCTTCGTCACAGCCGCTGAAAGGACTCTGTCCGATGAGCATTTCGTAGAGCAGAACTCCAAACGACCACCAGTCCACAGCTTGATTATATTTCTGTCCCTTGATTATCTGAAAAAACAACAAAATGTGTTAATTTTAAGACGACGATCTAAAATTAAGTATTACGAAATCTGAAACATTCCCGAGATTTAAATAAGACGTTCGGAATGACATAATCAATTGTTGGGATAGACTAAACGATAAACATTGTTTTTTTTTTTTATTCTGCACCTCAGGCATAAAATATCAAGTTAATTTTAGCAACTATTAAAATGCTAATACTTATTTGCCCTCTCTGCAAGTCTAGGAATCTAACTTTCTTTTTTTTATTTTTTTTATTTAAAAAAAAGTTTTTTAAAGAGTTTTTTTTACATGCTTTTCGACTACAGCACTTAGTCGAAATTTGTGAATATAATTTTATAAAATATCAGTTAATTCGTTCAATATATTGTTTTATGAAATACAATGTATTGTTATAAAAAAGAATTCTATAACAGTTTCTCAGTTAAGATTGCGTATGCATAAACCTGCATGTAAATGCGAAAGAATGAAAATAAAGATTATTTAGAACTTGTTTACAGATAAACTGTTTTTCATAAATTGAACAAGAATATTATTGAATATAAACAGTGTAAAAGCACGTACCGATTCTTGAGAACAATTGGAATAAAAAATTAGATATCTGTTTGCTGTCTCATGATATTTTTTTCAATTAAAAACAGTAATAATATTTTTCTATCACACGTTACAAATTAGTAGTAAAGTGTAGCCTAGCAGCGGGTCACGTGATAAGCACTCCGTCTCGTTTCAGTAGCACGGCGACATACGAAACAGGAGTGGTACCAGTGGCGACACGTGATTTACTTATATTTGTTTGTTTTTAACAGAAAAAAAAATCATCGGACATAAAAACAACTTCTACTTTCTGTGCTCCAATCGCTGGTCAAATTGCTTCGGGATGTGCTGTTATACCATGTATAAAAGAAAAACTTAAAAGAAGTAGTGATGAACAATATTGCAAAATACCCATTTTGGTTCAGGGGCATATAAAATTAAGGGTATAACAGCATTTTTATAGTGATATCAAATTTTTTTATCTTTACATGCATTTTCCATTTCTAATTTAATAATGTTAAAATTTTGTTTAAAACAGCTTTCTTCTGCCCTCCTGTAAAGTTATCTAATACGGACATGATATAATTTGCTTCTCAGGTACAGAATTATTATCTTTTACATTACTTGCAATTTAAGTTTTGTGAGATTTTAGTGCAGTAAATTTGGAATGGCGACACAATAACAGAGACAACATTCTTTCAAAGTGAAAACAAAATTTCCCCGTAACAATGAGCACCCGTGAAACAGAAAATAAACAGTTACTTCATTGGATAGTAAAATAACTTAATGTGCAGGGATTTTGATCTCGGGCCAAGTCCAAGTTAAAATAAGAATCAGAAAGCGAGTAAGGAATAAGCACATTTTGAAAATGTACCTTTGCTTTGCTCCACTTTTAGCGCACATTTTTTTAACATAAAAAAATATTTGCTAATTATTTAATATAACATAAAAATACTAATATTATAAACGCGAAAGTTTGTATGGATGTATGTGTGTTTGTTACTCTTTCACGCTAAATTTACAGAACGGATTTTAATGAAACTTTACAATAAAATAGCCCATACATCAGAATAACAGTAGGCTATAATTTATAAAGCTAGCTATTAATTTTAAATATATGGAAAATAATAATTATTGTTTAATAGAAAATGTCCAAAATGAGAATGACATTTTGCAAAACAATGATTGTTAAACCAAAATTCTATTTTAGAATATGTTAAAAATAGTTAATTTATTTGAAGTATTCGCATATTACTTTGAATCGAATCAAGAATTATAGATATTTTAAATTAAATAAATAAAATTTTTGGTATAAACGTAGATGGGACCTAGGAAAAGAAAATAGATTACTCGAAGTACTAATCCTACGCAGACGAAGTCGCGGGCAGAAGCTTGTATTATATAAAAACAGCTTTATTCATAAAAAAAAAAACTTCCCATCTGTTAAAGGATGTTTTAGTTACACGTTGTATAAATGCTTCACAAGTTTAGATTCGATTTGGTACTAAAAAAAAATATTTAACTCTATTTTTTTAAATCCGGCAACATCGCGTTTAATATCTGACAAGCGTGCGCATGCGCATTTAGGTTTATTTTTCATTTATTAAAGTAATCGATAAGATTACTTTACACTATTCATTAAAATCGCTGGTGTTTTCAGGTTGAACCGGTGCAAATGATTCATGGAATGAAACATTTCAATTCTTTTGTATTATGTGCAATTGCTTAACAAATATGATGCCTTTTATGAAAACACTTATTTTAATGTTTTACGAGCGCAGACCAGAGAAAAATCACATATATTCCGAATTCTCGACAAATCATTTCTATTTTTAAAATTAAATACTTCACATTATCGATAGGGACTTGTTTGCTTTTACACCATTGGTTAAAGTAAGGTGTTTTACGGTACCTCAGGTGCCATGTAGTCGGGGGTCCCGCAAAAGGTGTCCGCGGTATTGTCCAGGTAGATCTGCAGTTTGCACATGCCAAAGTCCGCGATCCTCACATGGCCCTCAAAGTCCAGGAGGATGTTGTCCAGCTTGAGGTCTCTGCAAAGACACTTCATCATCAGAAAAGCCAAAATTTTATCTAAAGACATTTGCATTGATAATGATAAAAACACGCACAAGATTACACATATATTTTTAAATCATTTCACGAACACCCCGTTTTTTTTTTTTTACAAGTTATAAAATTTTCGCTCTTTATTATGATTTATGTTTAATGGCTTACTCTAAATTTAATACACGCTCTCGCCTCTTAACGTAAATATGAACTTAATAAAAAATTGTAAATAAACAAACGCGTATGATCGATAGTGTGTTGAATCAGAAATATAATCAATTTGTTGCAGAGAATAAAGAAGAAAATAAGAAAAATAAGATCCAAAAGTCTGATCATTCGTTGCTTAAATTTCAAAAACAGAAACTCTTTTTTCGCTCATATAGAATGGCGATATGCTATGTCTGGCAGTGTAAGAGACACAGATGGGTTAGAAACAAAGGGTACTAAGTCTGTGGCGCATCGGTCTGCATTTAAATCTACACGGAAGGTATTTCTAATTTGTATCATCTATTCGGTTGTTGCAGTTCTGGTTCAGTTTATCCGGTGACCGAAAATAAGCACTGCGCAAAAAATCGAGGATTGTTCTGAGCGAGTCACAAGTCATCACTCTAATTAGAATATTTGTCAGACACAAATATGATTAACGTGGCCCACGGCCAACGCAAGGTGCGGACAAATAGATTACCTGTGCACTATGCACTATGCCCTTCTTGTCAAACTTGAGGCCGGAGACAATTTTAGTGGGGCAGAACGAGTCGCGATCAAGGAGATTGTCTGTACACTACGCCCTTCTTGCGGAGGAACTTAAGGCCGTATATTATGTTACGTGGAGACTATCTCGGCGGCGTAAAACAAGGTATGAACAAGAAGAGAAGAGGGAGATTACCTGTACACCATGCCCTTCTTGCGAAGGAACTTGAAGACCAAGGAGAGAACACGGAGTGAACAAGGAGCTTACCTGTATACTACGCCATTCTTGTGGAGGAACTTGAGGCCAAAGAGAACAAGGTATGAACAAGTAGAGAAGAGAGAGTTTACCTGTACACTACGCCCTTCTGGTGGAGCAACTTGAGGCCGGACAGAACAAGCAGGGGAGAAGGAGATTACTTGTACACCATGCCCTTCTTGTGGAGGAACTTGAGGCTGGAGAGAACAAATAGTGAAGAGGGGGATTATCTGTACACTATGCCCTTCTTGTGTAGGAACTTGAGGCGGGACAGAACAAGCAGGGGAGAAGGAGATTACTTGTACACCATGTCCTTCTTGTGGAGGAACTTGAGGCCGGAGAGAACAAGTAGGGAAGAGGGAGATTTCCTGTACACTATGCCCTTCTTGTGGAGGAACTTGAGGCCGGAGAGAACAAATAGGGAAGAGGGAGATTACCTGTACACTATGGCCTATGCCCTTCTTGTGGAGGAACTTGAGGCCGGAGAGAACAAGTAGGGAAGAGGGAGATTACCTGTACACTATGGCCTATGCCCTTCTTGTGGAGGAACTTGAGACCGGAGAGAACAAGTAGGGAAGAGGGAGATTACCTGTACACTATGCCCTTCTTGTGGAGGAACTTGAGGCCGGAGACTATCTCGGCGGCGTAGAACCTAGCCCTGGCCTCGGGAAAGCGGCCACTCTGTTGGATGTGGAACATCAGGTCACCACCGTTCAGGTACTCCATCACGAAGAACAAGTGAGACTGGAAACGAAAACAATTCAATAAATGTTTTGTTTGACCAATCTCTCAAAAATAGACAAAAGTGTTTTGTAGGTGTTATAAAAAAACACGTTAAAAATAGTATAATATTATTAGCAACGATAAATTTAAGTTTAGTAGATATACTATTTCTAGTTTTACTATCCGGTTTCGATCGTGTCTCAAAAATTATTATTTAACTTGTTTTTTTTATTATTTATATTTTATCCTATTTATTCCGATGTTAGTACATAACTCCGAGAAATTAAAAAGAAAAGTAAAATATGTTTTTCCAAAATATTAGAAGAGTTTCTAAAATCGTATTATTGCATGAAAATCATAGTGTAGCGTGTACGATGATTAGAAAATGCGCAATACAATACGTGCATTTTAAGTATTGCTATCAATAATCATAAAATGAAGGTCGTTCAAGGTAATTTAATATAAATATTTCCGACATTAAAAATAAATACTGGATTTTATCGATCTGGACTATATCCAATACATTTAAAAAATGATACATTCATGTTCATTGGATGAAATCTTTAAAATACACAGTTATATACAATTTATTTTTAAAACATGCCGAATGAATGAACATTCCACTGAGGTGTTTCAAGACTACTAAAATAGAAAACTATTATCTTTTTACTATAAATGTAATATAATTTTACATCGCTGTGGCTTCATTTATACCAATCCTAAATGCCACAAGCATTTCCGTGGTCGAAATTTTTGGTTGATCGTGTTATCATTGAGATTTTAAAGACTTTACTCGCACAGACTAGTGAAAAATTACGGGATATAATAATAAAGTTGTAGGATTTGTGCAGCTGAAAGTATTTGCCTCAGGATCATTATTGCATTTCAAAAACAAACATTGTATATTTAATAATAATGACACCATACGAAATTTACCTTTCGAATAAACACTGTTAGTAAATTTAAAAAAAAATGACATCTGTCAAAAATTTTAACAAAAGAAATACACAATTATTTGAAAATAAAATTGTTTTCGTAACTACTTTATCCATTTTTCTAAATAATCAGTTCCAAACCAAATCCATGTTCCAGGCTTTATTGAACCGCAGTTACAGATAGACACAGAGTCACACAACCGAAATTTAAAACATACTAAATATGGTTGTCGGTACATGCTTGCGTGATGTGAAATATCCTACGTATGCCTGCATAATAAGAAAGTTGAGTCCTTTTTTTATCAATGTTCACATGCAAACTTAAATACTAGAATTTTTTTTTTAAAGTTCGTTTTCATAATTAAATTATTTCTACAAGTTTGAATTTTATTAAGCCCGCGAAAACGCCGGCTATGAGTATAATACCGTGCGGGAGAGTTCGTGACGTCATCCGGTCATTGATTGTGTGAAATAAAAGGTAAAATATTTACAAAACCGGGTCACGCTTAATATGGACGAAAAAATAAATTTAAAAAGTTGTAGTAGTAGATATTAACTAGTACTAATCAATTCATTTACCGGAATTTCGGAAAAAGTGCAGGTTATTTTTTAAATTTAAAAACACTAAATGTAATTTTTCAACGAAACTTGCAACAGTTCCTAACATAGGGGCAGGCGTGTCCCGGTTTTGTAAATATTTTCCCATATTTTTCACACAAACAAGGGACCGGATGACGTGAGACGACGTCACACACTCTCCCGTTTCTTACCGGCCGTTTTCGCGGGCGTTAATAAAATTCTAGAATAGTTCTTAAACTTGTAGATTTAATTTAATTATGAAAACGAACTTTAAAAAAAAAATTACTGGTATTTAAGTTTGCATGTCATCTACATGAACATATTTTTTATAAGTCAAAATATATTTAATTGAACTTACCTTTTAGTAAAAAATACTCGAGTTCACTGAACTTTAATTTCCAAAATTGGAACTGATAAATATTAAACCATATCATACAATTTAATAATAATACTTCTATAGTATTTGAAATGTGTATTTCCTTTGTTAAAATTTTTGACTGATCTAACCTAAATCATTATTTGAGTACTAAAATGAATTCCTTAAAACACAAAAGTGCGGTTAGGAATTAATAGAGACCGAGGCCCTAGCACGCTTGCTCTATAACGATCGGTAACTTCTCATCGTTCCCTAAGACAACTGCAGATCGCAAACGAATAGGTGACAGTTCACAATGACTAAGTGTCCTTAATATATTCGATATCGACTGTCGTTTGTACGTTTGAGATCTGCAGTTGTCCTATGGAACGATGAGAAGTTACCGACAATCGGTCGGTAACTTCATATCGAGCGACCGTGCTAGCACACCCCCTAGCACACTCGCTCTATAACGATCGATAGGATAACTATCGCTAACTTCTCATCGTTCCCTAGGACAACTGCACATCGCTAACGTACACACAACAGTTGATGTCAAATATGTTAAGGACACTTAGTTATTGTGAACTGTCACTTATTCGTCGGCGATCTGTAGTCATGTTAGAGAACGATGAGAAGTTACCGATAGTTATCCTATCGATCGTTATAAAGCGAGCGTGCTAGGGCCTCAGGAAAGCACAATGGCAACTTAAATTCAAATGAAATCCTTATTTCAAATAAATTAAGTATGTTTTATGTTTTGCATATTATATATGGGATGTCGAAAAAAATATAATTATTAAATGAATGTTTAATTTTGTAGTTCCTTTAAAATTAATAAATAGTATTAGTTTATTTCTATAAGTTGTTCCATCTAGCCTTATATGCTATAGTTGGTATTGAATAAGTAGGGTATAGTTTACCTCAGTCTGAAAGGTGCAGAACAGATGGCAGAGGTAGGGATGCTTGGTACCCAGCGCCAGCACCTTCCTCTCTATCAGAGTGCACTCCACGTCATCGTCCTCCAACACCACGTCCTTTTTCAGGCACTTGATGGCGTAATAGTACTCCGTGTTCTTCAACTCGGCCAGCAGAACCTGCACAGATGTTATATTATGATGTCTGTCTATGTCTATCCAACAATAACACAGAACAAAGAACTGAAAAACAGTAGAAATGAGCGATAGATATTTAATTATTATTTTTAATTGATAAATTAATGTTTAAGACAAGATTTTTTATGCATAGCACAAAGGGTAACAATTATTATAAGCAATAATTATCAGCCTGAAACACTCATCCATATTGAAAAAAACCTCCCGAGAAAAGATACATGCCGCCGACGGGACTTGAGCTCGGGAATGAGCTCCTGACCGGCAATCAGAGGGACACGGGTTCGAGTCCCGTTGGCCGCATGTATCTTTTCTCGGGAGGTTTTTTCAATATGGATGAGTGTTTCAGGCTGATAATTATTGCTTATAATAATTGATAGATATCTATTGCTACACCTGAATAAAGTAAAAACAAATTGCATTAAAACATACATCTGTAATATGATTTCTGAACATGGTTTAAATATGTCCCAGGGGTGCTAGCATAGTCCATCGATAAGGATCGGTAGGATAATTGTCGGTAACTTCTCATCATTCCCTAGAACAACTGCAGATCGCAAACTAATAGGTGACAGTTCACAATGACGTAGTGTCCCTAATATATTCGATATCAACTGTTGTTTGTACGTTAGCGATCTGCAGTTGTCCTAGGGAACGATGAGAAGTTACCGACAATTATCCTACCGATCCTTATCGATGGACTATGCTAGCACCCCAGGTATTTTACACGACGACTAAGATCCATTTTCCTTCCGTCTAGCCATACTTAGGGTGTTTGCATGAATTCGTTTTTACATTTGAAAACCATAATTATTGATTTGGATGTTTTATATATTATAAGCTTAAGATTTTTGCGAAACCTTCACATATTTCAAGTAGTTTCTTTAGTGGTCTAAGTGACGGTGATATTAACCAGCGCCTGAAAATTATAATTTTAAAACGCTTGCAACTGTGCGGGGAGGTTCCAATGAGAGAGATTGATTATTCTCCGTATCAGTATTTTAAACCAATAACTCAATATCGATTTTATTTCATTCAAAATTTGCTTTACCTGAAGCAATAAAAAGCTCAAACGTATGAAGACCAAATTATGTACTTTTTGTAATTATTTTTTGATCATAAGTATTTATAATTTTTGAATAATGTCTAAGCAAAAGAAGTACGTGAAAAAATCTGAAATTTATTGCTTTGTAAGACCGTAAATAAATAAACAAACTAAAGTATTTTCGTCGCAAAACACGAACGCGGATGTTTTAATGATTTTATTTTAACTAAAATTAAAATTCAGAAAAGTGGCTTTCCTATAGAGATTTTATTGCTTTATTTTACTGTATGATTATGATTTGAAATGTGTGCAGTGTAGTACAAAATATTGTTTGAAAACTTAAAAAATCTGTCAATGACCAACGGTACAACCTTATTATAATAAAAATAAACATATTTAAAAAAAGTAAAACTAACGTTTACTAAACAAAGAAAAAACAATCTTTAGAAATCAATCTATATATTTTTGTAGAAAATAGTCGATACGTCTAGAATTCGATTTAAAAATGACATATTTCTGGTTTTGTCAGGTTATTCTCTCATCAGTGTACGAGAATATATCGAAGAGAACGAAGACAAGCATCCTCCTTGCCTTACGCCACTTTTTAAATGAAATGGGTTGGAAAACTAGCCAGACCATTTCACCACATTTTCTCGCTGCGTGTGCCAGATTGAAAGAATCGGTTTTATATCTTCCGAAACTCTTTTCCTTAGATTTTTCCGAGAGTTTTTTGTGACATACACGATCAAACGCTTTGCTTAGATCTAGAAAGCAGGTATAGATTGGGGTTTTCCGTAGTTTGTAATAGCTGATAGTGTATGATATGAATAAAGAGTGTACAATAATAGTAGTTAGTTTAGGATATGGTAAAATTAAAAAATCTAAGCATGGTTTGAAATTAAGTGACTGTTAAGTTCAGTTTTTTTTAAGAGGATATAACCAGACAATACCGGAAATTTGTCCCTTTTAAATCAAATTCTAGACGTATTGACACTTTTTTACAAAAATTAAATTGATTTTAAAAGATCGTTATTTTATATGGTAAAGTCAGTTTTTTAATAAAAAAAAGTTAATTTTTTATATAATAAGGTTATACCGTTGGCCGTTGAGGGATTTGTTAAATTTGCAAACGAAATATTGTACAAAACAACACACATTTTAAATCATATAAGCTTACATTTTAATAAATCAATACATTAACTAGTAAAGCCAGTTTCAAGAATTTTAATTTTAATTCAAATAAAATTATTAAAAAAAAACTGAGTACGTGTTTTGTGACAAAAATACTTCAGTTTGCCTATTTATTTACGGTCTTACAAAATAAAATGTTTTTTACACATTTATTTTGTTTGGAATTATTGAAAAATCATAAATACTTATAATCAAAAAATACCTACAAGAAGTACACGACATTCAATAATTTACTTGAATGTAGGTATATATTAAAGCATTTTTTTAATGAAATAAATCGATATTAAATTTTTTGTTTAAAAAAATTGATACGGGGAATAATCAATCTTTCTCATCGTTGTGTTGACTAAAAAACTCAAGATATAAAACTGTTCAAATTGCATGACGCCAGAGCTCAATTTGATTGATTTTGTAAAAATCCTGGGATAGAATTTGTAAAAAATTAATAAAATATTTACCTCGGGATTTCGACCTTTCAAAAACAAATATTGTCAATTTTCTTTATCTTATCATTTTAATTTTTGTTGACAAATTAAAGAGAATTATCAAAAAATATTTCACGTCACAAATAATCAAAATTAATATGTTTGATGATTGGATTGCAGAATGCAAGGAAAAGTGATAATGGTCAGTAAACTAGTCCCAGTAAGAGATCGTGCGGACGTCACCGACGTTCGTCCTATTCCTTCTCACGCGTCTAGTTAGAAAACCAAGTCTCGTGATACTAGAACGATCACGTCAAGTACGATCTCTCGCTGGGACTACAGTTTGGCATTGTCAATAATAAGCATTATCAATTCAAATGTATCTCATATATTCTCGTCTCAATTAATCTGGTTTTGAGAAATATCATCTCGAAATTTCACTTTCAATTCGAGATTACTCGGTCGTCGGAGCCATCTCTATCCGAAGACCCTGATGGTCCTAATTTATCGATAGTGTATACTATTATTTGTTTAAATTGTATTAGTTATTTAGTAAACAAGCCGTTAATTCGCTATTCAAGAGGTCCGAATGGTCTCAAGGTGAGCCTTAAGTTGAGACTTTGCGACGGCCGGTCATGTGACTATGACTGTTGTAAATATGAAGCCACACGTAACACAAAACAAGCTTTTATTTTATTGGAATGTATATTTTTGGACGTAGGAACTTATTTTGAAGAATTAGCAACAAATGTAATTTTTCCTTTTAGTGATATATCATTCTTGATAATATATATTCCATTATAATGATTTATACTAGTTTAATCACAGGATACCATATTTGTCCCAGCTCACATAGGTCTCATAGAAATCGTTGAGTCTCCCTTACTATCATAGTGAAAAATATGATCTAAACCAGTGATTCCCAAAGTGGTCCACGCGAGACTCGATGGGGATCTACGTTGGTGTGAAAAATGGTCTACATTGCCGTAAATATGTTAGAAATCATTTGGTGTACTCCCGTCCACCAAAACCAGTAAATTTTGAAAGTGGTCTACAAGAAAAAAAGGTTTGAGAACCTCTGTCTAAACGGTTTTGGAAGGAATAAACAACAACAACACGCTATATATTCTAATCTAAAAGTTAACCACAAAATAATTTAGATGTACACCTTTATGAAGCCAAAGTTTCCGACCGCAATTAGAAAAAAAAAATTAAATTTGTGATTTTTTTTATGAATTATTTTTATATGAAATAACACCCCCCCTCCCCTAATGCATTCCGCTTCCACCTTCTCTGCCTTCCCCTCACCCTTGTCACCCCTCCCGCCCAGCCCCCCTCCTTAATTCCCCATCCGACCTTCCCGTATACCCCTCCCCCAAGCCTTTTTTCCCTGCCGCTTAACCCCATAAAACACACCCATTTTTCCAACAAATTGCGTGACTCATTTAATTTTTTATGCAACTTTCATAATGCCACAGCTCACCATATATCTATATATATAAATATTCATGGGCATGTTCACAACAATTAAAAAAAAATTAATAGCAATCGGATGAAATTTTAATCTCAATCGTATGAAGAGTATAGGAAATAATTTCATAATGCCAGAGCTCACTATCCCATAACCATCCCGGGTATGCGCACATCATATTCCCAGAATTTCATCGCGATCGGATGAATGGTATGGCCGCGCATAACATACGAACACACAAACAAACAAACAAACATTAATTTTTATATATTAGATGGCAACCTGAACGTCTTAAAAAAATAATAAAAAGTTTTATGACGGATGGTATAAAGCTCGCACCATCTCAATTTGAATCTGCAAATACAAAAAGTATGTAAGCTCCTTTTTAAATAAATCCTTGGCATTTGTTGATGGTGTTATGCGGATGCAAAGTCCTCTCAGGAAACATTCACCCCGAAGTGCAAATAATGCGGCCATTAACTCCGCGAAATTGGATACCACGATTGCCCAAATAAACGCAGCGAATGTTAAAATGTATACAAGAAGAAGCAGCCAAATTAATCGCTTTGTTTAATTTCAACTCTTTACAAATCTCTCACATTAGTCAAATGAGATAAAGAACATAATTAAATCAGGTGTATGTTGCAATGTACACAATAAAAGCAGGCTAATTAATTACATTGTTTAAGACCCCGCATTCCGAAACTCTACGGACATAATATTTCAACATTTGAACATTTTAAGATTAAGCTCTTAAAAATTATAATACGTTATTTTAAAAGATAATCTCTATTCAGATGCCGAGTTGAAAAAGTTATTACATGAATTTCCTCCGATAGAAAATAAATATTGAAAAATATGCACAAATTTTTTTAAAAACACATCTGGTTCTATTATTTAACATGCTGTATTATATAGGGTAGGAAAAAATTGCAGTGTTTCTTTAAATGCCGCTTAAATAAGCTGTCGAGAGATATTTGCCCTGTTTTAAATAAGTCGTGGTTTGATAAATATGTTCACAACAATCGCTAGGTACGCTTATTAATTTATTATAATTATATGTTATATTATTAACGCTTTTTATATATGTATAGGTATATATTATGTACTAGTGCGCTCACTCTAAGGCGATCCGCTCACTGAAGAAACTGAAACCAAACTAAAACTTGCTGGTCGCTATGGTTTCAACCAAACTTCCTACTCAATTTTACGATTTCAATAATTATCTCAGCTTGTTTAACCATAGACGATGAACAATCAGCTGTCATCGTAGCAACCAGCAGTGAGAGTCGCGAGTCACTGCTAGCGTTACCATCGACAACGGCCATCACATTGATATACGCAAGATAGCGAGTTTAGTTACAGACTGTTTTTTTTCAGTTGCCTCGTCAGCGGAGGCACTAACATTATTATTTGCTAATAATATTTACTATTAATATTTAATAATAATATATTTACTAATAATTTAGTCCTTTGGCCCAGATGTGTCGACTATATAACAATATAGAGTGCTGAAGTAGATATTTTTGTCGATAATTTGTACGGATTCAGAAAAAAAGTTCTGGCACTGTTAAAAAAATGTTAACTAATTATATTGTGTCGATTGTCTCTCTATGCAATCAATACATGCCTCGCGTGTTTCTTATGTCTCTTGCCACTTATTGTAGTGTTATTTAAATGATTAAAGAAGAAGATAACAATAATAATCCTTTTTTTTAAAATATGAAAATAAACAAGACACAGAAAAATAATAAAATATAATGGCTGCAACTGGGACTCCAAATATTATTTTTTTTTCTCATAAAAAAAATTAATATTCATTTAGACTTTTACAAAAAGTCAATAGGTGTTCCATAAAAATAAAATCGGATATATTTATCCGAGACACTATCTAGGTAACAAATACATTCTTTGAATACTTGTTTCCAATAATAAAGGTAGCTGCCAATAATATGGAAAAAAAAACATTAGTCGAAGATAATATTGTTAATTCTGAAATTTGAAATATGAAGGTGACAAATACGACAGTCTCATAATAGGGTTAATGGTTAAAATTGGTTAATGCGTATGTCCCGGATAGACGTGAGGTTCTGGGTTCGAGTCCCAGTTGCAACCATTATACTTTATTATTTTTCTGTGTCTTGTTTATTTTCATATTAAAAAAAAGGATTATTATTGTTATCTTCTTCTTCAATGATATATTACATTGATGGGAATTACCTTCAAAAGTTAAAAAGAGAGTTTTTCTTATTAAAAAAAAAAATATTTAAATAAGCTTGTATATTATATAATTCCGTATTTTTATTTGTGATTTTTTTGTGTTTTTAAATGTATGTTACTGTTTTTTAATTGTATGTAATTATAGATATTTGTATAATAACTGGATTGTTCTCACGTAAATGCGAACATTTGTAAAAACCCAGTATAAATAAATAAATATCTCTTTTTCAAACCATCTTCAGTAATCTTCTTCTATATATTTTTGTACGCTTAAAACCCCTAATAGTTTGTACGCTTCAAACGCCTAATAGTTTGTACGCTTCAAACGCCTAAAGGCTCCGTCAAACAGAAGGCGTACTTACCGCGCGTCAAGGCGTCAGCGTTAAGGCTCCTACAAACAGGCACCAAACCGCCGTAACGTAGCGTACTTTCTGTTTGAACGGCTTCGACGTGTTCAGTACAACACAACGCAGCGTTATACGTCCGGGACGTTTTAACGCCTTGACGCGCGTAAGTACGCCTTCTGTTTGACGGAGCCTTAATAGTTTGTACGCTTAATACGCCTAATAATTTAAAGTCATTTCGGCTCTCCCTCATTAGTCAAATGAGATACACAAGAGAATCAGGTGCGTTGCAAAAACAATGCTCAAAAGCGAGCTGGTCTATATCAAGAATTTCGAGAATTTCGAAAGATGCCCCACGCAATCCAGAAGACCACTCAATTTTAAGTGTTTGATATCAAAGTCAGTTTACGCTCGCGGATTGGAAGAGAAAAGATATATTATATATCAGCACATTCAAGAGCTTTGTGTCAGTGTGTGAGGTGTATTTTTGTTTAGATGTAGACAGACTCTCGATTAAGAGGGTATAACCAGGCAATACCGGAAATTTGTCCTTTTTAAATCATTGACTCTTTTTTACAAAATAATATAAATTGATTTTAAAGGATTTTATCTGGTAAAGTCAGTTTTTTTTTAAATTTTGAAAACAAGTTAATTTTTTTATATAATAAGGTTATACCGTAGGTCGTTGGCAGATTTGTTAAATTTTCAAACGAAAGATTGTATTAAACAACACACATTTCAAATCATAATATATAATCTTTCAATAAAATAAATCAATACATTAACCAGTAAAGCCAGTTTTTAGAATTTTTATTTTAATTCAAACAAAATTATTTTAAAAAAATCTGAGTACGTGTCTTGTGACAAAAATATGTCAGTTTGCATATTTATTTATAGTCTTACAAAATAAAATATTTCAGATTTCTTTACACGCCTATTTTGTTTAGAAATTATTGAAAAATCATAAATACTTATGATCGAAAAATACTTACAAGAAGTATACGATATTTGTTAATTTATCATCATGCGTTTTAAACATTTTTATTGCTTACTTGAATGTAGGTATATATTAAAGCAAATTTTGAATGAATAAATCGATTTTAAATTTTTAGTTTAAAAATTTGATACGGGGAGTAATCGATCTTTCTCATCGGAACCTCCCTGTACAGTTGCAAGCATTTTTAAATTTTAATTCTCACCCTCTGGTCAATGGGTCTTAAATACTCCGTTTTATGTTTGATTTTCAACAGCAAAATTGCTACGGGGTGTGCATTAAAACAAACAAAAGAGTTTTATTGATTCAATATTCATACAAAATCACAATGAAATGATGACTTTTTACATCAGAATCAGCAGATTCTGTCGTATCAACCAAACAGTGTGTTTTAATGTGATGGTGTTTCATTCTTTCACTTTCTTTTGTTTTTTCTTTCACTTGTTGCAACGATTTATAAATTCTACGTGTAAAAAAATATATACTTTAACTTATGTGCGTTTACTTAGAGTTTGCTGATCTATATTTTCTAATATATATTTTTTAGCCATAATATTTTTCACTGCAGTTCCTTATTATAAATTTCCCTGATTTTCACGAACCGGCGCTAGTATTCAAATAATTTTCAACGAAATGAAATAGTTAACGTAAGTATATGTGTCAAAACAAATATATTTAATACATACTAATCAGACAATTAATTAAACTAAAAATAATCTAATTAATCTTTTGTATACGAGACATTTGATAAGACATATTACCAGGTCGATCAGTCGACGTTGTCATTTTCTGTAGATAGAATGTCGCCGTTTTTGCAGGAAGCTATAAAAAAGCGTGGTGAAATGGATGTGAAAGAGGTATACCTTTCCAAAGCTGCCCTTGCCCAGCACCTTGAGGAAGTAGAAGTCCTCCACCTGGTACTTCTTGAAGCGGGGGATGGTGGTGGCCGGAGGGGTCACGCGCCCCGAGCGCTGGAAGGCTGTGTACGCCGTGGAGGCCTCTGTAATACAATTTTACATTATCTGTTAGTTTACCGTAGTTTTTATTCTGCGTTCAATTTTCAAAAGTTGTTTTACAATATCACCCGTCAATAGTAGAAAAAAATGTAAAAAGTACTGAAAAGCATTTAAAAAAAATTTTAAACAGAATATATTAAAGTTTAAACGATTTTATTTGATTTTTTTAAATATAATCGTTGAATCGTATAAAAATATAAAATATGGTTTTCAAGCGCAAAGCGATAGATTTTTCATTGGAAAATCGTCAAAGACAAAGATAATTTGCAAAGTTTTGTGGAAATATTTTAATTTAAGAACAAATTATGGTTTAGTTTCAGTTATTTAAGGTTTTTTCACTATACTTATTCTCAATTTTCGGGGTTGACGTTCTAATGTAGAGCCATTATTTGCCATTGCTCTTTACACCTCGCCATAGAAATAGAAGCAAAAAAAATCTAATCTCTTGGCTTATAGGTATTACCAAATTAGATTTTCCTAGCTCTTTTGGCTACAATAGTATTCAATGTTATTCTGTCAAAAAAGCGTGACAACTTTATGAGCTGCTTAATAATTGAACAATAAAAAATTTACTAACGTAAAATTAGACATAATATGGTAAATCATAAAATTATTACATACACAAGAAATGAGAAAAATAATTTTCTAGATTTACTATAACAAAACTACTAAAATTACTATAATAAAACATTCCATTCTAAGAATTATTTCCAGAACCTAGTAACTAACTAAAAAAACATTATTCATTATAAAAATAAAAAAATATTAGCGGAGGCTTCTAATGCAAAAACAGTTAAAAAGCAAGCAAAAGAGCTTCCACGAAAAATATGTGAAGAATAAATAAATATAAAATGTGTTAAAGTGATTTAAATAATGTTTAATATAGTTTTGAAACTTAGTGGGGATAAAGGCATTATCCAAACTAAAAATAAAAAGGGAAATATTTAAGATTCTCGGAAAAGCTATGGCAATTAATATTATTCTCTGATTGGTCACAAACTAAGGAGTCGACGGACAGTTCATTAACCGTAAATTACTCTTATACTTTAAATAACCTAACTTATTTATTTCCAGCTTAAAACTAAATAAAGTGAACGTACGTTAAGTGGATCATGACAAGAATAATTGTTAATGTCTCGGGAAACACCAAACATATCAAACCAGTACATTCATCTTTGAGAGATTATTTTGAGGCCTGCAAACACGTTTCAAAACACAACGCACTAAAATACTACGACAGACACCAGCAAAAAGGGGAAAACTACATAAAGCTACTACTAAAAAACATTAAATAAATAAATAAATTAGAGAGAAAACATGCAACATACACATAAATAAAATGAGATTAAAAAAATGACAACGGAAAATGAAAATAATATCGGCCATTTGTTAACAACGATTTCATGACAGTTGATTACCTGACAGTTGGCCCCCTCCCCCCCCCCGCATACTAATATACAATGTGCAGTCGGTTTAGGAAAAATACTGAATACCTACTTTCACAAAATATGAATACGGAGTATCCCGAAATAGGTTTGCAGACAGTATCTACCGGCGAATAACAAAAACATAAAGCATATTATGCATCAAGGATAAAATTACTTGTTTATATAATGTATATACCAGCGTATCAGTACAAGAAATCGACACTGTAAATACATTCGTTTGATATGCATACAACTTATTATTAAATATATTTTTAAGACTATTTTAGGTTTGAAATTGGTAAATAATGCACAAAAAACTATAGTTTTATAATAATTATAATTTCGGAGGGTCAATTGTCGTGGGATTATCTGTCGGGTCATCAACTAAAATGGGAGAAAATATGACAATGGAAAATGAAAAAAACTACCGGCGATTTGTTAACAATAGCGCAAAGGAATCGTATTGCATATACGATCGGAGTACATATTTCTAATGGATAATAAAGATAATACTGGTGTTAGTATAAGCAAAATCAGCGAAAGTATTATTCAAAAGATACCATTTCTTACATTATAATTGGTACGATACGGGAAATTTCTACCTCTGCCAAAAAACTAAATAGTCGCCGTAAACTGGTAAACATCTCTGGAATAGTATAACCCATACAAACATTGAACACACCCACTGAAAGGCGCGAATTAGAATCCAAATGTAATGACGATGTCATCAATGAGTACAAAGGGCATTTAGTTACCTAATCCTGTGTAAATATGTTATGTTGTCTGCGTCTTTTGATCTATGTTGGTGTTTCTTTTGTGACCGAACCGCTGGGTTTATCAGGCTTCATCATTAACATGAAATATGCTAATTGATGTTCTCTCTTGGCCAAAATATTTGTTGTCGCTAAATAAATATGTCGTGAATTGTTTACATGTACAGCTTTGTATTTCTTACACGATGATATGTGCTTGTTTCGAGTAACACAAAAGAACGAACACAAAGAGACACACGAAACGGAAAGTTTCACAGCTTTCCGTAGACGTTAATCGAATTCCAAGAATGAAAAGGATATTTTTGAAATCTTGCGGAAAAAACAGGCAGATTCAGGCTAGGTATAATTCGTATCACGGGATTTCTAGTCACAATAATATAAATATCGCCTACGCCGCAGACAATTAACATGAAAAATGCAATACACTCTGTACAGTGGACGTCACACATTTTTCAGTTATTTCATGCGTACCTATAGTAGCATACACATTCACAAACACGTCACAATCAAATCTGAACTGAAAAATATAAATAAATTTCGTGTGTGTGCTCTCTAAGGAAGGAAACAAACAAAGTGTGACCGGTGCCAGAATGGAGAGTAGCCAATGTGGATGCAGTATGTGGAAGAAGATCACCAAGTTGGATAATTAGCCAAGTATGGAGGATTAGGGAAGAAATTGATGTGAAGAGGTTTGTGATGTCATCTTACCCAGAATGGCATCCGAGCTGAGGGCATCTGTCTGTGCAGAACTGGTGCCAGCCCCGCCCCCTTCCCGCTTCTCCGCGCCACCTCCTGCTCCCACACACATACACGGTTATGTCATTTGTCGGTGCGTGCTCAATATTTTATGAATTTCACAGAAATTCAAATGTAACGTTGTCATCAAATGGTCATTGAGCGCCATTTTGTTTTTTTGACATTTAAAAGGTGCCCGCTAAATGCCGATTCTAAGGAGGGGTTGTTAAAAAAATTTGAACAAATCATCACATTTTTAGTTCATTTTTACGTTCTGTTTAAGTTCTACTCAAGTTCTAATATATCATGCTTTATGAGTTTTATGAATTTCATTTTTACGAGTTTCTTCATAAAACTGAAATTACTTTCACAGAACGTAAAAAATTTGTTGAATTGTTAATTTTTTTTTAACAAACCCTTCCTGAGTTCGTTTCAGTCTTTGAACAAATTGTGGTCAGCAGAAGATGTCAACTTTTGTGTCGTTAAGCTTGTCAGCTTATTACGATTTCATAGAAAGCTGAAACTCACCTAGAATGGACACGGAGAAAAATGTTATTCTAAAATACGATCATTTTATTCGTAAAAACGGTTAAAAACGGGACTGAAGTTTTTACGAACAAATTGACGGGGTTTCAATGTTTATTGGCGGGAACATGTAAACAATTATTTTTTAATGGTTAATTTAATTTTTGTTATAATCCATTAAGTTAAAAGAACCCATTGACCATTGACAAACTACTTAAAACTAGTTTATTGGGACTTTTTCTCTGTTTTTTATTTTATTTGATATATATGTATTATTATTTGTTTTAAATGTTTCTTTAAATAAATTAAAAAAAAATAATATACTTTAAAACACTGTTAATTTGTTCGTAAGAACTTCAGTCCCGTTTTTAACCGTTTTTACGAATAAAATGATCGTATTTTAGAATAATATTTTTCTCCGTGGACGTTTAACGGAGACTTTTCAAATGTTAAAAAATAAAATGGCACTTAATCACCTTTAAATGACAATGTTACGTTTGAATTTCTGTAAAACAAGCCGACCTTAGTAATTAGGTACATCTTAAAATAATATTCTAAATATATATTATTTGGGATTCCTCTAAAACTACCCCCGCACCAAGAAATTGCTGAGTACGAACATATGGAGAGTGTTAAAAATAGAGGAAAGGTACAACCAAACAATACACTGAAAAGTGTGTTTAAATTATTGTTCTTCACTGAAGTTATTTATACCAAACTAGTCCCAGGAAGAGTTCGTATTGACGTCATTGACATTCGTCCTCTTCTTCTCCCGCGTCTTGTTTTAAAAGGAAAAAGACAGAAGTTACTAGAACGATGACGACATGTACGATCTCTCGCTGTGACTGGTATATAACTCATTTTGACTACAGCAAGATACTTTTATATTAAGTTATAATTTAGAATATAAATAGACTTATTAATTGGATAAATATCATAGGTTAATTGCTCGTGAAACCTATTTGTTTAAAGAGGGTACTTAATGCCAAATCTAATGTCGCGAATAATATGTACTTGAATCTGCATTAATATAACAATACAGTGGGTTGCCATATTAATAGGGACACTTTTGAAAAATGTGTTTTTCTCACTTTTGTATTCGTAAAACAAAGGTATATGATTTTAGGTGCAGTTATTATTTTTTATTAAGTAGATCATTTAGTTTGGATATTTTAAACACCATATTTGTTCCGAATCTGCATTTATTTTATTTGTTAAATTATTTAAAAATATTATCGCACAGAAAGTTGATATTTTGTAATTTCGCCTTTAGCAGCAACTAAAACTTGTACTCATATATTTATCAAGTGTATCATAGCCAAAACATGACTATCGAGATCTGGAGGGTAGGAAAATATTATTTTTGTGGTTTTCAAGCTTTTAAAAAAATCCAGTCGTCTGATTATGGTCTTTTGAGGTATGTTTCTGTGGACGAGTCCATATTCCAAATTTTGGTGAAAAAATCATCGTTCTTCCGATGACTCCAAATGGAGAAATTACATCGGGACTGCCTTGTGGAGACGATTATTTATTTTATTATCATTGTCTGGCTGAAAAAAAGTGCAGGTTTTACCTTATCCGGGAAATTCCCCTGATATGAATCCCATTAAAAATCTGTTGGAGCTCATGAAGAGATAGATTGATCAGAATCAAGCAGAAGCTCATCGAAACCTTCATCCAAGTGTGGCATCACTCTCCTGAGCTAAAGCACAATGCAAAACTGTGCATTGAGGGTATGCCACGGCGTATACAAGCTTTAGTTGCGGCAAAAGGCGATTTTACAAAATATCAACTTTCTGTGCGATAATGTTTTAAAATAATTTAACAAAGAAAATAAATGCAGATTAAAAACAAATATGGTATTTAAATTATTCAAACTAAATGATCAACTTAATAAGAATAACTGTACCTAAAATCATAAATACCTTTGTTTTACGAATGCAAAAGTAAGGAAACACATTTTTCAGAAGTGTCCCTATTAATATGGCTACCCACTGTATATTATTATCGTCATCACTGTTCCCTGCTTCGCCAGGTTTATTTTTCATCTGCGAAATAAAGGTGTATGTGCCAGAAATACCTAAAATAAGTTGGAATTCAATATAACAATGAACCATCGTCATTCCGAATCCCTGCTTCGCCAGATTTATTGTTAATTTGAAAATAGCCCCATAATAAAGTTAACAGGTGTAAGTGTCAGAAATACCTAAAGTTATATGAAGTTCAATATAACTATAGATTATCGTCATTCCGAATCCCTGCTTCGCCATATTTATTGTTCATTTGCAAAACAGCCGCATATTATAGTTTACAGGTGTAAATGCCAGAAATACCTAAAATAATATAAAGTTTAATATAACAATGAACCATCGTCATCTCTATTCCTTGCTTCGCCAGATTTATTGATCATTTGCAAAATAGACGTATATTAAAGTTTACAGGTGTAAGTGCCAGAAATACCTAAAATAATATGAAGTTTAATATAACAAGAACCATCGTCATCTCTATTCCTTGCTTCGCCCGATTTATTGTTGATTTGAAAATAGCAGCATATTGAAGTTTATATGTGTAAGTGCCAGAAATACCTAAAATAATATGAAGTTTAATATAACTATATATTATCGTCATTCCTAATCCCTGTTTCGCCCGATTTATTGTTCATTTGCAAAATGGCCGCATATTATAGTTTACAGGTGTAAGTGCCAGAAATACCTAAAATAATATAAAGTTTAATATATTTGTAATTATATATAATTATATATTTTCATCTTTGTAATATGAAATATGTAATGTTTTTTAAAATAATAAATAACAATAAACTGTCGACATCCCTGTTCCTTGCTTCGCCAGGTTTATTGTTCACCTACAAAATAGCCGTATATTAAAGTTTACAGGTGCCAGAAACATCTAAAATAATATTAAGTTGAGTCTGCAATAATATAACAATATATCGTCAGCCCTGATCCCTGCTTCGCCAGGTTTATTGTCCATCTGCGAAATAACTTGTCTTAAAGTTTACAGGTGTTAGTGCCAAAAATACCTACAAGAAGCTTTTTGTGTTGCGTTGTGCAAATTGGTAATAGGCCAAGACCGATTCATTCGTACATCATATTTAAGAGTGTTCCTGATACCTAGATACTCGCATGCCCTCTCCGGCTCGAATACGGTAAACAGTGTCAAGGAATTGTTATTATTCTCCGGACTCTAGCTCTAGACAATCGAAAAACTTCATAACAACCAATTTTGACTCTTCATTTCATTCCTTAAGGCGACGCACCTCGTCGTGTAACATTCAAAATTGGGCCGCTAACAATAACACTCCTTATATAGATGGCAATAAGGTTTAAATTCCCGCTTTACAACAAGTTGCCTGCAAATTGTCCAATCTCCATTTTAGTTTTTGTTAAATTTTAAAATTCATATTTATTTTATTTTTTATTAAAGAAATATATAATATTTTTATTAATAAATATATCACATTGTTTACAATTTTTTAAGTATTATTTTATTTTATTTATAATGGTAAATATATGTATAAGATGTTTCTTGATCTAAATTAATACCTCCCTAGTTGAGAAAACTCGTGTTTAAGGAGGGAATTCTCTTCATGATTTAAATAATTTCTGGAATTATACTTATAATTAACACTATAGACATTCAAATTGATTAACTTATATATGCACTGAAAAACAAATAAGTAAATGCATTGAAAAACAGACACTTTTTAAAAATATACAGGTAATATATAATGCCCTGTACGAGAGTTTAAAAGTTTGAAAGTTTGAAAGGGAGGAAAACAAGTACGTGATTCTAATTAGCTAATTTATTTATGATATTATTGTTTAATTTATTTTTAAATGTATTGTAATCAGATTCTAATCTTAACTCTGCCTCTAGTTGATTAAACCACACCACTCCATTGTACGCATAATAGTGTTGTTGCATTAGCGACTATAAATAAAGTATCAAAAACGATAATTAATCTCTCAACTAAGAATTATTTAAACTAACGAGACCTTTCTTTGCCTTTATGGGAATAGCTTCATCTTAAACACCTTCATAATGTTTCATTGAAATAATGAAAGAAAACCTCCTCCTCTTGTAAAACTTGCCAATAATCGTTTGGACAATTAAGCACGCAGGCGTCGAACAGAAGCTTGTTTTGATTTATGCAAGAAAAAAACATCACCAAAAAGCGTGTTTTATTTTATTTTGCGAAGTTCGGGCATAAATATTTAAATGTTTTATGCGCATTTTCTAAAGAACTTAATTTTACATTATAAACCAATACTATAAACCATAACCGAAAACGGGTTCGTAACTACATGATTTGGAACTTTAAAGCAGATTTTAGAAGCCTGGTACTTTTTTATGTGCTTATAAAAAGACTTATGAGAAAATACTCGATTATTTCAAAGGTACATTGCACTTATCACGTCGGGGTCACCACTTAAATCTGCCTCCAAATACGTGTTCCATTCGCAATAATAAATTAAAGCGAGCAAATTTACAAACCAAAAACAAGTGATTTTGATTTACTTCGTAGTGTTTCGCCATACATTTTACTTTTCTAATTCAATGTTATTGTACACTATTGTATAATATATAACTCATTAGAGATCCGTTGTAAGCACAGGGCATGTTTACAGCTTGATTTGTTTTTATATAATTATGCCTAACTGTGGCCATAACAATAAAAAAATAATAAAACCCATATTTGACACCAAAAAAATGTTCGATTCAGAAATAATGTATGTTCTTCAAGTTCTAAGGGTATTTCAATGAAATTGAACATTTGAGATACTGATATTTTCTGAAAATTGTCGTTTCCATGCGAGACAAGCCAGAAAGAGAAGAATTATGAAAGAATTGAATATGAAAAACATTGTCGAGCACTCAAAGTGGGCCGGCCTTCTGTTGGTGTTGACTAAATCACTAGTACCTAGGTATATTATATTACTACTTATTATTATACATGTTCGTGTTAAAAGTTTCATTTGTTGTTTTTATTTTCTGTCTATAAAAATATTATCTGTTTTATCTCGAACATTTGTCATTTTATCTGTCTGTAAATTTGTTTGTAAGTTCCGTTTCCGGTTTCCGAAATCTGCTCCGTATGAATTTTTATTCAAACTAGCCTTGTTTTGATTAGATGGCTAACTTTGACAGAGCTTCCCAATATTATGGTAGTGACCTACCTGCGTGAGGAAAGATTAAAAAATAATTGTCAATGAGATAGTGACATTTCTTCGGACAAATTGTACATATAATTATTCCTGATTTGAAATTTTGGTTGTGATTTACTAAATGAGAAAATTAAAAACATACTTTTCACAGAACTGTTGGTATATAATTAAACAATATAATTTCGGTTGTTCGAACGTAACCTCGGGTTAATATTTTCTTCGAGTACACTTGAATACGAGTATGTCAAATACGGAGTAGAAAATATAAAAACCGGAATTAAAAAAATTGTAGGCTGGCGACACCAATTTTACTGTCAAAATGACAGTAAAATGACAATGACACTTTTTATATAGAATACTGTAAGTAACATTTTTTAAAATATAAATATTTTCAGTTTTATAGTTTTTTAGTTAATAACAATTTTAATGCGCTTTGTATAAATATTTTCAAACACGGATACATGTTTTAAATATGATTTTATTTACGTAGGTTTACAATATTTTTAGCTATCATAGTTGTATTTTTTTTTTCGCAGTTAATCCAGAATGTACCATCAGACAAATTGTCAAGGAGAGCGAAACAAATGGGGGTAAATTTGAAACTCCAAGCAAAATAAAAAAGGGTCGCATTCTGAAAGCTATTGATAGTTTTGACATCATAAGGTACATTTTTTTAGGAGGATGATCTAAAGCCCAGGCAACGCTGGAAACTTCTTTTTATTTACTACAATATCGTTATTCTTCATTGTGATAACACAAAAATGCAAAGGGATTAAATGCATATATATGCAATTCTAATTTTGAAATCAGTGGGTATCGCAATGAAAAAATATTTTCCCCTCTTTTATGTGTTTTTTTTTACAAAATTGTAGGTTACACAGCTTTACATTTCCACCGTGTGTTATAATTTTTGTATTGCCATTTGAAGAACAGTAGTGCCCTCTTATATTTTCTACTCTTATTTGACAGACAATACGTAACATTCTAATTGTTCGAACATAACATTTAAAATTTCAAAACACATTATTCTTATATTTTCTGTACATATATATATATATATAACGAATTTAAGCTGCCGTTCTTACAAGTGTTAATGGTGTCATTTTCAGCATAACTGCCTTCCAAGCAGTTGAACCGGGTTAGATTCTCGGCCGAGGCAATTTTTTCTTTAGTTTAAAAATTTTAATAATTTATATCTTTATTTTATACCCCGTGGTTGTTCAAAACTGTTTTAATTCCGGGGTTTAAATAAATCTCCGGGGTCAACAAAACACTTCCGACTTTATTTGTGATGGATATCAATTATTAGCTCGGATGGATTGTTTAGCAGGCGTTAGAAAGTATTCTGGGTCTCGACCTTGAGGTTGCAATAGTATTTATCACGTCTGAATTTCTGCATTATCGACAGCTACGTGATATCTATAGGTAACTTTAAATTACCATCTAAATTGCCATTTATGAGTAACCTTTTAAACTACTCTCTAGGATATCACAAAAATAATAGTAGCCTGAAAGTAGCCTGAAAATAATAGTAGCCTGAAAATAATAGTAGCCTGAACGTAACCTGAAAATAATAGTAGCCTGAACGTAACCTGAAAATAATAGTAGCCTGAAAATAATACTAGCCTGAAAATAATAGTAGCCTGAACGTAACCTGAAAATAATAGTAGCCTGAAAATAATACTAGCCTGAAAATAATACTAGCCTGAAAATAATACTAGCCTGAAAATAATACTAGCCTGAAAATAATACTAGCCTGAAAGTAGCCTGAAAATAATAGTAGCCTGAAAATAATAGTAGCCTGAAAATAATAGTAGCCTGAAAATAATAGTAGCCTGAAAATAATAGTAGCCTGAAAATAATAGTAGCCTGAAAATTGCAATTATTTCGTTCGATTAGTTGTGGTCTTTGCAAAAAATATGTAGTTCAAGAGTATATCGGAGTTATTCTTAACTCGGCGTTTATTCTTGACTATTAGATGCCGTGATGTTCGGTAACGCGCGGTAAATACACGCGGAAATGGAACTCGTATTTCGGCCCCTGACATCACAATGTTCGGTGGAATTGGCTTCAACTCATTTTACGGACTATTCCAGGGAAACTAGATTGATCCGTATAAAAACAAGAGTAGAGGAATCGGTGCCAAATAAAGAAAAAAAATATTATTTCAGGAATATTATAAATTTATTGCCATTATTTCAGTTATCCCGTTTCATTGGCAAGTGTAATGCCTAAAATTTTGTTTTAAAAACAAAATAAATATGACAATGTACCTAAATATGTAGATCATGAAACTGGTTTTGTTTTAATTTGAGTTTTCTAATTTACTTTATTATTGGTACATTATTTTATTACTTACCCGATTTGAATATCTGAGCTTAAATTTCGTCATCGAAAACAATAACCCAGTATCTTTAAGGCGAGGAACACCTATTAATCTTTTTTAAACTTTATAATAATTCACTGCAAACATGTAATAATTTTATTTTAAAAAATACAATTCATTGCATCCAATAATTTTTTTAAAAATATCCCTCAAAAATTATTTTTCAATGATATCGGGAAAGGTGAGAAAAAATCTTTTGACGTGCTTAGATAAATCAGCACTTATCCAAGTTTCCTAAAAGATTTTTTTTTAAATTCATGAATTAATGTTCAGTACGCGAAATTGTTTTGAATAAGTTAGGGAATCATATCTCTTTTATCATACATTTTCATTATCTCTCTAGCTTCATTTATCTACAGAGATTTTAAAAAATATCGTAAATTGTCAAAAAAAATTTTTTTTTTACATAAATTATAATTACGTAATATAATTTTTATCAAAGAATTACGCAAACGATAAAACTAAAAATAACACATTTTAAAATTGTAGTTCATTGAGGGCTGAATTATTTTCAATTTTAAAAATTCTTTCCTATAAAATGGGATCTATCTAGTTCAATCTGGTTTTAAAAAGTACTAATAACAAAGTGTTCGAAGTAGAGTTGACCGCAAAATAGAAAAAGTGGGTGTAGAAAAAGACATTTTATTTGTCACGCGCAAATCTTATCTTACTAATATTATAAACGCGAAAGTTTGTATGGATGTATGTATGTTTGTTACTCTTTCACGCAAAAACTGCTGAATGGATTTTGATGAAACTTTATAATAATATAGCTCATACATCAGAATAACATAAAGGCTATACTTTATAAAGCTAGCTATTTTCCATATATTACAAATAATAATTTTATTGTTTAATAGAAAATGTCAAAATACGAGAATGACATTTTGAAAAACAATGATTGATAATAAAAATTCTATTTTAGAAAATATTTAAATTAGTGAATTTATTTTAAGTACTGGCCTAATAATTTGAATCGAATCAAGAATTATAGATATTTTAAATAAATAGGTTAAGAATTTTGGTATAAACGTAGATGGCACCTAGGAAAAGAAAATAGGCTACTCGAAGTACAAATCCGCGGGCAGTAGCTTGTTTAAAATAAACATAATTTTAAAACAATTAGGTAGTATTTTTTTACGTGTGTCCTTTGAGAGCGAAACGAAGAGCATTTGTGAAAATGTTGACGATATTTGAGTAATCTAGGAATGCGAGTACCAGGCGAAGAGTTGAGAGGACAGAGGAAAGACTATCATTAGCATACCTCATCTAGTTGCCGTTTGTTAGATGTTGGTGGCTGGTGTTGGGTATTAGTGTTTGTTAGCAGTTGGATGCTAGTGTTCGTGTCGGTGTTGGGTTGGGCTAACCTAATGTTGTGGAGGACTCAAATAGACTTGCCACTGCTCCACTGTCCACTGCAGAAACGGTGGAGCCGCTACTGTCACACTATTTATTATGCTTCACACGTGATATTTATACCTTCCTACTAATTGATAAATAAAATTTTCAGCAAAAAACGGCAATTTATCAATGCGAACACTCTA
Source organism: Limnephilus auricula (assembly GCA_951813805.1). Taxonomy (NCBI): domain Eukaryota; kingdom Metazoa; phylum Arthropoda; class Insecta; order Trichoptera; family Limnephilidae; genus Limnephilus; species Limnephilus auricula. The sequence continues at coordinate 10,402,272 of OX638388.1, read as the reverse complement.
AATATTATGTAACAAAATTTTTGATAAAAGAGTAAAAAAGCGTGTATTTTGACGCCTACGATAATCTCGGAGATAATTTTAAAACATATGTTTTTAAGCAATTATAAAATATTACTCATTTAATTTGAATTTTGCCAATAGAAAAAAAAATGTTAATAATTTTCATGAAAAGTAAACGTGGTGTTATAAAAGACAGTCACTTTGTTTTATACCACAGCGTTAATATTTTGAACGCTGACTTTTCTCATGTTCATTTGTAAGTACTGATAAATAGTTTCAAGCAAAGCATTGTCTGTTAACCTGATCGGCGTTGTTATTAACCTGTTGAAGGCCAGCATACAAAAAATATTTTCTTTCAATACGACGTAAAATATTTGACAGTTCTCACCTTTCTTACGAATTCAATTTTTATAACATTTCTTTTGTGATATATTACAAAAGTTACATCAAAATAATGTAGATAAAACGAACTCCCTAATAATCACTCAAATCTATGCTTTCCACAATGGATTTATATCAAAAACAATGAATAAATATAGACTTCGAAATACAGCGTTCATATTATCAACCGGCAGCTATTTTGTCCGCCATCTTTGGTGCCCGGCGCGTCATTGGCAATTAATTTGAATTTTTCGGGGTGGCTAAATGCTATCCAGTATTTCGTTATGTCAAGAACTAGAAAGGCCCAAGCGATTCTGACCTTGTTCTTCATACAATTTCTTTATACATAAGGAGTAAAATAGCTTCAAAAATCCGGACCCGCCGGGGTGACTGCGGCCTGCAAGAGCGAGTTACTTCTTTTATTTCATTTAAAACAAATGACTAATGTAATAACCGCAATATTAACACGTTGCGTCTTGTTGTTAATAAATAATGAATTAAATAATTCTTCGAAGATGTACAATAAAGATAATTAAAGCTGTTACACACTAAGTCAATCTATGATTCAATCTTTTGTCTGTTTCATTTCACATGTCTGTCACCTGTCTAACGCGTTCCGATTATTTTTACTCTGGGAACTGGTGTATTGCTGGCAATAGCCATAAAAAAACGCATAAAAATAAACCTATTTCATCTCGTAAATTGGATTTTATACCAATAAATTAGCCGGGAACGGTGATGTACGTGATATTTATGGCAACTTTCCAATTAACAAAAACTAAAAGATTGGATTTGATTTTCCTGCACGGTTTCTTGATACCGAAACTTTCTGAAAAACAACAGCCTTTGATAGTTTTCCTGAGAAATCTATAAAGAAAACCTATTTTCTTTGTTGATTTTCCTAATAATGTTTATGCACACATTTATGACAACAAAACATTAATCATGAAAATGGCCAGGTAGGAGGTAGAAGAAGAGAATCAAAGGAATGAGACCCCTCAGCACGTCGCTGCTATTTTGGGATGGAAGTCTCGGAATGATATATCTTCTCCTAGAAACATTTCCGCACGGCAGACCACATTTTGGAAAGCTTTATAAATATGATGTAGGTTGACACTAATAAACTTGCCCAATAATTACGATCTGCATGGAAAAAATGTTATTCTAAAATACGATCATTTCATTCGTAAAACGGTTAAAAACGGGACTGAAGTTCATACGAACAAATTAACAGGGTTTCAATGTTTATTGGCGGGAAAATGTAAGAATAAATTATTATTATTAATTATTACAATAAATTTCGTACGTATACCAACAAATTATTCTTACTCTTTCCCGCCAATGAACATTGAAACCCTGTCAATTTGTTCGTAAGAACTTCAGTCCCGTTTTTAACCGTTTTACGAATAAAATGAACGTATTTTAGAATAACATTTTCTCCGTGTGGAATGGTATGAAGGTACTAGATGACCGGATACAAATAAAAAGTTTGCATGGCATTTTTTTCTATGGGCATGAACGGTTTGTTTTTTTAACATGTTTTCCTTAAATTTTCATGAATGATGATCGTGAATGACCGTGTACATATTGTACATAAAACTACATATATAGTCCCTGTCTGCGAAGCAACAGAGTGCGCATTTTTTTTTACTGTGATTGAACGGAGGAATCATAGAAAATAAACATTCATGTTACTGAACGTAAATATAATAAAATTTGATAAGAACGTAAACATAAGAACTTAAGAACGTAAATATAAAAAAAATGTACCTACCTACTTTATAGGAAAGCAAGTTCTATTAATAATTGACATATTTTTTAAAGGAAAACAAATGTAATAGTCATCATTACAATGTAGTTCTACCGGCCGTTGTTCCCAATCCTAATAATCAACTGCTGAGTTGAAACTTTGGCTCAACACTCTTCAGATGCACAAATACGTTATTCCCAGCAGGTGAATCACTTAGCTGATCGGAGACTCAGATTGATCGATCGAAAAGTTAGGAACAACGGTCGTATGTGTTTGAAGAAGTATCTACCTATTTAATTATCTCGAAAGTAGCGTCTTGACAACCTGAAACTTTTTCTTCGAAAATTATATTATAAGAAATTATCCGTACAAAACTTTGATCTCCAAACGTCACATTATATAATTTCGTAACTTTGTACACTATTCGGTTGCAGTTGTAATTATCAAATATTACACCAATTATAACATATTTTGGAAGAAATTAAAAGAATTAAAAAAAAACTACATGTTTATCCTTTTATTTGCTTTAACAGTACCTAGTTACCGAAATAGTCGAACCCAGATAAAATACAACCCATAAAGTGAAGTTGAGTGTATAACAACTAGAGTTCGTAGGTAATGAAATAGCTAAATCCAGTAAAATTCAACTTTAAAGTGAAGTTGAGTGTATTACAACTAGAGTGCCTACCTAGGTACCGAAATAATTAACCCAGTAAAAATGCATCATATCAAGTGAGTTTTAGTGTATCGCAAGAGTTCTTAAGTACCAGAATAGTTAAAAACATTAAAATACAACTTACAAAGTGAGGTTGAGTGTATCACAACTAGAGTACCTACCTAGGTACCGAAATTGTTCAACCCAGAAAAAATGTAACCTATAAATTGAGGATGAGTGTATCGCAAGAGTTCTTAGGTACTAAAATAGTCTGACCCATAAAAATACAACCTATAAAAAGAGCTTGAGTGTATCACAACTATAGTGTTTATCTAGGTGCCGAAATAGTTACACCCAGTAAAAATACAACCTATCAAGTGAGTTTGAGTGTATCTCGAGAGTTCTTAGGTATCAAAATAGTTAAATCCATAAAAATACAACCTATAAAATGAGGTTGAGTGTGTCGCAAGAGTTTTTAGGTACTAAAATAGTTAAACTTATAAAAATACAACCTATAAAGTTAGGTTGAGTGTATCACAATTAGAGTGCTTACCTAGGTACCGAAATAATTAACCCAGTAAAAATGCATCATATCAAGTGAGTTTTAGTGTATCGCAAGAGTTCTTAAGTACCAGAATAGTTAAAAACATTAAAATACAACTTACAAAGTGAGGTTGAGTGTATCACAACTAGAGTACCTACCTAGGTACCGAAATTGTTCAACCCAGAAAAAATGTAACCTATAAATTGAGGATGAGTGTATCACAATTAAAGTACCTACCTAGGTAACGAACTTGTTCAACCCAGAAAAAATTCAACCTTTAAAATGAGGTTGCAGGTTCAGTAGCAATATCAGTAGTATAATGTGTGTGGTTGTTGACATACTATAGAAGGGGTTGAAGGCTGAGGGGCTGTAGGGGTCCTCCCGGGTCCGGGGGCGCAATGAGGCGAGGGCTTCGGCCACCAATTTCTGGTTCACCCCGCACAGGTTGGCCGTCAGCTGCTCGCACTTCTTGTGGCAGTTCACGTCGCACTCTGCACAGAACACACCCCGTCACACACCGACTCACCACATAACTGGAGACGGTCAATTCATCTCCTCGTATTGACGATAATCAGCCGAGATATTGTGGAAATCTTTTGGTTATCATGTTACAATTTTATTTAGTTATTACTTATTACAACTTTTAGTAAAAAAAAAATTACAGTATCTGTACCGATTGTTTTACTATTACCTAGAGTACATGAAGTTTGTAATATATACGGATATATACGCAGAAGTGACGGATTTATTTAACTGTAAGGGAGGTAGGTACAAGAAGGCTATACTATCATTTCTTTTTAATCAATGTTAATGTCTTGTTTTATGTTTTGTATGTATTTGTATTTCTTACTTTTACATCCTTCAGGACCCCTAGCACGGTCGGTCGGCAACTTCTTATCGTTCCCTAGGACAACTGCAGATCGCTGACGTACACATAACAGTTTACGTCGAATATATTAAGAACACTATTTTGAAGTCAGTTTGAACTATTATTTATTCGTTGGCGATCGGCAGTCATGCTAGGGAACAATGAGAAGTTACCAAAAGTTATACAATCTTTATCGATAGACCGTGCTAGGGGTCCACAAGCTTATACCATTTTATACTTTCCGATGTCATTGTACGATCAAATCCCATACTTAATGGTTAGTTTAAAAAATATATATATTTATATTTTCTTATGTTTGCATTTAACTGTGAAATGCAATAATTGTTTATTGTCTATCGTTCGTTCAGTTGATTAGTCAGACATCTCAAAATACAAAGTTTTGAGATAATGAGGAAAGCAATATTCTAATGCTCGCCAAATGTAAATCAAATAGTATTTACACGTGTCTATAATTTACATATTAAATATTCTATAAAATATCAACGGGAGGCATAACGGTCCGGTACATTAGGAAGAAATTTTGAAATATCCTACTAGTGACCCAGAAAACATCAACGTTTTGTTTAATTCACTATATAAGTTTTTATGCATTATAATCGATTTGGTGGTGTCTATTGGTGGAGTAACTGAGTATTGTACCAGATATAGGGTCATATAAATTTTTACATAACTGTGTACTCAACCGGACAATCCGACAACTGGACGATCGGTATTTATACCTTGATATTAAAAAAAAATTCCCGACGTTAATCTGGCTAGAGCTATTATTAATGGTGTATTTTACTATATATTTTTAACTATTCGTTAGAACATTTAGTCCGAAAGTGTAATAGGGAAGTTGAGTCCTTTTTTTCTTTTTTTATCAATGTTCACATACAACTTAAATACAAATATTTTTTTTTTAAGTTCGTTTTCATAATTAAATTAATTCTACAAGTTTGAATTTTATTAAGCCCGCGAAAACGCCGGCTAAGAGTATAATATCGTGCGGGAGAGTTCGTGACGTCATCCGGTCCTTGATTGTGTTAAATATAAGCTAAAATATTTACAAAACCGGGACACGCTTAATATGGACGAAAAAAATAATTTTAAAACATTGTAGTAGTTAGATATTAACTAGTACAAACCAATTCATTTACCGGAATTTTGAAAAAAGTGCATTTTAATGGTTATTTTTTAAATTTAAAAACACGAAATGTCATTTTTCAACGAAACTTGCAACAGTTCCTAATAAAGCGGTCGGTGAAAAATAACATTTCGTGTTTTTAAATTTAAAAAATAACCATTAAAATGCACTTTTTTCGAAATTTCGGTAACTGAATTGATTAGTTCTAGTTAATATCTAACTACTATAACTTTTTAAATTTATTTTTTTCGTCCATATTAAGCGTGTCCCGGTTTTGTAAATATTTTCCCTTATTTTTTACACAAACAAGGGGCCGGATGACGCGAGACGACGTCACACACTCTGTCACTCTCCCGTTTCTTAAGGGCCGTTTTCGCTGGCTTTAATAAAATGGTATTTAAGTTTGCATGTCATCTACATGAACATATTTTCTGTAAGTCAAAATATTTTTCACTCAACTTCCCTATTGTACCGCTTACACGATTGTTTCTTGCTTTATTACCAATAATGTTACTCGAGTTTACTCTCAAGATCAAAGATCTGTAATGCTGTCTTATTACGATTATTTTTATTTTCATCATAATCTAACAAGTCCGGAAATGAGTTTATACCACTTCAGAATATCCTTTCCTTTGAAATACGAATAATTAACATTTACAAAGTTGCTTGAGTTTACTCGCAAGAAGATCAAAGATCTGAGTTCTTAGGATATAATGGAAAGTTCGAAAATTTGTTGTTTAGTGATATATATAATAACTAGCTGACCCGGCAAACTTTGTACCGCCTCAAAATCAACAAATTATGTGTTTAATTTATTAGCCGTTCGAATTGATTCAAATTGTATCGACCAACGCACATTATTTAAAAAGCCTTTCCAAACAAAATATATGAAGAAAAAAAATCTTCTTCATAGTTATTTTTCCAGTGATTTTTTCCGATGTTTTAATAGTTATTCTGTTCATCGGGACGGAGACAAATCCAACAAATCAAAGATAATAAAAATCGATTCAGCCGTTCTTGAGTTATAAATGGTGTAACTAACCCGACTTTGTTTTATATATTAAGATATATTATTACATAATATTATGTCACCTAATTTATGAAACCACTTTTTATTTATAATCAAGTTTGGCTGTGTAAATATTATTACGCGTGACAGCTGTTTCGCCTTCCGAAGGCATTATCAAACTGTGGTAAGCCACTTGAAGACGATTTTTTTTATGTTACTTCTTTACTTAAAATAAAAACAAAATGCTATTATTATTTTATTAGCAATTTATTGATTTCTAAAGCGAAATTTATGAAGCCGAAATAACTGTCACGTGTTATAATATTAACACAGCAGGAACGTGTATATAAATTAACTATTTTATAAAATAAAAATATTATTTAATATGAAAAACGTACAAAAAAATGGTAATTGTTCACCAAAGCAAATAACTAGTGAAACTTTTTATTTTTCAATAAATTTAAAGAGACAAATGAAAGTTTCAAGCCATTTTCCCGAGGAATATAATTTTTACAATTATTGTTTTATTTTAATTTACTATTTCTCTAACATATTATGACAAATATTATGGTAGATTAAAATCGTAAAAAAATGCTTGATAATATGCAGTCGTACCTCAGAGAAGTGGCACGTGTTAAATGTTACATTGATTTATTTTCCGTGAAATATGTTTTTTTTATGATTTATTAAAGCTGTCTCGTAGAAAGCTGATTTTTTTATCGCTGTCGCTCATCTACTTGAGCCTAGACTCAAATACGTTTTAATCCTAGCTTGGTATTTAGAATGCGGCAATCGAAGCATTTGGCATGTGAAGTTAGTTTCCTACCTGATCTCACCTTAAACTTTACCGATGGCCGTCTATTAGAGGGGTTAGTCAGTCGCCAAATCAGTCATGTCTGTCATCCGTCAGCACGCCCACTCGCCCGCCCCACAAGCACAGGCTCGCCCAGAACAGTGGCCCGGGGCCGAAACTACGACAATTTCCCGCTTTGCTCTGGGAAGCGAGTTAACTCACCGACACCGATCAAACAACTAACCAACTTTTCCGTACATCACAACTAGGATTTGAAATCTTGCATCCCGCAATCCCGAGGGATTTCGGCAATATTTGGATCGTCCTAATCCATAATGTACTAACTCACTTTTTGCAATTTCTGAGGTGGAGCTTGAAATGAGGGCTCCATGTTGCTTGACCAATCATAGCATTTATTTCATCACCGTGAACTAATCAGAGAAAACATTCTTACATTAGTTCTTCAGCAACTATAAACTAACTTAGTATCCAACATCAGTTTCTAACTTATTTAAATATTCTAAAAATGTTCTGTAAAATGTGCTAGAGTAATAAATATATTGATCGCAGAAATTTGATGTATCCTATGTCATTTTTCTGCGTTTTTTTTTCTCTTTCAATTTGCGTAGTCGAGATATTTATAGGAAAATAAGCGCGTATTTTACGACGTACTTTTTAGTATGCTTTTTTTTCCAAAAAATAAAAATAAATTAAATTCTGTTAAGAAATTTACAAAAAAATATTGGGTATTTTGAAAGATATTTAAATGTAATTTTAAAATAAAACACACATTTATAGGTCTACAAAAACAATGATTTTTGGAAAAAAAATATATAAAACTTTCTTTTGGATCTACTGAATAATTTACATTTTGCCCTTTACAGCATTTCAAATTTCCGTGATCGTTAAGATTAAAGCTCAACATAAACCTTTATCTAAAATTTATGTCACAATTGAGTTCTTCAGTAAAGCTGATATTTACACAATAAAACCATAAGCAAAACAATTTTAGACTTAGAAGACTTAGTTCTATGAAGTTTAAAAAAAAATTTCCATGGCGTTTCTGAAATTACACCAAAAAATTGAAAAAATTGTTTTTCTTTGAACGTGCTTTGTAATATTACTAGTACCAAAAATAATTAATACGAAAAGTTCTCTGAAAAACCAATATTTTGTAATATCAAATTAGTATACTTTGCCCCGGGGAAGGAACGGTTGTTCCGAAACCGGTCGGCGTATATAATACTGCCTTTTGTGTTAATAACCCCCAATTTCAACACCAAAATATCTTAGTATAAAGTAAGAAGACTAGTCCTAAGTATCTATTTAAATAGGTATCTATTTAAATAGGTACTTTGAGTTTAATAAATTGCAATAAGTCCTAAGTATCTATTTAAATAGGTACTTTGAGTTTAATAAATTGCAATACCAAGACAACTAGGACTATTGTATAATTTATATACAATCGATTTATAGGACTATTAGCGATTTATTAGGACTATTAACCTATATCCCATCTTACTAATATTATAAACACGAAAGTTTGTATGGATGTATGTGTGTTTATTACTCTTTCACGCAAAAACTACGGAATGGATTTTAATGAAACTTTACAATAATATTGCTATTACATCAGAATAACATATGGGCTATAATATATATAAAACCAGCTATTTTCCATATTTTAAAAACAATAATTATTGTTTAATAGAAAATGTCGAAATTTGAGAATGGCATTTTGCAAAACAATGATTGTTAAATTAAAATTCTATTTTAGAAAATATTTAAATTAGTGAATTTATTTTAAGTACTCGCCTAATACTTTGAATCGAATAAAAAAATTATAGATATTTTAAATAAATAGGTTAAGAATTTTGGTATAAACATAGAAAGGACCTAAGAAAGGAAAATAGGCTACTCGATGTACTAATCCTGCGCGAACAAAGTCGCGGGCAGAAGCTAATATTAAATATAACACAATGTAATTTAGTGTACGATAGGGATAATTAGATCTACTTTACAAACAGGTTACTATTGGAAAAATACTTTTTTTAATTATTAATCATCATTCACATTTTTTTGTTTCATTCTCTTTTCGTCTTAATTACGTTCATTTCACGTAGCATCCTTTTTCTTTTCCTTCACTAAATTGTTACTTAGTCTAAATTCTATTATGTTGCACTTTAACTGCTACTAACCTAATTTACAATAAAACATGCGAACACCCCAGCACACGCTCTCCAATTGAGGAGTTCACAAAACATTACTGCTTAAGACCCATTAACCAGCGGCCGATAATTCAAAATTCAACATGCGATCCTGCCCTTGCAATTGTACAGAGCGGTTCCGATGAGAATGATTGATTATTCTCCGTACCAAAATTTTTAACTAATAACTCAATATCTACTTTATTTCATTCAAAATGTGCTTTGACATATACCTGTATTCTAGTAAGCAATAAAAATGCTCAAAAGCGTGATGATTAATTTCTTAAGTATTTTTTAATGATAAGTATTTAAGATTTTTTAATTAATTAATATCTATTTAATCTAAGCAAAATAAGTGTGTAAAAAAGACAGTAAATAAATTGACAAACTGAGGTATTTTCGTCACGAAACATGTACTCGAATTTTTTTAATGATTTGAACTAAAATTAAAAATCTGAAAACTGGCTTTACTAGATAATGTATTGATTTATTTTACTGTATGATTATATGATTTGAAATGTGTGTTGTATAATACAATATTTCTTTTGAAAATTTAACAAATCTGCCAACGACCAACGGTATAACCTTACTATATTAAAAATTAACTCGGTTTTTCAAAATTTAAAAACTGACTTTACCAGATGAATTAACAATCTTTCGAAAACAAATGTATTTTTTGGTAAAAAAAAGAGTCAATACGTCTAGAATTTGATTTAAAAAGGACAAATTTCCGGTATTCTATGGTTATACCCTCTTAACCATTTACATACAGTTACAGATTATTTATACTCCACTATTATGTTTTATACTCGTAATAGGAACATTTTTTTGTATTACTTTAACCTATCATCTATTTACCTATAAACTGTATGTACGAGCATGGAAATAAATAAACTCTTGTTAAGAAAAGGCTTACCTAAAGCTTAAATTGTTGCGATCGGCTCAAAACTGAAAAGTTTTGTTCACTGTATTGGTAATGTGTGCTGCAGTCTTGGTAATGCATTAAAATCAGTGATAATATTTATATAATCATCGGCTCTACGCTCTGATAAATCTACGTTTACCCAAGATTTAATCCAAACATTACGTATGCAGTCGCAAATTTGAACTAGATCCAAAAAAACCTTTAAATTAAATAAATCATTCCACATTTTGAGTAAGGCAAGGAACAGATCTTCCAGTAGATTAATTGGTTACATGGGACCACTTCTACCGCAAAAGTAAAACTTCTGTGCCAACTTGGGTGATTTACGATATTAATGCTAAGTATCAAACACGCAATGCCAGAAACTGTAATCTCAGATCCCAGCCATCGTCGCATCTTCATTTGACAACAATCGACATATTGTTGAGTCGTCTTGGCTCGTGACAGTTTGGGCCTGAGACACTCATTAGAGAGTAATGCTAATGATTGAAGACTGTGAACATTTTTAAAGAACATAAAAGTAGTTTTGTGATTCATCTTTATGGGCTACGTAATGGCAGGTAATCTGGAAAGCTCGAAGCAGATGGCGCTGGTTTGGTTGGATATCAGCTTCATATTATGATAGCTGTGTGACACGATTAAAAAGAAGATGTTTTAAGGATTTAAAGACAACACTAAACACTTCGAGTGTTTCAGAATACATGCTAATGCCTACCAATTGTGGTACGCGATGGCAATGATTTTACATGGAATCTTTTTATGTATCTAATTTGAATGGATTTTGAAAGGAGCTTTCACGTAAAGCGCTTTACACATTGAGTTTAGAAGCTTTCAGCTTATTTTTCAAAGTCAAAATAGGGTCCAGGAACAGGTAGTAAAATGTAAATACATACAACTCCATACAAAATATACATACAATGCAAAATCAGGGTAAAAATTGCAACACGCAAAACAAATAAATGTTGTGAAAACTAGAAAACGCGATATTTCAATTTTTCTCTTATGTTATCTTTGATTTTTTTAAACGTTGCTAGAATATAACGAGTGTACTTACCCGGTTTTGCCCGAGATCCGACACATTTTTGCTTCTTAGGAAAAAAAAATTATTATGTTGTTAAAACTTTTTTTTCTACAAATTTCATATATCATTGTTATTTTTAAATTGCTATTATGTGTGTTACTGTTATTAAATTGAGAAATTATTAACCCCGATACAGGCGAACCCTAGTGAGGTTAATAATTAATGCTAAACAATAAATTTTAATTTGTCAAGAAATAATAAATGAAAATAAAAAAAATAATAAAAAATATGGAATAGTATGATTTGAGATTTTCACGGCCAAACGTATTATCGTGGTTGATTTTGGGGGTATTACGCCGCGTTGTGTTTCCTCCTCCTCTATTAGTCCACGTTTCGGACAGCGTTTCAGTATCCCGCATCAGGTGAGACAATGATGAGACAAATGCCTCGATGCAGGACAGTGTAACACTGTCGGAACCTTTGGCTAAAGGATGAGGAAGCGCAACACCGCATAAAATCCTAAATCAATCACGATAATATATGTAGTCAAGGTCTTGTTGTTCACGATCAAATGGACAAGAAAGAGAGCAGTGATGGAAAAGATTAATAAAAAAAAAAAAAATAAAAAATAATTGGAAACACCTACAAATTTCAGGCACAAAAAATTTCATGACTCCAGATCTGTCAAGAGTTTTATTTTAGCGGAACAAAATACAAATGGATAGTTTTCATCCTGCCAGATGTACATTTGAAATCAGATTTTTTTTTTCTCAGAAATGATTTATTTTTTATTAGTATTTGTCGTCACGGCAAAAGGCGACTCCTGGTCATGTAGCCGGAACCGGCTGAGGAGATTCTTCAATGAGTGAAATTTAAAAAGATCTAGATCAGCCAGTCAAATTGGCAGTGCATATTCAGGTCAAGTTCACCCTGACGTGACTGCGAGTGCAGTGCGAGTGGATACAAACAGTCGCGAAGGTTGGCTCAGGGTACGACTAAATTAAATGAGGGAGGCGGAATTATTTCTATTCGAAATACATCATACGTGCAAGATATTATTTTAAAAAAATCATATTTTGAATTATAAAATTATTCTCTGGTCGTAATGTAAGCGAGCAGGTGAACATATTTTACTAATTCGATGACTTATTTCTATACGTAAGCATCTCAAAAATCCTATTCCTAAAAATGGTTTTGTTCTAAAATTATATCACCATGCAAATGGTTCAAGTGAATAAAACCAGTGTGGAAAATACTCTTAATATCGCCCTGGAAGTGAGTCCACCATTCAGAATTGTAACGTTACTTAAAATGGCTTTAGTCATAATTGGTGATCAGGTCTGGTTAGCCTACTGCCACACCTTCCTCTCCCCCATCTCCCTCTCCTCCCCGCTATCTTCAGCCTCACCAAATACACCAATTTGAAGATTTGGAGATGAAATTGTCTCCAAAAAGTTGGAAACAGTTTAGACTCTTATTTACTTAAATAAAAAAGGTGCTACAACACGTCTACACACCAAAAACTCAGCTGCTAATGCAAAAGAATAATGCATTTTCCAGGATAATCAAAAAAACATATCTGACAATCAGCAATGATGATGATTTCTAAACTACGTGTTGAAAAATATTTTCATCAATGGCCGGTTACAGTCGGCTAGGCACCGGGTGTACTTGACCTACAGATTTACGAGCTGTCGGCTGAAGGGACTTTGTGATTCGAGATAAAAATTTGTACCCGAAGGTGCAATGTTTACAGGCGTCAGCCCGTGCCACGCTCGTGCGTAAATAGATTCTTGGCAGGGCTGGCCTTTGGGAGCGGTAGACTTTTCTCCTACCAATACCGGATATCATCAATTCAAAAGAAATTGAGATTTCAAAATAAACAGAAAAGATTTGCAGAAACAACGACAAGTAGTAAGCTCCTCGACACCGACCAACTTTAAAAGCAGTTTAAGAAAATTTTCTTTTTTGAAATGGTGACTGCATTGTAGGTACAGTTATCAAGTTTAAACTCAAGTTCTCTGTACATTTCCAACCACATCTTCATCGAGAGGGTTTATCTTTTAAACAGTTTCTAAAAAAAATCGTTTCACTCACGAATAAGGTAATTGGTTAGAAGAAATATCATGTTTTTATTGGTGGGTACCTAAATATATGTAATATCGCGGGTAGGTAGGTAGTGTATACCAAAAGTTATTGGTAAAAAATTTCATTGATTCAAAGTATGTTATTCATCGCTAATTTCATTTAACCCAACAATTTTGTGTGGCAGATTTTATTACTATAATAAGAGTAATATCATTTATATTACTTTTGTAGCGATATTTTTCAGATAAATCACCGCAAGAGAGCTTGTATGTCAAAACTATTAGACGTACGTCAAGTATAACAACTTTACAGGCAACTTTGGCAGTCAAAACATGTACCTATGGCTTAGGAGTGATTTAGTATAGTTGTCAACAATTTAGTTTATAGAAAAGAGGACTGCTTATTACTGATTTCCGTTTAACGTAAAATCCTTGACGTTAATTTGAAGAATAAAGTTTTTTGATCACTCCATTTTTTTGTAATATCCATCGTATGCCATGGGACTGGCATCGCCCACATTTACAATATAAAAAATCGTCTGCAACTTTAATTAAATAAAATTTTTATTTCACAAACCGTATGAAAAAAAACTGTTAGGGTCGCTGTTTCGACAAATACCACTATATCACTTATCTTTACTAATTTATTTATTTCCGTAGTTGTACATACATTTAACAAATTATCCTCCTCTGAGTTTGTCCTGACTTCATATTTTTTTGCAATTTTGTGCTATTAAATTAATTTAGAACCGAAAAAGTCTTGAAAGCTACAGAACGAACGATTATTGCCAAATTCACATAAAAAACTTCATAGTTTATACGAACCATAAAAATCGACACCATGACAATTGTTGATCCCGACATTTGGCTCCCAGTAAATATAAAATATGCACTCGGTTTAGGGAAAAAATATAACTACACGGAGAAAAATGTTATTCTAAAATACGATCATTTTATTCGTAAAAACGGTTAAAAACGGGACGGAAGTTCTAATGAAAAAATTAACAGGGTTTCGATGTTTATTAGCGGGAAAATGTAAGAATAAATTGTTGGTATACGTAATTTCGTACATATACCAACAAATTATTCTTACATTTTCCCGCCAATAAACATTGAAACAATGTTAATTTGTTTGTAAGAACTTCAGTCCCGTTTCTAACTATTTTTACGAATAAAATGATCGTATTTTAGAATAACATTTTTCTCCGTGTAAGAGACCCCCGAAGGGATGTGCAGAGAGGGTATACCACCGAATAACACAAGTATAAAACATAATTTAATTAGGATAAAAGTAGTAGTATCTATATACCAGCACTAAAGTACAAAATGTCGACACTGTAAATAAATTCATTTGATGTCCGTAAAAACTTACTATAATAACTAATAACGTATTTTTGAAGTAGATTTTAGGTTTGAAATTGGTAAATTATGCACAAAAAAATATTTTTTTAATAATTATTATAATTTCAAGGGAAGGGGGGAGGGCAACTATCGGGGATCAACTGTGGGGTCACCTTAAACGTCGCATCAAAAACAAGAGTTTTACGCGATGCAATGTGCGACGCAATACTGGGGCACTTAATGTGTCAACGCTGAGTATCCATTTGTCAGGAAACAGACATTCCGTCTGACCTTTCTATTTTATATATCTTTCTTCACTTACTACTAATCTCTCTTCTTATCACTTTATTCTAAATCGTTAATTAATCGTTATTCTCGTGAACAATTCATCTCGACAGCAATTGTTATTTGTTTATGTAAAGAGTGTGCAGTTGTTTATCTGTTTTACTATCCGATGGTAAGTGGGCGGTTCGCGGTGTATTGTAAGTAACACCAGAGAGCTTATAATTTTAACTCTGTCGAGGAGATTAGCTTATTTAGAGAAGGGATATTATTAGGTTAGGTATGCTGAGGTATAACTGGGGTCTACTTAGGTCACTTAGATTTGGACAAGTAACCGCCGAAAGATATCATCGCTTTACGAGGAACGGCTGAGAAGACTTTATCATAAAATAAACATTATTTGATTTAAGGCCAAAAGACGTAACGAAACTGAACTTTGAAAAAATGTCCAAAGGTATAGAAAATCATATAAAGATATCGGCTATTTTTTTTTGTGTTTTAAATTATTATGAAATATAGACCATCAAAGGAATTCGATTTTTCATGACTTTACAAGCAAAAATTAACATTAATAATTATTTTTAAATAACTTTGCCCAACCCACTGTGCAAATAATATAACTAAATTAAAAATTAAGCATCGCAAAAAACTGTTTTTTGGGTCAAAATATTAATATATATATGACATTTGACTTAATTTAGTAATTTATTTCAGCCTATTTTAGCCTATTAAAAAATGCATTATTTTACTTTTTTATGGAAAATAAGTTTTGTATGGAAAATGTCGCGCCGCCCTTCCTCTTAACATGTAAGTGTTCTAGAAAAAAGAAAAGTGAACGTGGCACTTTCTTCGTTCGCCAGAAATACGAAAAGAAAAGTAGGAAGAGGCGTGAGTTAGGACGGCCAATATCGACAAGAAATTAAATATAATAGAAAGGTATTCAGACAGAGCTTGCCAAAACTATTTCAGGCTGGTTAAAAAAACGTTCTGCGCAGAATTCATTAGTCGTTTTCCAAAGAAAATAGAACGAAATTTTACTTTGCAAAGTAACATAATTTATTGCATTTTGGTATAGGTACAATCATTATAAATCAAAGTTAATTTTTCCAAGCAATATAAATATTTTCTTTAAAATATATGACGGACACCTTTGGCTCTACACGAAGGGCATAGTATACAGGCCTATTCGGATCTTGTTCTATTTCACGTGCTATTAAATTATGCACACATAATAATGTTTTTACTCATTGCTGCAACGAAACTTTCAATAGTACGAATTACGTAATACTGCCGACCATCGATAAATTTCCCAGCAATTAAGCATGTACATGTTTACGTGGGTGGTTAATATAATTAAAAACTTACAGAGCGTAGGAAATAATAAAAATACATAATGATTTGTGAGGAATACATACACGTATTTACAGTATTTTTGGCATACATCATCTGTTAGTTTAAGAGACAGACTTGGGTACGTATATAACAATATTAAGGAAGAAAGCGTATCTTTTACAGGTTTGTTCCTATTTTTATTCTATCACTCAAATGTTAATGCATCAAATGATATTATTCCTTGATGTGAAGGAACTATTCCTACAAAATAATTCATACGACAAAAAAATGGTTACCTAGAACCCTACATATAAATATTATAATATTACATATAAATCACAAAGATATTATTTGTTAAACGTAAATCGGTTTATATAAAGGTAAAACTTATTTATTTACAGAATAATGAAGTAGTGTTTACCTTTCTTGATGCAGACAATGCCTCCAGGAGACGATGGCGCGTACGAATCAAATCCGGAATCGTTTGAGCTTGTAGAAGTCCTGACATTCTTTTCACTTTTTTTCTTATTACTATTTCCCACTTCACATTCATAAAAGTCGTCATTTTCAGCATCAGACCCCGAGGATTCTTCCTCACTCGAACTCTCTTCTGATTCTTCTTCGGAAGACTCTTCGGAGCTCGATTCAACCACAACCTTTGGAACTCTTTTACGCAGTGGTCGAGGTGTAGCAAATATTGGCCGCAGGGGAGCTTCCTCTTTTACAGGTCGTTTGACTAATGCTGGTAGAGGAATTGGAGGCGATTCTTCCCTGGTTTGAGGTTCGGGTTCTGGTGTAGTTTCTACTACTTTCGCGAGTGTCCGGGGTGCTGCCTCGCTTGCTAGTATGCTCGTACCTTCAATTACAGTAACTATTGAATTACCTCGAGGCAGGTTATCAGCCGGAGGTGACTCATTTGTAACGGGCACTGTTTTATCTTTTTTATTATCTTTAGGTGAGTCTTTAGCAACGATATTTGATTTTTGAACAGTCTCTTCGGGTTTAATAATAACGGTTTCAGTACTTGTCGAAGGAACCTCCGTTGATACTTTAATTCCCGAATCCTTCCCCTTAGAGCCTGAGGATGCTGCTGTGTCAACTGGGAGTTCAGTATTTTTATTATTTACTTTCTTTGTATCGGGTAGGACAGCGGTATCCTCTTTCCCTGGAACAACATTTTCTTGTAATTTCTTTGTTTTAGGGGAAGCGGTGTTTTTACCGCTCGTTTTTTTCGCTATTGCTGGCAACGGCTTTTCAGTCTCAACTTTCTTCTGTGATTTATTCAATGGAACCGACGTGGCAGCGGTCGGGGAGCTAGGTTTACCATCAGTCTGAATTGTTTCAGGTTTCTTTATAACTGCTTTGGGTGGTGGATTTTTACTTGTAGGTGAAAAGTCTGTTTTCGGGCAAATTTCGCTTACAACTTTTTGTGGTTGAACGTTATTATCAACTGTTACATCATTGATTATAATATTTTTAGGAACATTTTTAATTTTCTTAGCTTCATCTATGTTTACAGGTTTCTGTTTCTCTAATGTTACAGAATCCTCTTTAGCATCGCTTACAACTTTTTGTGGTTGAACGTTATTCTCAACTTTTACTTCATTGATTATAATATTTTTAGGAACATTGTTAATTTTCTTAGCTTCATCTATTTTTATAGGTTTCTGTTTCTCTAATTTTACAGAATCTTTTTTTGCATCTGTCGATTCCTTTGGTGAAGTAGGTTTAACCAAATCATCAATTTTAATAGTTTCTACGAGCGCTAAAATTTCTATCGTAAGACCTACTGATTTTGCAACACTCTGTGTTTGGTCTCTGACTGTTTCAGGTGTGTTTAAAGGCTCGATGCTTTTGCCTTCTCCCGACAGTGCGTCCGCAGAATTTGGAGATTCCATAATATTTTTCTTTGTTGGAAAATCAAGCTTTTGATTATTTACTTCACTGTTTTCTTCAACTTTACCAATCACTTTTTGTACAATTAATTTATGATCTTGACCCTCTTCTTTTGATTTAGCTGTTATTTGAGGCAGGGATTTTTTTTCTACATATTTATCGGGTTTGACAAGTCCTGTGTCGGTAGGTTGAATTTTATTTTTTTCTATAGGTTTTTCAATCTCCAATATTTTCTTGTTTGACTTGTCGCTTTCATTCGATAAAGCTTCTCGAAACACATTTGTACTAGCTATTTGCAAATTGTCCTCCTGAAAAATACTGTTGGCTGATTCGCCGTCGCCCGTTTCAGGTACTTCTAAGACATCCTCTTCAGGAGACCAAAATAATGCTTTACGTCTATTTTCTGCTTCCTCTATTAAACGTTTTTTCCTGTCCTTGTAATAAATAGTTTCTCTTCTACTATTCTTTTCCCAAAAATTTCCAACGTCTTCTGAATAATCGGTCAGGTATTTTGAAGGTTTTCTCTGAAGTGGACTTATATTAGCTGCATCATTTTGATTATTGTGTTCATAGAGGTCCAAATTATCTATTCCACGTTTATCTTTTCTCGATTCACGGCGAAAGTCTTTAGTTCCCTCAAGCACCACATCATACTGCAATAAATTTTGAATTTGTGGTTTTTTAACTTGTTCAACGACAACATCATCGATTCTTGCTTTCAAATATATCCCTCCATTAGTAACCTCTACCGTCGAAGAAATTTTTGGCTTAGAAATACTTTTTAATGCCGTGTTTTCTGACGTAAGAACGGGGTTTTCGTTGATTGAATTGAGCCTCTTATCTACAGTTTCCTTCGGAATTTCCATTATAGATCCAAGAGTTGATCCGATCATGCTATTTGAGGTTGACCGTTTCAGTTTCTGGCCAGAGCGACGGTTGGATAAAGGACTTGGAGACTTTTCGTGTTCCATTCTTCTTCCCATCTGATCTATAGAATTGTCAGATTTTGTTTTCATTTGCGAATAATTACATGCGTTCTTATCAAAATCAATAGATTCTTTTCTTTTCTTTTTTGAGCCCATTCTGTTTATATCTGCTGACGATTTATGAATATCTGGTTTACTTTGTGTATTTTCTACAAGTTTGGTGCTTAAATTCTCATCGCGAATGAGTGCATCGAAAAACGAGGCTTGCTCGTCAAGCATTTCCTTAGAGAGTCTTCTTTGTTGGCGGAGTTCGGCTTTACCGGCCAAAGAAGAGGGTTGAGAATTTTTTGAAAGTTTGTCGATATCTGTTCCATTATTGTAAGCACTTTGAGAACTTGCTAATTGTGGATTCATATCATTTCGCAAGCTTTGTCGTTTTGATGAACAATGACGTTTGACCTGTGTGGGAATTGCGAAACCAGAGGTATTGGTGGTCGACGATGTGGAGGGGTTTTCTTTGCTCTCAAATTTGGGTTTTCCACTTGGAATGATCTCTTCATCTCTCTTATCCCTAATTTTGAATTTATCGACGAGCATTTCTCCGGGAGATTTCTTTTGTCGTTTTTCTGTAGTGAGCATATCTTCTGGCATGTTTTCTCGCCATTTCGACTTTTTCCCCTGATCAGCTGTATATGTCGAAATATCAGATTCGTTCGAGTCTTCCTCAGTCAATTTGCTTCTCGGAGAATCTTTATCCTTCCGTCGCACGGTGCGCAGACGCACAACAGCGCGCCCCCGCTGGATGGTACTTCGACCCCTCTCCAATCCATTCTCATCTACTTGGAAAGGCTTCTCGGGTTGAGAATCTTGAGCAGGTGGGGTAGTTTTAGCAGGTTGAGAAGTTTGAGCTGCTTGAGAATATTGAGAATTTTGAGAAGTGTGGGAGGTTTGAGCGGATCTAGGAGAGATTTTAGCGGGCACTCCGTAAGTTCCCAGGTTTGTTCTATTTCTCCCGTATTTATTATAAGATACATCTATGTCTTCAGTGTTGATAGAAATCGGTTTTTGATAAGTACTGCTCGTATACTTTGGACTTATATGCGATTGTACCTTGGGGCTGAGTCGAGCATACGCGCTAGAGGTACCCGGGCGGCGCGTGTTGAGGCCCTCGCTAATGGAAGACAGCAGGGGGGAGTAGGGACTCCTGCTGGGCACGAAAGGAGTGCGGGTGCCCGATGTGTATACCGGCCTGGAGTAGCCGCCCAGAGATGATGAGAGGCTGCTGTAGTTGCTCCCGAGAGAGGAGAGTCCCCCGTAGGTGCCCCCGAGGGACGAGTGCTTACTGTAGTTGCCCCCGGAGCCGAGGAAGGGGCTACTGTAAGAGGAGCCCCCCGCAGAACCACTACCACCATAATACATGCTCATGCTGGACAAGTCTGAGAAAAGAGGCATTGGAGCCCAGTACACTAGCTTTTATCACGGAATATATCACAGTTGTTGTCTAACAAATCTCGGAGAGTTTGACACAGTACCGTAGTAACATTGTGCACGGCGCACGGCGTGAGCGTCGCGACGTCCAACGAATTACTAACAGTCGCATCACTCGCTCTCACGTGCCCCTCCCCTCGAACTCCTGGCAGAGTTCCCGATACCCCTCCGCCCGCACTGAGGACTATTCTTCCCAGGAACCGATTGTTTTATACAATTCTTATAATACCCCAAGTAATTTGCCTATAATACCTAAACACCCACTAATCCACGAATTTTGGGATACTTTTCTATTACGAATAAAATTTTACAGCGGTTTTATGAAAATCGTCTTCATGATTTGGGTCATGTTTTCACGACAGAGCTTAAATAAACCGCAGTTCTTAGCGTACTTTGCACTAAATTTAACTTTCCCACGGGAATACCATTACATCCCTTATTACTAGTAGGCGGCTAGGCGGTGGCAAAACGAAGAATTCCAAGTTGAAAATTCGCAAAAACATCATTCGGAGATATTGAGGTTTGAAGTTTAGAATTGATTCGTTATTACAAAAACATATAATTTCAAAAATTCAAATTTCAATATCTCCGAATGATGTTTTTGCGGATTCGTGACTTGGAATTCTTGGTTTTGCCACCGCCTAGCCGCCTCCTACTTATTACCCAATGGTAGTCAATAATATGTAATGTCGCGATGTGCGTGTCGTTTAGTCAAATGCATTAATGACTACTGACATTATGCGGTCACCATCAGATATCTGAACTTCAAAGTGAAGTGTCGTTTTATCCGAATAGACAAGAATAACAACAAGCACAAACTTTTAAACTTTTTCCGAAAGCCATTTGATAGTTCTGCTCTCGTAACAGCAGCAAGTAATCCACTATTCTTACATCCGCGTATTGACGTAGTCAAGATCTTGGCGTCATTCTTATTTATGAAGTTCAAGACGCCAACGCAAACATTGATACAAACTATTTGCTAACATTAATTATGAAACAACACCTTGCCAAAAAAAACTTTTATGTCCCAATAATTTTTGTCGCAAAAAAATAAACAAATTTTCTTCGTGAAAAGCTTACGTAAAAACTGTGATTATAAAAATTCAAGGGCGGCATCATAAATTTAATTCATTAAGTGACCAATACGTTTCGTTTATTTATCTAATCTGCAAACGTATGTAATAAGAAAAAAAATAAGAAAGTTTTATATTCAAGATTTTTTTAAAGAGGGAGGCATACTTTCGGATTGAAAATTTTCATAACTCTTAGTGAAATATTAAAATAATAAATATGCAATATTATTATGTTTTACGTGTTTCGGTGAACATTTTGGAATATTTAACGCCTCTATTAGCAAATCAACGTCAAAGCTAATAATAATATTCTATACTGTCTGCATTCGCGAGGGTTATTTATTGACATTCATCGCTTACGTGACGTAATTAACGAAAGTAAATTTACACGGAGAAAAATGTTATTGGAAAAAACGATCATTTTAATAGCAAAAACGGTTAAAAACGGGACTACTAATTAATTAGGTTACTACGTAATTTCGTACGTATACCAACAAATTATTCTTACATTTTCCCGCCGAAAAACATTGAAACCCTGTTAATTTGTTCGTAAGAACTTCAGTCCCGTTTTTAACCGTTTTTACTTATTAAAATGATTGTGTTTTCGGAGAACAATGTTATACATTGTTCATCACAACATTGTTCTCCGTGTAATAGTGTTAATAAAAGACTCGAAATTATTTTAACCTTAGAAAATATCTGTTGAAAATATTATTTTATTATGCCATAATTGCATAATAAAGCTAAATAAAAGATAAAAATTATATAAGCATATTTTTAATGATTTTCATCAAACGAACAATAAATTCATAAGACAAACGAATCTACGTAATCATCACAAGTGCACAATTTTTTTTAAAAGAAAGATGAAAGAGTTAACATAAAAGCTTGTTTCAAAAATAAGTAGTTAAAGCACAATCGATTCTGATACATTTAAAAAAAAAAAATAATAATTGTTACGATCTTACAGAACGATTTTCTTTGTGAATTCTACATTAAATAAAACTTAACATAAAATAATCGAAAAGTGAAAGTAAACAGTAATAAAAATAATAAATAAAGAAAAAACCGGTAATATCTCGGTATATTGCGAAGATTCGATAGTCTGGTACAGATTGTAAATTGATCATTGTTCGATCAGCGATATTTTCGGATAATTTTACTAAAAGTTTCACATACAGGGATCCTGATTGTTTTTGCCGTAATAATATTGTCATTATTGATATTTAAATTATTGGCGAGTGTTTTTTCTGTAGAAACGTGAAAAAATATTACACACATAAAGATTTCCACAATATCAGGGCTGAAAAAAATACATTTTATTATTCAGATTCAAATTTATGTTCATAACACTGCAAATTAGCAAATGTATGCATATTAAAAAAAAAACAAACAAAAATAAAAGCAATGCACGTTATTTAAATCACAAATTAAGCGATATTAAAAAAAGTATATAATAATATATTTTTAAACAGATTCATTTTGTTATACATATTTACAGCGAAAATTTGGATGTAGATTTTAAAATAAATGTAACATTGTTATCAAATGGAGAATCAACGCCATGTTGTTTTATTTTTCATTTGAATGGTTCCCGATAAACGCCGATTTTTGGTCCGTTTCAGCTTTCCATCAAATTGCGGTCAGCGTACAAGTACCACGAGGGTCGGCGTAAGCTGGGAGTCAGAATGTGACGCGCGAATGCTTATACGAAGCATGTCGTACAAGTCCATACATTTCCTGCGTCGTCTGCACGCG
Organism: Limnephilus auricula; assembly: GCA_951813805.1. Classification (NCBI taxonomy): domain Eukaryota; kingdom Metazoa; phylum Arthropoda; class Insecta; order Trichoptera; family Limnephilidae; genus Limnephilus; species Limnephilus auricula. The sequence continues at coordinate 10,378,789 of OX638388.1, read as the reverse complement.
CGACACATTCTGACTCCCAGCTTACGCCGACCCTTACAGTTGCGCTTTCTGTTGATCACATTTTGAACAGAGGCAGGAACAAAATGGCGTTGATTGGCCATTTGATGACTGGAAATCCTAACCTTGTAAATAATGTTTTAACAGGTGAACTGGTTAATAGGAACAGCTACGCGAATTTTTTCACATAAAATTTCATTTTGTGAATGAGGCCAAAATACCCAACCAAACTAAATAATATTTTTTCTAATAAAAAGTTTTGCAAAAATCTAGTACAAATGTGAGCAAATTTATTTATTTGTATCATTGAAGAAGAAGGCAACAATAATAATCGAAATTAAAATATAAAAATGAACAAGACGCACAGAGAAATAATAAAACATAATGGTCGCAACTGGGACTCGAACCCAGATCTCATCTGTGTCTCGTTTATTTTCATATTTTAATTTAGATTATTTTTGTTGTCTTATTCTTCAATGATATATTACATTGATGGGAATAACCTTCAAAAGTTAAAAATAAAGTTTTTCTTATAAAAAAATGATTATTTATTTATATTTTAATTTACAAAATGTAGGCCATCAAACGATTCGATTTTAGATGCAACTTTGGCATTTTTTTGTGAGTTACCTACAGTTTTCATAAAAGGAAATACGAAATAAAAATATACAACATTGTAAAAAAGGTGTGTTTTATGGAAGAAATTTAAAAAGTATATACGACAAATTTGTGTTCTAACGTAAATCGGTCGTTTGTAATTTAAATCTTCTTTGGACGGGCCACATTTCAATATTAACCTCTCAAGTCTCGGGCATATTTTGTAAGAAGGTCAAAATATTTCCGCTTTGTTATAAAATCCAAATAACTATAAAATCTCTGAACCCTTACAAATTTTATAATTTGAGAGAAACATATAATTTTTGTAATATAAAAATTTTGAATGTACCTAATCATAAAAATGTTTTAAAAATGGCTCACCTTAGTTTTTTACTAAGTAAAACTAATGAATACTATTAATAAAAAACAGATTATAAAAATACAAATAAAACACATATATGTTTTATTAGACAAATTTTATTATAAACGTTACCGTCACTTTTTTTTTTTTTGTTTGGTGTGAAATTAATTAATGAAAAATTTCCAAAGTTTACCAAAGTAAACCTTGGTTTCATATAGGTGTACATTTTAATTATTTAGTGCTTAACTTTTAAATTTTAATAAACAGCTTTGTGTTTTTCTTATACCATATTTTAGATATCACGTTTAGATCATATTTCTCGCCGTGCTAGTAAGGGAGACAACGATTTCTATTCGACGTATATTGTTTAAAGTCTGAGAAAAAACACGTCCTTAATCATTTTTGTTTAATATTCGTAATTATTTTTATTAGCAAAAATAAAATTATTTTTAGAAATAATAATTCCGTTTGATTGGGTATTTTTTAATCAAATACAAAATTAAGTATGGTATAAAAAGGGCCGCGCTACCGTACCTCGTAACGATAATTATTGTCATATTGCATAATAAATCTTGGGTTAATATGTTAGGTGTTGAAATGATTACTGAAAATAGCTTTGAGAAATTCTCTAGAAGAGAAATTTTGCAATCGCTTTCCCAGTCTGTATGTAAAAAATATAAAGAAAAATGTGAATAGAGAGGTCGTCAGACCTCGTGACTTACACAAAAAGAGAACCACTCGGCGTTGTTAGTTCAGTGTATTTCCGTGTCACAAAAAATAATGTGAACACAACACGAAATTAGATATATAGGTTAGCAAACTAACGTCGAAGTTGAAATATAAATAATACACTCGAAATAGAGAGAAACATTTATATTAGCTTGCTGTAAAAATACTGGAATTAGATTATTTGGAAATGGAGCTGTTTGACATTTTGACCGATTTTTCGTGATTTTACAGATGGTATCATAAAATAAAAAAAAACGTTTTTTTAAGAAAATTCTCATTACGTTGGGATGTTTAAAGCCCTGTCATATTTTATTGACGTTTTTTAAAATTCTAATTAATCATCGAATCTCTGCCCATTTAAGCCATAGATAAAATATTTTTTATCCGCCGTCATGCTGGACCGTTTGTGGGACATTTTTTTTTATATGAATACCGCATGAGAATCCCAACTGCTTCCAAAACCGCCTGGAGCCAATGAGACTATGGCATATTGAGGTATGTTGTGAGGCTGAAGGAAGAGGGAAAGGAAGGAGGAGATTGGTGCAAGGAAGGTGGGGAAGTACCTGGCTCTTAAAAAAAATAATAGTGAATACCTCACAAGGGTCCCAACAGCTCCCGTCTGGAGCCAGTGAGACTATGGCATCCCCAATTTGGGTATGTTGTGAGGCGGAAGGTAAGTGGTGAATGGAAGGAGGTGGGGAGAAGGAAGGTGGGGGTTGCCTGGGTAACCTGGTTATTCAGATCAGTTCACCAAACACAGCTAAAGCCGTTTCAAGCAACTTTTCAGTTCTAAATGGATTTCTTACATCAGGGTAATACTGAGAGTGTCTTCCACAATATATTATTTTTAATTAATTATTTGTGAAATAATACTAATTAATCAAATAAAATTTTAATAATAATTTTAATAATTTAAAAAAATTATTTTAATTATTTTAAAGCACGCCGGGATTTAAACCTACGTCCTTCGGATTTCCAGTCAAAAGTCTTACCCCTTGACCACGGAGGCCGTCATAGGACGTAGGACCATTTTTATGTACAAATTTATATGGGGCTAATCGTCGATCTGATCGACGAAATGTGACGGGGCTTTAAACATCCAAACCGTATTTTTCAGAAAATCACGAAAATTTAAAAACAAATGTGACTGTTAGAACTGAAGGTATTTTTACAAAATTTAACATTATTAGTACCATAATGGAAAAAAAATTACATTATGTAGGGGGTTTCAAATTTTTTTTTAAAATTGAATAAAACTGCAACAAATCAAGGTTAAAATAATTAACGATGATTTAAATGTGAACTCACCTTCGCACTTGAGCCCCTGGCGGAAGATGCCATAGAGCAGGGAGCCGCAGTGGTCGCAGAAGGTGGGAGAGACGAAGGAGTGCGCCTTGAAGCGATGCGGCAGGTCAATCTTGAACCTCTCGCGAAGGTACTGCAACATAAGGAAACTCGTTAAGAGGGAACCAGACAAAACCGGAAATTTGTCCTTTTTAAATCAAATTCTAGACGTATTGACTCTTTTTTACAAAAAAAAAAAAACAAAATTTGATTTTTAAAGATTGTTATTTTATCTGGTAAACGCACTTTTTAAATTTTGAAAAACTAAGTTTATTTTTAATTTACTAAGGTTATACCGTTGGTAGTTGGCAGATTTGTTAAATTTTCAAACGAAATATTGTATTATACAAAACAAACTTCAAATCATATAATCATACAGCAAAATAAATCAATATATAATCTAGTAAAAACACAGAATTTTAATTTTAGTTCAATTAAAATCATTAAAAAAAAATACGAGAATGTGTTTTGTGACGAATTTACCTCAGTCCGTTTTTCTATTTATTTAAGGTCTTACAAACTAAAATATATAAGATTTTTTTACACACTTATTTTGCTTAGACTTTATTGAAAAATCATAAATACTTATGATCAAAAAATACTAACAAGAAGTATACGATATTTATTAATTTATCATCATGCGTTTTGAGCATTTTTATTGCTTACTTAAATTAGGTATATATTAAAGCAAGTTTTGAATTTAAAAAATCAATATTAAATTTTTAGTTTAAAAAATTTGATACGGGGAATAATCCACCTTTCTCATCGGAACCTCCCTGTACAGTTGCAAGCATTTTGGTAGTTTAATTCTCAGCCGCTGGTCAATGGGTCTTAAATAAAAATGTTTACCAGATACAATAATATAACTTGAAGCAGGTATGAAAATGCAAAGTTACGGATTTATTAAATTTAAATATTAGTTTTAATATGTACCCAGTTTCGTATTCTTAAATCGAACACGTACCAACCAAGTGTAAAATTACCAATAATATGTGCGAAAATGTATTTTAATTTAAAATGCAGAAATATCTGCTTATTTCACATCTTTGCTTTGTACAAACACTTTCATCAAACATCTTCTGAAAATCATCATTAATTTTTATGTCAGACTAGCTGAAGTAACCAGGGTTGCCCAGGCTTTATTGTGCTTAAAGGGGTTGGAAAAGAGTATGTGGGTTTGAAAACAGTTTATGGGTAGTTTTCGAAATATTATGTAAACAATAAACTTTCTTTTGTTTTTTGTTTAAAATTTTCACGAACCTTGGAGAAAAACTGTAGATTTTTACGAAAAACAAACCCACAAACAAGATTAGATAAGTTTCTTTGGAATTATAATTAATCAAACACTAATTTTAAATATTTTGAATAATTTAAAAAGTGTATGCTCGAATTTTTAAAACACTATGGTTAATAAACTGATGGTTATGAAATAATCATATTTGCACTACATGATCTTCTGAAGATGACTTTATCCCCCGCGAAGATACTCCCCCTACTGAAAGAACAGTGAAATGTTTCATTAGATTTTATAAGGTATTTATTTATTTTAGTGAATGTCTAAACATAATCTATTTCTTCTACTATAGGACAACAATAAATGATTGATAGCACGTGTAACAATTTAACTTTCATAAAAAAAAATCTAAAATTCTATAATAGGTCTCTGTCCATAAATCAAGATCACATCACACACTCACACGTCGCACATAAAAAAATATACTATATTATTGATTGCATAGTATGGTTTCTTATATTTTTGAAAAACACTGTAAATGTTATTTTGTCATTCAATTCCCCCATTTTTCCAAAAAAAAAAATTCCTCACTTATTCGAATGAGAATCGGACATTGTTCTGTTCCTTCTCACCTTTTTAAAATTCACGTCGTTGACTCCCCAGATTGTACATTCTGTGGTCTGGAAGTGGGAACTTTAGATCACATATTTTTTGGTTGTCCCTCTCTTAACAAATATCCTCTCTTCTTTCAAGCCTTATCAAAAATTTCCTCCCCTCCATTCAATATCTCATCTCTTCTAAGTCTGAACTCGACCCCAATCTTCATTAAAACTTTTGAAATTGGTCCATTTAAATTAAATTAATATTTAAATTCACCTTTCGTTTCTCCATAATTTTAAATGATGGCCTTACTACACCCTTGAAGGGTGAAAGCCATAAATCATTGGAAGAAAAACACTTTTTATAGAAAAATTGAAAAAATTAACAAAAGCAATAATGGGTTGTGAGTTGTGACTTGTGACTTATTTTGCCTCAATTAAATGGATATTTAAAAGCTTAAAAACGTGGGGAGTTAGTGAAAATATGAGCTAAAAATAGTTTACCTAGTAATTTCACACATAAAAAGCTGTGCAAATTTCAGAATTGTTGAATTCGATTTTAACGAACAGATTCTCTAAAGCGATATCAAAAAGATAATTTTAATTAATGATTCAATCAATATCTAGATATAATAAGTATTGGTGACCCCGGTGGCATTGAAGGTAAGACAGGTATGTATCATCTTAGGATCACGGGATCATTATTCTCGGATGTTGAATGTGCCAAATTAAATTTGACAGTGATTAATATCAAACTAAATTTGGATGCCATTGACTTTTTATTGTGAAAATTTCTCCCCACTACAAATTATGCCATTAATTTATTATGTTTAAATTTTCAATTAGAATTCATCAATGTATTATTTGCGGACGAGAATTGTACCTGCTGTGTGTTACATTCAAACTACAATCAGGTGAGTCACAGAGATTTGATAATGACGTGTCAATTCTCCTTTTAGAACTCCAGCACTTGTCAGTCAGGTGATACGAAATAAACCAACTACGTAATAATGTAGGAATCGTCATAAAATACGTTTATTGTTTTATGCCAATGGAATATTTTTGTACATTATCAATAATTATTAGTGGATAAAATCAACTAATAACTTAAGGGGAATACCAGCGCGGCCTGTTTCATACAAAACTTAAATTTGGATGGCCAATAATGTCAACCAAAGTTTTTTTTTTCGAAAGGTACAGAAAATATCTAGTACGGATTTGTGCCACTTTGTTTTTTGCGTTTTAAATTAAAACACATATATGTAGAATAATTTTCTTGCATGCTCATTAAAATTAAGTGATTCACAGAAATCACACCCTAGTTTAGTATTTTCGTTATTTCGTAACGTACCTAGTCCTTAGAAGGTTACGTTACGCGGGTAAACCGAGAAAATTATTCTACATCACACACGGGAAAACCTTAATCATAACATATATATATATATATTGAAGAATTCATAATTTTGATGATGATTTTAGAGGCAACTTTGGAAATTATTTGTGAGTTAATAGTAATTATTTAAAAAAAGCTTTTATTTACTAACCAACCAAACTGAATTCATTTTTTTAAATTAAAACATATATATGTAGAATAATTTTCTCGGTTTACCCGCGTAACGTACCTAGTCCTTAGAAGGTTACGTTACGCGGGTAAACCGAGAAAATTATTCTACATCACACACGGGAAAACCTTAATCATAACATATATATATATATATTGAAGAATTCATAATTTTGATGATGATTTTAGAGGCAACTTTGGAAATTATTTGTGAGTTAATAGTAATTATTTAAAAAAAGCTTTTATTTACTAACCAACCAAACTGAATTAATTTTTTTAAATTAAAACATATATATGTAGAATAATTTTCTCGGTTTACCCGCGTAACGTATCTAGTCCTTAGAAGGTTACGTTACGCGGGTAAACCGAGAAAATTATTCTACATCACACACGGGAAAACCTTAATCATAACATATATATATATATTGAAGAATTCATAATTTTGATGATGATTTTAGAGGCAACTTTGGAAATTATTTGTGAGTTAATAGTAATTATTTAAAAAAAGCTTTTATTTACTAACCAACCAAACTGAATTCATTTTTTTAAATTAAAACATATATATGTAGAATAATTTTCTCGGTTTACCCGCGTAACGTACCTAGTCCTTAGAAGGTTACGTTACGCGGGTAAACCGAGAAAATTATTCTACATCACACACGGGAAAACCTTAATCATAACATATATATATATATATATATATATATATATATATATATATATATATATATATTGAAGAATTCATAATTTTGATGATGATTTTAGAGGCAACTTTGGAAATTATTTGTGAGTTAATAGTAATTATTTAAAAAAAGCTTTTATTTACTAACCAACCAAACTGAATTAATTTTTTTTAAATTAAAACATATATATGTAGAATAATTTTCTTGCATGCTCATTAAAATTAAGTGATTCACAGAAATCACACCCTAGTTTAGTATTTTCGTTATTTCGTAACGTACCTAGTCCTTAGAAGGTTACGTTACGCGGGTAAACCGAGAAAATTATTCTACATCACACACGGGAAAACCTTAATCATAACATATATATATATATATATTGAAGAATTCATAATTGAGATGATGATTTTAGAGGCAACTTTGGAAATTATTTGTGAGTTAATAGTAATTATTTAAAAAAAGCTTTTATTTACTAACCAACCAAACTGAATTCATTTTTTTAAATTAAAACATATATATGTAGAATAATTTTCTCGGTTTACCCGCGTAACGTACCTAGTCCTTAGAAGGTTACGTTACGCGGGTAAACCGAGAAAATTATTCTACATCACACACGGGAAAACCTTAATCATAACATATATATATAAATATTGAAGAATTCATAATTTTGATGATGATTTTAGAGGCAACTTTGGAAATTATTTGTGAGTTAATAGTAATTATTTAAAAAAAGCTTTTATTTACTAACCAACCACACTGAATTCATTTTTTTAAATAAAAATATATAGCAAATATCAAGTACGGACATGTACTACTTTATTTATTTATGTTTCTAAAAAAAAATTGCTTCATTTACTATGCAAATATGATTAAGTAAATATAAAAAAAATATTAGAAAAAACATTTTATATGGCGTTAATGTAAATTATAAATGACCTATTTTCTCTGAAACGCAAATTTATCGTATATAAATTAAAATATCTACAAAAAAAAAATTTTTTTTTTTTTTACAATTTTTTATTTTTTATTACATTAACACAGTAGGTAGAGTAAGAATATTTTTTAATAATTATATACATAAAGTTGTCTTTAAACTCGTATAATTGATTTCTTTAATGACTTATATTACATAATTTAAAACAAAAATAAATAAAAGATCACATATCCGTGCTAAATATTTGTCGTACCTAAAAAAATATTATTCAGTTTGGTTAGATATTTTGTTCTCAAATTCAAATTTCAATTTTTGTGTGAAAAAGATCGCGCAGCCATTTCTCTTCAATTCTAAATTCAAAAGCGATAATTCAATAATTAGGGATTAACGCAAAAAAACCTCAACGCTTCTCTGAGATATTAAATTCATTGTCATTTGTGACAGTTAATTTTAAAAGAAAGGCGTTTTCTATGCATTGTTAATGGATAAACGTCAAGTTTATTTCATAATATGTACAAAGAATCGAAACAAAAGAATTCCTTGATTGTCTCGAGAAATGACGTCACAGAACAAAACCAAATGCATGAATAAAAGTCGTGACCAAAATTAATATTGTGTTGATTTAATTGTTTATATTAACATGAACTATTAAAAAATGGTAATGTGAGTGACAAGCAAACACAAATATAAGGTTATGTATTTAAATTTCTCTCTCTTTTGAAGTTGTGGTTTTAAGATTTTTCTATCTTCATTTATTTATTCATCTAAACGCCTAATAAAGACATTTAAAAATATATAAAACTAGATGAACCGGTTACGCGTTGCTGTAGCTAACGAAACAACACTATGATATGGAATAGACTGAGGTGAAATCGAAACACAACGCCATTACCTAGGTAACAAAAAAACGCAAATTAATTCACACTGCCATCTGTCAGAAACTTGTGGAACTTACAAATAATTTGAAATCATTGTACCTTAACAAACATTTAATTGGCAATAATAAATATTAAGGTCAATAATCGAGATAAAAACTATCTTACCCTTTAAATTGGACAAAATTACATACAGTAATCCAAGTTTCATCAAAATCAGTTAAGCAGTTTCGGAGTTTATCTCAGACAAACATTGTGACTCGAGATTTTTACATATGAAAGATAATTCAATATAATATGTATGTTAATTGGTGTAAAACGATATAGCCTAAAACAGTGTAAAAATATGAAAATAAAACAGCAAAATGGTTTTTTAAGCGACAAAAAAGCAGTCATGTAAAGTATAACACATTGGGGGTTTCTCACCATTCTCCCAATGGCTTATTCATACTATAACGAATATTATAAAAACTAAAAATAAAATACTCGCAATAGTTAAAAAAAACTCGGCCAACTTATCCAATATATAGCCACTATATATAGGTTCGAGTATCAAATAATAAACTCCGACTTAATAAATAAATAAATCGTTAATTGAAAATAATCTTTATAGTATGGATAAGCTATTAGGAGGATGGTGAGAAACCCCCATAAAGTCACAAATAACGTAAAAGCAGTAATTTCAGGAGACGATCTTTCAGATGACCAGAAAATTGATCCCCCAACAGTTGCCCCCCCCCCCCCGAAATTATTATTACTAATAAATTATAATTTTAGTGCATTTTTTATCAATCTCAATCCTAAATTGACCCTATAAATACCTTTAATACTAAGTTGCTATGAATATCTTTTTCACGTATTTTTTATACACAGAGTATTTATTTATTTACAGTGTCGATTTTTTATAATTAAGGTATACAGTAGATTGTAGTTTTATCCTTGATACATTTGAATGGTAATAGGTTATTTAATTTTATTCTTTGGCGGTACATCCTCTCTGCAAACCCCTCGGGGATACTTAAAACATTGTGTAAGCCGTAATTAATGTAAGCCACATTGTTTATACGTGTACCGGGGGGCAACCGTCGGGGATCAAATGTAATGGAATCGAACCTTCATAATACAGGTATCATAATGAAAGTAAGCAGGAAAGCATAATGGTGCTTAAAAATGCTTCTGGTATAATGAGATTATTAATTATTATTAATAAAATATTGTACACGACTTTCTATCGATCCTGTGATTGGTATCCAATATTAATTGATTGTCTCGTGAACCATAACGCCAATGACGTCAGCAATCACATAAAAAGCTCTGTGACTGTGTTGAGTAGAAGCTGTGACTGTGAGTGTCTGTATAAGCAAAATCTTAAAGCAAGTAGCTTGTATGTAAGTATAGATGGACTCACAATTGTGCTCTCAGAGTTGAAGCTCGATTGTGGACAGGAGCCAAGCAGCTTATCGTGACATTTCTTGTGAACCGCCGTCTGGCAAGCTGAAACATTCAAGAACGTCAGAAGTGTACATATATCCACCAATCCATCCACCAATCATATTACATCCACAAGTGCGCTAGGTTAAGTATAAAAATCTGTATAAATGTCAAATGGTCCATCTTTATTAATTATCCCATCCGAGCGAACAGAACTGCCACATTATTTATATTACTAAGCGTTTGATGTGATTTTTTTGTATTTATGTTCGATGTGAAATTAACTTTTTATTTATGTTTTGTGGTTTCATGAAATCTCTCTAGATCTCCAGTGTTTATACACTAAATAATTTTCCACTTATAGAAAAAATTCTATGAAATGTATGCGCAACTTCAAACAAAGTCAGTGGATAGGGTTGGGCCAATCGTAGCATAAAATCAAACAGCAAAAAACTTATAATAATAACTAATTAAATTACTCAGATGATATGGTTCTTCTAGCACCATTACCGAGCGCACTAAATGAATTATTCAAAATGCGTAAAGACTTTGCAAAATATCATAAACTTCTATATAATACGTCCAAATCAATCGTTTTGGTTTTCAAATTTAAAAATCGAACTTAGAATGGAAGGAAAACGGAAATTAGTTGTAAACTATCTTTATTAAACACTAGCTTCTGCCCGCGACTTTGTCTGCGCAGGGTTAGTACTTCGATTAGCCTATTTTCTTTTCGTAGGTCCCATTTATGTTTATATCAAAATTCTTAACCTATTTATTTAAAATATCTATAATTCTTGATTCGATTCAAGGGTGAGTACTTCAAATAAATCGACTAATTTAAATGTTTTCTAAAATAGAATTTTGGTTTTACAATCATTGTTTTTCAAAATGTCTTTCTCAAATTTTGACATTTTCTATTAAACAATAATTATTATTTGTAAACGTGGAAGCACGTGGAAGATAGTAAGCTTTGGGTATAAATTATAGCCTATATGTTATTCTGATGTATGAGCTAAATTATTGTAAAGTTTCATTAAAGTCCATTCAGTAGTTTTTGCGTGAAAGAGTAACAAACATAAATACATCCATACAAACTTTCGCGTTTATAATATTAGTAAGATTTAATTTTTCTATTGTTTTGACACTTTCATAAACCTAGGTAAATAATGTATAGGAACATACTCGAACTTGTAGAAATTAACTTGAAATATGATACTTCAAGCTTATTTGTAACAGTAATTGTTGGGTTTTTTGTCCGTCTGCCCTTCGTGCCCCTCCCAGAAAAAAATCCTGGATCCGCCCTTGCAGAATAGCGATATCCGTTAAAGCGTGTATGCTTTCGAGGCGTTTTCACTTTTGCAGTCCAAACAGACAAAAGAATTACTATTTGCACACTTTTTTTCGAATTTTCCATTGGCTACCCTTTCGCATGCTTACAAATATCGAAAAAATTAGACGGTTTGTTTTACAGATTTTTTAATTCGGTTTCAGGGGTCGCTACCGGCCGTAAAATAGGGGTTTGTTTGACCAAGAAATATTAGAAGTTGGTATTTAAACTCAGTATTTATTTGAAACAATTTAAAAAAAAAGTAGAGTAATAAGATTAAAATCAATTATATTATCCATAAACGGCTGCTTGTATAAAATTATTTTAGTGTAATATTTTGTTAGTTAAATTTTTTTAAATTTTTCTTGCTTATTCCTCTTGTATATTTTATGTAGGTATTTAATTAATAAATTATAACACTTTTATTATTTTTAATTGATAAACTAATGTTTAAGACAAGATTTTATGCATATCACAAAGGGTAACAATTATTATAAGCAATAATTATTAGACTGAAACAATCATTCATATTATCATAAATTATTTTATCCGCCATACGATTCAATATATTAGTGTTTCATTCAACAATTCACAAAAAAAATGTAGTAAGCGGTAGTTGTTGAATGAAACACTAGTATATATTGAATCATTTGGCGGATAAGAGATAAGCGGCCGTAGCTTAATGGATAGAGCTCCTGACCGGCAATCAGAGGGGCGCGGGTTCGAGTCCCGTCGGCGGCATGTATCTTTTCTCGGTTTTTTCAATATGGATGAGTGTGTCGGGCTAATAGCTATTGCTTATAATAATTATAACACTTTTACACTGCTCTAATAATGAAATAGAGATTTTTAATGACCCAATCAATGCATTAACGAAAGTTTTATTATTATCAAGCTGGTATTTTGATGAAGCCCTTTATTTTAAGTACCAAATCAATGTGTCATCAGCACAGGTGCCAATAATAAATTGTTTATGTACTCACCCCTTGCCCTTATTAATGCACAACTGGTAAACAACCATTTATAATACATGGTTGTTTATAGTTTAAAACACGTGTATTAATAAGGCCCTCACTATTTTCTGCTTTTTCCCTTATTAACCTGTTAGTCATTTTTTAACTTTTGTGAAACTTTTACTGAACTAATAATTGGTTGTTGTTTAATATATTTTATACTAACTTTTTTAATTATTAATACTCTATAAACATTCTTCTATGAAAGTCTTTGGCATCATGCCTGCTTTATGTACTAAAATAAAAAAATAAAAAGCCTCACGCCTTATTCAGCAATATAATATATCATTATGGTTAAGACTCCAATACACTACTCGCGAAGTTGACCAAGGTTAATCGAATACGACAGTGTAGAAACGAACTTCACTTCGCTTCGTTCAACCTCGCCTCGCTTCGTCCGACTTCCAATTGTTGTCGGTTTTTGCGCCGATTCAAATGACTCGAAGCGTTCCGAAGTTCGAACATGATGTGTCTCACTACACTATTCGGCGAGTAGTTTATTGGGGCTTTTAGGAGGAAAACAACATTATAGAAAAAACTTATCTAACATTATAGAAACTTTAAAAATTACGTTAAATTGTAAATTCAAAATAATATTATTTGGAATGGATAGAATATTTTGAAAAACGTTGTTAACCTAACGTAACCTTTTAATTTAAAAAAAATCATTATTTTGCTTTGTTAATCATTTATTGGACGACAAACAGCTCTGCCACAGGTCACCCCCAGTGGTTCGCTATGTTTGGTGACTTTATGGGTTATGGGGTTAGATTTGTCCGGGACTTGGGGGTGGATGCGTCTGCCGACCATCTGCGTGACAGGCAGGATCGGGAGAGACTGGTTGAGGGAGACATTTTGATCTCTCCAGCCGGACCCAGTTTTTTTTTTAAATTTGTATTCGACTCTCCGGAAAGGAGATTGTAAATGTGTGTACCCTCATGGCCTATATTTCTCCTACCACTTTCAGTATTTACTGTATTACTGTGTATAATCTTACTAATATTATAAAGGTGAAAGTTTGTATGGATGTATATATGTTTGTTACTCTTTCATGCAAAAACTACTGAATGAATTTTAATGAAACTTTACAATAATATCGCTCATACATCAGAATAACATATAGGCTATAATTTATAAAGCTAGCTATTTTCCATATATTACAAATAATAATAATTATTGTTTAATAGAAAATGTCAAAATTTGAAAATTATTGTTAAATCAAAATTCTATTTTAGAAAATATTTAAATTAGTAATTTATTTGAAGTACTCGCTTTAATCGAATAATAAATTATAGATAAAGAGAGAATTTTGGAATAAACATAGATTTGACATGGGAAAAGAAAATATTCTACTCGAAGTACTAATTTTTTATTATATTGTCTTCTATAGTGTTCGTGTACCTACTATGGACGTTTCGTGTGTTTAATATTCATAAATTTTTATATTTTTCAATAAGTTCATATCTTTGTTGAATTCATTAGTTTTTTTAGTGCGGGTATCTGGGGTATAATTGGAGACATTTGTTTAAACTTTATTCTGTATTATTTGAATGTGTGTGAACTTACTAACGCACTGGTAGCCCTGCTTGCCGAAGCCCCAGAGGAACTCTTTGCAGAAGGCGCAGAAAGTCGGCTGCCTGAAGAACTTAGCCACGAATCGATGACCGCTGACTTCGTGGATTCTGAAAACACAACAAACACATATTGATTTATAAATAAATATTTTATTGGAAATAAAAGAAATGCTTATTCCAAAATACTCTGGTAAAGTGCGATCTATCCCATTTAATATTTAGATGATTTCAAAAAATAAAAATATTTTTTTTTTTATTGTACAAATAAAAAATACAAAGGGTGTAGCTTATGGGTAGTCATTTCCTCCAGCTAACCACATACATGTTTTGTTATAATGTTTATACAGATAAAAAAATACAAATATACCTACCAATAAAAATACAAAAAGTGTTTCATTTATGTGAGGTATAAGGTGTAATGACATTTGTTAACAAGGAAAGTGTTTAGTGACGATTTGAATTTGTGTGTATCTTGTATTTGTTTAATGTTTTGTGGAAGGTTGTTATATACTTTAATGGTCATGTAGTATGGTCCTTTTTGGAATATTGTTGTTTGCTTTTGGTATTAATAAGTTTTCAGTGGACCTTGTAGCGTATTTATGTGTTGAGTTTTTTTGTGGAAACTTGTCTATAGATGATCGCACTAACATACATAATGCAAGCGCAATTTTCCATGGCGCAATTTTCGTGAAAAAAATCACCTCACGTACGCTTGTCGCCAATTTGCATAAGACCTATCGACGCGACGTCTAGGTCCAAAAACAATTGATTCTGACCAATAAAAAATTTCTGTAATGTTATGTCAATTTCACCAAAAATGAGGAATAATTTAAACTACGGACACACGGCTTCACGCCTACAATACTTACTATCTATGTCTCTTCAGTGGATATAATATACATATATTACGTATATAATCTACAGTAATGATAAAACGACTTAATAGCAGTTTTAATTTTGTTTATTTATTTATTAAACGCACAATGGGCTTAATTAAATAAATCTAAACCAAAATTTCATCTGAAATCATAAGAATTTAAGTAGGAGATTAAAAATCTATTTACATTATAAACCATACAATTTATTAAGAAAGTAACTAACTAACTAACTAACTAACCATCACGCCGTTTCCCCGCAGGGGTAGGCAGAGAGGACGGACCGCCAAACAACTCGGTCTTGGCACACGCTCCTTGCCTCATTCACATTCATACATCTTCTCATACATACTCTTCTATTATTCTGACTCTTGACATGGCCCGACTCAAGTATCTGATTTACTTATCGTGCCACGTCTTCCTTGGGCGTCCTCGGCTTCTTATACCGTTCACATTTGCGTCATAAATTCTCTTTACACTCCTTTCTTCATTCATTCGCTCAACATGCCCAAACCATCTAAGCGTCCCTTTCTTAATCTTACTTACTACGCTCACATCAGCCTTGCATTCTTTTCGGATCTCCACATTTATTAAATGGGAGTGGATTAAAACAATTATACAGTGATAAGATATATTTT
Source organism: Limnephilus auricula (assembly GCA_951813805.1). Lineage (NCBI taxonomy): Eukaryota > Metazoa > Arthropoda > Insecta > Trichoptera > Limnephilidae > Limnephilus > Limnephilus auricula. The sequence continues at coordinate 10,363,017 of OX638388.1, read as the reverse complement.
TAGTGTTAGTTCGTTAAGTTTCTGTTTGTTATTGCTAATTTACATTATTTGTTCTTGTATGTATCTAGGTAGGTTGTTTATATGTAACGTTAAATTACAAATGGAATGTGCCGCAAATATAGTATATATTATTTTTAATTAATTAATTGTGAAGTAACACAATTTTTTTTTTTTTAAAGAAAAACAAACATTCCCGGGTTACGAATAACCCAACAACATTTGAAAATCTCCTACTACCACCGCACTAAGCGGAAGATATCGCTTGTGTTGTGATGGAGGACTTAGCCAGCCGAGGGATCGAACACGGAACGCCTGGGTGGGAGCCAAACGCGATGCCCACACAACCACTGACCGGTCTATTAATTAATCAAAGAAAATTATTTGCGCACGCCGGGTTCGAACCCGCGACCTTCGGAATGGAAGTCCAAAGCCTTGCCCCTGGACTAGCCGGCCGTCTAATGTTAAATTCAATAGGCAGTAAATTAGATCCACTCTTAAATATTTATTGATCTGCTCTCGAAATGATAAGGAACTCCAGTGAAAACTATTATGGCCTAAAAAAACATATTCATACAGATCGACAAATGCTGATTCTGAATAAATATTTTGTTTATATAATAGATATATTATTATACGTCGAATTCATAAATCCTCATTTAAAAACGATTAAAACACCATTACATTAAAACACACTGTTTGATAGGTATTACTGAATCTGCTGATTCTGACGTCAAGGGTCGAAGCAGTCCACAATTGATTGGTTTATTTATGGTCCACAATGTCCGCTTTTGAAATGATGAACCTAAAGTTTTGTTTGTGTTTAAAATATTTCATTGTTGTTGTTTCAAATTGTTGACGACATTAAAACATTATTTAGGCGCCTATAATCATTTATAGTTATTTTAGAAACTTAAGTAATCTGCTTACATAATATTAAGTATATTTCTTCACCATACTTTATGTCCGAGTTAAATTTTCCCCACAGGAAAAACCTAACCCTTTCACACACTTTTCCACAAATGATCATCTAGTAAATCCACGCTATGCAAGTGTATTATATAGATAAGTATAATGAATACATAAAATACAAGAACAACTTGTTAATTTACCAGAGTACCAAAAGGGAAAATATTTCACCGACTCCAGATATTTTCATATCAGAGGAGCTCGATGGAACTCCTAATTGGACCGATAAATCTTACTGATCCCTCAATATAAATATTTAAAAAATCTTTCGTAATCCTTCATGTATTTCAAATGACGTATATGTATATGCCAGTAGCCGAAATAATAATCGGTAATATTTTTATAGTCTGAGAATGCCAAATTCTTTTAATCTCATTTGCTAAATCTGTATATTTTTTTATTTTTTCAGAAACAGACTTTTCAATATTCCAGGAATTTGGAATAGCTACATCAATGATATAAGTTTTTTTTTTAAATTTTGTCATGTAAATCGGCACCATTATGACTAATTATTATGTCTGTTAGTATAGTTTCATCATAATATTTTTTATAAAATCCATTTTCTAAAAATTATTTTTGGTTCGTATTCATAATATGGTACTGTATTATGGCAGTCAATAAAGTTGTGTGTATACATATATGATGTTATCTTTGTTGAATTATAATAATTCTAACGTAATAAAAGGTACCACTATGGGAAAATTTCTAAAAACTATCATGTAATTTTAAAATAAAATATGCAGTAGACTCACAAAAAGAGAACCTAAACAAACTTAATACAATATAGATTAAATTTGTAGCAACCTAAATTAGTAGTTCATTTAAATTAAACTCTTGTACTTTCATCAAAATGATCCCCGCAATAAAATACAGTCTACCTAAGTGATAAAGGAGCGTTATTGGTACTGGTTATTTTGATCACGTCACACATTTTTTCGTAGTAATGCAGATTTTGAAACACTGGTAAATTGTTAATAAGGTACGTCATGGATATATTTTTGCACTTTAGTACAATACAATAACAATAGTGATGAGATGCTGGCACTTTACCTATTGGTTTTCAATATTTAAATCGGTTATACTTAAGAATAAAAAATGTCTTGACTCTCTACGCCGCCTTACAAAATGCAGTGCCTGTAGTACGATTTTTGAGACTGGTGACGTCACACAGACAACCACAGATTTTATGCGATTTCGGGAGACACGAAAAATTAAAACTTTATTTTGATAGCTATAATCTATAACAATAAAAAATATATACTGATAGGTCATTGTCATTATTGATAAAAAATAAATAAAATAGACTGGAGCGTATAATTACTTGAAGTTGAAGTTACATCTAGATATTATTTGATTTATGATTTATCGAATGAGATAATTCCAACACCCGTGCGCTTTACCCTAAATCCAAAAATAATACGCATTTACTTAGAAATTCCATAAATTCTTGGATGATCTCTCCAAATAACTCCCAGAATTATATAAATATAACCAATCTTAACTACTATGTTATTAAACAAACATGCAGCATGAAATATATATTAAATTCCTTAGATAAATATTGTAAGCATCAAATACGTATGCATTTCGCGATTCACCAAACATATCATTTTTAAACTTCTTTTCGTCATTGAAACTACAACAAAAATATTTTATATTTAGCTACCTACAAATTATACCCACACAAAAAGTCTCATTTCATAATACGCCAGTTTACAAAAAAAAATAACATTTAGGTGTTGAAAACGTCAAGTCATTCAAATTATAAATTAAATGAAGACCTCACACATACTTATCTTGCCATCTAGCGGAAAATCTGCGAAGTTAGTGAGGAAAATTGGATTGGTGGGAAATATGACGATTGTCGACAGAAATAGACTACGTTAGCACGTTTCAACTGTGAGAAAACGTGTTAGAAAATCACAACATTCGTGCATTCGGATGAAAGTACCTACTTTAAATAGCGATACGGCTGAACCGTACGTTTGAAAACAAATCGGCACGGCGCAAAATGCTTGATGTTGTAAACGAAATCATCTATTGATTCCATTTGGACTCACACCGAGAGATTTTTCAGTTAAGATACCCGTGTAAATAATATTTTAATTGTTCTTACAGCGAAAGATGATTACATTAAACTAATTAGCAGATAATTATCTCGTATCAAAGTCAAATCATGTTATTTTTGAGCGGGACACTCACGGGACTGATTGCAGCCAAAAATTGACAGCATAACTCTTCTTGTCTACGGGCTTTTATTTGACACTTCTTGTAAACATAAATATAGCTAACGAATACCGCTTTGTGCGACGCTATGCGGAAATTTACTTGCCAGCAAATTCATTCAAATACTTGCAAACAAATAACTTGATGAAAATATTTAGCATTTCGGTGGAATATGATTCAAATAACTTGTTTGAAACATAGGTACAGTATAAACAGCGTGAATTGACGATCAATGGGTGCGTTCGAAGTCGAAAATTAAATTGTCGATTAAATATGACAGAGGTTCAAATATCCTAACCTAAGATATGATCTGTCTTGATGATCGACACTGTAACGCTGTTCGAACCGTTGGCGTTGGGGAGGTATTGCAACACGACATAATTAAGACGATAGACTTCGCTTTTCGGCCCATACAAAAAGGACGCCCGGGAAAAAACACTTTTCTACATCGAAAATTGCACAAAATGAATATATTTTTTATACTGCCTTCTAGAGGGTGAAAACTATGTCGGTATGTTTTCGAATTTTCGATGCGTTTCGTATTAACGTAAACATTCACTGTCAAACATGTACGATTTATCAAAAAATATTATTTAAGGCTGCTAACTCAACTCCCATAAAGAATTATAAAATTATAAAAAGCTACCGACGTAGCTTCTTCTTTCTAAAAAATATATATATTTTAAAATTTCAATTTCGTGAAAGTTTCGGTGTAGAAAAGTGTATTCTCCATAAACCCCTTTTCGAGCGATTTCTGTAGGTAAATTTAAGCGTTGTCTCATTCGCACATTTCGCATTCGTATGTATTGTAAGTGTGCGTGAGCTTATTGTGAGCGGGACAGAATGACAGACGCGGGTGTTCCGCGTGTCGTTCAAAGTCTAGCCTCTTAATAACCCAAGAATTAAACATGATAACTAAGATATCATGTACAAAAAATAACATACTTTAAATTCTAAAGTTTGTATGTACGTTTGTTTTAAAACGATCCCTGCTGAATGCATCTAAAGCCATTTTCAACACTTATAAATTTATATCTTACATGTTTTTATCTTCTAGAAAGTTAAACAAATCTATAATATTGTTATAAAACGTCCTTTTTATTTGGATTCGCCGATTGTACTGAATAAAAATCACGTATTAGGTAAGTACTAATAATAATTGTTATTTACAATTGTACAAACTTTTCTGTGAAGCGGGGGGCGCCACCTCCGCAGACACGGTGGATACTGTGGTGGATACAGTCCAAAAAAATACATCGTTCGTGCGTTAGTTCCTCTTTTGGCCGCCTGCACTCAGATAAGTTTGCACATCTGTAAGGAAATTGTTTTTCTATGTCAAAACCTGACTCAATTTCTGTATCCTATTTATAGATATTTGCCTGTCTATAATATTAACTAATCGCTATTCTACACATTCAATTAATATAAAACATAATAAAATCGTCGTTTTTTCCAATAAAGGAATTTTCCTGTAACCAAATAATATTAATAATAGTTATAATATTTAATAAATCAAAACCAAAAATTCGCCTGTGATCAAAGGATTTGGGAGTAGGTACTTAAATACCTACATACTTTATTATAAACCGTATGTTTTTGTAACTTTTTTTCAGTAAGATATTATAAAATTTATCCAAAGAAACTTTCTTATGAAGGTACGTAATAAGAAAGTAAATAAACAAGACAATTTCACATATCGACCCTTTGGAATAACAAGGTTCCACCGGTTGCGGAAACGTCATGCGATAATGAACTCTAATGTATCTTACTATAAATCCCATTATCGTATGATATTACTGCAACAGATGGAACCTTGTAATTCCAAAGGGTCGATATTATGAAAAAGAAGTGATAAACGCCCGACCGACGAAATGCAAAACTGTCAAGTTAAAACAGGACTTCCCAAAGTTGAATCAATGAGTAAAATTGGTTTTTCTCAAAATTGGAATTTTTTTATATATACATAAAAAAATTATATTACTTTCAATAGATTTGGTATAAATTTTAATAATAATAACGAATAGAATTGAAATTGAAACAATTTTTTTTTTTTTTTTAACTATTTAACTCATATAACTAAATGTTACTACCACCAGCGTTGCCATCTCAGATTTAGCTCCAAAATGAGGCCGTCAGCTCCAAAAAAAAGTGGTTTAACTTCTAAACTCATTTAATAAACAGATAATGTAGCTCTATTTAAGCTCCTTTTCGGGTGACTTCTGGCTTTATTTTAAAAATTGAGTTGGCAACACTGACTATCACCGTACCACAGATTAAAAAGTTATTATTATTTCATCGGTATTACATGGATATCGAGTGCTATCAAACGAATAATCGAAATAAAATACCTAAGACGTATGTGTGCTAAAGCCACGTGCGATCGAATTACGAAGATCTCAAGGTTCATTTATGCATATTTGATAAAGATTATGAAAATGGAAGAAGAAGTCGGGGATGCCCAAGTAACACAGCTCAAGTGAATCAAATAACAGAGGAATATGAGATTTAGACGATGTTTGACTGCGAGTGAAGCAATGAAGCATGTGTCATTACAGAATTGTCTAACGGTCCGGAACCTCACCTAACCTAACCTGGAGAAAATAACCGCGAAGAAAAGACGTGAGGATTAATTAGTTCGATCAGAGAGTCGACAAGCCAACTTTTGGAAATATAAGATACACAAGTTATGAACGACATTGCAAACTATAGACATGTTATAGAGATGTCAAAAGTGGCAAGCGAAAGATAAGGTAATTATCGTACTTTAAATTTGACGCCCCCATGGTCGAGGGATAAGACTCTCGACTCACAATCCGAAGGTCGCGGGTACGAACCCGGCATGCGCAAATAAATTTGATTTGATTAATTTGTGTTATTTCACAATTAATTAAATAAATTATTTTTAATATTGAATAATATTGTAATACTATTTAATATTCAAATGTTATTTGAAGATACTATAAAGTATCGCGCTTCAGTATTCAGAATTGAAACTTTGCTTGAAATGGCTTTAGCCGTCTTTGATGACTTCCCCACCTTCCTCTTCCCAGTCTCCCTCCCCACCTCACTACCTTCAGCTTCACAATATACCCTAATTGGGGATACCATATTCTCACTGGCTCCTACTGGAGTAGTTAAGACTATTGTGCAGTATTCATATAAAAATAAAAAATAAATTAATTGGTTTTAGTACTAAACTGTAAGGCGTCGCGGGAGGTCGTGTGCTGTTTCTAAAAAAAAGGAATTATTATTCGTAAATAGGTTACCTTTTATCTTACTAATATTATAAACGATTTTGTATGGATGTATGTATGTTTGTTACTCTTTCACGCAAAAACTACTGAATGGATTTTAATGAAACTTTACAATATTATAACTCATACATCAGAATAACATATAGGTTATAATTTATAAAGCTAGATATTTTTTAATATATATTATGAATAATAATTATTGTTTAATAGAAAATGTCGTAATTTGAGAATGACATTTTGCAAAACAATGATTGTTAAATCAAAATTCTATTTTAGAAAATATTTAAATTAGTGAATTTATTTAAAGCACTCGCCTAATACTTAGACGAGTACTTTGAATCGAATCAAGAATTATAGATATTTTCAATAAATAGGTTAGGAATTTTGGTATAAACATAGATAGGACCTAGGAAAAGAAAATAGGCTACTCTAAGTACTAATCCTGCGCATACAAAGTCGCGGGCAGATGCTTGTTATAAATAAAACAATAAGTATAATTCGTTTTATTGTTTCCCGAACATCATTATTACAGAAAGCGAGATCGCGAACATAATAACAAATAAGTATAAGATGAACAATCTACCAGCAGTAGATATTAGTGTAAGAGAGCAAGTGTACCTCATCATCGCCGCAATTTTTAAATACGAAAACGCCGCCTGGTCCAACATATATTTCGTTCACACCCATACAAATTTAATATCTATCTTTATTATAAGTGAATAACGTTAAATTAAGAATTAAATGGAAATATAAGCATGTTCTGTTACTTACCAGATGTTCCTGTTAATTTTGAGAATTAATAACAAGTCTAGATGTATTGCAATGTCATTGCAAATAATAATGAATAAATTACCTGTGATGTTTGATGGCTCCTCTCCTCTTGGAAATCCACTTTGCGCGGGAGCTCTTAGGGGCTGCGGTGCCCTCCTCCGAGGCACCCCCGTCCTCGCTGGGGCCCGGCGTGGCCGAGTTGGTCACCCTAGAACGGGGCACGCGGGTCCTTCCCTGCCACAATCAACAATCAATCAGTCCATCTTAATGTTATGACAATCATAAACTATAAATAATATTCGATAATGACGTGACAATGATGAAATTAACAATCAATTAAAGGGTTTTATGACAATCAGAATGCGTTTGAAAAGTAAATTAAAAAATTGCAACTAAACGTAACTAGGTTTTTTCATAACTTTTCATGACCTAATATTACTTTTCAAAAGTTTTTTGATTTTCCTGTTACTCATTTGAAGATAGGGTAATCAATAAACAATTATCAAAAATCAACAGACAAATGTAATGCATAAGCAAATGCTAGGAGTAGAGTGGTTTCACATAATTTATTTGTATGGGTACCTTTTGATAAAAAAAAAATAGTTCAATTTCGTTGGGTATTATTAGGCCACGCGTCTGTTCCCCATAAAGAGATTTTCGTGGTGTTAGTACATACATTTACCTTAGGGGGCATATATTAATTACGTTAGCAAAAAAATAGGGGGGGGGTAAAATAAAATCTCATCAAATCTCAATATACCGAGGGGGAGGGGAGGGTCAATAAAAATATCACGTCAACTTTAAAAGAGTATAAGAGTAGATATATTATTATAGAGAAAATAAAAATAAAAATAAAATTGTTTCACCTTCTTTTGAAGTGTCCCATTTTGCCGGCTGAAAAAATGTCTATCATAAAAAAAAACATTTATTTCAAGAGTAAGAAAAAAATCTCACGTAAGGGGGGGGGGCTATTTTTTTTAACTGCTCACGTAACTAATGTATATCCTTTAAGGTGTGTGATTTGACATAATTTGAGATTTTTATGTCCTAAAGAATTGTCTTGATTATTTTTCAGTTATATATATATATATAATAATTTATAATTATACCGTATGCTTCCTCCTTCTTTAGCAAACATTTCTGAGAGCGTTAAAGTGCCCATCATCGGGACAAATATGTAGATTATGGTGTAGTTGTGTTCATGATGTGGAAGTGAACTGATACAATCCCCTCACTTCCGGTATTTCAGGAGAATAATTAGTTTAATTAATGTGGTTTTCGGCGCTTAGTTTTGATGTAGCCGAAAAGTAACGGATACCAAAAACTATGCTTAGCTCCGTCATTTCTATTAATATTAAGAATGAGGAAGCATAACAACGCATAATAACCTATAAATATATCACGTTTGTGAAAGAGCTGTTCCGATTAGCGGAGTACAAAGAAAAAAAATATTGAAAAACGGAAAGAAATTTTCGTAATGCTATTTTTTTTAAGTTCAGCTCTCCTGCCAAAACCGTTCAGTTGTACAAAATACACAACAATGTAAATTCCTTATTAAATGGACTAGTCCAATAGTCCATTAGATGCAAACAAGTTTTTTTTTTATTGAGTAAAAATTCCAATCTAAAACATGTAAAAGCTTTTACATAAAAAATATTTGTTTTTACTTGTAACGTACCAGCGGTCTTTTCAAGGTCAATTACCCAGGGTTGCCATGTTTATACATTTATTAAATATATGATGGCCATATATCCGATCGTAAAATACCACAGCTGATTCGTAAAGTCGCACTCCATTAATTTATTCTTTTACGATCCAAGGTTAAATATATTTTGATAAAAAACGGCTCTCGGAAATGTGTGATATTTCAAATGTGCAGAATTAAAAAATACATAATAAAACTGATGCTGAAAACTAAGAAATGTTGACATTTGTCGTCAAATAGTCTAGCGCTTTTCAGCAGTGTTCTTGTTTATAATAAACCAGTTGGCCGGCCACGCGTCACTGTGGCTAACAAAATACAACGCCATCTACTGGATAGTTACGTAACCTAGATAACCTAGTGTTGTGTCAATAAATTAACTCACACCGCCATCTGTCAGAAACTTATGGAACTTACAAATAATTTCAAATAATTGTCCCATCAAAAACATTTATTCGCAATAATAAATATAGAGGCCAATAATCGAGATAAAACCTATCCCATCTTTTAAGTTTGACCAAATTACACACAGTAAGCCAAATTTCATCAAAATCGGTTAAGTAGTTTCAGAGTTTACCTCGGACGAACATTGTGACACGAGATTTTTATATATAAAGATTCCCTCCTCCGACTCCCCCAACCAGTATTTCTCGGTCCAACCCGCCACGCAGTAGGTGGGCAGTTGCATCCACCACCAAGACCCGGACAAACCTTAACCCATGAACCCGGCAGCCCTGCTAAGTCACCAAACGTAGAAAACCACCGGGGTGACCTATGGCAGAGGTGTTGGTTATCTAATAAATGGTTCTAATAAAAAAAAATTAAAGAAGTTTAATTTAATCCAAATATTGTGAAACAACCGGCCCATCATGAAATAATAACAGAACTTGAATAGAACTTTCACAGAACCTGAATTTGACGAATTGTTCAAATTCTATGAAACAAACCGACCTTTTATATTTTATGTTGATAGGCTTAAGGAATATCATTGTCTTGAGAAATAACCCATCTATTTTAATTTCAATGCTTTATTCGAGAATTTAAAAACTAGTCATATTGGTCCGGGTTTTGATTCAATTCAACAATTATTTTTAAGATCTCCTGAGTATAGGCAATTTACATAGCATCAACCAACCAACGTCATCATACAATCAAAAGATTTAATCATTTCCTTGAAGCATTTTATTAAACGTACACTATATTATAAATATGCAGAAATTACCACTATTATTTCCAAAGGCTATAATTCTCATCAGACGATTCGTTTATTTGTACAATAATTCTATATATATATATATATTATAAAAAAAAAATATTTAATTTTATACATTTTTAAATGTTACAGTTTTTAACATTTTTTTAACTACCATACTAGGCTAATGCCCGTGTTGTGGTAGTCATACATAGTACATATAAGAACTAAAAATATTATTTTATAGAAACAGATAATAAAAACTATGGTAATAAATAATAAAAAATAAGAAGAAAGCAGAAAAGAAAAAACATATATAAGGATAAATAAAACTAAAAAAAACACTGCTTGTGTACTTCCGCGAACAATAAAATGTTCTATTTCAAAGCATAACTTGTAAAAAGCGTTTATAACTAAAAAAAATACTATACGCGCGCCTTCTACGAAAGCGTAGAATATGAATTCTTTTGACTTTCACCAATACAATATTGTATCGGTGATTTAATTCAATGTTGCATTTGTTAACTTTTCTTGGAAGATTTTAGTTATTTTATGGACAAAACTATTTATTCACATTCATATTGCGTATGTGTGTACGGGCGCAAACAATTAATTCAACAATAACTCAGGTACGGGAAATACGTCATTCCTACGTTAAATTATCGTGAAAACAAGCTTATGTGTCCAAGCGGTTAAAATTTTAAAGCATATCTTGTAAAAAGGGTTTTTACCTAAAATAATTAAACGCGCGCCATCTATTAAAGAGTAAATCAAGGATTATTTTAAGTATCGCCACAAGGTGCTCTTTCATATGTGGCCCTTTTTTTTGGATAAACACTTCAAAGCTTACAAATACAATATTGTAATGATGATTCAATACAATATTGTATTTGTAAGACATTCTTGAAAGGTTTGAGTTTGTTTATGGATCAAACTATTTATTCATATTCATTTTGCGTACGTAAAGGATAACAATTAATTCATCTTAATGTTTTAAGACATAACTCACGAAAGGTGTTTTTTTACTAAAATAATTAAACGATCGCCATCTGTGAAAGAGAAGGTTTTGAATTCTACTCATATTATGACGCTTGTTTTTATATCTAAACTGGTCCGTTTATGCAATTGGTCGGTAGATGGCAGTGAAAATTTAGATAAATTTATCGTTTGAATTGGCAAAATACTGGCGATAATAAACAATGTGATTAGTGCAGACGTTAGAACGTTTTACGATTTTCCGCCTTGCTTACACGTGCCATCTGCAGAATGCACCTATTATTCCATGAAAGATGCATGATTTTAGTCGGAGCATCGACATTGATTCATTCGGCATGAAGAGAGAAACCCGTCTGTTTTCGAGTCACAGCAGAGCAGGGATGGTATGCACAAAAAAAATATTTCCTCAGAATTCGCGACAAAATTTCCCTAGAATTTTCCCAGATTTCGCGGGAACTACCTTGACAAATCAAAACCCACGTCGGTGGGGGGGGGGTTGTGCCGGACTGGTAGTGGTAATAAACGTTTATTGTACATATTTGTATTACATTGTTAATTGTTTGCATTACCTTCTTGCTTTTCTTTGGTGTTTTTGGGCGTCAATTTATATTCAGGGTGCATTTTACCAAACGCATGATAGTATAAGTAGTGTTAAACACCGAATATATTGGAAAGTAGCTTAAAAATTTGGATTTTAATAGCTGAACATTGAACTTACGCCTAACGTTGTTACACTAATCCTGTTGTTTGCTGATTGTGTAACACTAATCCTGTTATATGTTTATTAATTGGAAAGCCGGCGGAACTTAGTAGATTTACTTATAATAGATACTAAAAAGTAGTTTATTGGGACTTGTATCTCTTTTAGTATTATTTTTTAGTTTGATATTATATTATTTTGTCTGTATCTTTAAATAAAAAAAACTGTGATTTTCCAATAAAACACTTTTTGCTAAGTGAAATAATAATTTCAAAGTACCTATATGTAATTCACCACTAAATTAGAACCAGAATTCCTAATAAAAATCACTTTTCAAAATGAAAATCAACCGCAATTACCGAAACTGAAGAAATTTTCTAAAAAACGTAACTTGAAACCTAAATTTAATTTTTTTTTTTACAAATCCCCTTTTATTTTTTTAGATACATAATATCATTTTGAGTTGTCAGTGTTAAAAACATCATTGCTTGATTTATGTAAGTACATACATCAAAAGATTCATGGGAATTCCAAAAATAATAATTAACGACAAGCAATATCAGTAATATCGTCATATTAAAAAAAAATCCAGATTTCAAAATTTCCCCAGACGGGCTGATTTCCCTTTTCCCTAAAAAATATTTTTCTCCCCTAGATCTAGGGAAATTTACCCAGACATACCAACACTGCAGCAGAGTCCCAACTCCCGGAGCCCAGGAAGGAATACAGCCAAATAGAAACCATGGACACTTCACGTAATATAATAGCCAATGTAATGTCTAGCAAAGCTTCTAGGGGTACAGAGAATCCTCCATTATTAATTGAAAATGTTGCTTATGCAATAATGGAGGACTTAGCTGGCAGACTGAGTTGAATTGAATATTGTTACAAGATTATAGACTTACGGAATATGATTTGTCCGGGGGCTGCGGCGGTCGGGGCGGGTGTCGCGGGGCTGGAGGGGCTCGGCGCCCGTGGGCCCCCGTGAACATCATATTCTGGCCCGGGGCGTGTCAGCCTGACCTGACACCTGACACCAGCCACCTGGCACCTGTCACCTGGCACCTGACACCTGTCACCTCCTAGCCGTAGCCACGTGGCTCCAACACGTCATAACACATCCCACGTGCAACTGCCTCATGAGTCCACCAATCGATGTAAGAGTTCTTAAAACTATAAATTGTTTCTATAATATCCACTAAAACTATTGTTTGTATATCCAACTTTCCACTTTTCTCTTCCTCTTTTCGTAGTAAATGTATTTTATCAAATATTCTTTAAACACCAAAGAGTCCATATTTCTCCATTAAATGTTGCTGTATACAAAGAAAATTTACAATCATAAAAAAATATTTTTAATTAATTTTAGTTTAGTCTTCTTGGCTCTTTCACTGAAAATATGAAGACTTAACCTGATAGATGGGTACTTTGGATGTTTACGTAAAAGAAATAAATCAAGTTAATTTTGGATATTACCCCACAGAAACAAAAATTCTTGAGCCGAGAAAATTCATTTCGGATTGGATCCAACGTAATAAATCTTCGAAATCGTGTTTGATATTGACTTGCTTTTAAAAGTGCGAGAGCTGAACTTAAAACAGTTATAATTCTGGCAATGGTTTTCAAGTTTTCTTTTAAACGAATAAATGTTAATTAGCAATTGCACACAAGAAACACGAGTATTATTATTATTGTTATTTTCACTGGGTTTCCCGTCTCGTAAAATGAATGGGATGAAATTTGAAAAATGTACCGTCCCGCCCCACCTAGGTAGGTTACCAGTTGTTTTGGTTCAACCCGTCACGATGTCTGCTGAGAAAAGCTTCGTTCTTAATAGAGCTACACAAAACTTAATACCCTGTCAATAGATAATGTAAGTTTTTGTATTATTAATTCACATATTTCCATATTATTATTCATGTTTTCCTTCTCGGTAAAAGAGAACTGTTCGCGATCGCGACGCCATCTAGTCGGAAAACCCGATGACAGTTACTCGCCTGCACTAGTTGCAGACGTCAACCAAAATGCATCCTATTTATTTTAATCGGCCCAGATGGCAACCGTCGCGAAAGCTGCAAAGCTTTTAAAAACTGCACTGAAACATTAAATTAAACTGATTTTAATCGTGTAGAACTGATTTCGACATCATTTTGATGTTTTAATAGCATGTGAAGCGAGGGCGAACTGCATATTTGGCATGTAATAACGAAATTTTGAGAAAATACACAACAATTTTGACACGTCCGAAGTTTGAGTCAGCTCGAATTCCTCGGCAAAAACATACTCCCGCCGGCACTTCACAAACTATTTGCATACCAAGTTTTGCCAGTTTGTTTTGTTTACAATAGCGTCGGGACGGAGCGCCGGGCTCCCGCGGCGGGGCTAGGCACCACAGAGCCGATGCAGGGAAAGGGGGCAGGCCCCTGAGGCTGACGGGGGCACGAGGGGGTACAAAGGGGCCCCGAAGGCCGAGGGCCGCGGCCCGGCGTGGCGCGGGCGGTGGGAAGCATCGCACTGAAGCGAGAGAATTCATGAACATAGCGGGCGGAGCGCGGCTAAAAATACTGCCGGCGGGCGTCGCTGGTCGCCGCTCTTCGCTCGCTGTGCCGCGGTGGGTCGCTTTTTGGAGCATATGGAATTTTTAGGCAGGCCATAATAATTGCTCACTGGGACTTTTCTAACTGACACTCCTAGGCGTGAAGCCAGCCGCGAGGGAAATCCTTGCAGCGGCGTTGCAATGACTCACACGGCATAAAACATGATACTTATCGATTCGAAATACCAGGAAATGGGTCAAATACACATTGAAAACACTTAACACGCGAGCTGCGAGTGTGTTGAACAGGTGTATGATAAATTGATATTAAAGCATTCGTACTATCTCCCGCCAAGTATAATTAAGTTTCACAAACATTACTGAGAGGAGGAAATCTGTCTTATTGGCTTCACCTGTATCATCGGAATGTAGGTAGGAACTGACAATTTAGATGCATGGACACTTCAGTGTTCAGTGCACGTGCACATATTGTTTTACTTCAAGAACAATTGCTCACATTTATGTAGACTGAAAATTTAAAAACATTTCCTGATGAAAGAAGCAAATATTGTCTGATGCCTGCTAATATACGTTGAAATTCAGATCAGCAACAGTACAACATTCATTTTAAACACGTGATCCGAGGGCTTTGGTAGATACGAAACTAACAATCATTAATTTTCAACAAGCTCTCTGACACTTAAACAAATTTCCTCCTTATTACTGACATGCAAACACAAATTACGTTAAACGTGGATATTTCTATTTCGTTGATAAAAAAATAATTGATTATCGATAACCTTTTGAAAATATGAAACACCCTGTGGCATCTGATCCTCTTACTGGGTGATAGAAAAATGAGTACTAGATGAGTCGGACAGTTTATGAAGTAACGTGTCAAATTTGATTCAGGACCGAATCTTCTGAGAATTTCCCCATTAATGTTCAGTTAAACGTATTAATTTTCACGCTTATCTAACCACTTCTGAGATTAAGAGTTACGTATACACTTCAAGGAAGCTGTCATTTTCGAGATAGCGATAAAGCGAAAATTAAAGAAAATGTTTGGTATTTCCAGAAAAGGCTATGTAGGTATTCCTTGAAGCTCACAAAAAGCGCGTTAAAAATTGTATATTCCACGAAAAGCTTGTAGAGATTTCAATACACTTTTTGTTACTCGTGTAAAACATGAAAATAATGGCGTCTCATCTTGTTTGAAAAAGCAATATGTGTATTTCAAAACTCAGTATCTAATGTTACAAATGATATTGTGAGCTTAAAATAGTTGCATTGACCTAGAAATGCATAAATTTGATAATTTGAAAAGAATTTTTTTACTTCTCGTTTTTCTCTAAAACGGCATACAGAAAAAATAATGTTCCCTAAACAACAGTGTAATAATCTAATAATGCTTCCAGCACTAATTACGTCTCCGAAATGTGAAACATAAAAATAGCCCAACCGTTTTATTTACCCAAGAAACGTTTAAGAATCCCAAAGAATAACTCCGCAAATAGAAGGCATTGATGGCGACACAAATATTCCGAATTACAGACACATTTTATAGAAATATGATTGCTGGTCGTTATACTTCTTCTTATAATAGAACGTTTCACCGCTGCGGGGCGCCACTGTAACCATTCCAAATGTTGAACACGATGTTGGGAATATTAGTTATGTTGGGTAGGCACTGAACAGAAAATTCCTATACCGATCTGAAAGACAACTGATGTCGCCAGTCGGTTCCTCATTGCAGGAGGTAGTGACCCCTCCTCCAATTTACACTGCGGACAAGACCCCTCCACCCCTCGGGGTTCTGCGCTGCGTGGAGAGCTGCGGACACCGATGTACTTGGTCACTCCAGCGCATTGGCGACCTTCTTCTGTCTTCCACTTTGCCAGTGACTAGGAGTTTCTGCAAGTTGTGAGCCTATTGTTAATGCCTAGCTCTTCCAGAATGGAAACACACTGTCCATGGAATCGTAAGTATTTTTGCGAGCGTCTATCCTCTGAGGGCGTCTATCCTCTTTCTTACACTGACTCTAAAAGAACCGAACACTGCCGAAGTCATTTCAAGTAATGTTTTGTTTCTGAATGGCGGTCTTTCCCCTTTCACCAGGGAGAGCGTCTTTATCTCTGAAATGTGTTGAAAATATATTTTATATCAATTAAATGCGCAAATTTATATTATTTTTTAGCAAATAAATGCACACGTTTTAAAAAGTTTCATAGTCGAGGATATTAGCCTCCCGACCGCGGAAGTTGTAAAAAAGGAACGCGATTTGACACGAATGTAAGAATATTTATGTAAGATAAATATGAATATATTATCTGAGTTCGGGCACACGGACATGCCCATAACACACTTCTTTCGGTCAACCTACAAAATATCGTTCCAAAAACCCAGTTCCGAGATAATCACCGTGTGCTAAAATAACTATGAAATCCTAATTCTCAAAAAGATTGATTTATTTTACTTTTTATTAAATGCAACTAAACGTATAAACAGTAATTTTAAATTTAACAAAACCTACAAATTCTTTTAACACATATTTTCTAAATATTATTTGTAAAAAAAATTGAGTTATTGATTTCCTGCATCCCAGAAGGTAAGTGTTAATTGTTTAGATGTCAATTTTTAAAATGGATATAAAATTATTATTTCTTCCGTAGGCGATGTTTGCTTTTGAAAGATGTCACTAAATGTCAATTAAGAGGGTATTACCAGAGAAAACCGGAAATTAGTCCGTTTCAAACCAAATTCTAGACGCATTGACTTTTTTTTACAAAAAATCATAAATTAATTTTGAAAGATTGTCATTTTATCTGGTACACGCAGTTTTAAAATTTTGAAAAACGTGTATTTTTAATATACAAAGATTATACCGTTGGTCGTTGGCAGATTTGTTCAATTTTCAAACGATAGATTCTATTAAACAACACAAATTTCAAATCATATAATCATATAACAAAATAAATCAATACATAATCTAGTCAATACAGTTTTGAGAATTTTAATTTTAGTTAAATTAAAATCATTAAAAAATAAATCCGAGAACGTGTTTTGTGACAAAAATACCTTAGTTTTTCTATTTATTTAAGGTCTTAAAAACTAAAATATTTTTTAAAAAATTTACACATTTATTTTGTTTAGACATTATTGAAAAATCATAAATAGGTACTTATGATCAAAAAATACTTACAAGAAGTACACGATATTTAATAATTTATCATCGTGCGTTTTGAGCATTTTTATTGTTTACTTGAATGTAGGTATTAAAGCAAGTTTTGAATGAAATAAATCGATATAAAATTTTTAATTTAAAAAATTTGATACGGGTAATAATCGATCTTTCTCATTGGAACCTCCCTGTACAGTTATGAGCGTTTTTAAACTTTTATTCTCAGCTGCTGGTCAATCGCTCTTAATGATAACATGAAATATCTGATTTTATTTTTTTTTTATTCTAAATAAGTGTAGTATGTGACTTACGCGAGCAGCATAACTTTTTTTCTGTGTGTATAATAATGATATGAAATTCAATACATAATTTTGTCAAAAATGGAATTAGTGATTTCTGCTGGCACGCCGCGATATTATAGCTTCAGTATCTGTAGGCCACTAACATAAGTCCCGGAGCTTTATAATATCCGGATTGTTTATTCAAGCATAAAGACTTCATTCATCCTGTTAAATTGTTGGTTTGGCACAAGATTTTAAAATAGGTTCCTTCACTTTGTATCGAACCAGCGGTCCTGAAAATTTTAATTCTTTCGATTAAAAAATAAAGCCGAATCAAACTCGAATAAAACCGTAACCATAAAACAATATAATTTCCTTTTTCAAAATTGGAACTGATGTACGAGTATGTGTTTTACGGGGTGAAAATCATAAAAATAACCTTCTTCTTCTTCCCCTTGTCCTATTCGGGTCGGGGACCTACTGCATCGACAAGGCTCCTCCATACATCCCTGTCTTCCGCCAATTGTACGGCCTCCGTCCATGGCAGACCCATCCTCTCCTCGCACAGTTTTTGTAATAACTATAATAATTATAAATAAATAACCTTTTCAAATAAATAAAACCGATGAAGTACCTACCTACCTATAATATTTTGAGATTTTCACGAAATTTTCAAACAACATTTTTAACTAATTTTGGGTTATTATGCCGTGTTGCGCTACATCCTTAATGTATCCATAATCAGGATTCTTAATAATATCCGGATTGTTTATTCAAGCAAAAAGACTTCATTCATCCTGTTAAATTGTTGGTTTGGCAAAAGATTTTAAAATAGGTTCTCGCTTTTCACTTTGTATCGAACCAGCAGTCCTGAAAACAACATTTTCACGGAAATGTATTATCGTAACCACGATAATACATTTTTAACTAATTTTGGGTTATTATGCCGTGTTGCGCTACATCCTTACTTAGCCAACGCCAACGTTTCGAACAGCATTAAAGTGTCCAAAATCAGGGCATATGTGTAGATTGTGGTAAAGTGTGTATTTATCTAATAGAAGTGATACATGCGTTAATGCTTCTAAGGTCGGTATTTCTATAATAATTAGTTAAATTAACGTGGTATCGGGCGTTTAGTTTTTTTAGACGCAGTCTTTTCTACCTGGAATCTATACTATTTTCCGCCATGACTTATGATTATCGCTTATCACATCAATAGTTATATACGGCAAAGGGTTATATCTGCTGTTGACACTTGGACAAGACAGGGTATTATTAAAATTAATTTCATACGTAACATTTGAAAAGATGCGTAATTATCATCCCAAAACGAACCCGTTATTCTTTTTCTCATTTATATTAAGGTATTATTGTTATTTTACATTTTAATCAGATACATCTTTTTGCCATACGGAACTTTTTCTCAAGTCACCTGAAATTACCTTTTGCCATTATTTATATCTATTGGCCACAATCATAAAGATGGCTGATGAAAACAAGGTGTTATTATATTATTTAGTATTATTAGGGTAAGAAGTTTTCATTAAAATCTAAAAATAAAAAGTTTTATTAAATGTTGGTTTAGTTCAGTTACAAAAAAATGTTACTATTAATCAATCTTGAACCGACCTAAAAAGATTAGCATGAACATCAGTTAAACGAGAATTATGAGGCAGTTTTTTTTTACATTAGCTCCACACAGGAGGCCCTAAGATTTAATTTTTTTAAACTTCACACCTCGTTTTCTCAATACGAGGTTTTGTGGACATGGTACAAACCGACCCTCAGTAAGCGACATATCGAACTACTTGGGCTGACCTATGGCAAAGGTGTTGGTTATCCAATAAATGGTACCCACATCCGCTCCCCAGATAAAGATCTTTATAAAAAGGATAATGCACATATGAGGAAGGAATTTAATTATTCCATCTTCGTCTTCCAATGCGTATAGCAAAATGCTGAGAATTTCTGTACAAACTTTTGCGCTTAGGGTGAAATTTTGCTTACACTGTCAGCGAGAGTTCTGGTTTGTAGCTGCCAAAAATATTGTTTGTAAATCTGTCAGAGCCATCATGAATATCTGTTAAGGCGAAAAATTACATTTGCACTTCCGTTATTTTGCCACATCATGTTTAACGAATTTTCAGATGGCATTTAGCGACATCTTTACAAAACTACGCAAATATTAAAAATGCTGCCAAATATGCTTTTGAAGATTGTACCATTTGGAACACTTTTATGGAAGAAACTTTAAAATAGCCAAAACTGCATCTATAACACTTTGCCGTATCACTTTCAATAGCAAAAAGATTGTTGAAGCGGAGTATTAAAAAAATGTAATAAATTATTAAAATGAATACCGCAAATGTTTTGGTGTTTCCTGGATGTTCTCACGTCATGTTCAGGAATCACGCTTAAATTGGAGATTTATAAACACTAAAGCAATGTTGCACTTTCCGACATTCCAATCTGGTAACTGACGTAAAATGTATTTATACATTCAAGTATTACGTAGGTAAAATTATTCTTCCTTGAATTTCATACGTTTTGAAATTGGAGATACGAATTCTTCATCAAATAAGGTGACCAGTTTTCTGAAATTAAAAAGAAGAATTCATTATGCATAATTGGTCATCTTAATTTATCCTTTCTTTTCTCTTTCCAGTTCTTATTTACACAAAATATGTACATATGTACGATTATATGTGATATGCAATGCAAATAAAAATTAGCTTTTTTGTTTTAATCCTTTGTTTTTAAGTATAGAAAACCTTTTATTTTATTATTATTACTAGCTGACCTGGCAAACTTCGTACCGCCTCAGAATCAATAAATCTTGTGTTTAATTTATTAGCTGAAATAACTTTTTTTTTATTAAGTTAAAATAAATACTCTTATGTTCCAAAAATTAAATTGAGCTGTTGACTAAGCACGAAATGTTCGGCACCCTATACGATTGACAGTTCGAATTGATTCAAATTATGTCGACCAACGCACATTATTTGAAAAGCCGTTCAATACAAAATATATGAAAAAATTAATTTTCTTCATAATTATTTTTCCCGTGTATTTTTCTGATCTTTTAATAGTTATTCTGTTAATCGGGTCGGAAACAAATCCAAGAAATCAAAGATCATAAAAATCGGTTCAGTCGTTCTTGAGTTTTAAATAATGATGTAACTAACCCGACTTTGTTTTATATATTAAGATAAATATAAAATTTCTAATAAAACGGTGTAGACCTACTAGCTAATTACTTGTATGTTTACCGTAGCTGTTTGTACATAATTAGAGAGACAGGAAGTTATATTGTTACCTACAGCGGCCCTTGAGGTAAAAACGGCGCTGTGAAAATTATCCAATTATTATGATAAAACTTTTCTGTTGCAGAAATATGCCGGAAAAGCGATTTTTTTAAAAATTGTTATCTTATTTTGAACGTATCACAAATATTAAAATACGCAGCTAAAAGGGACAACCAATGTAGTTAATATACGAAAATTAAGGGAATAAATCGAAAAGTTTTGCATTGTATTATTTTATCACATAACTATGTAAAACTCTCTGGAAGTCGAATGACAAGTGTAAAACATTCTGTATGCAAGCAATTCATATTTGTAAGTATTGCGTTCGTGTCAACTCTGGAAGAAAGAGGTTTATATGCGTAGTAGACTCATAAATACGAAAAATATAACAAAAAGTGCTACTTACATTGAGGGTACCGATATACCGCCTACCGCGCAAGTTTTTTGAGGCGCAAGTCTCAAGTGATCGGCCGGAGGCTGTAGCGCTTAAAATATTTCCTAGTTTCCCTCTCTCGGTGCAGTGATTTTCGCTCCAAAATGCAATGCGCGCGTAACGGACTAACGGGACGTTTTTTGTGTAATTTTTGTATGTTTAATAAGCCATAAAAACAAAATAATAAGGTAACTTTATTGTTATAATGTCTCACTGTACCTACTTTAAATTTTTGTTACTTGTATTTTTATTTAATGTATGTACTTTTTTACATTATTTCTTTCTCGTGTTAAGGGCGATTGACCAGCAGCTGAGAATAAAAGTTCCAAAATGCTTGCAACTGTACAGGGAGGTTCCGATGAGAAAGATCGATTATTCCCCGCAATCAAATGTTTTAAATTAAAAATTTAATATCGTTTTATTTCATTTAAAAACTTGCTTTAATATACACCTACATTCATGTAAGCAATAAAAATGCTCAAAACGCACGATGATAAATTATTAAATTTCGTGTACTTCTTGTAAGTATTTTTTGATCATAAGTATTTGTGAGTTTTCAATAATGTCTAAAAATAAGTGTGTAAAAAACTGAGGCATTTTTGTCACAAAACACGTTCTCGGATTATTTTAATATAACTAAAATTAAATTTCTGAAAACTGTGTTTACTAGATTATGTATTGATATATTTTGCTGTATAGATTATATGATTTGAAATTTGTGTTTTTTTTTTGAAAATTGATTTTTGAAATGGATGCTTCAGAATCACACTTGCCACACGTTGCGATGCGTGTGGCCAGTGTGATTCTGAAGTATCTATTTCCATTGAAAAAGTTTGGTTGCTAAGTATTCCAGGCCCCCTAGCACACCCGATCGATAACGATTGATAGGATAACATCTCATCGTTCCCTATCATGACTGCAGATCGCCAACGAATAAGTGACAGTTCACAATGATTAAGTTAGAGATCTGCGGTTGTCCTAGGGAACGATGAGAATTTACCGAAAGTTATCGATGCAATCCTTATCGACCGAGTGTGCTAGGAAGCCAGATATCGTTATACGCAACGTAACGTACGTACGTGGACCCAGTATGTACCTACCTTTATACTACACGTACCTACCGAGCTGAGCATGAGCTGAGTTTCCGCTTCACAGCTGATCCCACCACTAGTTTGACTGTTTGACACATTTTGACAGTTGTCATCGACCTAATTTAAAAGCTGCCGGGGATTCCTTAGAAAACATGATTGGGATTTAAAAAACATGCCTGTCACATTAGAATTTCAGTCAACTCATTTTCAGTACAAATATATTCAGAAAAATCAATGATTGATTATCCGTCGGCAATAAAAGATGTTTAAAAAATACACGTTGCGTAAATCATTTATCTTTTTTATTCAGATAAATAATTGAAATTCTAACTTTTAAATTGCGTATTGCCAACATTTTAAATACAGTCTATAATAATAAATATTATGTAAGTACCAACCCGCCGACATAAATAAATAATATGATTTGCCTAATACGTTTTTCATCTGTATGAAAGTAATAGTTGAGAAATAAGAAAAATCAGCCTTTCATGTAAATACCACACAAGAGCCCCAACTGCCCGGAGCCAATGAGACTACGGCATCCTCAATTGGGGGATGCTGAGAGACTGAAGGTAGTGGGATGCGAAGGAAATGGAGAAGAGGAAGGTTGGAAGGTGAACTGAATATAATACACACTAGAAATGCCTTCCATGTAGATTTGAATGGAAAACTTGCGCTCTCTCTGGCTTACCATTCCATTTGAATTTCATAATGATTTATTTATTTATTTATACTGGGTTTTTACAGATGTTCGCACTTACGTGATAACAATCCAGTTATTAAAACTCAGTTATTGTACAAATAGGGACATACAATTTCAAAAAATCTACAATTACATACAATTAGAAAAACAGAAACATCACAAAAAATAAATTATATACAACCTCATTCAAGTAACACTATTACAATGAGAGGCAAGAGACATAAGAATCACGAGAGGCATGCATAGTGAGACAATTAACATAATATAATTAGTTAAACATATTTTTTAACTGCGCCAGAACTTTTTTTCTGAAATCCGTATAAATTATCGACGAAAATATCTACTTCAGCACAATCTTGTTACATAGACTACACATCTGGGTCAGAGGGCTAAAGTAGGCGATATTATTTTTAAATGTATTCAGGTGAAAAGTGTTATGGCGTCTTGAACGATGGGAATTGGGGAATTTTATTCCAATATTGCTAAGACTTACGCAGTTCTTCCACGGAGCTACGTTTAAGCGACGCGATCGCCGCTCGCCTGTTTTTTCCATATTATTGGCGCTACACTAGCAAAATAGTATGACATGTAGCGGTAGCGTCATATGCAAGTAGCTAAGTGGAAGAACGGCGATAGTGTAGTATCAAGATGGCCGTGAATGTTTTTATGTAAACATATTAGATCAGTTAATTACCTTCTAGTTTTAAGTATATCAATCTTGAAGTAATCACGACGTACGTCGTATGATCTAAGATGGTCATGTAGTCCACATTTGAAGAATAACATTCTTAGCATTTTTTTTTACTTATTCTACAATGTTTTCATACTTGCAGTAATGTGGATTCCAAATAGTGCTTCCATATTCAAGTTTACTTCTAATTAAGGCATTGTAAAGGATTAGAATTGATCAAGGATCTTTAAAAGGTTTACATATTCTGTGAATAAATCCCATCATTTTTTATTAATTTGCACTTAATGTCGCCAATGTGTACATCAAATATAAATTTATAATCAAGAATGATTCCTAGGTCTCTTATTGAAGACACTTTTTTGAGAAAATATTTTGACATAGGAAAAATCCTTTATAATTCTATTTCTAGTGAAGTTTAAAATGTAACATTTTTCAACATTTAAGTCCATATCATTGACAGTACACCAGTTATTGAGCGTATCGGGGTCATTTTGAGGCAGTTGATGATCGGAAACAGATTTAATTTTACGAAAAATTTTAAGACCATCGGCGAAAAAATCATAATCACAATTTAATTTCGAGCCAAGATCATTGATGAATATAAGAAAAAGCAGGGGGCCAAAATTTGAACCCTGTGGTACACTAGAAGTTACAACTATAGGGGATGATTTGTATCCATTAATAAGAACTAATTGAGTTCTGTTATAATAATAATAATAAGTTCTGTATTCCAGAATGTGGGGAGGTGAGTGCAAACCCACACATCCCATAGATAGTATAAGTACATATAATATTGAAAAACATAAATATTTTATAGATATGAAACGTAAAAAAAGATATAAAAATAAAAGTAAAGTAAAAGTAAAATCAAAATCAAAAGTAAAATTATAGTTATACAAATATGATTTCACCCAGCGAAATAGGTCTCCATGTATTTCCATTACGTTTTTTTTGTAAGATGGGGTGGTTAACTTTATCAAAAGCTTTTTGGAAATCAGTATAAATTGCATCAAATTGTAATCATTCTTTAAAAGAATTACACACATAATTACAAAATTCCAAAAGAATTGAGTTAATATATCTGTGAGGAACAATCCCATGTTGCCTAGTGCAGAGAAGGGGTTTAAAATATGAAAAAATATTTTTATATATCAGAGATTCAAAGATCTTAGCAAAAGTATGCACAACAACTGACAAAGAAAGAAGGAATATTATCAGATCCTGGACCTTTATTGGAATCTATTTTACTCAAAAACATTTTATTTCATCTGCGCTAATATGTACTTTACCCAGATTGCTTTGATTGTGTTCGGTTATATTTGGCATTGAATCCTTAGTGCATGGTTCCAACTTTGTATAAACAAATGAAAAATATTTAGAGAATGTGTTTGCTATATGTTCACCGTCATTTGTGGAAATATAGTCATGATGCATTACTTTGGGAATACAATTTCGTAATGATTTTGAGTATGACCAGAACACATTGATGTTACCTTGCAGACCACTTTCAACAGAATTGATGTATGAATTATAACATTCGCTTTGTATTTTTTTTTTGTAAATTTCCTTAAATAAGAGAATTCTCCATAATCTGACTTGTTACCATGATTTTTTACCTTAAGTCTAACTTTGTTTTTTTTTTCTTGAGAAGAGCAATCAATTGCTAATTAAACCGGACGGGGATATTGATTTTTTGTTTTAGTAACATATTTTTTAAATATTTGTCAATAATCTCTCACAGTTTTTCATAAAACTAGATTACCATGCTATTCACATTTTTATTTTTAAAAGGAGTTATCCAATTAAAAAACGATCCTTCGACATTCATCAAAGTTTCCTTTCCTGAAGTTATATTTTGAATCACTTCTATTAATTTCTACGAATTGTTCTTTATTTTGTTTCACCATAATTTCAAAAGAAGGGTGATAATGGTCCAATTGGTTAAACCTGGTGTGCTAGCACGGTCGCACGATATGAAGTTACCGACCGATTGTCGGTAACTTCTCATCGTTCCCCAGGACAACTGCAGATCTCAAACGTACAGTTGATATTGAATATATTAAGGACACTTAGTCATTGTGAACTGTCACCTATTCGTTTGCGATCTGCAGTTGTCGTAGGGAACGATGAGAAGTTACCGATAGTTATCCTACCGATCGTTATAGAGCAAGCGTGCTAGGGCCTCTGGTGCTATATGTATGGCTATGTTATCTTTGTCAGAAAAAACAAGATCCAATAAATTTTCATTTCTATTTAGTACATAATTGAATTGATACAAATTGCAAATTGATGAAAGGTTGACCAGAACTGTGTGCTCGCATGTTTTTATAATTAGAAGGAGAAAGTACATTATTTCTGAATGAATTATCAGGTAACCATTTAATTTCGGGCAAATTGAAATCACCAATAATAATAAACTGCAAATTGGAATTTGAATTCCTTAAACACAGATCCTGTAATTTTTCAATAATGATGATGAAACAAGAGGGGATGCAGCACAGCTTCTCCAGATAACAAACTGGAAGTCAGCCGCTGAGGACAGGAGGAGTTGGAGGCGAATGTTGCGGGAGGCCAAAGCTAGATATGGGCTGTAGCGCCATCGAAGAAGAAGAAGATGATGAAATACAATTCTGAATTTGAAATTTAAGGCCCGATTGGCCAAACTTTTGGATCATGATTCACGCCTACATCACATTTTTAGGATTCTTCTTATTCCATATAATACAGCAAACACCTTTTAAATTGTGATCTATCACCAGGGTGTTACTGAGAGTACCTATCCAACACTCGAGTAAGCCATTAATTTTGCACTTAATTTTTAAGGTTAACTTTCTGAGGTTTTTGATTTGGGCCCTAACAAAACATAACCAAAATGATCCAAATTGATATAGATAATACAAATGTTGCGTGTTTTCAATTTTCCCGTATTTGTGGTAGTTCATTTCAATAGGACCCTTCAAAAATGATGGTGCGAGGTTTTACAGTTGGCCTATACCGGTCTATACATATTATATAGATCTGTAAATCAGCCACAAAGATGTTGGGTTTTGTCATGCAAAATTCGAAGGAGTAGACCAACCCTGCAGTTATAAGGATGTTGTTTTTATTTAATAAAAATAATAAACATACAATTTTTACGTGTTATAAAAATAACATAAAAATTGCCTTATCTTATCTTTTGTTTTTGATTTTTTTTTGATAAAATAACTTTACATCTAAAACATTATTTGACAATGTAGGCCTCAATGGGTGCCTTACCTGTGCTGAAGCCTCCACTTTACAATTTAATAAAATATGAAAGAATAAATTTTTATAAAATTTAATAAAACTAAGGAGAAATAACAAGAAAATACATGAAGATCGCGGTAATGAAAAAAATAAATAAAATCAAATAAAGGCAAATATTATGAGGTATGGTTGCATATTATAATGATGTGTTTGTAATGGTATTGCGTATATGTTTTATTCTTTTACGTTATAATTTTTTTGTAATATTGCTTTTTTTGTTCTTTAACTCATCTTTTAATTTTTTATCTCAATTTTTTTTGTTTCCCTCATTTTTTTGTATTGTTGAATGCTTTTATTGCACAGTATTTATGGTGTATTTGTCCAAATGGAGTGTGCTTATCATTGGAGTTTTTTGTGCGCTTATCTAACTGGTATACAAATGATATTTTATGTTACGCGGTCTACAGCATCTGTTAGCAGCTGGCTAAAAATCGAAGGTTGGAGGTTGTCTCCTGTCTCTTTTTTCCTCATGCGAACCCGTAACATTCCATTTCACGTTGCCTGCAAATTGGAAGAAATCGTCTGCCGCTAGTACCAACTGATGCGCCGCAGTGAAATGAGATGGTGATATTAAATTTGTTGTGTAATAAAAGAGACAGAAGGCAACATGAAACAGAATGTTACGGGTCCGCACGAGGAAAAAAGAGACAGGAGACAATAGCCAGCTGCTAACAGCCCGATATATCGGGCTGTTCGCAGCTTGGTGTGTAAACCGCTTTAATGATATTTTATTAATTATCATTAATATCAACATATTACTGAGAGTTTGTGTTTGTTGAAATTAGTTTTTTTGCTCAAAAATGTGTTTGCTATTTGTGTTTATATTTTACTTTAGCTTAGTTCTCGAGAAAGAATCTCAGGTGTGGAGGCCGGAAGACACTATGTCTATGTACTAATCGTAGAGAATATACAAAAGAAATTTTTACGATATCTCTACATGAGAGTTTAGTGTTTACCCATGATTTTTCTGGTCCCGGTTAATTTTTCGCGAGGCCACCAACACAGGCTTCTGATTCTTCCCAGGCGCAGAACTAACTTACCAATGCTGATGCTCCTGGGGAGACTCATTAGGTTAATTAACTGCCTCGCAGGAAATATGGACATTTTCCACATCTCCTACAATGAATTTAAAAACTAATTATTATTCAACCTCCTACTGTGTGTACCTATTTGAATCGCTTTTGCAGTGTTTTGTTTTTTATACTGTTTTTGCAAAAAAAAATAAACAGTAAAAAATCCATCTTGACATCGAGTGACGTAACTGAGTACTGAAATAAAATTCACTTCCGTAAAAGATCATCTTAGTCTCTTCAGTCTCAAATGGAATAATAGATAGTCATTTTTCTTGATTATTCAATTATTTAATTACAAAAAATATCTTAAAAGTACATTTATCAAACACAAGGAAATCACTTCTGGCCCGAGCCACCGGTGCCATCTGTCACGGCTTCATTCTCTGTCCCCTCTTCATCCTCGGAGCTCTCGTTGGCCGGGTGTCTCAGGTAGATATCCGACAACTCTCGACCTGCGCTAATTTCTGACACAAGGGATCCTCCTGTTGAAAGAATAAAGAACAAATAAACATTGGACAATTTTATGCATTCACATGCATTTGAATGTTGAAAAGCTTCGTCCAGACAGATAAAAAAATACTTGGAAACCATTCCCAAGCACTCAAAATGGCAAAATGCTGGGTAAGTGTATGAAATCAATAAATTGTGACAATGTTAATATAATTAGGCCTTCCCATTAACCTATAAAAATATAAAATCATTTGAATTCTCTGAAAAATGAAAAAAGGAAATAAAACACCGAGAGCAAAAAATCTGGACCGTTTATGAAATTTTTTATGACCCCAAGATCCCCAACCGAACACGAGGAGGTTAACTTTTAGTCTGATACGGAAAATAATGGAGATGATGAAGAAGAAAAATCTATATTAACCTCTTGAATGTCGGATGACAGTTAAGAGGTTAAGGCCGTATTTCATAGAAAATTAATATCAGAACATTCCGAGAAGCTAGAGTGCTCTCATAAAAAGCAAAGTCTGGAATGATATTGGCGCAAGCAATTCTGTACTTGTCCTTGTACAGTTTCTGTATACATAAGGGTTAAAATCGCATTTTATTTTTTAACCTTTCAGCTGTCACCCGCCTGCCGGCGTGCTTATGACAGATGACTCGTTAATGAAGACAAACATAGTTTCTAATGCACTTACCAACTCAAAAATCATAATTAATTTCGAGACACTCTCAAAAAGTAAAGGGAATATATTTATGAGCCAAAAAGAAAAAATTAATTAAGGGAAGGATAATTTATGTAACATTATAGCTCATCTAATGTCAGAAAATAACGAAATGATGGGCGAAATAAAAATTCTCCCGCTGCTCACAAAAATAAAATTTTAATTTATCTATAAATTCATTTGAGTGTCTCGACATGTCTATATATGACATGTGGTATATTTTCAAGCTAATCTGCGATATTAAAAATAATCATTAACCTCTTCTAGGCCGCAGTCCCCCCGGCGGGTCCGGATGTTGAAGCGATTTTGCCCCTTATGTATACAGAAAATGTGTGAAGAACAAGGTCAGAATCGCTTGGGCCATTCTCGTTCTTGACATTACGAATTACTGGATAGCATTTAGCCACTCCGAATAATTCATATTAATTGCTAATGACGCGCCGGGCACCAAAGATG
Organism: Limnephilus auricula; assembly: GCA_951813805.1. Lineage (NCBI taxonomy): Eukaryota > Metazoa > Arthropoda > Insecta > Trichoptera > Limnephilidae > Limnephilus > Limnephilus auricula. The sequence continues at coordinate 10,333,000 of OX638388.1, read as the reverse complement.
ACGGACAAAATGGCTGCTGCTTGATAATATGAACGCTGTCATATTCAAAGTCTATATTTATTCATTGTCTTTTATATAAATCCATTGTGGAAAGCATAGATTTGAGTGATTATTAGGAAGTTCGTTTTATCTACATTATTTTGATGTAATTTTTGTTTTATATCACAAAAGAAATGTTATAAAAATTGAATTCGTAAGAAAGGTGAGAACTGTGAAATATTTTACGTCGTATTGAAAAAATATATTTTTTGTATGCTGGCTTTCAACAAGTTAATATACATTAGCTTGCGTCGCTCTCCATAGAGAGAAAAAAAAATGGCCTTATTTTTAAACGCCCGGGGTCTCAAAAGTTGCGTATAATCTGTAGCTATTCGAAAACGTTAAAGTAAGTGAAATTGGTGTTCACTATCAGCTCGCAAATGGCTGCAAGTTTTGAAAAAAATTTGATTTCTTGATTCGGGAAAATATAAAACGAGGGTCCATTTTGTATATTTTGTAGCAAACTTAATTTTTATTCCATAACTATAGTCCAAAGAATGGAAAAAAAAAATTTTGAAACATATGTGATGTGTTTGTTAAAAATATAAAAAAGGGAAAATAACCCTTTTTCTGGATAAAATCAAGATACTAAACAATAATTACGCTAAAATTTTTGAACAAAATATAACGAATAAAAAATAATGATGCTCAAAATTTAATGATAACATGTTATGACACCAGTAATTATTGTAAAAAAAATATTAATTACGATAATTTAAAAATACATGTTTTAAGTGTTTTTTCTGATTTTCAAAGCATTTTAGCGAGCTAATTTTATTTTTTTTTAAATAAATTTATATGCAGTTCTCATTTTCTTTATAAGACGTAACTTTTGAGACCCCAGGCGTTTCTGAATTCAAAAGTTGAAATAATTGACACACCCTAATATACATCACTATTCAAAATCTACAAAAATTATTACAGATAATATTGTTAATAGTCATAGAGAGCACAAAGTTGTTAATTTTTATTTCTAATATAAGTAAGTAATAATATATCAGTATAAAATATCTCACCCTCTGCATTGGCTTCTGCTGTTTCTTCTCTCGCTTTATTCTTTTCCAATTTGCATTTTTCCCATTCAACTTTATAATCTCTGTAATTACAAAAATTAAAAAAAGTTATTACTAAAACAATGAAAATGTACACAATTATTTTTATGAAATCACAAATCATTTAATAACTCAGGTACGGGACATACGTCATTCCTATGTCTACCTACGTTAAATTATCGTGAAAACAAGCTTATGTGTCCAAGCGGTTAAACTTACAATTCATATTCCACAGCTGCTTCATCTACCAGTTTGAAGAATTCATCAATTCCCTATAAGATAGAAAAAACAATATTAATTACTCCATTGAAAACCTAACTGTAAAATTACTTTTTCATTAATTGGAAACAATACTGAAATATTTTAAAATGGAGGAAAATTCAATACAATGAAAAAAACAGTAAACAAGCGGGTAACGGGAAAAATTGGGACACAAATGACGATTTCTGTGTATGTGCATTTGATGTTAAATTTTACGATCCAACCACTGAGAACTCTGTTGCAATCATTCATTCAGTTACATGACACAATTTATGAGAAAGAGGGAGAGGTGATAGAGCAATGGGGGGTATGCCTTTACCTGTCCCGTGTGTGCAGACACCCCGCAGGACTTGAGGCCCTGGTAGAACTCATCGAGGGCGAGGGCCATGGACCTGGAGAGGTTGCTGATGTAAGAGGTCTCCGCCTCGCTCTCCAGCGCCTCCTGGAAAGCCTCAAAATCCTGCATCCACTCCACGGCATACGAGTGCTCCACTACATCAATCTGAAATTCATCATTCTCTCACATATTACTAACCCATTCAATGCTTATTCAGGCTTAGCGTGCACGCTGGGTGACTCGATTTTTTATTTATTTATTTATAAAGTACATGATAAAACATTATAACATTTACATATATGATACATTAGATCACCAAACTAGGCGACTGCCTGTTTCTTCGTGACCAATGGAATATACATAGTTATTAGATTTGATTACGAATCCTTAGTATCATCCGACACATCTTTGCAACAACCACACAGTAAACTAGTCTATAGAAATCGTAAATGTATGCGTCCATTGCAGTCAATGGCAGCGATGGGAATGATCGAAACTTTTATATAATCGATTTTTTTTAATCGAGACATCACAATAATCGAATGATTAATCGATTTTTTGCTCGGAGTTTGGGAGCAATAGCTACGGTCAGGGGCAGGATTTTTGTCTGTGAGGGGGGGGGGGGGTAGGAAGCCGAAAATTATTATGGTGCATCATGTATGGCAACGCTTATTTTTTGTTGTAATTTTATTTGTTGTTTTTTGGTATGCATTTCACAAAATAACAATTATTGTTAAGTTACTTAGCCCGTTGGTAAAAATGTACATTAAAAATATTTATGTATGTTTAATAATATGTCAATAATTATAATTATATGACATTTTTGTTCAAAAACAATCTCTAAATAACATGTTTAAATAACGCAACATTAGTAAGTAAGTACTTCAACAACATTTCAATCACCGTTTTTCTTTCCTGGCAATAGCATTGGCAAATTCTTTTTTGTTTGATGGCAACATTAGTGTTATTCCTTTTTTTCACGAATTTCAAATATGTGGGCATCTCACAACAATAAAATTACTAATAAGATATTTAGTTTAGCCGGTAGGTACAAATTCCCATTAATAATATTGACAGTGTGTCTGTGTTTAACACGAAGATAATAATTTTATGTCGTTTTTGTTAAAAAAAATAACCTCTAAATAACATGTAGGTTATGGACACTTTTTCGTATGCAATTATTAACAAATTATCATTAAATATATAAATATTATCATTAAATATATAAATAAAGTTTTCTTACTATAGAAATCGTTTCATTTTTATTACAAACTAAGAAACACCTATTAATTTCAAATAAATTAAATATATTTGGATATGTCCATATGAAAACATATTACTTGCTGATTTTGGTAGAGTATTATTTACTGCCCTGAAGAAACTACGGTTTTAGCGAAACCCGGTCGGCATTAAATATAAAAATGGTATATACTAAGTTATTGTTTTATTTTAAATTAAATATACAATACCCAAATAGATGATACATAACCTCATAATAAACATTTTTAAATTGTTGAAAGCTATCACCATCGCAAACTTTTACATAAAAACTATACTGAAAACGTAAATCGTTACCTAAAAGTATTCACTCATAATTTAAAATTCACACATCAGGTTGTTTATAACATGTACCTATAAAATATTTCGTTTTTGTCAAGCAAAATCACTTTCGATGACGTTTCAAGACTATGCATTCGAATTCTGACATCGAGAAGCGAGAATCGATTCCAAGTTCGATGACGTTTAAAACCGATTGTCTCGGACTGTGCATTCGAATGGATTCTGACATCGAGAAGCGAGAATCGATTTCAAGTTCGATGACGTTTCAAACCGATTGTCTCGGCCGTGCATTCGAAAGAATTTTGACATCGAGAAGCGAGAATCGATTCCAAGTTCGATGACGTTTCAAACCGATTCTCTCGGACTGTGCATTCGAATGAATTTGACATCGAGAAGCGAGAATCGATTTTTCTATGGAAATGAATCGAAATCATTCGATGGTAAAAAAGATCGAGTAAATCATCGATTATTCATCGATTGTGCCCATCGCTAGTCAATGGGTTAAAACTCTTTCTCCACGGATAAAATGTCAAAACAACTTAGGTAATAAGGAAGTTGAGTCCTTTTATTTTCTTTTTTTTATCAATGTTCAAAGGCAAACTTAAATACCGGTATCTTTTTATTTTATTTTAAAGTTGGTTTTCATAATTAAATTAATTCAATAAGTTTGAATTTTATTAAGCCCGCGAAAACGGCGGCAAGAGCATAATACCGTGCAGCAGGGTTCGTGACGTAACCCGGTCCTTGCTTGTGTGAAATATAAGGGAAAATATTAACAAAACCGGGACACGCTTAATATGGACGAAAAAATAAATTAAAAAAGTTGTAGTTGTTAGATATTTACTAGTACTAATCAATTCAGTTACCGGAATTTCGAAAAAAGTGCATTTTAATGGTTATTTTTTAAACTTAAAAACACAAAATGTCATTTTTCAACGAAACTTGCAACAGTTCCTAACATAGCGGTCGGTGATCTTATTTAATCTACATGAACATATTTTTTATAAGTCAAAATATTTTTCACTCAACTTCCCTATTGCAATAATATTGATGCAAAACTTTACCTAACACCAACATTTTTTTAATTTTCTACCCGAATTGAGATTGTGGTTTATTGGCTTTTACTTATTTAGAAACAATATTACTGGTGAATACCACTCTCTTTTCGCATTACTTTGTCACGAGGCCGCCCACACAGGCTTCTGATACTTCCTACGAGCAGAACTAACTTATCAATGCTGATGCCCTTGGGGAGATTTACTAGGTTAATTAACTGCCTTGCAGGATATGTGGATATTTTCAGATGTCCTTTAACAAGTTTAAGCGCAAAGTATTAATTAACCTTTGTCCTAAATGTAACCTTAAATATTTATGATGCAAACCAAATTTTAATTTTCTTTGTTGCTTTTGCAATGTTGGTTTTTATATTGTTTTTGCAAAATGGATAAATAGAGAATTTATCCAACGTGTGCTGAGCAAAGCAGTTATGTGTAAACATCAACATTGGTACGTACAAATTTTTCAATTAAATCAAAACATCCAATATTTTTATTATGTGAATATGGAAACATTACACAAATATGAAAGATCATTCATTATCATATTACCTTATTCATAACTAGTATAAAGGGCAGTCTTGATTTATACAGAATAGAGCATGCATATAGCATGTTGGACATGAAGGTGACGGGCGCCACGCTGCGCACTGTATCCAGTACATAGACTATCACGGTGGGGCGAGACGAAGCCAACGTCTCCGTGATAATGGCGCCGGAAGCCGACCATGTGAAAACTTCAATTTGACCTGGAAAATAATACAAAAATATTAATAATATATATGTATATAGACATGTATGAATAGAACAATGTTTCACATAATTTTCAAAAATGTGTTTCTAGTCCTATGACTTCTCAGCCCGTACAATACAAATGTTAATTGTAGCCATTTTTTGCCTTGGTTGTAGAAACCATAATCAATGAAAATTGTCAAACGCCACCACAGTTTAAAAAATAGATAACTTGCCAAATGTAGAGATATTTTCTTTACACAAAATATGAGCTTGTAAATTTAAAAAATAACCTTATCTGCATGATATATGAATTAGAAAAATACTTAACTTATTACACTGTTTATATTCCCACATATTTATGCTCAAAAGATTTTGACCTCTCATGAAAAATTGGTCCAAATTTAATATAGATAGGCAGTATGATATCAAGCCAACAATATTTCTAGTACAAATGATAGCAGAAATACGGTTATCATTTTCTTTACATACTATGTACACCTTTAGATAATAATTAGCATTGTCGTAGTTGTTACCATTGAGAAATTTAAAAAAATGGTATTGAACAATTTTACCTGGAGTGTCTATGATGCAATATTTGTGCTTCTCGCCAGCTTTCTCTATCAAATCTACAACCTGCCCAAACTTTGTAGAAAACAAATTGAGAGAAGTTACTATTCCTCCATTGGGTCCGAGGCCGTACTGTTTCATTACCTCCTTGTAGTTCACTGTGTCTCTTATGTCTGAAAAATAGAAACATTATAATAATATTATTACATTAATACACTATTTATATTCGCCAGCTTATGAACATTAACCGTACCATTTCTGAGAATAAATATTCAAGTATAATTTTTATAACACCTTAAGAACTTAAACAAAGTTATAGTTACATCAAAGAAAAACAAACATTAATGATATTTTTATCTGTTACCTATGTTCGCCGGATATGGTACATCATAACAAGCTGGGTCGAGATTCACTATGTATGGTTTATATTCATTATAATTATGAGATGATAGCCGTTTTACAAAAGATGTTTTTCCTGCTCCTGCCATACCTAAAACATTTTCAAAACTATACATACAGATTCACTTTGATTCCACGACATTGATTGAGGTTTCGAATTCGCGAAACCTTTTGTATTTTGCAAACAATTAAACAAAACTCATTTCGAAAATGTGCAATGGAAATATAATGTTATATCAAACCGATTTTCGTACTCACCTAAAACAATTAAACATATTGGTTGATTACTGGGAGTTTCTTTTGTAGCTTGCTCCTTTGAGGAGGTTGCCTCCGTTTCAATTTCCATTTTAAAGAATTTAGAAGTAAAATTATTTACAAAACAGCAGCCGAATTCATAACCTCAAATAACAAACAAACGTCAGTCGGACAGATAATGACCATAAATAAACCACTGGATAATAGCGATGGGAATGATCGAAACTTTTATATAATCGATTTTTTTTAATCGAGACATCACAATAATCGAATGATTAATCGATTTTTTGCTCGGAGTTCGGGAGCAATAGCTACGGTCAGGGGCAGGATTTTTGTCTGTGACGGGGGGGGGGGGGGGTAGGAAGCCGAAAATTATTATGGTGCATCATGTATGGCAACGCTTATTGTTTGTTGTAATTTTATTTGTTGTATGTTTAATAATATGAAAATAAATATAATATGACATTTTTGATCAAAAACAATCTCTAAATAACATGTTTAAATAACGCAACATTAGTAAGTAAGTACTGCAACAATATTTCAATCACCGTTTTTCTTTCCTGGCAATGGCAAATTGGCAAATTCCTTTTTGTTTGATGGCAACATTAGTGTTATTCCATTTTCCACGAATTTCAAATATGTGGGCATCTCACAACAATAAAATTACTAATAAGATATTTAGTTTAGCCGGTTGGTACAAATTCCCATTAATAATATTGACAGTGTGTCTGTGTTTAATACGAAGATAATAATTTTATGTCGTTTTTGTTAAAAAATAACCTCTAAATAACATGTAGGTTATGGACACCTTTTCGTATGCAATTATTTGTATTTATATCGGACTGTGCATTCGAATGGATTCTGACATCGAGAAGCGAGAATCGATTTCAAGTTCGATGACGTTTCAAACCGATTGTCTCGGCCGTGCATTCGAAAGAATTTTGACATCGAGAAGCGAGAATCGATTCCAAGTTCGATGACGTTTCAAACCGATTCTCTCGGACTGTGCATTCGAATGAATTTGACATCGAGAAGTGAGAATCGATTTTTCTATGGAAATGAATCGAAATCATTCGATGGTAAAAAAGATCGAGTAAATAATCGATTATTCATCGATTGTGCCCATCGCTATTTCAAACCGATTCTCTCGGACTGTGCATTCGAATGAATTTGACATCGAGAAGCGAGAATCGATTTTTCTATGGAAATGAATCGAAATCATTCGATGGTAAAAAAGATCGAGTAAATAATCGATTATTCATCGATTGTGCCCATCGCTAGTTCAGACTAGCGATGGGAATGATCGAAACTTTTATATAATCGATTTTTTTTAATCGAGACATCACAATAATCGAATGATTAATCGATTTTTTGCTCGGAGTTCGGGAGCAATAGCTACGGTCAGGGGCAGGATTTTTGTCTGTGACGGGGGGGGGGGGGTAGGAAGCCGAAAATTATTATGGTGCATCATGTATGGCAACGCTTATTGTTTGTTGTAATTTTTGGTATGCATTTCACAACATAACAATTATTGTTAAGCTACTTAGTTTAGCCCATTGGTAAAAATTTCCATTAAAAATATTTATGTATGTTTAATAATATGAAAATAATTATAATTATATGACATTTTTGTCAAAAACAATAAATAATTATAATAATGATTATAACAACAATAATAAATTTTGATAAATAACATGTTTAAATAACGCAACATTAGTAAGTAAGTACTGCAACAATATTTCAATCACCGTTTTTATTTCCTGGCAATGGCAAATTCCTTTTTGTTTGATGGCAACATTAGTGTTATTCCATTTTCCACGAATTTCAAATATGAGGGCTGTTTAGTGTTGAAATAACTTTAGGACATTAATCCATTATACCCATGTTCCTTACCAAATATTCCTTCCTTGTGATTCCCTTCCTTTCACAATAAGGCCCTTACCCAAGAAGCAAAGAAGATGATTTAAAACACTTGAAAATAGAACACTTTTGCACTTCCTTTTTTTGAATAAAAACATTCAGTTGTTCTTGAAAATTCGACCAAGCTGGTACAAGCATTTCGCAAATCTCGCAAATAACAATAATATAAATATATTATAATTGTCGTGAAGACCATCGGGTCATCATCATTGGAAAGTGATCGTAAAGAAGAACTGGGAGCTGTCACCTCATCATCAAGGTAAGGGCCATTCCTATCGTTTCCTTCCTCCCTTGTCGATTTAAAAACACAATCTAATACACTCGTAATTTCGCCACATAATTTAGTTTTACAGTCCACACGGTGTCATCGGACACTTAACATTTTGGTCCTTGTAGCCGGATATAAATCACATTCCCGCTAAATTACATATTGTTGTTTTTTAGCAAAAAATTCGCCAAATTGAATATCGTTTCAATTCAAATGATTGTGTTTTTAAACTCGCATCCTTTCAATTCCGTTCCTGTCGTAAAGCTATTTCAACAATAATTCATTATTACGCATAAAGATTAATAATTAATTAATCATATTGACATGATATTCTTTGCAATTTCGGTAGCATTCTATAGGTTAGGTAGGCATCAGTCTGCATCAGTCTGAGAGCGGTTACGCGTCGCATCGGTAAGGTAGAGCCCTGTTAATGGTAAAGTAGAGCTCTGCTTCCATAGAGACGCAGTAGAGTTTATGTTTACATTTCGTTTATGATTTCGTTGTCAAGGTAAGCTTGTGATGGCTTCAACACTACGATCGAAAGAAAAAAAAAAGCATCTTCTTTATCGGAAGAGCTCATACAAATTTTTCCCACCTAAACGAAATTTCAAATCGACTACACTAGCGACCGCTATTGAAAAGGACAGAAAAATCACAATCTGAGAAGGGCTGAGGTAAATAAAGGTGATGACATAATGAAGGGCTCGAAGTTTTCAAATCGATACCACGTTTAAAATTTATCAATATTGAATGTAAGCCGACACTTCAGACCGTCCATAAATTTAAAATCCTAGAGCGTGTCGAAGAGAGTTTGTTTAGTAACAAAAAAAACTTACATGGTTTTGAGGAATAAATGGGGTAATTAAGCCCAAATTACCACTACAGAATACAGACGGAGTATTGATAAAACCAATTAAAATTAACGACGTATACAATCTATGAATTAGTGCTATAGATCGAGATTTTTCGAAAGGTAAACAAAACACTCAGATTAAAAGTAAATAAGATTTTTACTTTTGGATACACAAAAAAATGAAGCCAAACAGGTACGTACTAGACCATAGAGCTATTTGGAACGCATTAAGAAAATGAATTCTGAATTAATAAGGTGATATTAGTTATTACCAGACAAAGTTTTACGAATATTATATCTGATCATGAAAAGGGACGAAAGATAAAAAAAATAGTTGTAAACATCTACGGACGCGGAAAATGAATTATTTGCACGAAACTGCAAGGAATGTGGTGAATCAAGTAAATGACAGAAACAATTTCATGTCACCATGAGAATTAAGCCGAAATACTACTGAATTCAATTTTACCTGCCGCAAATTTTAAACAAAAATAAATGGGAGAGTGCGAGAGTGATAATTATTTCAGATGTAAAGTCACAATTAGCCGAGATAATTTACCGATTATTAAGGAAAGACCGATTGCAGAATTCTAGAAAAAGTTTAAAGCAAAATTGCATCAAAAGGGTGAGTTACACTTATCGGCGGCCAGATAATGAAATAATTAAAACGGACATATTTAATTTTGGAGAGAGAGGGTCATGGAAAATAACATATCAATGAAAGTTGAAATAGTCTGAACTCTCAATTATAAAACGCCCTAACGAAAGACGAGATGTACGTCCTGAGTCCACGCCTGGCACCTTTTTTTGGACAAGATATTCGAAGGGCTGGATACCATGTGGCGGTAGGCAGTAAGAGTCGAGGGTCGAGGATCGAAGGAAGACGAGGCTATAGAGTGCTAGCAGTGATAAGATCGTTCGTATTTAACAAAACAATTGATCAAATATTATAAAAACGAGTGATAAGACATAATCCACCGAAGAATTAAAAAGTCGTGATAAACAGTGACAAGTGTTTGTTAATGTTGGGAGAAAATATCCATCGTAATATTAAAGAATTTTTAAGGTTGTGACTTCGTGAGAAGCAATAGTTCGTGTACATAAATTAATTATTCGGCTTGTTAAAATACTCTATTGAAAATTAGCTGCAGTGAATGACAGTGCGCCGCGGGTGAATTAATTAAATAATAAAATTAATTTGAATTATCAAAACCAAAATAATAACCAAAGTGAATGAAATACTTAGCTTCTGTGAGTTAATAATAACCTAACTTTGTGTTTTAAAAATAGAAGGGAGTGCATCGCGTGAATTTTGATTTGAAATATAAAATTAGTCTAGTCAATAATAACGTACAAATATCATTTTCAAACTTGTACACACAAAATAATAATATCAAAACAACATCAAAATAAATAACCTACATACAAATGTCACCTTCGATCTTCCGCGAGCATAATAATAATATAAAATAAACTATTGCTTGTTTTGAATCCCCCAATTTGAAATTGTTCAACGATAATAAACAATACCTACGCGCTTGTAGTTTCTTCAATATATCATATAATCAAGATAATACAAATATTCAAAATAATATCAATAAATACCTACGTATAAATGTCATCTTCGATAATATTGTTAACAAATAATAATTAATAACCTACGTATTTTCTTAAACTCAAATAAAAGTGTGACATAGAGTCATGGGTGTTACTACTTCTGGGGACTAAATTACCGAATCATAGTGACAGGGAGGTTTTTTACTTTTAATATTTTCCCCACATGTACGTAATCAGGCTTCGTTCAGGTGAGTGAAAGAAACATTTTAATTAAATTACAGGTCGTACATGGTCCCGATACCTGAGAGGATCTGCCAATCTACAAAACCAATGATAAAAGAAGTTATGTTCCAGGATATAATTGTGTTTTAAATATTATTCTCAATGTGTAATTACGAGATTTGTCCCAAATTAAATCTATTATCAATGTGGGTTCAACGAACTTATATTTTTTGCGTGCTAGAAAGGACGAGACGAATGCGTATAAAAAAGGATCCCGGCCATAAATCGTAGCCGTACAGTCATCCAAATTAGAAGGTTTTTTTCTGAGGTATGCCGAGCCAAAGTGGAGTGACGGAAGCATCCATACCATACTGGATGTTGGTCCAAAAATGAAATTTGGAGAATTGAATTTAAACATTATAATTGTTTACTAACAACAATATTATCATGTCAAATTTCTTTCAGGCTTCCTTACAAAATATGAAATCAACATTATTTCGGTAATGTTTTCTCAATCAGACCCTTCCAAAATCCCGCTTGACCTGCGAAATATAGACTTCACGATTGGGGAATGCAATAGCGTTCACTGAAATTATATCCCCACAAGATATGAGACAAAGAGGGCTTTTTTTCTTACGCTATCATGCGATAGGGGATGTCAACGTAAACTTAGCATTCACGCGGGGTACTGGAAGTTAATCCCTTTCGCGGGGTCATGCAGAGTGAAAAGGCATGAAAGACAGAATAAAAAGAAAATGCCACTTGGAATGGTAGGGTATGATTCGCTGACGGAGGCGTTTCGACCGAAGGTATCCCAAGTTTTGCGAAGTTATGTGGAGGGGACGTCGGCGTGGTATTCCGTGAGAATAAGTCTGTAGCACTATTGCATACTACCAGTAGTGTCGACCTGAAAGCAAACATAGTTTTTACAAGGTAGAAGTTATGTCAGCTCTTGGAGGCGAGGAACGCAAGCCAATGATTATCCTCGTAGGAGACGAAAGGATCATCTCAAACGGCTCCGTACGCACTCAACGCGAGTAGAGTCATGATAAGGGAAGAAATGGACATACCCCTTCTAGAATCAGTCGAGTTAAAATCAAATCTGGAGGATAGGAAGTCGGGATAATACTGGAAGTGACATGAGGACTCTGCGCGCTTTCATCTGGCGTGAAGGGACCCTTTCGTAGCAATGAAGTTCATGCAAGAGAACAAAATCAGGACTTAAGGACCATCCTAGCAAACGTAATGATTGAGTCTTTGTCCGGAATGTTGGTCACCAGTATCTATTTGGTTAGAGGAGGAGCCGACTTATTCAGGAAACAACATTCCCCAGATCCTCCTATCACCCCTCCTCACCTTCCCCTTCCCCAGTACATGTAGTGTATACTAATAACAATAATAACTTGACCATTTAGGTTCAGTACGACGACATTGAGAGCTTCGCAAGGATCCCGACATGTATTTCATAATACACACTGTTCACGTAATGTAAAAATAACCCAATGTAAACCTATAGACAGAAAAAAATCGGGTAAGAAAACTACGACTTTGAATTTTATAAACCGGCTGACAATTCACTGTAGGATTAGCGTCAATGACACTCCGTTCAAGTTGAGAAAAGGCGGGTAATACGAGTATAGGTTTGAAAATAAAATAAAACAATCTAAAAAACGGGGTCAGTTTATCAAACGAGATTCTTTCACACTTTACTCCAAAAGAATCTGAGGTTACCACACACTACATTATTTCCTCTACATGTGTATGCGTATTAATTTACACATTCAAATGTAATTACCGAATCAAAAAATCACACAACGTGGTGAATAGGAATAATGTGCAATAAAATCTTAAATCTTATTTACTGTGAGAAAATCGCAGGGGTTTAAGGAAAAGTTAGGTGTAGCTAGATACAAAGGGTATATTGATCGAAGGCCAAAAGATAAGGGTAGCGTAGCCAGTAGATCCCGACAGCTAGTGTTAAAGGGAAAGAATAGAAAAACCAAGGATAGACGACTACGGATCAGTACAACGGGTGCCGGGTAGCCCCACAGGTACATTACAGGAGGTCCCGAGACCCATAGAAGTTAGTAAGGCCAGGGGTAGGTTCACTACAACTGTTGCCGTGACCAAAGGAGAAAGTTTTACAAGTGGAAGATTTTCGAAACTAATAATAAATTGGAAATAATAAGCTTTTCGAAATTAAAAATAAATTGGAAAAAATAAATAACTTGAACTAAAATTGAAAAACCGAACCTAAAATGAATAGAGGAATTTGTCCCGCGTGTTCCGAGCGTATTTTAAACATTTCGGTCGGGGAATAAATAAACATGGAATACGGGTCGACTCTATGCACAAAAAATAGGGTAGCTAACGATAAGATTTATGACTCTTGCGTTTAGGGTAGGTCGGAGACAAAAAAATATGGGTCCTTGCCGTTAAAATTACTTGAACAAATGACTAGACGAAAGAAAATAAATTATCAAATAGTCACTCAGAATAATAATAATGATAAAATTAATACATAAAAAATAATAATAAAATAAAAACATAACTAATTAACCATCGCGCCGTTTCCTCGCAGGGGTGGGCAGAGACGACAGATCTTGGCACACACTCTTTGCCTCATTCACATTCATACATCTTCTAATACACACATATTCCGACAAAATAAAAATAGATAAACCAAAATAATCAAAACCATAATAATAAATAAGCTAAACTGATTTGGGCGATTTGTATAGCGTCGGGTTATGCAAAAAAATCAATACGGTACGAATTAAAAAAAAAACATATCTGAAATCTGACTTTAACTACAGTCTAGACATAACATTATAAACGAGTTAGTCAAATAAAAATAAATGAGTAGAGACATTGTGCTATCCAACTTCCGATAAGATTGAAGAATAAAAATAAAAATGAAGGAGAACTTTTTAGAGATCATTGTACGCGATAAATCTTATACATTTAAACATTGCTAAATGTTAAAAAACGTAAATAATAAAAATATAAAACTAGGAAAAAATGAATTAGTAATTAAAGACAATTAAATCTAAAATCATACATGAAGTAATTACGCGTAAAATGTATTGCGTTCTCAAGTACACACCTACAAATAAAAAAATAGAGCATCCGGGGTAACCATCCATCATTGACGTTCAGTCTTGTTTAGAAACAGGTACCTAGTCAAGTAGATAAATGAACCCAACAAAAAAACATAGGAGGGACAGGTCCGAATTGGATAAAAATAAAAATAAAAAATAAAAACAAAAAAGTGAATAAATAAAAAAAACCGACATACAAGAGAAGAGGGAGTATAATCTTAGGGGGGGGGGAATACAATCTTAGGGGGGGGGAGTAGGACAGCAAGGGAGAGAGAAAGATTTGTACAAGTAGGAACATACGAATGGATCGCCGACGGAAAATGGAACTAGTTTCAACAAATAACACATGAAGTAAATGGGACGGAACCCTGCAAGATTTAATAGCAAGGATCAGGGGTACAGAACATTAGTAGAAAATTGAAGGAATTAAATGACCTATGGTGAGTTCTAATCCCATCGACTAACACTAGGAGGCGTGTTTACCGCTGGATTTAAAACTCTAGGGGGGCTGTGATGGCTTCAACACTACGATCGAAAGAAAAAAAAAAGCATCTTCTTTATCGGAAGAGCTCATACAAATTTTTCCCACCTAAACGAAATTTCAAATCGACTACACTAGCGACCGCTATTGAAAAGGACAGAAAAATCACAATCTGAGAAGGGCTGAGGTAAATAAAGGTGATGACATAATGAAGGGCTCGAAGTTTTCAAATCGATACCACGTTTAAAATTTATCAATATTGAATGTAAGCCGACACTTCAGACCGTCCATAAATTTAAAATCCTAGAGCGTGTCGAAGAGAGTTTGTTTAGTAACAAAAAAAACTTACATGGTTTTGAGGAATAAATGGGGTAATTAAGCCCAAATTACCACTACAGAATACAGACGGAGTATTGATAAAACCAATTAAAATTAACGACGTATACAATCTATGAATTAGTGCTATAGATCGAGATTTTTCGAAAGGTAAACAAAACACTCAGATTAAAAGTAAATAAGATTTTTACTTTTGGATACACAAAAAAATGAAGCCAAACAGGTACGTACTAGACCATAGAGCTATTTGGAACGCATTAAGAAAATGAATTCTGAATTAATAAGGTGATATTAGTTATTACCAGACAAAGTTTTACGAATATTATATCTGATCATGAAAAGGGACGAAAGATAAAAAAAATAGTTGTAAACATCTACGGACGCGGAAAATGAATTATTTGCACGAAACTGCAAGGAATGTGGTGAATCAAGTAAATGACAGAAACAATTTCATGTCACCATGAGAATTAAGCCGAAATACTACTGAATTCAATTTTACCTGCCGCAAATTTTAAACAAAAATAAATGGGAGAGTGCGAGAGTGATAATTATTTCAGATGTAAAGTCACAATTAGCCGAGATAATTTACCGATTATTAAGGAAAGACCGATTGCAGAATTCTAGAAAAAGTTTAAAGCAAAATTGCATCAAAAGGGTGAGTTACACTTATCGGCGGCCAGATAATGAAATAATTAAAACGGACATATTTAATTTTGGAGAGAGAGGGTCATGGAAAATAACATATCAATGAAAGTTGAAATAGTCTGAACTCTCAATTATAAAACGCCCTAACGAAAGACGAGATGTACGTCCTGAGTCCACGCCTGGCACCTTTTTTTGGACAAGATATTCGAAGGGCTGGATACCATGTGGCGGTAGGCAGTAAGAGTCGAGGGTCGAGGATCGAAGGAAGACGAGGCTATAGAGTGCTAGCAGTGATAAGATCGTTCGTATTTAACAAAACAATTGATCAAATATTATAAAAACGAGTGATAAGACATAATCCACCGAAGAATTAAAAAGTCGTGATAAACAGTGACAAGTGTTTGTTAATGTTGGGAGAAAATATCCATCGTAATATTAAAGAATTTTTAAGGTTGTGACTTCGTGAGAAGCAATAGTTCGTGTACATAAATTAATTATTCGGCTTGTTAAAATACTCTATTGAAAATTAGCTGCAGTGAATGACAGTGCGCCGCGGGTGAATTAATTAAATAATAAAATTAATTTGAATTATCAAAACCAAAATAATAACCAAAGTGAATGAAATACTTAGCTTCTGTGAGTTAATAATAACCTAACTTTGTGTTTTAAAAATAGAAGGGAGTGCATCGCGTGAATTTTGATTTGAAATATAAAATTAGTCTAGTCAATAATAACGTACAAATATCATTTTCAAACTTGTACACACAAAATAATAATATCAAAACAACATCAAAATAAATAACCTACATACAAATGTCACCTTCGATCTTCCGCGAGCATAATAATAATATAAAATAAACTATTGCTTGTTTTGAATCCCCCAATTTGAAATTGTTCAACGATAATAAACAATACCTACGCGCTTGTAGTTTCTTCAATATATCATATAATCAAGATAATACAAATATTCAAAATAATATCAATAAATACCTACGTATAAATGTCATCTTCGATAATATTGTTAACAAATAATAATTAATAACCTACGTATTTTCTTAAACTCAAATAAAAGTGTGACATAGAGTCATGGGTGTTACTACTTCTGGGGACTAAATTACCGAATCATAGTGACAGGGAGGTTTTTTACTTTTAATATTTTCCCCACATGTACGTAATCAGGCTTCGTTCAGGTGAGTGAAAGAAACATTTTAATTAAATTACAGGTCGTACATGGTCCCGATACCTGAGAGGATCTGCCAATCTACAAAACCAATGATAAAAGAAGTTATGTTCCAGGATATAATTGTGTTTTAAATATTATTCTCAATGTGTAATTACGAGATTTGTCCCAAATTAAATCTATTATCAATGTGGGTTCAACGAACTTATATTTTTTGCGTGCTAGAAAGGACGAGACGAATGCGTATAAAAAAGGATCCCGGCCATAAATCGTAGCCGTACAGTCATCCAAATTAGAAGGTTTTTTTCTGAGGTATGCCGAGCCAAAGTGGAGTGACGGAAGCATCCATACCATACTGGATGTTGGTCCAAAAATGAAATTTGGAGAATTGAATTTAAACATTATAATTGTTTACTAACAACAATATTATCATGTCAAATTTCTTTCAGGCTTCCTTACAAAATATGAAATCAACATTATTTCGGTAATGTTTTCTCAATCAGACCCTTCCAAAATCCCGCTTGACCTGCGAAATATAGACTTCACGATTGGGGAATGCAATAGCGTTCACTGAAATTATATCCCCACAAGATATGAGACAAAGAGGGCTTTTTTTCTTACGCTATCATGCGATAGGGGATGTCAACGTAAACTTAGCATTCACGCGGGGTACTGGAAGTTAATCCCTTTCGCGGGGTCATGCAGAGTGAAAAGGCATGAAAGACAGAATAAAAAGAAAATGCCACTTGGAATGGTAGGGTATGATTCGCTGACGGAGGCGTTTCGACCGAAGGTATCCCAAGTTTTGCGAAGTTATGTGGAGGGGACGTCGGCGTGGTATTCCGTGAGAATAAGTCTGTAGCACTATTGCATACTACCAGTAGTGTCGACCTGAAAGCAAACATAGTTTTTACAAGGTAGAAGTTATGTCAGCTCTTGGAGGCGAGGAACGCAAGCCAATGATTATCCTCGTAGGAGACGAAAGGATCATCTCAAACGGCTCCGTACGCACTCAACGCGAGTAGAGTCATGATAAGGGAAGAAATGGACATACCCCTTCTAGAATCAGTCGAGTTAAAATCAAATCTGGAGGATAGGAAGTCGGGATAATACTGGAAGTGACATGAGGACTCTGCGCGCTTTCATCTGGCGTGAAGGGACCCTTTCGTAGCAATGAAGTTCATGCAAGAGAACAAAATCAGGACTTAAGGACCATCCTAGCAAACGTAATGATTGAGTCTTTGTCCGGAATGTTGGTCACCAGTATCTATTTGGTTAGAGGAGGAGCCGACTTATTCAGGAAACAACATTCCCCAGATCCTCCTATCACCCCTCCTCACCTTCCCCTTCCCCAGTACATGTAGTGTATACTAATAACAATAATAACTTGACCATTTAGGTTCAGTACGACGACATTGAGAGCTTCGCAAGGATCCCGACATGTATTTCATAATACACACTGTTCACGTAATGTAAAAATAACCCAATGTAAACCTATAGACAGAAAAAAATCGGGTAAGAAAACTACGACTTTGAATTTTATAAACCGGCTGACAATTCACTGTAGGATTAGCGTCAATGACACTCCGTTCAAGTTGAGAAAAGGCGGGTAATACGAGTATAGGTTTGAAAATAAAATAAAACAATCTAAAAAACGGGGTCAGTTTATCAAACGAGATTCTTTCACACTTTACTCCAAAAGAATCTGAGGTTACCACACACTACATTATTTCCTCTACATGTGTATGCGTATTAATTTACACATTCAAATGTAATTACCGAATCAAAAAATCACACAACGTGGTGAATAGGAATAATGTGCAATAAAATCTTAAATCTTATTTACTGTGAGAAAATCGCAGGGGTTTAAGGAAAAGTTAGGTGTAGCTAGATACAAAGGGTATATTGATCGAAGGCCAAAAGATAAGGGTAGCGTAGCCAGTAGATCCCGACAGCTAGTGTTAAAGGGAAAGAATAGAAAAACCAAGGATAGACGACTACGGATCAGTACAACGGGTGCCGGGTAGCCCCACAGGTACATTACAGGAGGTCCCGAGACCCATAGAAGTTAGTAAGGCCAGGGGTAGGTTCACTACAAGCTGTAAAGAGTGACAGTGTTTTTACGCGGTTGTTATTGTTTTTTGTTTGGTTTGAATATTTTTTGGTTTTAAATATTCAAAAATGGCATCCAATTCAATTAAATATAAATTGTCAGTGCTGGATATGGAGAGTATTCGTGCGTCTGCTTTGAAAGCAATTCAAACAATGAATTTATCTGACAAAGATGCTTTCAAAATACGTTACACAGATCTCGTAATTGTACGAGAAAACTTTATTCAGGCTCATATATCTCTGGAAGCTACAAAAAAGAATGAGGCTGATGTAACGGTATTACAATCGAAATATTCGGAGATACAAAATATGTATTACGAAATACAATCATATTTTAACCAACTGTTTCCTGAAAAGTCAACAGTTGCAATCGACAATAAAACAATGAACTATAATTTGACTAATGTTTCGTTACCTAAGTTGAATTTGATAGTCTTTTCTGGAATTTCAACAGAATGGATGAATTTTATTAATACTTTTGACTCGTTAATTCATTCAAATAATTCATTAAATTCCGTTCAAAAAATGCAATATTTATTAACTAGTCTCACTGGTGAGGCATTAATATGCGTAAAACATTTGCCGATTTCGGAAGGAAATTACTTTATTGCTTATCATATTCTAAAGACGAGGTATGATAATGTACGCCTAATGGCTGATATACACGTGGAGGTAATTTTGTCATCCCAGCCCGTAAAGGCTCATGACAATTTGAGGCAATTTATTTCAATGCTGAAAGAAAACATTGCCGCTTTGGAAGTTTTAAATTTTCCGGTACGTGAATGGAGTTTCATATTGTTACATATTGTTCTACGCAAATTACCAAAAGAATTGCGTATTGATTTTGAGTTACAACATAAGTCGGAAAAAATTCCTTCATTCGATCTACTATTGCAGTTTTTGGAGGGACAATGCTTAGCTAAGGAAATGGCGTCAGGTATTATTCCGGAACATATGACACAAAAGGAAAATGTTAATAAAGTTCCATCGAAGGCCTATAATTTTAAAAGTCGTTCGAGCAATAATAGTAATGTTAATTCGTTTGTATCGAATATTGAAATCAAGTGTCTTGCTTGCAAATCGCCACATGCTCTTCATAAATGTGACAAATTTTTAAACCTTTCTGCAAAGGATAGATACTCATTCGTAAAAGAACATAATCTATGCCTTAATTGTTTGGTCCAAGGGAGACATAATGCGAAAAATTGTCAATCTCGCTCTTCTTGCAAGCATTGTCAAGCAAGACATCATACCCTGTTGCATTTTCCAAAGAAAATGTTGGAAAATCCAGAACCTCAAGAAAATTCGTCGGAACCAATTGCTTTGACAACGGTGTACAATAAAACTAACACATCGGTGTTATTATCTACAGCCTATGTTGAAATATTGGACAAAAATGGCGTTTTCAAAAAGGCTAGAGTTTTGCTCGATAGCGCCAGCCAGGCTAATTTCATTTCGGAGAATTGCGTCAAACGCTTAGGTTTGCCTCGTCAAAAGAAGCAGTCACTTGCAGTGCTAGGTATTGGCAACATTCCTACAATTAATTCCAACGGATTAATAAAAACACAATTTCGTCCCGTCGCCTCGAAGGAATCTGGTATTACGACAGATTTCCTTATTTTGAATAACATTTGTTCAAATATGCCGTCATCTCGTATCGTCGAGCATGAGTGGTCACACATCGCAGGACTCCAATTGGGAGACCCTACATTCTACATACCTTCAGAAATTGATATCCTATTCGGAAGTGATATCTTTGCGTCGCTATTGTGCTCAGGTAAATTAATTGGCAATCAAAATGAACCTGTAGCCATTGAAACCAAATTAGGTTGGGTTTTGATGGGAAGTGTCAAACCATCAAATCATTCTATTAACTCATTTTTCACTTCAATGGAGGAATCAATAGATGAAAAACTTAAATGTTTCTGGGAAATCGAAAACGTTCCTCTTTTGAAGAAAATTCAATCGCCTGATGAACTTCGTTGTGAACAATTATATGTTGAAAATACCTACCGTAACAAAGATGGGAGATATGTTGTATCATTACCATTCAAGGAAACCCCGGAGAAATTGGGAAAATCATATGACACAGCATTGTCACGTCTCACGCACTTAGAAAGGAGACTGGATCGAAATCCTGATTTTAAATCTCAATATATTTCGTTCATGAGAGAATACTTATCGTTAGGACACATGATGGAAATACCATCTCAATCGCCAATTGTTGGTAATTACTTCATACCTCATCATGGAATAATAAAGGAGACGAGTTCTACCACTCGCTTAAGGGTTGTTTTTGACGCAAGTGCTAAAACGTCATCGGGTATGTCATTGAACGACATTCTTTTGGTCGGTCCCAAATTACAAAAGGACATCGTCGAATTGATGTGTAATTTTCGAATACACAAAATCGTTTTTACCGCTGACATACGTCAAATGTATCGACAAATACTCATGGATAAGAACTCTCGCCGTTTCCAACGTATTTTGTGGCGAGAATCGCCTAGTCATCCTTTAACATTTTACATAACAGAACTTCCATCCCTCGCCAATCTAAGAATTGATCGCTATGTTACAACATGTCTACAAAGTCGTTGTATACTTGTTGGATTTTCAGATGCCTCTGAAAGAGGATATTGTGGAATTGTATATTTAGTTGTAATTAACAACAAAGAAATATCGAGCCATATTTTGTTGGCTAAGTCAAGGGTTGCACCCATCAAAGTGACATCTATCCCACGATTGGAGTTGCTTGGAGCAGTTTTATTGGCAAATTTGTTGACTTATTGTAAAGAAGTATACAAAGTTAGACTTCAAATAGAAAGAATCATCGCTTTCACGGATTCGACCATTGTATTGGCATGGTTGAAGACACCTTCGTTTCTTTGGCAGACTTTTATAGCAAATCGTGTCGAAGCTATAATTGAAAATATACCGTATGAACATTGGTATCATATTTTCTCGCAAGATAATCCTGCGGACTTGGGATCACGAGGAGTTTTTCCAAATGAAATCGCTGACGCATCGCTATGGTGGTACGGACCTAACATTCTATCATCACCTTTGGAAGAATGGTTACTAGTTAAACCTCAAACTATTCCCGCAGAACAACTACCAGAATACAAATCGAAAAACTTGATCTCATTCGTAACGAATGTGTCAACTTGTGACCAAGAGTTTCTACTGAAATTTTCTTCATTATCGAAATTATTACGTGTTATATCTTGGTGTCGTCGATTTATTAATAAATTACGTTCGAAATCAATTGGCACTTTCAACGTATTTTCCCCACTCTCTTTAAAAGAAAATAATTTATCTTTGACATGTTGCATTAAGCTTGTTCAAACTATTTATTTTCAACAAGATATAGACAGTATACAGTCGCATCATGTCTGTTCGACACAACTTCAAAAACTCGCTCCATTTATCGACGAAAATGGAATATTGAGAGTCGGTGGACGTATTCGTTATGCACAAATTTCGGAAAATGCTCGCCATCCTATTATTCGACATCGTCTGAGCGAATGCATTGTTTGTTTTAAAAATAACCCTAAATTCATAAATGCACCCGAAAACAACGACAAACTTGTGGATGCAACTGTCACTCGTTCAATTACCTGGCACTTTAATCCTCCCTCCGCACATCATTTCAACGGATTGTCGGAGGCTGGAATTAAGTCAACCAAACCCCATTTGAAACGGGTTGTGGGAGATCAAATCCTCACCTTTGAAGAACTAACCACAGTTCTGACTCGCGTCGAAGCAATTTTAAATTCGCGACCCATTGGAGCGCTATCGCCGGATCCATCTGAAATGGACCCGTTAACTCCTGCCCATTTTTTGATTGGGGCTCCCCTCGTTTCTGTTCTTGAAGAAGATTTTGTGGATGTACCAATGAATCGTTTATCGCGTTGGCAACTATTGAAACAAATGTCTCAACATTTTTGGAATCGTTGGCGGAAGGAATATCTACACACTCTTCAACAACGAAACAAGTGGGCTACGACAAACCCTAATTTGAAAGTTGACGACCTAGTTATGATTGATGATTCGCAATCAGCCCCCATGCGATGGCCTGTCAGACGAGTCGTTGAACTATTTCCCGGCGCTGATGGAATTATCCGTGTCGTTTCGGTATGTACTCCCCAGGGTGTTTTTAAACGTCCCGTGGTAAAACTGTATCGACTACCTATCGATTAAATATCTGTTTTGCTTAGTTTATAATTTTAATTTCGTTATTAATTCTTTGTTTTGTCCATTTAATTTTGTTTGTTGTCGTTTTCTTTTTTGCTTTCTTTTTCTTTCGTGTCGTTGATGCACAATTATTGAGAAAATCATCACATTTTCTCAAGGCCGGCGGAATGTTTAGTGTTGAAATAACTTTAGGACATTAATCCATTATACCCATGTTCCTTACCAAATATTCCTTCCTTGTGATTCCCTTCCTTTCACAATAAGGCCCTTACCCAAGAAGCAAAGAAGATGATTTAAAACACTTGAAAATAGAACACTTTTGCACTTCCTTTTTTTGAATAAAAACATTCAGTTGTTCTTGAAAATTCGACCAAGCTGGTACAAGCATTTCGCAAATCTCGCAAATAACAATAATATAAATATATTATAATTGTCGTGAAGACCATCGGGTCATCATCATTGGAAAGTGATCGTAAAGAAGAACTGGGAGCTGTCACCTCATCATCAAGGTAAGGGCCATTCCTATCGTTTCCTTCCTCCCTTGTCGATTTAAAAACACAATCTAATACACTCGTAATTTCGCCACATAATTTAGTTTTACAGTCCACACGGTGTCATCGGACACTTAACAGGCATCTCACAACAATAAAATTACTAATAAGATATTTAGTTTAGCCGGTTGGTACAAATTCCCATTAATAATATTGACAGTGTGTCTGTGTTTAATACGAAGATAATAATTTTATGTCGTTTTTGTTAAAAAATAACCTCTAAATAACATGTAGGTTATGGACACCTTTTCGTATGCAATTATTTGTATTTATATTTTTATATTTGTAGTTTATCATTAAATAAAGTTTTCTTACTATAGAAATCGTTTCATTTTTATTACAAACTAAGAAACACCTGTTAATTTCAAATAAAATCAAATATATTTGGTCATATAAAGCAGATATGAAAACATATTACCTACTTGCTGATTTTAGTAGAGTATTATTTACTGCCCTGAAGAAACTACGGTTTTAGCGAAACCCGGTCGGCATTAAATATAAAAATGGTATATACTAAGTTATTGCTTTATTTTAAATTAAATATACAATACCCAAATAGATGATACATAACCTCATAATAAACATTTTTAAATTGTTGAAAGCTATCACCATCGCAATTTTTTACGTATAAACTATACTGACAAACGTAAATCGTTACCTAAAAGTATTCATTCATAATTTAAAATTCGCACATCAGGTTGATTATAACATGTACCTATAAAATATTTCGTTTGACAAGCAAAATCACTTTCGATGACGTTTCAAGACTATGCATTCGAATTCTGACATCGAGAAGCGAGAATCGATTCCAAGTTCGATGACGTTTAAAACCGATTGTCTCGGACTGTGCATTCGAATGGATTCTGACATCGAGAAGCGAGAATCGATTTCAAGTTCGATGACGTTTCAAACCGATTGTCTCGGCCGTGCATTCGAAAGAATTTTGACATCGAGAAGCGAGAATCGATTCCAAGTTCGATGACGTTTCAAACCGATTCTCTCGGACTGTGCATTCGAATGAATTTGACATCGAGAAGCGAGAATCGATTTTTCTATGGAAATGAATCGAAATCATTTGATGGTAAAAAAGATCGAGTAAATAATCGATTATTCATCGATTGTGCCCATCGCTACCAGTGGATAATGACAACCAGAGTTTCTATGGTTATTGGATTTTTTTTATTCCAGGCCTGATCGGTACAATCGATATTACTTTCACGGTAGGTGCCTACCACCGTTTTTGTGAAAAATCACCTCAAGTTAGGTAGGTATATTTTTTTTTTTTTTTAAATTTATTT
Organism: Limnephilus auricula; assembly: GCA_951813805.1. Lineage (NCBI taxonomy): Eukaryota > Metazoa > Arthropoda > Insecta > Trichoptera > Limnephilidae > Limnephilus > Limnephilus auricula. The sequence continues at coordinate 10,308,022 of OX638388.1, read as the reverse complement.
ATTTGGCTTTCACCCATCAAGGGTGATCTTGGCCATATCTTAAAATTAGTTACATTACATTAGTTACACATAAAATGAGAGAAGATAAGGAAGTTGTACAGGTTCCCAAAAATAGGAACCTGTACAACTGTACACAACAACATAACAAGAACAAATGCATACAGATTTGACAAATATAGAAAAATAGTGAAGACAGTTAAATAAGTAGTCAGATGGTTATACAAGTTGCCGTAAAATACAGAGTTGTGTATTAAGAGTGATCATAACATTGTAGAGACGAAAGTTGTACAGATTCCCAAAAATAGGAACCTGTACAACTGTACACAACAACATAACAAGAACAAATGCATACAGATTTGACAAATATAGAAAAATAGTGAAGACAGTTAAATAAGTAGTCAGATGGTAGTAAGTAGTCAGTTGCCGTAAAATACAGAGTTGGTATTAAGAGTGATCATAACATTGTAGAGACGGAAGTTGTACAGATTCCCAAAAATAGGAACCTGTACAACTGTACACAACAACATAACAAGAACAAATGCATACAGATTTGACAAATATAGAAAAATAGTGAAGACAGTTAAATAAGTAGTCAGATGGTTATACAAGTTGCCGTAAAATACAGAGTTGTGTATTAAGAGTGATCATAACATTGTAGAGACGAAAGTTGTACAGATTCCCAAAAATAGGAACCTGTACAACTGTACACAACAACATAACAAGAACAAATGCATACAGATTTGACAAATATAGAAAAATAGTGAAGACAGTTAAATAAGTAGTCAGATGGTAGTAAGTAGTCAGTTGCCGTAAAATACAGAGTTGGTATTAAGAGTGATCATAACATTGTAGAGACGGAAGTTGTACAGGTAGGTATATACTATCCATTTAAATAATTTAGAACTACTAAGTAGTAATAATAACATCTTTTACAAGTCTTGTAAAAGATGTTATCAGCCATTTTAAACTGAAATCATTCAAATGTTTATTATTATTATATCTTTAATTTTCCATATTCTAATCAAAGTATCACGAAAATGGAAAAAGGATAACGATTATATTCAAAATAGACAATGATTATGCTCATCACTAATGAGTCTACTTCTTCTTCAATTTTTTTAAGGCTTTTTCACCATAGAGATTTTATGATTATGCTCTTCATTCTTTTTTTTTTAAGGCTTTTCATTCCCTCTTCTATTTTTCAGGCTTTTCATTTCATAACTTATTTATTGTTTTTGTGTGTAATTCGTAGAACTCCATTTTTTTATTATTTTTTTTTATTTATTTTAAATTAAATTGAATAATGTTTATTATTAAGTTCTGCAAGTGTTATAGTTTTTATTGTTGTGACAGCTGTTTCGGCTTACAAGGCCATTTTCAAACGAGTTTAGAATTTGAAAATGTTTAGAGTTTGAAAATGGCCTAGTAAGCCGAAACAGCTGTCACAATAATAAAAACTATAACACTTGCAGAACTTAACAATAAACATTATTAAATTTAATTTAAATTAAATTTAAAAAAAAAATAAAATCATAACTTTTTTGTTTTTTTATGGCTTTTCAACCTCAGGGAAGTGTTCCAGCCATGAACCTAAATGGTGTTTTGGGACCATGGTTTTAACCAGAAGGGCATTTAACCCCAAAAAAAATAGTATTTTAAAGGGAAAAATGAAGACATTTTGTCGGGAATATATAGTATTTTAAAAGGAAAAATGAAGACCTTAAATCAATCTTTCCATAAGTTGTTTATTAATTTGGTAGCTTATATAATTTACAAAAACTATTAAAAATAATTGAATGAAATTTTGATGTAGGTAATATTATTTACTTACACCAATTAAAAAAAAGAAAAAGAAGCAAGATTGATACTATTTTTCAAGCAAAACCACTTGATCGGCTCCTGGATAGACAGGCAGCTCAAGATTATACTTTTCAATAATGCCTTTTGGCAAAAATCGTCCTCCAAGATAATGAACTCCATCATACGATTTAGCACAATTTTTGGGTGCGGAGAGAGATATCAATAAGGAAGGTTTTATGATTGGACCTTCTGCAGGAGGACCATTATCCACATCCCAACCAGAAGGAATATCCACACTAAAAAATAAAGAAAATTTAATGGTTAAATTAACAGACTTTAGGTGGGCGAAAACAAGGAACCCGTTCGAGAAAATGAGATTTTTTTTAAACCAATACACGAGTATCTTTGAAAATAATAATACATATGTATATTTGAAAGAATTTTTTTGTATAGTACTCACCACACTCCAGCATTAAAAGTTTTGTCCAAAATTGTTAAGTACTTTGTAATTCCACAACAGAAGTTAAAGTGAGTGATGGGCCATTTAGTGAAGTTTTATGTGTAAAAAAATGTATGTATTTTATTACATTACAAAATAATTGGTTTTCACTTTGCTACCAATAAATTCAAAATAGAACAATTTGCGCATCTCCAGTGCACAAGAGTAAGCTTCCTTTTGATAAAATATTCTTCCACACAAAAGACAAGGACATAAGAAGATTTCCCCATCTTTTATCACATACACATATATATTTTTATTACTTAAATATTTATATATTTTATACATATAGTTGAGACCCTCACGGAGAGATTGGTGGACAATATTCATATAAAATATTTGACAGCAATGTCTTTCCAGGCATTTGAGTAGGACCGGCGTAAAAGGTAGAACTACTCTTCCCGCACAAAGTGTGTTCATATTAGAGATAGTAAAAAATTCTGCCCTGGTTTTTTTTTGCATTTGCGATTTGCAAATCAACTGGATATAGAACCGATTCCACATCGGTCTCGGTAATTGGAATCTCAGTGACTGAATGAACATCTCCAATATTAGATTTCTCCAATGAGATTTTTTTTAAACCAATACACGAGTATCTTTGAAAATAATAATACATATGTATATTTGAAAGAATTTTTTTGTATAGTACTCACCACACTCCAGCATTAAAAGTTTTGTCCAAAATTGTTAAGTACTTTGTAATTCCACAACAGAAGTTAAAGTGAGTGATGGGCCATTTAGTGAAGTTTTATGTGTAAAAAAATGTATGTATTTTATTACATTACAAAATAATTGGTTTTCACTTTGCTACCAATAAATTCAAAATAGAACAATTTGCGCATCTCCAGTGCACAAGAGTAAGCTTCCTTTTGATAAAATATTCTTCCACACAAAAGACAAGGACATAAGAAGATTTCCCCATCTTTTATCACATACACATATATATTTTTATTACTTAAATATTTATATATTTTATACATATAGTTGAGACCCTCACGGAGAGATTGGTGGACAATATTCATATAAAATATTTGACAGCAATGTCTTTCCAGGCATTTGAGTAGGACCGGCGTAAAAGGTAGAACTACTCTTCCCGCACAAAGTGTGTTCATATTAGAGATAGTAAAAAATTCTGCCATGGTTTTTTTTTGCATTTGCGATTTGCAAATCAACTGGATATAGAACCGATTCCACATCGGTCTCGGTAATTGGAATCTCAGTGACTGAATGAACATCTCCAATATTAAATTATAAAACAGTATTATTTTCCAACACCTTTCACTCTCCATTAAATTGAATATGAAGGGTTGTTTCAGGAATAATTATAATTTTATAGCTCATTCTGGAAGCATGATTTTTTTTTAATTTAGCCTAACGAATTGAAAAATACTGAAAACATAAACCTATAGACGCGTGATGTACACCAATTTGAAAGAAAACTGATTTCACCAACTTACGTAAGATGTTACAAACCCTTATCCCCAGAGGGGCCAATGAAATCGTTAAAGAAAAAGTTTTGACATTGTAATATGTTTCATCAATTTTTACATGAAGATAAAACTGAACCTACTGCGGGCACACAAAGACGCCCACAACATCTGTCGGTATATCTCTTCAGTAATTGAAAATCATATAACGTAAGTGCATTAAAAATCATATTTTATTACAATCAAATTTGTGCTTTCACGAACAAAATTTCTTACGAAAATTTCTTCTTAGGAACCGTTTCAACTCTTGAGAACTTATCAAAATTCAGTTTTATTATAGATATTTCTATATGGGATTATTAATTAGACTATTTACAAGAAACTCCATAGAAAATATTTAATGTGGATGCAAAATTAAAGTTTGCACGGCAGATTTTAACTAGAAAATATATCCGTTTGGAATGATTTTATAATAATTTTTTATAAATCCTACAAATTTAGGATGATTATTTAATTATAGGTGAATTCATTGGCTGTGTAACACTATAATTTCTTTATATGTTTACATACACAAATGTGGAGTAATGATTTTTTTAATGTGGGTGGAAAATTTTCAAAATTAATTTTCAAACGTGGCGAGTGCTCAAGGCCAATTTATTTATTTTGTGTGATCGCTCGAGTGGTTATGAGAATAAGGGGAGAGATTAAGAGATAATGCATCAGCAGTAGGCCTAACTTCATACTACATACCTGCAACACGCTACTTTGGTATCAGCAAGTGCAGTCATAATCGGTACCATTGTATCCCGAATCGGAGGTTTAAAGCTGAATCCGAATAACGCATCCACCACAATATCATAGTTGCTATCTATATCCGATGCTGTTGGACAGTCTGTAAGAGAGCGTATCCCGTGTTTCAAGCACTGATGGGCCAGATTTTGGTAGAGTGGTAGAGCTGTCAGCTTTGGGACGTATGTGTGAGGGTTGAACCCCATCATGGCCAAGTGGCGGGCGGCCACCAGGCCATCACCACCGTTGTTACCAGGGCCACAAACCACCAACACTCTACTGTGCCTAAAACAGAAAAAAATCAATGAAACAACAAAAGTTTAGAAATGACATATGGGCATTAGGTACTTAACCTTTTCAATGTAACCTATTCCATTATGTGGCACATTTTGACACAATGTATGTGTTTTAGTAAAACTTCATGGATAGCATACATAATCAGCAACATTCGCATACGGAGATAGCTGCCGATGGATCGAATATGCCACAGTGGCGTAGATAATGGCCATAACAAAATTTGAATGACTCAAAGTCAAAATGACCCAGCAAAAATGACTTTATTGTGGTATTTATTGAAACAATATAAATATAATATATTTTTAGATTATAAAAACCCATTGAATGTCTGTTATTAAATCGTCAAAGGAAAGCGATACTGCTGCAAGTGTCAAAAAAATTATTTAACATTTGAGATTTATTTTTAATGTGAATTACTGCAAGAGTACCACCTGCTCCCGACCGCCTGGAGCCAGTGAGACTATGGCATCCCTAACTGGGGTATGATGTGAGGCTGAAGGTGTGGGGAGGGAAGAAGATGGGTAGAGGAAGGTGCTGAAGTACCTGGCTATTCAGATTTAGTCACCAAACACGGCTAAAGCTATTTCAAGCAACATTTCAATTCTGAATGGTGGTCTTACAACAGGGCGATACTGAGATTATCGTTCGACTCTTGAATGTGTCGCAAATATAGCTTATATAATTTTATATTGTTAAATAACAGAAATCAATCAAATAAAATTTACTTGCGCATGGCGGGATATGAACCCGGGACCTCCGAAGAAACCTACCCCCCGATCTACCTCGACCAGGTTAAAGTTGAAAAACATATTCTAATTTAGCATGTGATATGATGATTCTATTACCAGTTGTAATAGAATCTTCATATATGTACATAGTTACTGAACCCAGAGAGATGAAAGCAGAAAAAAGTTTCCTGAGATGAGACATCCCACAAAATATTCCAGTACTTATATTATTCTTGGGTGGGGCAAATGTAGAGTGTTAAAAGAACCTGTAGCACTCCAGGGTATAAAGAAATACTGAAGTCGGTGGAAATTTCAAAGGCAAAATGGAGAAAACTGTGACAGATTGTAACAGCAGGAGAAGTGGCATCTCAGACAATAAATTAAAGGTTTGCTGAACTAATCTATGGTTCTGCTACTGACCTTCTCGCTCTTATTTTACCAAAATGATATGAACATATTATATGTTATGTGTTATTCAAGAGATAAGTTGCTGGTAAACAAGTAAGATAAATTGCCTATTATTACATATTGCTGAATAATTGTATTGGCTGTCAATAGTCTTACAGGGCCAGGTGATGGCCTTCAATATTGTCATGTCCCGTCGAGATTGCCGTAATGTATAAGACAAATTTCCAACACAAAAAAAACGAACTTCTTCAATAACTTGTAATAACCAAACATGAAAAAAATGGAAAAATAAATTGTGAAATCATTTATTAATATTAATCAGGATCGAAATTATGACATTTTTGACAGAGCAGAAGGAAATAGATTTGGCCAAGCCAAAATATCTTTGTCGAAATATCTGTTGCCGAGCACACTCACCGTCAAGACAGGGCAAAATGTCGACCAGAATAGGCGACACACGACAATATTGCTGACAATACGGAAATCTTGCAGGAAAGAAATTTAAATAAAAAATTAACCGTTTACCAGAGCCTATAAGGGAAGATCTGTAAATGGTGACCACATAAAACAGAAAAGTGACAAAGTAGAATATGATTAAAAAAAATAGATCAGGAATGTTTTTGTTTTCTTAACTTTACACCATTGTTCTGTTTTGTAATGGAACCGGTTAAAATGGAGCTATCAGCCGAATGACCATAATATGCAAGATAATGTTATATTATTCTTACTGGGCTGGGTTGTACGACTTCTGTATGGCTGCGGCACAACTAAGTCCTGCCAACTCCATCAGCTGATCTACACTGTATCTGTATTCATTGAACAAGTCTTGGTCCAGGGATGCCGCATCCACTTGGGACAGATATTTTGACTTGGGTTTGGTAGACAGGTCCATTTTTTGTGAATTTACAATCTGTAAATATATAAAATATGTAAATGTATTTGATGGAGGAATAATACAAAAGCGCAAAATCACTTTAGAACAATCGGTTTCTAATCAAAAATGAATAAATAATAAAATATGGGAGCCCGACTGACATAATATAGATCTGCAGACATAGTGACAATTTTTTTTAATAAAATACTGTGTGCACGCAGTCAACATGTTTATTTGTTCTGTTAAAAACATAATTGTAAAGGAAGTGGTGAGTGATAAAAATAAATCTGTTCAAATTGTGTCTAACAATAACAAGATCTTTTTTTTTTTTTTTTTTTTGATTTACTAGATTCTTATTTTGCATGAAGTGCGAATCATTTAAATTTACTGAATTTAAAGTTAATGTTCTTTATACAAATAGAACGGCGTCATATGCGCCTCGCAATTTTTACCTCATGTGGGTATTATTAAAAAGTTACCTTGCTATTATAGACTTAAAGGTCCTGTGTTTTATCGATAGGGAAAATTTTTTATCTAAAAACCCTATTAAAATTGCATGTCCGCCCAAGCGGGAACAATCATCATCAGCATAGCCAGCCGCGGCAGCATATATACATACGTGTCTGTTTGTGTTGTGTTGGGAGAGGGAAGGAGATGGGTCGTGTCCTCTTATTTAGGAATTCCCTCGCATTTGCCTTTGGAAATAAGGAAATCCACGAAAAAACCTTATTCAAGGGAGGCGGCCGATTGTCAACATGAAACAGATTCGGCCTTCAGTGACATCAGATGTCCTGCGTTTTGTGTTGTGTGGGGTGTGTGTCTGTTTTTATGTTAATATATACTTTATGGGAGTTTAGAATAAACATACATATATAAATACAAATATGAAATATTATATAAATATATAAATAGATATATAAACATACGTTATGGGGAAGGAATCTGGAGATTTAGGAAATACCTACTGTTCACTTAATCGTCTGGTTCTGAATCCGGCACATGCCAGATGTGGTCGAGGTCCATCAGTATGTGTTTAGGTAGTCTGTGGGTATATCTGAAAGTAAAGTCAGCAGGGGAATTGTATTGACCGATTTCTTGAATGAGTTTATTTTTACTATGTCTGAGAGATTTGTAAAATCGGTCTGTGAGTCTGTGAGTGTATTCAAATAAGGTCGGAATGTCTTCTCTGTCATGAAGTTTTTTCAAGTTGGTTCTCCACCTCGTATTGTAAGTGATTTTAATGCAGAGATTTTGTAAAGTCTGTAGTCTCGTATAGTAATAACAAGATCAAACCAATGTGTTTTTGATTAATTGTAAATGATTTGTCTTCTTTCGTATGGTGGGGGTTCAGGGGGGACATCTAGGTCTGCGGGCCAGACCAGAGCCTCAGGCTTCGCCCTATGGATATGATCAATCTTGATCAACCCCACGTTCGGTGGTCTGCACCGCATTCACACACATGTACATGATTTATTCCTAGTTATAAATATTATTCTGTATCTGTGAAGGCGCTCTGAACAAAATTTATTGAATTATTAATGATTTAGGCTGATATGAACTTACATTTAGTAATTTAATACTGATAAGAACTTACCTCAAATAAACTTTTGGTTCGTGGATGAGAACAATTTGAAAACTTTAGAAAAAATTTACTATTTGGTAATTTTGTTAAAAATTTCATTGGAAACTCCTAAAGCAGGGATCAGATAGTTCACTTTTCATTTATTTCTGTCTTGCATTTTGCCTCTTTCTGAACACGAAATGAAACAAAAGTGCCAAATGAATTCATTAATGAACTGATCCATCGATCTTGGATTTTGGCATTCAGCATCTTCACTCGCGCACGGAATGAAAGAAAAATGAAACGTCTGAACACGGAATAAATGTTTTACGGGTTCGTTTATTCCATATAGCTTCTCTACTGAAAGCACGTTGTCATGTCGCAGGCAACAAAATGGAATTCAAGTGGAACAATGAGAACACCCATAGGATATTGTATTTCGAGATACCCTATATACCCTAATTTTGTAAATATTTTAGCCCACCACTACTGGACCCTTAGTTTTTTGTTATAATATTATGTTTATGTGAAAATATGTAATTAGATCTTATTTGTATTAAATTAAAACAAATAACTTTGTTTAAACCACTAATATAATCACAATTACCTACATGTTTCAAAACCGATGGTTTCTTCGTCAGGGTAGTAATGACATTAATAACAAAATAAACAAACAAGTATAGACTAAAAAGAACTATGGACAAAAATATTTTAGAGAGAGGTGATTAATTAATAAAGAATATCGTAAAAAATAATTATTTAAAATTAAATATAAAAATTATTTAAAAAATATGAAAAATTACATTATATAAATTATCAAAACATAATAAAGATAAACATTTTCAAAATCATCATCATCAAAACATAATAAAGATAAACAACAAAAATAAATTATTTTAAATATAATTATTAATAAGAAAATAAATTTAAGAGATGGCTATTTTTAAAAAATATTTGGTTAATAATATTTAATTTACTATTAACACTTTTTCTAATTTCTAAAATTTCTAAGTTTGCTAATTGTAAATCTGTTGAGTTTGTGTGTAAAATTTTTAACCCTTTATTTATATCAAAAGAATGATTTGTTTCTAAAATGTGATTGGCAAATTCAGAATAATTATTATTATTCAAACACCTTAGATGTTCTTTAACTCTAATATTAAAATTTCTAGAAGTCTTTCCAATATAAAAAAAGTTACAATCATTACATTGTTTGTTTATTTTGTTATTAATGTCATTACTACCCTGACGAAGAAACCATCGGTTTTGAAACATGTAGGTAATTGTGATTATATTAGTGGTTTAAACAAAGTTATTTGTTTTAATTTAATTCAAAATGATGCCACAAAGTGATTTTGCGAAGTTTGAAGAAAAAACTTATTTGTATTGTTTATAAGTACTTAGAAGTAAAAAAATCTGTTGATTTTCCAAAAATAAATAAAATAAAATATATACATTCTAGGGTTCCTAAACAATCACCCAGTTTTTTTCGTGCTGGTATACTTTCTCTCATCAAAGCATATTCTTTCTTTATTGATGGAGTAACAAGTAGTGGCAGTTCTTTTAAGTTACTTTTATCCATTCGAACATGATTAAAGTATGATTCAAGATCTGGAAATTATTCCCCTAAATGCTGCACTTATAAGGAACAGATAATGGGAATTATAACAATTATTATAAGCAATAATTATCAGCCTGAAACACTCATCCACATTGAAAAATCTTCCGAGAAAAGATACATGCCGCCGACGGGACTCGAACCCGTGTCCTTCTGATGTCCGGTCAGGTGCTCTGATCCACTGAGCTACGGCGGGTTATCTCTTACCCGGGAAAAAAAAAATGACGGCAAAAGAATCGTTTTATGTGGTAAATTTTGAACTCAGGATAAATATGAAATTTTAATGAATCTTTTATTATGCAATTTTTAATACCATCTATCCTAACGTACTTAGTTATTTCTTAATTTTCGTAATTTAGTTCAAATGTAGCGTAATTTCCTAAATCTGTGCCTAAGAAAAGTGCGGCGGTTGGTGGAATATTTACCCGGCATCTTCTTCCGCTATTTCTCTCATCAATGTATTTGAAGCTCCCAACACGTTTCTTCTTAAAATCCAATGCAGAACCCCTCCGCCGTCGACGTTTTCTTTGCATTTCTTTGGTCAATTCTTCGATCAAATAAGCGCAAATCAAACGAACTCCAACGCGCACAACTTCTTTCGACGACATCGTGGTGGGAAAGAAGAAAAGAACCATAAATATACCAATCCCGAAAGAACGTTAATTTCTATTTCATTCTGTTTATGCTGTGTGAACGTGGAATGAAATAAAAGTGAACCATTCACTCAAGTGAACCTTCTGATTCCTACTTAATATCACTTAAGGGTATGCTGGAGTGGCTGTAGTGAAATATCACTAAATTGCGCTGCACAAATTAATTTTCTTTAATGTTATTGTTATTATACAACGCCGGCAAAATAATATGGAAAACGTCAAAATCAAAAGTGAAAAGTGACAGCCGTGCAGTGTTACCAACTCTCAAAAATATAGATCCCTAAAACTAAAATCAAAAATCCCTAAAATCCCGCCAATTTCCTAAAAAAAATATTTTGTAAAAATAATTAATAATAATTAATAAAAGCTATGCTGTAATGTTTTTAATTATCTTTAATCATGAATTATTTAATAAATCAATTATTATGTCAGATCAAAATTTCCCTACATTTCAGAATGAGTTTAAGGTATTCAGAACCGAATTCTCTCAGAATTTTTCATTTTCATGGGGGAGGAGGAGGTAGCTATGAGAGCGTTAGTAGAAAATTTATTTAACAAAGTTAGTTTTACATAAGGCAGTTTTCTGAAAAAAACGCGTCGGGCTCGTGACGTACTTTGAAGACCCAACACTAGAGATGGTTGGTACCTGAAATAGGTTGTCACTGCGGTTCAAGTTACCAGAGGCCGACGTGGAACCGGCTCTTTATCATTGAACCAATTTTTTCGGTCACTGACTGAATCAAATTAATATAATAATAAACTTCCCAGTTGACACGGAGATGATTTTTTTAATCCTAATAATACTGACTATAAGTGCAAAATTTCGAAAGGCTTCTAAGTAAGAACTCATCTTATTACTGTGCTGTAAAAATCATACGTTGCCATAAAAATATGTTAAATAAATAAACGGTAAGTTTGTACGGTAAGACTGTTTCTTCATATGATATGGCCTCCGTGGTCGAGGGACAAGGCTCTCGACTACCGATCCGAAGATCGGCGTGTGCGGATAAATTTTATTTGATTGATATAATCATTTTGAATAAATTTCAAAATATAATCGTTAAACATAATATACGGTATATTTCCGACACGTTCCAGGGTGGAATAAACTCTCAGTAAGGACACCATTCAGAATTGAAACTATACTTGAAATGGCTTTAGCGGTGTTTGGTGACTAGATCTGAATAGCCAGGTACTTCCTGCCTTCCTCTTCCCCTTATCCTTCCCCTTCCCGCTTATCTTCAGCCTCACAACATACCCCAATTGGGGGTACAGGCTCCAGACGGGAGCAGTTGGTACTCTTGTAAGGTATTCACATAAAAAAATCGTTATATTTGACATTTTCTTTACAATATTAGTAATTGCCACTTTGCAAAATTTAAATGACACTGATCTCTTAAAAAAAACTCTAGATTTTGTTGATTTTATAAAAAAAGGCATCTGAATCATTTGCCAGGAAAATTCTCAGTTTTCCGTCCACCTTCAGAGACGAAATAGAAATGACTTCGTGTATTAGAGAACTTGCTGATTTATTAATAAAAAAAAGTATATTTTTTTGTCGTGCAGCTTTCCTGGAGTATGTACTGCATTAATATTATTTATTACAATTCATGTGACTACAGCTAGTGCTAAAAAATCATTTTCAAAATCTAAATTTACTAAAAACCTTTTTAAGAAACTCAATAGGACAAGACAGGCTACTACGTAATTTGGCTCTTCTTTCTACTGAAAATTCTGTGGCCCGATCTTTAAACTTTGATGACGTTATTGATACTTTTGGGGAACAGAAAGCTCGGAGTGAATTTTAATATGTACCTAATATGTAATACCTGTGTTTTGAAAAAAAAATTATTAGATATTTAACAAAAATGCACACAAAATTCAATTACAATGTGACGATTTTTAATGGGTCGGGGGCCCCGTCAAATGAATTTGCCACGGGCCTCAGATGGTATAGTTACGCCACTGCGTATCGCTCTGGTGTAAGACCACCATTCAGAAATGAAGCCTTGCCAAAGCTGTTGCTTTGGCCGTGTTTGTTGACCAGATCTAAATATCCAGGTATCCACCCGTCACTTCGTCTTCCCCACTCCTTACCTTCACACTATCTTCAGCCTCACAACATATCCCAATTGGGGATGCCATACTTTCACTGGTTGCTGCTCAAGGCGATTGGAAGTTGGTACCCTCGTGCGGTATTCACATAAACAATTATGTATTTTTGCACTTTGGTAGAATACTGTTGAAATTAAACGTAGGTTTTTAACTACAACAATGAAAAAAAAATCGGTATTTAAGTTAGAAAGTCATTTATTGACAAAAAAAAAATTAAACGGGGACGGGAATTCCTTATTTTATATCACTCGATAAGCAATATATACTTTTTGTGATTGGCATTGTCTAGCTAGAAAATTTCTCCGAGTTGCTTTTTAATTCCCGTCCGAATGCATAATAAAGAGTTTCTTCGACTATTGAAATAATGAAATATTTAATTAAATAGTTAAGTGGGTACTTATCTACTTACTTACTGAATCAACTCTTTACTGACGCTAAAAATGTTTTGTCGCAGATTGCAAAACCACCCTGATTATCGATTCATGCCATTACAAATAAAAACCTTTTTAGCTGCTTTATAAATTCAGTGAGCACTTTTATTGTGATCCGTGGAAACGGCACGGCGACGGTAACGACTCGCGGCATCTCATTTATTTAATATGAGTGAGGGAGAGGCGATAAAATGATAACTTTTATGAAACTCCCTCACTCGTATTAAATAATCGACATGGCGCAAGCCATTATCGTCACCGTATCGGGCCATTTTAGTGGGTCGTCACGGTAATAATAAAAAATAAAAGCGCTCATTCTGTGGAACATAAGTTTAATAACACCATTCATATTTCTACTAAAAATGGTTACTTAGTTATAAAGTAAATAAATTTTTGTTTTATACATTTTAAGTTTTAAAAATGTTTTATAGGTTTTAAGATTCGCACATTGACTGTATGTTTTATTGATTAATAATAATTGGTTTTACCCTAACGTTTTCTTTTCACAAAATTGACAGTTTTACTAAAAATGTTTCCTTGGTCGTCGTGAAAGTAAATTAGATTTTTTTATAGATTTAAAGTAGATTCTCGCTTTTTCTTTTCCTTATCTATTTGATGCGCCTTTATTCTGGTATCCACGGTGATGGGTCCATTTATGTTGACACACTGGGTGAAAGCTTCCACTTCTCGGCTGCATTTGTGCGAACAGGCTTGATTATTTATAAAGCAGCTTTGTAACTGAAATAAAGCTATAATTAGAAGAAAAAATGGCAAATATCTTTATTATTGTTCAATTCATACCAAAACTAGTTTTTTTAAAATTATTTTTTTAAAGAAAGACAATTATTCCTGGATTACGAATAACCTGACAATATTTGAAAATCTCCTACTACCACCAAACCAGGGTTGATGAAAATCATGATTTAAAAAATATATATTAAAAAATTTGATTCATTTGATTTAAATAGGATTTATTTGATTTAAATCAGATTTTTTTAATATTTCGCCTCTTTTAACTCGGAAGTTGGTCTATGTAAAAAGAAAACCAGTGTTGTTGTTCTTAATTTTAATTATCTCTACATATTATAAATTAAAGTCCTCCGCCGCGTTTGTGCCTGTTCGCGATTAACTCAATAACTACAGAACGGATTTTCGCCAATAGATATAGTGATTCATGGGGAAGGTTTAAGTATATTTTTTTGTCAGGGTTTTGTGTAAATTGGTTGAAATATATAATATATAAAGGAGAATGTCTGGATGTGGAGGAGCAGGCTGGCAAGCGGGCAGTGTGGATTTGATTTGTATGCAAATCTACAATTTTACGCCGAGTTTTCATTTTGCACATGTGACCTTCAAAACATGAGGAAGGTCACTGTCTATATTTGATTTTGAAAACTCTTTGTAAAGCCTGGGCATCGCCGTGGACTTCAGCTAGTTAATTTATAAATTTCAAAACCAATTTACCAGTCTTTCTAAAATGTCATTATTTTTATTTATTTATTTAACATTTGAATGTGCACAAACATTTTTGAACATTATAACATTAAAAAAAACGAGTGTGCTTTAGACCGCACGACTGAAGTAAAACTTCTTTAGCTCCCAACTAAATCATCTTCATGCACTGGCTATGAGAGGAAAAGAGAAAGAAAATGTGCACGCGCACTGCTCTCTCTCTCTTGCTCCTACAGTGTGATACAGACAATAGGCCTGCACTGTGTCTTAGATATACGAAACGTAACTGGCAATGAGAGAAAGAGAGAAAGAAAATGTGTGCTCGCACCTCTCTCTCTTGCCCCTACAGTAATATACGAAACGTAACTCTCTCTCTTTCTATCTTCACTAACTTATATCTCCCTCTTAACTTCCGTTCGCCTCGCCCGATCACACTTTTAACGCTCTCGTCATGCATTCGCCAGCCTACTCCCCAAGTCAAGCGTGCCTAAACAAGTTTTACTTCAAAAACAAGTATGCTTTAGACCACACGACTGAAGTAAAACTTCTAGAGAGAAAAAAAACGTGCGCACGCTCTGCTCTCTCTTGCTCCTACAGTATTTATAAAATTGTTCGAGAACGAAATGAAATTACGAATAATCGTCATGCACTGGCTATAAGAGCAAGAGAGAAATAAAATTTGCGCGCGCACTGCTCTCTCTTGCTCCTACAGTGTGATACAGCCCGTTCGCCTCGCCCGACTACACTTTTCGTAACACTCTCTTCACGCATTAGCCAGCTTACCCCCCAAGCAAACGTGCGTAAAGAAGTTTTACTTAAAAAATTAACACAACATAACAAAAAAAGAGCACAAAAGGTAGGGGGTTGTCTTTTAAAGAAATTTCTTCCAACCAACCTGCAATAGGAAATGGAGAGATTATTTTTTTTAACACTAGCAATAATATTTGTTTATAAAATAAAAAAAAATAGCAACTAAGAAAATTAAAAATGCTTAAAAGTAAGAACATTAACAATGAAATTAATATTTGTGTGCGTGCCAGGGAAATCCCTTGGCATTTTAGGCAGGGGAAGTCCCTTGGCACTTCAGGCGGGGGATTTGGTTGCAGTAAAAAAGTATTGATTTAAATCATGATTTTTTAAAATTAGTTTTAATAAATTAGTAATTTAAAATCAAGTGATTTAACCCTAGAGCACAAACCTTCGTCAAATCGACGACGCAGGATTAAAAAAACCGCGATAACTTTTGCACGCGCGACCGTATTTCTTTCATACTCTGGCTAATCTCAGTCGGCTTGTAGATTGGTTCATTTATGGCTTGTTGCCTCTGCGAGTGTTGGTTCATTTATGCCTCTGCGACAGTCGGTAGTGCGGACGGTGTTACGGGTCCACGAGAGCCAATTCAGGAACCATTGCTCGTGGCAACGACGAAGGTTAGTGATTTTAGTACTTTTTTTTGTAATATGTGTGTTGTGCATTATTATTTTTTTTTGTAGACTTGATTTAGTTATATTCAATGTTATTTATGCGGTTGATGTACCTACTGTCCAAAAAAAATTAAACGAAGGATGACTAAAAGTAGTTGTACCAAGTGCAAAAAATCGTTGTGCGAAGAACAATATAACATAAACTTGACGTCTGTCACAAATGCATTAGTTACTAGATTTTCACCAATTTTTTATTTATTTTTATTACTTAATTCAAGTATTTCTGTTTGATATTCAATTTTTTTTTCAAATTTTTGTTATAACTAATTAATTTAAATACCAACTTTAAAAATGTTACAATGTTGATTTTGTATGAAAACTATGATCTACTCATAAGGCTGCTGATTAATAAAATTACTATTTTTGTTTATATAAATAAAATAAATAATATAAATAAACACTGTTCATCAATAGTAAAAAGAAATACATACATATTTTGTTTTAATAAAACCCTTAAACCCCCTTTATTAAGTACCGTAGTCGAAACGACGAAGGTTTGTGATAAGCGTCGAAAAATAAGGTTTGTGATCTAGGGTTAAATCATCTCAACCCTGCACCAAACTTAGTGGAAAATGTTGTCGGTATCGTGATGGAGGACTTGGGTGGGACCCAAACGCGATGCCAACTCGGCCACTGACCGGTCAAGTTTGAGTTTGAGGTTCTCATAGATTTGTAAAAAAAATAACACGAACCTGACATTATTTGATTTTACCAAAGCGCATAATTCACACATGGATTTCCTGGGCGAATGTTTCATACGGAATCATACGAGAACCATACGGTCGGATCGGCTCGCCTGTCCGGCGCAGAATTGCATAGGCGGATCTGTCCGCTGAGCATATTCGTATGTGAATTTTGCGCTTTACAGGTCAATTGGATTTTTTAATACATTGAATAAAACGTTTAATGATAGATAAGTACGTACTAGTTGCATAAATATGAGGTAGGTACTTACATTGTCTCTTTCAGCGCAACATAGGGATTGAAGACGAACAATGGTGGCAGCTCTTCTTTCCACAACAGTTGCAAAATATTGTATCCCCTCCTCCAGAATCGAATTTATCCTATAATAAGAGAACAACCGTAAGAAACTGTGCTGCCCTTCTTATGAAAAACCATATTTTGAAAAATATTTTTTTAATGAAAAGGTATAGCAAATATCTAGTATCTAAGGATTGTGTTATTTTATTTATTTGTGTTTTAAATTGTCGACGTACTTATTTGGACTTTCATATTCGCATTTTTTTCAATATTATGGTACCATACATACCTGCCAAAGTTTGAAAAAAGTATTGTCACTGAGATAGTGACGTTTCTTTGGAAAAATTGTATAATTCCTTATTTGAAATAAATAAAAATGTTAGGTATACAACATATTAAAGTAGGTATTTAAGAAGGTACCTACCTGCTGACAAATCTTATAATTTCAGTGGAAATTTTGGTTTATTAAATAAGAGAAAAGTCTTCACAGAACTACTAAAAAACACTTTTTTTTTCTTACCCTCCACTTTCTTGGAAACTTTCCACCAGGCACGACCTATTGGGAGCAAGAGGAAAACATGGCTCCCCCGGTGGGTCTACTTCGGGTAATTTAGTTTTAACTTGGCAACCTTTTCCCGTGGCCGCCCTCTTCATGCAATCGTCGGATATTATCAGATCAGGAGCATTATCGACATCGGATGTGCACTCCCTATCCTGGCCGGTAAATCTTCTGTCCATTTTTAATCAGTTTATTTACCTTACTACAAATATATAGGCATCAATAAGTAAACACAGCACGGGCCAACCACGATTTGTATCAAATATCATGTAAAACCTCGCTGTTTTGGTGGGGCGGCGATATGATAGCATGAAAAAGATCACTGTTCTTTTCTTAATTTTCGCCGGAATTTCGGTACAATTGGTTGTGTTTTATGTTTATAATAGATTGTCACAGCAATGCGCGTGGTAAAACTTTGTTAAATTTGTTTAGTGATTGTTTTTTTATTGATTTTATTATTATTTGTTTAACCTTCGCGTTATCGCTTTTCTCACACTAGAAATTTGAAAAATGACAGCTAAAGTGGAGCCCGCATGATTTGAATTAAGAATGTGAATTCATTTCTACACTATGTACTTACAAATTTTTTTCGGTAAGTAATTATTTGAGTAGGTAGGTACTTAACTTATCCAGTAGTAGATAGGTATATAGTACCTTTTTTTTAATAAATAAAGAAATACAAACATTCCCGAATTACGAATAACCTGCAATGTTTGAAAATCTCCAACTACCACCACAGTAGGCGGAAAATGTTGCTTGTGTTGTGATGGAGGACTTATCCAGCTGAGGAATTGAACACTGAACGCCTGTGTGGAACCCAAACGCTTTGCCAACTCAGCCACTGACCCGTCACATACTAAATCTACAAAACCAAGAAAATCTTTTATTTTATTTTTGTTAATTGTCAGGACCCACTAAACAACTAAATGATTTAATTTTACTGGGTTTTGCCAGTTCTAAAACGTTGGGCTGCCAGAAACAAGAGTAAAAATCACACTCCGAAAGGAAATTGATTTTTCCCTCCAATTGTAAAATGGTAATTCATTTCAAATTTATCTGGGTGAAATGACACACAGAAAGATATATTCTATTTTTCCCAGCAGTGTAAAATCTTATTTAGAATTAACTGAAAAAAAACGTATAAATATTTGGTATAACGATGATAATTCTGAATAGGCTTCGGCTTGTTTAGGCTTAGGCTCCATTTTAAAAATATTCACCAAAAAGTATCTACTTGTTTTAATTGACAACTGGGAGCACATTAAATATTCTAGATGTGGATGTATTTCTGTTTTTAATAGTGTCTGAAGGATTAATAGAAAAGGATGTTGGATATGTACAATTAAACAAAAAAACGACTGATTTAATAAATTATTTTATTTATTGTGAACTTCTACAGTGGGATTCGAAACTAAAATTAAAACTGGTATTGGCGCTTCATGGTTATCAACGACCACATTCGACAGGAGCATCATCCCATTCACAGGCTGTCCAGCAAAGAACACATTATTAAAGATAGGAACCCTCTGTCTTATACTTCCTACCAGTTCTCTTATCCTAGCCACTATCTTCCCAATAGCTGACGGGACGTTGATTTCAATGGGCAAGAAGGGAATCGCTTGAATTAAGTTAGTTATGGTCAACTTGGGTCCTATGTCAACAGAGACCTTCAGATTGTTATTCTTGTCATCAGCTTCTGGTGTATTGAGGTTTGTAGGTCCTATCTGCTCTTGTAGCAAAAATGCAATTCCTTCGGCTTGGGCAGGACTGGGTTGCTGGTATAACGGGAAACTGTAAAACATTACTCTCATTTATTTGAATGCTAAATTTATTCACACTAGGAAGGCTATAAAATGTTAATATTCCAGTCACGAACAAACTACTCCGATTAGAACTGACAAAATAGAACAAGCAAATAAAGTTTTTTATACTATCAAGATTTTAAGATTATACCATGCTAGCACACATAACTTCAACCAAGAGTTTAAATCCAGGCCGCACCAATAACAGTTTGTAATATAATGTTGTGTTGTCATTTTTTATGGAAAAGTGAGAATGTTTTTTTTAATAAATTAATTAGTTGTATTCGTGTGAAAAATGTCGGTGTACAGTAAACAACGTAAATAAACATTTTAAAATCCTTTTGAAGCCGAATATTCAGCTAGTTTAGGGTACAGATAAATTTAAAATTTTACAAATTTTAATGTTTTCCCGCCACATTTTTAAACCTTTTGGAGAGAATTTTAAAAATTGATCTTGGCATAGATAGCCTACTAAGATTCTATCTCAGCTACTCAAGCATTATGAATTATTATTTATATATTTATTTTTCATTTTGACCGTAAAAACCTATATATATATATCATGGAGAAGATTACAAATTAAAACGGCTTGGGGGCAGTTTTACTATTTTGTTGCTGAACTTGTCTGTAAGTAACATTGTAAATGTCGATGGTCAATGCAGAATCGTGAGCCACTCTGCTTATTGGCGCATTCTGATTGGCAAAAGTCCTCTTTTTCGGAGCATATAAAAGTGCATGGGATCTCCCACGATTATATATAAATATATGTTTTATTTCCAGTGATTTTGCACCTACTTTGCTACTAATTTCCGGAAAAATTAAAAACATTTTACGAAATCGTCATATATTTATCGGATGTTCGAAATGAATAGTTCGAAATGAATAGGTTATGCAGGTAAGGAAAAATATTTTTTACTACCTAACGAATTTTCTTTGACCAGACTGAAACAAATTTATACACGGTGTCCGGAAACAAGTGGTACCACAGCGGGAAACTAGTGAATCTACATCACAGAGAGAACCATTTCTTTCCTTTTTGGCAACTAAAAAATCTAATAATATATATAAACTCTGGTTAAAAAGAATTGTAGTCGGGTCTATGCTTTGGCACACGAAAATAAATAAAAATCTGATATTTAACCCCGAAGCAACCGAGTTTTTCAGATATGACCTAAAAATTCCAAACTAGGACTCGATTTACTCGAAAACGAAAGTACAAATAAAAAAAAAATTATACCCCAAAATAGACTCCAAATGTGTTTGACATTCACCAGTTTCCCGCTTGTACCACCAGTTTACGAACACCGTGTATATGTGTTTTTGTACATTCATATACTTGGTATAAATATATGTTTTTGGGTTTTCTATTCTATGCGAAATAGATTCACCAGTTTCCTGCTTGTACCACGATTTTCCGGGAATCGTGTAGGTATATTTCTATTCTTTTTTACACTTAAGTTAATGCTATTTATTATAATATACGTAACTTCAATTAATTTATAGAATCTGTAAAATAATGTTATGTAGTGTCACGTAAGAATGATAGCATGTAGGTACTGTAAATGCTTAAAACCTATAATAATAATATTGTATATATAACACCTCACTAGGAGAACCTGTGCTGAGGTGCTCACGTGTTTTTAATACAATATTGATGCAAATGAATTAAATGTATAATAATGTTAAAGAGTACAATAAAGATAAAAATAATTACCTGGGGGACAGTGGTGCTAAAGGGAACACGTTGAAATATGGTTGAGGATAATAATTATTATTGTAATTAGAGGAAATTGGGGCCGAATGAGATGGCACGACAATCACCAACAAAAATAACAGCAAGTGGTTCTGCATTTTACTTCCTTCACTACAGATCCGGACGACGATTTTGATTGTTATAATATCACAATATAAAATAACACATTCACTATGGGATGCACTATAATATAACCACTTTTTCTGTTTCTAAGTGCACTAGTTTATTTTGATTTTCGAGTAAGGCGAAGAAATTAGAGCTTACTGCGGAGGTTACAGAGAATTTGCGTAGAAATTGCGACTTGTTCTTGCCGGGATAACGTTTAAGTGTGTGGCTCCTCGCTTGTTCGTCAATATCTTTAAAACCCTGAGTTACTGCCTGACCCACTTTGTATATTATTATTCAGTACTTCTTATGTAGGTATGTGAATTTACACGAGAAGAGAGGATGATAAAATAATTCTGTGTGTGAAAGGAAAAAGGAGATATTGTTTCAAATTAGCTCTAATGTAACGAATAATATACATTCAAACATTAAGTACTACTCCTTGAAACATTTCCAAAATTTATTAGGTAGGTACTGATTAGTATCATATTTTAATATGATATTTGTTTCAATGATTTTTTTTGTACTTTATCTGTTTTTTGTATGAACTGCATCCACTGAACAGAAATTCCCTAGAAATGTTGTTATCTAAAGGTACCGATTTTAAATAAATCGGATGGTCACCAATCTCCATAAACCTTAGGCCACAGTATATTATATACATATTTTCAAGAAAGAATTTTGAATGTTGATGTTGGCTTCATGAGAACGGGTCGTTTATTCGACTCGTTTTTGTGAAATTTGGCTCGCATGTGGAACGAGCTACCGGCATCTGTTTTTCTCCTTCATAAATATATAATTCGAGCCTCTTCAAGACCGCTGCCCAACGGGATAGCGTTATATATCCCATACTTATGTTTACAATGTGCAAATAGTGCTCTTGTAAGGTGTTTCGTGAAAAAATATATTAATGTTTGATCAATTTTATAAGAAGAAGAAATACCTTAGCTGCGGGCAAGCCACAAAATCCCTGTCTATAGGTTTTATCTTTTAATTTGTCTATAATATGGTATACCGTAGGGAATGCTAGAGCATCTCATTCTTCTTTGCGCCAAATAATTGTACCTACGTTCTAGCTGAAAATCGATTATTTTGATTTATAATCGTTTATCATCCACAAGATGCGCCCAGCATTTTGTTAAGGCCTGCAAACTCCTTTAAAGGAATTTCCAATGAGTATAACATTCTAGCAAGTCCGCAATTTGTAAACATTAAGTGGGTACCTACCTTATTCTTCGTAAACAATTACCGAACTAAAGAGGTTAAAAAATATACGTAGGATCTTACCTGTATAGAAATCTAAAACTCGAAGTTAGGTTTATCTTCTCGCAGATACAGTTCTCCGTGCTCGTAAAGGCTTTAATTTATGGCAAAGGTCGAGTTCAAATGTGGATATTTAATGCCCCATAATGCTTGGCATAGTTTAACACTAATAAGAAGTATACAAGGGGATACGAATTCTCAAGCACACAAACCTACTTTAGAGGCAAATGATCTATCTAGGTTCAGAGAGAGAGATTTTTGCTGAAGTAGGTACCTAATTATTTGTATTGCGCGTATCTTCTGAAGAAAATTGGTACTCCGCTGACGAGGCAACTGAAACCAAACTAAAACTGGCTGGTGTCTATGTCTTGATTGGTCAAAAAGCTTGTTTAACCATAGACAAAGAACAATCAGCTAACAGCTGGCAACTAGCAACGGCCGGGCCACGGCAATCAGCAGTGCGAGTCGCGAGTCACCGCTTGCATTACCATTGACAACGGGTTTTTGAGTGATTGTGTAGTGTGCGGGCCATCACATTGTCATACATAGACAGTTGCCAGTTGACAGTTTTCAGTTGCCTCAGTGAGCGGATCACCTTACGAGTATATACGCTAGAGACATTATAAACATTTTATGTACCTAACTGTCTATGTTATTATGAATTCTATCCAGGAACTATTCAAAAATGCCCCGCTACTACTCATGTTAGGACATAATCAAAAATGTCTAGCACAAAATCAAACGTAATGCGCCATACAGTTTTTAATTAAACTCTTTTCTTAAAGCCCACCTTTTATGTCGTTTATACAATAAAAAAAATATAATTTTTTTTTAATAAATTTTTTTATCTATAATAATTATTTGTCTTTCTGATAACGAAATAATCGCATTCTCCGCATTATGTATGGAAAAAAGACAAAAATATTTTTTATAATGTATGGACGGTGGACGCCCAGGTCAGCCGTTTCCTTCAAAGCCTCTAATGGAGTATGATGTTTGTGGCTATTACAATCTGCGAGAGCTCGTTCATACTTCCGTTTTAAAAATCGGAGGCGGGTCCCGTTTTAAAATCGGATACCCTACGGCCCTGTTTACACCTCCGTTTAAAAATCGGAACCGGTTTAAAATCGGATCCTTCTCTACGATCATTTTGATCGTAGAGAAGGACTACGATCAGTTCCAATTTTGAAAATATCACTTAAATGCAAAGCAAATCCGAGTTGTAGAGTTAGACTTTATCGATTGTCAGAATTTTTCACACAATCAATTCCAATCTTGAAAATGACATTTAAATCAAATTAACAAAATAACCAGATACAACCACGCAGCGTGCCTGTTTCCTCACGACTGAGAGTGGACGGATTGGAGGGTCGGGTGTGTAGGGATCTGCCGGAGCGAAAAGGCGAAAAGTGTGAACAGCTCCATACAAACCTATGAGCGAGCGAGTTCCGACAAGATTTTAAATCGGACGCGCTGCGCTGGCGATCTATCCGACAACACATCCATTTTCAAATCATGTCAGACAAGTGTGAACAGCTCCATATATCCACTATAGTCGCTAGGGCATCCGATTTTAAAACGGGACCCGCCTCCGATTTTAATACGGAAGTGTGAACGGGCTCTTGTCGTATAATAAAAAATCGTACATGGGTAATCGTATTATTGATATTTTGTCGTTGCATATAGAATATGAACCATGTGAGACTGAGTGCATCCTGAGAAAATCGATAAAAACTTTTTTTTTAAATAACGAAAAGGAAAATAACAATTCTATTTATGGACAAAGTAGGAAAAATATATTTCGTTCATTATAAGAATATATTTATGGCAAACATTAATTATTTTACGCCAGAAAATTGAACTTTAACGCGTTTTTCTCACATGCTTCATATTCTATGCACAGTTTTTCTCACGTGGTTCATATTCTATATACAGTTTTCGTCATAATTTTAAATACCATACGGAGAAAAATGTTATTCGAAAAAACGATCATTTTAATAGTAAAAATGGTTAAAAACGGGACTGAAGTTCTTACGTACAAATTAACAAGGTTTCAATGTTTATTGGCGGGAACATGTAAAAATAATTTATTGGTATACGTAATTTCGTACGTATGCTTCGTCAATGTACGTATGCCAACAAATTATTCTTACATTTTCCCGCCAATAAACATTGAAACACTGTTAATTTGTTCGTAAGAACTTCAGTCCCGTTTTTAACCGTTTTTACCATTAAAATGATCGTTTTTTCGAATAACATTTTTCTCCGTGCATTTTATGTCAAAATATTTAATTTAAATTTATTCAAATTGACAGCTGGGCATCACAAAATGATGTTAATATTATGTACATATTAAGGCGATTAAATTGTGTAGTGGTATGCAAAGGATATGACTTTTTAATTTATTTTTTTAAATATGTACTACTTTTATTGTCCTCACATGGTTTATTTTTTATCCCCTCAAATATTAGATATTTTTTTTATGTCTCATATTGTAGAAGATGGAGACAAAAAAGAAAAATAACTGTATATTTAACTCATTTTCGTAAAAATCGTCACATTGTTCATATGCAACGACGATTTGTAGCCCTTACGAAACACATATCTGAATCAGGTTAAGTAGTACCTAATAGATAAGTGGTTTCAGCAGAATAACAGTTATTTACACAGTATTTTAAAATCTATTAGGTATTTACTTATCCACTGGAGCGATTTAGGTTCAAATTTGGACCGCTTTTATTTTTCTGCGATTGATATCGGTCCAAAATTGGACCACATTCAACGAACCTACAAGTATGGGATAAACGGTGAAATCTTGTGGATTCATTAGATTTATACCGCAGTAAACAGTTTATATGTTTCCATATTAATATTTTGAGGAATGATATTAATTAAATCGAATGGCCAAATCAAAAACTGAACACCAATCGCTCGAGTGGTTAGATTGCATTTATTTATATTTTTTACTTACGTTTACTATTTCCCTTTACATTTATGTTTGCAATAAATGTGAATAAATATTGTAGGTATATATAAAAATAAAACTTTTATTTGGTAAAAAAAAATATTTATTTCAAATTGATTACTCAATTAGATAATCATTATTCGACATTTTAATTTTTTTGGGGAATTTTTATAATTATATTGTAAGTAAATTCATAGTTGTTTATTGTAACTCCGATTAACGATCCAGAAAATAGTATCTTAACGAACAATTGGGCACAAAAAACACGAATAGGAATATAATATATTATAATGTTATTATTTTCGTCCAGTTGGAATGAAGGGCTTATATTTTAAGGTAGATGAAAAATTACACTTATAAGTGGTTGGATCATAGTTTAAGATGACTCTAAATAACATTTAAGGTGTATGAATTACATTTTAAGTGTCTGAATTGAATTTCGGGTTGGTTTAATTACATATAATGTGAAGTATATGCGGGCGTTTGAATTACATTTCATGGTGGCTGAATTACACTCTCAAGGTGGCTGCACTACATCTTAAGAAGGTTAATTATGCTTAAAGGATACTTAATTAATTTCGATGGTGGTTGAATTTTATTTAGCGGCTGAAATGCATGTGAAAGTGGCTGATTTCCACTTGGCTGAATCTGTAGATGAATTGGGTGCTCAACTAGTGGAGTCTCCCGGCCAGCAGCTGATCGGCGCGCCGCTGCTTCTTGAAGGAGGCCGAGGGCACCTTGCCGGAGAAGCCCACGGTGCTGGGGTCCACGCCCGCGATGGCCGTGGCCACGGGCCGCGCGATGGCCAGTCCTCCGGGGCCCACGATGGCCGTGGCGGCGGGCTTGCTGGAGGCTACACCGCCCTCTCCGGCGATGGCCAGACCTGGAAACAATTATTAACGTAATGAGATTGAGGCAGCTGTCAAAAGATAGCCCATAAAGTAGAAATGGATGCCCAGACTTAGAGCAAAATCATGCATTCAGGACTTTAACCTTACAAAGGTGATGATGAAGGCAAACTTTGTAAATTTAGATCAACAATCAAAAAAATAGATTTTCATAAAACGAAAAATGTAGCAAACAATGTCGTCTTTTATCCATTTTTGACGGTTAATTTAAATTTCCATAGCTCAATAATGGAAATTATGTAGCAAACTTTGTAAAGTGTTAAAAGCTGCGCTGGTCTAGAAATTTGGGTGGGAAAAGCCTGAACAAATTTCGTAATATCAGAGCTCACCATTTGACAGATTTTACTCCTTCGAGAACCTAACAGAGGTTAACCTCATTAATAAAAAAACATTTATCTGATCTATTCTGGGGAAACTACTAATGGTAGATTATATTCTAGTTCTATACATAATATATAAAAACATTATCTGATAAGATGGAGCAATTTATAAAAGCATAAGTCTGCACACCAAGAGTTAAACCAACTTTTCAAACGCCTTTTTATTTAAAGC
Organism: Limnephilus auricula; assembly: GCA_951813805.1. Lineage (NCBI taxonomy): Eukaryota > Metazoa > Arthropoda > Insecta > Trichoptera > Limnephilidae > Limnephilus > Limnephilus auricula. The sequence goes on along the minus strand of OX638388.1, from coordinate 10,280,998 downwards.
AACTTAATTGTTCGGGCTTAGTCTCAGTGAGGTTAATAATTGTATTGTAAGACAATACTTCTGGAAAAAAACAATTAATAATAGCTCCAATTTATACCACGCCTAACAAAAGAAAATAATTAGCATAACAAACGATAACTCACCAACAGGTTTTGCCTCAGCTACGGATGCAGAGTCTGGGGGACCGTTGATCTGCACTGTGTCGTCTTCCTCCGCAGCGGAAGCCTCTCCGGCCTCAACGCCTTGTTCTTCGCCGACCTGGACAAAGGGCATACCGTCAGTAGTCACAATACATAATGTTACGGGTGCACTATCGAAACCAGAGTCAGGGTTAGCCTCCCATAAGGTAGGTGTAGTGTAGAGCCCTGTACAAATCGCAAGTGCGCCCCACAGTTGAGCATGGCATCATTCTGGTCTGGAATCCCAAAGAAGATGCTCCCAGGAACTATCAACATTTGTGCATTTGTTTTGTGTTTCCTCCCTTTTACAACGTAGATCTCTTTAAGATTCATGTTCACTCCTTCTTCTCCATAAAAGAGCCTCCATACAACACCCCCAAAGATAACATAACATTTTTTTTCCTCGGGGCCTCCTGTGTAAAGTTAATGTTTTTAAATGATTCAATATGCATAAAAGGCATAATGTTAGTGTTACAGTAATATCTTCTAGATCTAAATGGGGAAGCCATAGATCCACCGTCTCAAAAAAGTGCAAACTATGATTTGCCATCCTTATTCTTATTTACTTTTCAAATTTTTAAATGCGCATTTTTATATTGGTTGAGGAATTAAACTATTTTAAAATTTATTTATAAATATTTAATTCTGAACTTACATCTTCCTCAAACTGCTCCGCATTTGGCACCTGTCCGTTCTTCTTGTTAGCTTGAGTCACCTTGGAGCCTTGCGCTCCCAACAAAGTGGCCAAGTCCTTTCCACCAGCCTGGTATTCCGCCAACATGGTTGCCGACTGTCCCAAAAGCGCCAGGTTTGTGGCAAAGTCCTGCTTTTCATTGGGCATCAGCTGTCCCGTTTTCTGAATCAGCTGTTGTAAGTCTACCAGCCTCTTTGCGGATGATTGGAGATTATAAAAGTTCATGTCGAAACCCACGCTCATGGGGCTTTGGCGGGTTGGTGTCTGAAAAAAAGTCTGCGAGCTTTGCTGGGGATCAACAACTGGAACTACGACCTGGTTTAATATGGCTCCATTCTGGTCGCGGGTTATCTGTAATAGCTGGCCTCTTGCTCCTCCATAGTACGGGAGCCCTATAACGTGAGCTGAAGGCGGCCATCTGTCGTAAGTCAACAAACAATCATCATGTAGTTCTGGGTGTGCCAAAATGGAGATTAAGTATTTGTCGTTTGAATGATTAAAATTAATGTTGGGATAACTTGGGACTGTCAACTATCGTCATGTATTTCTTGTGTGCCAAAATGGAGTTTGCGATTGGATGATACACGAAAATTAAAAAAAAATCTTTCAAATTAAAAAAAAATAACGTTCAATGTTAAACACAAAACTGTCAACTATCGTAATTTATTTCTGCGTTTGCCGAAATAGAGGTTTATTATTGGTCGATTTGGTGATAATTTTTATGTAAATGTAAATTTTGTAAAGGTTGAAACTGTCCAAAAACAAAACTGTTGTTAAATTGTCATTTGTGTTATGAGATGAGTGTGCTAAAATGTACTCTTAGGTTTGAAAATATAAAAAAAATATATGAAAAAACAGTAAAATAAAATCTGTGAACTATCGTCATATGTTTTGCTGGATGTTCCAAAATGAAGGTTAAGTATCAATCGATTAAATGACATAATATTGATAAAAAGTAATGGGAATTGTATGTCAAAAGCAAAAACCAACGTCTTGTGTTTCTATTATTAATTTTGTTGATAAATTAGTTACCTCCTGAGATTATAAACAATGAGAGATATTTATTTTTATTCTATGAATTGGATTCGGTTTCTGAATATATTTTTACTGTTTTGAATTTTATGGTGTTGCTAATTTTGGACATCACTCCACCAAAACAATACTCTGAATATGTAACAGGAGCTTATCGAATCTTCAGTCTATTAATTTATTATCGACAGAATAAAAAAATGTATGTTTGAAAATAAAAATATAATAATGATATATTGACTAAAAATTTAGTACATGTTTTATTAATTAAGATTAAAAATCTTAAGTCTAAATATTTATTTACAATAAATTGTGTTAATTTTTAATAATTTTCTAGGTTTCAATTAAACGGTGGTACCACACGGTACAGAAAATCATTAAAGTACAAAAAAATCAAAAAACGTTTCTTCACAATATGACGAAACAATATGAGAATTTTATTTACTAATAAATCTACTTGCTAATTTAAATTAGTTCACACGACACTGAGTGATCATTTACAACGATAATATTATATAAACAGGTAACTTTGTTATTCTCAAAACAAATAATAATTGTTACTGTATTTAAAATATTTACAATGTTCTAAAAACATAATATATAATGAGGTCTAGGAAAATTTATATCACGAGGCTTCCTTACACCTTTTTTCGTAAATTTTAAAATGTTTTTATTCAAAATAGTCGACAAGTAGTTCTGATTGCGCATGCGCTATTCCTCCTGGGCCCGCCACGGCTTCCGCTTTGGGCTGGAACACAATATCAGCTTCCTTCCCCTTTTGTACAATAGCGTGGCCTATCGGGTTTGAAACGGACACCCCTTTTTCATCAGTCGTAGATCTCGCGACTGGTTTCAGAATCAACAAGTTCCTCTTTGGTGTTGGCTTCTCCTCGGCTTCTGGGACGAACGTCACCAGAGATTCGCCTCTTGAGTTCAGGAAATACACCGCTCTGAATCTTGAATTTTCAGGTTTTCTTATGTTTACCACTACCCCAGTTCCTGGCTGGAAGGATATGATCCTAGCAGGTAACTTGGCGTTGACTGACTGCTGTTTATACACTTGTCGCACAGGGGATATCAGTTGAGGGGGAGAGAATATCAAATTATCATTGCTGTTTTCAACTTGTCTCGAATATCGCTCCACGTGTTGCTTTGTCTTGGGCGTTTTGGATGTCAACTGTGTGTTATGAACGCTGCGCTTTAATTCATTTGTTTTCAGGAATTGAGTTAAGGTTTGAGGTTTTGCGGGTGTTTTGCGTAGTGTTAAATTGGGATCAGCGTTAAGGAGTGTGTTTCCACTTAAGCCCAAGTCTCGCCGATATGAGCTGCAAAACATAAGTTTAATCAAATGAGCTGGTGTGAATGTCTCTCTACGTGACGGGTGACAGGTTGGGTGACAGTCGACAATCGATACACGTTAGTTAGGATTGTTAATGTTATTCCTTACAAGTATCATCTCCTTTGTATTCAAGCATGGTCATGGACATATTTAAGATGTATGTAGGTGTAGGTACCTTATATGTTCCAGGTGTTAGCATAGACATAATAACTAACATTCCTAAAAGCACCTCCGGTGGACCTTAAATATAAAGCCACATCCTTCTAATTCTAAACCATAATATCTATGAATTGATTCTTAGATAAAGGCAAGAAACCTGCTTACCATTCCATATGAGGTAATTTACATTTAAAGTTAAAGTTGTCCTTGAAAACAGTATTTAAAAATAACTCAAAAATAATATTATATACACTATTGACACACAACACAATAATTCGAAACCTAGCAAGAATCGTAAATTTTCATGTAGTTATTTTTAAATTTAGCAGGCATCAAACAAACAACAACAAATTAAAGCACACATGTAACGTGTACCCTACATTGACAGATTACGTTGGTATTTCAAATTAAAATTCACTTATGCACTTCCTTTTTTTCATTTACGGTTTAGCATAAATTCGTATGTAGAAACATCTTTCAAACGAATACCGTTTCAAAACAATGCCGACGAAATTCAACCGAGTCATGATGTGCCTATAAATGATTTACTTTTTATTAGGTCATTTTAGTTTAGCTACCTTTTTGATTGTGAAATAGTTATAAACTATTTAATGAAAAGTTTTTTTATAGCTCACGTATAAGTCATCCTTAGATTGATTAGATGTTTTAAATATGTAAAAGCGATATATTATACTAAAGACTTTTGATGGAACTTGATGACTGGATTTAAATTTTGAACACGTATCCAAAAACTCGTGTAATAATCTCGTAACATTTGCGCTGTTTATAGAGGCAAGGTGTCTAAAGTATTCATTAGATAAGTACAATATTTGTAGTTTTTATTTTAAGATTTAATACTCTTAGTAAAATCTACTTAAACCTTATAATATAATAATATGTGATTTATTTAGAAGTTACTACCCAACCTCGCCCGAGTTCCAAATCTATTTTTTTTCAAAACTATATTTGAAAATATTGAAAAAACACGTTAGCGTCTTGTCGTATTTTAAAGAGGTAAATTAATTTTTAAAATATCTACAGTTCATGATGGAGTTAACGGTGCAATCTGAAAATTCTTGCATTGGTCAAAATTTTCATATAAGTGTAGTCAAAACTGAGCATATTTCTTACTGTCACAACTGTACATGGAGAAAAATGTTGTTCTAAAATACGATTATTTTATTCGTAAAAACGGTTAAAAACGGGATTGAAGTTCTTACGAACAAATTAACGGTGTTTCAATTTTTATTGGCGGGAAAATGTAAGAATAATTTGTTGGTATACGTACGAAATTACGTGTTCCCGCCAATAATCATTGAAACCCTGTAAGTTTGTTCGTAAGAACTTCATAACATTTTTCTCCGTGTAGGGTTGTTGATGACAGTTTTATCCACTTTCTACTTTCATCCACTTGATACTATCAACTACATGAGCTTGCGGTTACAAACTTATAGTAAGGTGACTACTTATATTGAAAATATGTTGTCATGCTGATAATACTTTGTGCAGGACCAATATCTTAAATACCAAAATACATACGAACTAGGTGCTTGACAAACTTAATACGTGTGACAATGACCGACCTCTTTACAAATAATTACATAATAATTAAACGTTTACCAATTCGCTAGATTTACATGCACTGATTACAGAATTAAGCCGAATTACAAAATTTTGGAGAGCTACTGGTGAATATAAAATGGTATTTGTTTATATTATTCAGGCGGTGTGATTATGAGCATTACATCAGGCTTCTTCCTAACGTGGCATTTCTTTTATTCCTGGACAGGAATATTCATTGATTTGATAATAGCAAATTGAAGCCGGTGTTCAGTTTATTTCATTTTATCATAAGGCAGGATTATTTTTAAAATCAAGGTTTTGAAATACATACAATATTTTTTTAATTAAAGAGCACAGCTAATAGAAATTAATGTACTATAAGTCATAATGTAACCATTGGTGTAGGTACAGATGTGTTAACAGCTGGTGTCAGGTCGAAATTACACAGACGTTAATTTCATGTACCAATATTAACGCTGACAGAATAACACACGGGCGGAATTACACATGGACTAAATTACACATGGAGCGAATTCTTGACGTAGCAAAAACGTACGTCGAAAAAAATTGTTTAAATAGGTTTAATTTTTTTTTATAATATATAAATATTTAATTTGTTCTTTCATTAGTTCCTCTGTTGTCCTCCTTCACAAATAGACATATGTACTTATATTAATCGTTTGTGTAGGATGGGGTGGAGGTGAGCGGAGATATTTTGTTAGGTTACAAATGTTTACTACTATATACAAGCCGAATTATCTTCACGGACAAAGATTCAACGTTTCGAAGCGTGGGCAAGCAGTTTGATAAGAACTAATCTACACATTAGTTTTTTTATAGAATGCCCTGTCTTGTAATATCTTTTACAAAAGGTACAACCCGAAAATTCACTCGGAAATATCTGTTAGAACATATCTTTGGTTCACGCAAAAAATGTCTCAGTTTCGGGTTGAGGTTTATCATGGTAGATTATTGGTCCACTCGCAACTATCTTTCCACCTGTCGGAAGAAACACTTGCTTTATAGTAGAGCCATCGTCGTTCAACACGTATTCCCCGGTCAGGCCGCTCATATCCGTTTGCTGTGAGGCGTAGCGCTTAGAGAGCTGGTTGATGAGTCTGTTGAAGTCCAGGTCCACGGGGAGCAGGACGACTCGGGAACCAGGACCCACGATGGCAACAGCGTTGGGTTTAATGTATGCTACTCCGTCAGGACCTACTATTGCTGTACCTCCATCTGAAGCAGTCGCCACTCCCTGCGGTCCCACTATCGCGGTTCCTCCCCTAACAATTTTGAGTCTTTGCACCAATTTTCCTGGGAGTGTAATTTTTAGGTTTCCTTCTTCTTCCGATATTAATGTTTGTTTCCCATTATTGTTTGGCTCTTGACGGGTGATCAACTCTTCTTGATTGGATGCCAATGTTTGTTTCCCATTATTCTGCGATTCTTGACGAGCAATGTGTCCCCCTTGATTCGATAATGTTTGTTTACCACTATTTTTCTGTTCTTGACGAGCAATCTGTCCATCTTTATTCGATGGTAATGTTTGTTTTCCATTACTACTCGACTCTTGTCGGACAATCTGTCCTTCTTTATTCGATGTTAATGTTTGTTTCCCGCTGGTTTTGGGTTCTTGGCGGGCAATCTGAGAATGATCTAGTTCGCTTCCTGCGTTTTCCAGATTTCTATCCAACTCAGGTAAGGTCGATATGTCTTTCACTTTGGTTTCTTGATTTGCAAAACTTTGTTGAATTTTTGTTTCTGGTATGTTTTTGGGAGCACTCTTTGCCAGGGGCTTTATCGTGGCAGGAACTGTTGTTTTTCGCGTTTCACTGATTATACTTGGATTTTCGACCTTAGTGACCGTTTTCTTAACAACACTACCTCCACCTGATGGAACAGCAAGTGATTTTCCAGCTCGACTTCCATTTTCTATTGGTAAAGACAAAGTTTTTTTTTCGGAGATCTCTACAGTGTTTCTGACATGATTTCCAGGAGAAACAATCGTGATAGGTTTAGCCGCTGTAGGGACTATTTTTCGATTATCTTTGGGTTGTACATTATATACAGCCTTGGGTACCTGTAACGGAGATAAGTTTAGCTGCTTTCCATACTTGATGTTATTATAATATATATTGGGAGCATTAACCGGGCGCTGAAAATTGTAATAATTTCGTGAAAAATCTTGTTCGTCATAATTGTGATATTGAGAAAATTGGTTTATTGGTTGCGGGTTGATGTTTCGTTGATAAGCATTTTCACTGTAGCTGTTTAATTGTTGTTTGCTTATTGTTCTATAGGGTTGGTTTTGGGGTTTTATATTTTTCTGAAAAACGAAATTATTTTGGAGAAAAGGCAATTGATAAGGCAGGGTTTGTCTGTCATTAGCATTGTAAAATACTTTGCCGGCATCGACGAGATGTCCACTTATCTTTCTGTAGGCGGCCTGAGGCGTCCAGAAATATAGCGGTTGATAATAGTTTGTTGGCGCCGAGTTTTCGTAATGTTGATTGCCTTTGGATTTAAACTGTAAATCTTTTCCAGGCAAAAAATAACTTTGGCCAAGATCTTTGATTTCACCGCGAATTTTTCTGCCGGCTTGGACTATTTTGGCGTAAGCCGCTTTGGGTAATAGGGGATTGTATTTCTCATTATTAAAATCTTCGAAAGGAATTTTAACGATAACTTGTTTCTGAATTCTGAAAAGATAGAGATTAAAACAAAAAATAGAAAAGAGTTTGATATTCATGTCCATAATGTAAATAATAAATACTGTTTTTGGGTGAGTATTACATGCGATAATCATTATGTTTTTTGTAACTGGTATTATATTGTGTTGATAATGTTTTAGTGTTTCTTTTACAATTCATCCAATGATTTTGTGGAAATTCTATGTTAAGGTATATTGTGGACAATAATGATGTGAACGAAATACAATATACAATGAGAAATAATGTTGTATGATTTCTTAAAACTCCTCACTACCGAAACAATATTTTTATCGAAATTATTAACAATAAAAACTATACTGGTTTGACTCCTAGAACATAGGCAATAAATAGAGCATCAAATAAATTGACCAATTTATACCAGAGGCCCTAGCACGCTCGCTCTATAACGATCGATAGGATAACTATCGGTAACTTCTCATCGTTCCCTAGGACAACTGCAGATCGCAAAAGAATAGGTGACAGTTCACAATGACTAAGTGTCCTTAATATATTCGATATCAACTGTCGTTTGTACGTTAGCGATCTTTAGTTGTCCTAGGGAACGATGAGAAGTTCCGACAATCGGTCGGTAACTTCATATCGAACGACCATGCTAGCACACCAGATAATAGTTTACATTGCCTTTGCACTTTATTTTTTAAGGTTATGGATTTTGAAAATTGTTATGTGTTTAAATTCATCAACCTACTACATTATTATCTACTGCGTGATTTTACAAGTATAAAATATAACATTAACATTTTCATCAAAATTCACGATATTTTTCAATTTTTTTTACAAAAACGGTCTTCACAAAAACGTGTGATTTTCCAACCTATATATGTCACAGGATCATTTTTTAAATAAAAAAAAACAGGATTTTTATAAAGTTCTTCACGTGTTTGGAGCGTCAATATGGGAGAGTGTATGACAATGATCATAATTAAAAAAAATAATAATTTAATACTTACTCGACATTTTGTGGCATGGCAAATGCGACTGATACCAGCATTACGTTGCAGGCAATCTGAAAATACAAGTTTAATTAGTTTGGTGGAACTTTTTTTTTTTTTTTAAAGAAAGACAAACATTCCCGGGTTACGAATAACCCAACAACCTTTGAAAATCTCCTACTACCACCACACTAAGTGGAAGATGTTGCTTGTGTAGTGATGGAGGACTTAGCCAGCCGAGGAATCATCGAACATGGAACGCCTGGGTGAGACCCAAACGCGATGCCCACTTAACCACTGACCGGTCGAAAATCGAAACTCTTATTATAATATTAAGATTTGACCTAAAATACCTTCAACATGGAAGTTATTATGTATTGTTGATTTTTAATTTAATTTGAATATTTTTCGAGTTTAAAGAAGTTATGATAATTCGATGCTAAATGCTAATATCTGCGTACCTTTATTATGTAAAATACTTAATATTCAACAGTATTAAAGGAACGGTTCGGTGCATAATAGACAAGGATTTTTTATATACGGATACAAATATCACTGATTACAAAAGCCGGGAGAAATCAAAAGGATGTACTTGCAAATTATAAAATAGATAAATGTTTATTATAAAGTATGGGAGTATTTTTAAATAATATAATTAACTCTTTATGGCCCAGGCAAAAAGTAGACATTTAATTATCTGAGTTAAAGTTTTAAGAATAACCATTGTTTGGTTTTGGTATGAGAATATGCTAAGTTCCTACCGGGATGTCATTTATCCGGTTCCTACACCTCCCTAACCATCACTAGCCTTGCTAGAAAAGTATTTGAAATTTGGAACAATGGCAAGAAAAGTAATTAAGAAAAATCGAGTGCATTTGTTTTGAAAAAGATTTGGAACTGTCTTGGAAGCAATTATTTTTCGTGTTCACGGAATTTAATCATCTGGGAAGTACATGATATCGTTTTATACTCATTCGTTTTGTTATAGCGACGTTTACTTCGGAATATCGCGGTGGAACTATATAACTAAACTATATTGTTGTTCTGCCGTGAGCTCCTTCGCAGAGTACAGTCGTAAGATAGTTATTGGTTATCCCTTTTCCTCGCATACCTTATTTTTCCTACACATATTATCACCCAATTCCAGCAAACGCCATTTCGTCTCATATTTATTGTCCATATTTTCAAGTGGATTCGGATTAAGCTGTAATTCGTCAATTTTGGATGCAGTAACCATTATTATATTATCTACTAGCTGACCCGGCATGCGTTGCGACGCAACTTAAATAAAGAAACTGTTTCCCCTGCGTATCTTGTCCCATTAGTTCCCGTTCCTCTTCCAACTCCTCTTCCCCACCCGTGTCTCCTTCCACTCCCGCGTTTCATTTTCACCTTCCCCCCTCCCCTCTTCCACTGTCCCCTTCTCGCGACTCTCCTCACGCATTCCTCTTCCACCTTTTCCGCCTTCCCCCCTCCCTCATCCCCTTAACGCGAACCCCCTACTTAATTACCATCCGCCCCTCCCGGATTCCCCTACCCCTCCTGCACCTTTTCCCTACCGCTTAACTCCATAAAATACACCAATTTTTCAAACAACTCGAGTTTAACCTATTTCAATTTTTTATTCAAATTTCATAACGCCAGAGCTCGTTATTCTGCTATTCGGGACGGAGACAATTACAACAAATCAAAGATCATAAAAATCGGTCCAGCCGTTCTTAATAACCCGACTTTGTTTTATATAAAGAGATAATTGACAAATTTTGCTACATAATTTGAATTAAATCTTATGCATTACGTTATGTACCTTTCTAGGTATAACCTGTTCTGATTTATAGTAATCTACATCTACATTGTGTTTTGACATTTAAGTACTTCATATTTAATATTATTTGTGCAGTGTTTGACAAATTTAATTCAGGTAGGTAGATACTTGACATTGATGCATATTTTCTATAAAATTTTGGATTTTTTTTATTACAGATGCATTCTACCATTTGGCCTCTATACCTATACATATTTTAAATAAAAACTAACATTCCCAGGTTAGGTTAGGTTAGGTCAGATTATGTTAGATCTTGCTCATACTGTAATTATTGTACCTACGCATTACATTATCTTCATTGTTAGTTGCTAGGTGTAACCTGTTCTGAGATATACCTACATTGCGTTTGACATTTATTCTGTAGTAACTTCACAATAATTATATATATATATATATATATATATATTGCACATATGTATATTGTTTGACATATTCAATGTTCTTGACATTTATGCAGGTTTTGTCTGACCTTTGTAGTTTTTTTATGACAGATGTATTCCAATTATCTGACTATTATTTGTTTTATTTTCCTTTTGTAAGGGTACCGCCACCCCGGGTATCATTTATTGGATTACCAACACCTCTGCCATAGATCACCCGAGGGGGTCACTGCGTTTAACTTAATTTTAATTTTAATTCAACAGGCTTAGCAGGGGTGCCCGGTTCTACGGGATGAGGTTTGTCTAGGACTTGGCGGCGGATGCGCCTACCCATTGTGGCGGGCCGGATCGAGAGAGACTGGTTGATATAGGCCTTTTTAACCTCTCCTATCAGACTCTCTCGTCCCATCTTGCACAGCATCACACCCTGCACCGCAGTTGGAGGGACGGATTCATACGTCCGTCACTTCTGGACACACTGTCCCCGAGATTCCTATCCACCTCTCATACCCAGAACTTCATCTTCATCTTTTTCCTTAAAAAGACCCTCCACATCGCATCTCCCAAGATGGCGTAGGTCCTCGGGAAAATGATTAACCTCTGGGCCTTCCGCGTGGAGTTAAGATTAAAGGAGTTAAGTATTGGTACTGTAGTTAAGTGTCCTAAGAAAGATAAACATTCCCAGGTTACCAATAACCTGACCATATTTATAATTGCTCCTACTACCATCATAATAAGTGAATTATGTTGCTTGTGTAATAATGGATAGCTTGGCTAGCAGGATTGGACGCTTTGGACGGCTCGACCAACTAACCAATCATAAAAAAGACACATGTTTTGTCCCAATAAAGCTAAATATCGTTTTAATCGGTATACATAATGATAATATGTATACATTATAATATCATATTATAATATTATCTATGTATATAATCGGTATACATAATGATAATATGTATACATTATAATATCATATTATAATATTATATACAATGCAAAAAAAAATATTTTAGATGCAATCGGGTAGAGCTCGATCACCTGTGACGTGATATACATAAAGAACAGGAATCTACATCTCACGATCAGTAGGTTTCGGACATATTGGCAATCATTGCACGCTTTTTTCCAATCACTTCCCGCCTGCACCAATTGTGACAGAAACGAGTGCGCTGTAAGATTGGGAGGGTGAAGGAGAAGATGAGATAGGGAGAAGGAGACAGAAGGAGGCAGCAGGAGGCAATATTTCCCGTATTAATGATGACATTGACACGCGCTGCGACTAAGGTCAGGAGAGAACGATGACCCAAGTCCTCGTCATCAACCAGTTCAGCTAGTAGCTACACGGTACAGGGTGTACCACATATTTTCATGATTTAAAAATAAATAAATAAATTAATGAAAATATTTTGGTATCTCAGATCATTTTAAAATGTTATCTTAATTTTCCTATGATCATGCATACTAATATAATAAAAACGAATCATGAATTCTATTCTAATCTGTCAATCTATTGGGAGCATTTTAACTTGATTACAAATGAACGTTTCTAGAAAACGTGATCAGAAGTTTATTCTTCAGTATGTATAGCTTTCAATTATATGGTACGGCAGGGCCATATATCTATTATATAAATGGGGTTTAGGGGGTTCAAACATCGGCCTAAATTTTACGTAGGAAAAAAGACAATACTACTCGTAGTATGTACCTGGAAAATATATACAACAATATTATTTGCACCGTTCCCCCTTTACCGCAGGATCGAACATTCTTCCCATTTGAATGCTATAGCTACGCCCTAGAGGTACAATAGTTAATTCTTTTCAATGGTTTGTGAGTAAACAAATTGTCAGGACAATTCTGAAGAGCAGCGTGTCGTTATTAAATTGAGAAGATTTAAGATTAAATCATATATCAGACAAGCCATAAATTAGGTACCAAAATTATTGTGTTAACTAATAACCATTATTGTGTTAACTAATAACCATTATTGTGTTAACTAATAACCATTATTTGAAATGTGTATTTCTTTTGTTTAAATATTTGACGAATCTAAATCTAAATCACTAATGATTTTTACAGTATGCTAACGGTGTCCATTTAAAATGTAATTTTGGTCGTGATTATTTGCCAAGAATATTGACAATTTTCGTTGTTTGTTTTTGGGGTGTTATGCCGTGTTGTGCTACCTCCTTCTTTAGCCGACGTTTCGGACAGCGTTGCAGTGTCCATCATCAGGGCAGATCTGCATAACACAACACGGCATAACACCCCAAAAACAAACAACGAAAATGCTTTTGGCCGTGAAAATCTAAAAACGTATCCAAAATTGACAATATTTATTATGATAGACGAACCTGAAATAAATATTTTACAAATACTTTCAGCTTCAGAAATTTTTCAATAAATTATAACATCTCGAAATTTTTCATGGGTTAGCGCTAGTATAATAAAAATATGTACCTGAGTTATGTTGTGAATTGTTCGAGAAACTAGAGTTCTTATTTTTTTTTAGTTACGTATTTGGGTAAATTGCAACAAAATTGATAGGATTTTTATAGACATCTTGTGCCTATGTGATATGTACAGGTAGAGCCGCGGGCGGGCCCACACGGAGTCAACATCTGACACATATTCCTACCGCGATACCGTAATGTCAACATGATCTACAGATGCCAGAGATAATATGCCATATCATACATACATAACTACTACACGGATACCTGTATTATTAAAGCTACCTGTTGAAGGAATAGTATAGCTCTTGTAAATGTTACAACTTTTTACGCGGGTTTGGCTTTAGCATATTTTAGCGTGCAGAAATAATATCGCCGAAATATTGGTTCGTGGAATTGGAACCAGGATGCCCGAGACGATACTTGCTTAATAATGTGGCGGTACAATTATTATTCATGTATGCTCTGTTTAATAATAACAGATGCTTAAAAAGCGCTCCGTTTTAATTCAATTGACTATATTCACCGATGATAGCTAGCTGGCAGAAAGATATCTATCGGAAAATGATGTCTATCAAAAGTTCATAAAAGTGGTTGATGTTTAATTTGAACAGCTCTCGTAACTTGTAACTAACGAATAGTAAATAAATAACCGATATCAACACCACAGCTATCGAGGAAATACGCGTCCAGCGTCCGGGATTCCTGAGCGTCAGATTTGGAAATTTCCGGCCCTCATTGAAAAAATCATACCTTCGAATTTTAATATAGAGACATGTGAACTGCTTAGTGCCACTTAATTGCCTATATTTCGTTAGTATTTATCCCATATTTTTAGAATTCTAGAAAATTATAAAAAATCGTTGAATTTATAAACGCATGAATTCTGCGTATTATTTACTTAAAAATTGGCGTACGTAGTACCCTATTACTAGCTGATACCCGGCATGCGTTGGAATGCCATTTAAATAAAGAAATGGTTTCTCCCCGCGGTGTCCTTTCCCATTCGTCCCATTTCCCTTCCGCCACCTCTTCCCCATTCGCGACTCCTTCCCCTCTCGCGTTCCACTTTCACCTTCCCCCTCCGCTCTTCCGCTGTCCCCTTCTCGCGACCCCCGCTAAACTCTTTGACCTATTTCAATTTTTATGCAAATTTCATAAATCCAAAGCTCGCGATATGAAATATATTTTACGAACTATTCACATACCTACCAAATATATATTTTTTTTAAATCATAAAAATCGGTCCAGCCTTTTCTGAGGAGTGCGACCACAAACACCGTGACACGCAATTTTTATAAATTATAAGATGATTAAATATAATCACAGATATAAATTTAAAGTTAACATGCCTATTTAAATGCTCGTATTTAACATAATTATGATCAATGAGTTAATAATTCCGAAGAGATGCGAGACATTTCTTGTTTAAAAGTGAAAATGATAAGTTAATTAATCTTTGTGATTAATCGAACTGTACAATGTTTTACAATATCTCTTCAAAATTGCCACATTTTGGCCAGCGAACGCTCGGAGTCATTGCAAATTGGCCAAAATGTGGCCAAAAACGCTACAGTCGATAATGCGGTCGGTAAATTAGTAGGTATCAATAGAAAACGTAACACTTAAAAAAAATCACCTTACAGGGTAAAAATAGTTAAAATTTTTTTTAATAATTTCAAAAATCCTCTGTGCTGAAAAACTCTACGGTGAGCTCTAGCTTATCGAAAATTGCGCAGCTTTTGCTCTCCGATAATGTTAAATCAACATAACTCTTCTCAGAAGTCTCTTTTTTTAAATTTACATTTTCGACAAATAAGAGAAGATACCACAATATGTTTTACAATATTTTTCAATAATAAATTGATACCTTGATTAATCTTCAATAAGTGAAAAACTATCGAGAGATAATTCCATGACAGCTGATCCCCCGATAGTAGGCTCCCGGGCATAGGTTATATACAATATGCAGTCAGTTTAGGGAAAATACGGTTTACCTGCTTACACAAAACATAACTAAGTGTCACCGAAGGTGTGTGCAGAGAGGATGTACCGCCGAATAATAGAAGTATAGCGCCTATTTTCTTTACAATGCATCAAGGAAAAAACTATTTGTCTACATACTGTATACCAGCGTAGTAAGTAGAAAAAACCGACACTGTTAATAAATCCGTTTGATATCCATTAAATTTTATTTTTTTTATCAAAGATGACAAAGGCCCTGAGGGAAATTATTTTCCTCAGGGCCTCCTGTGTGGAGTTAATGTAAAAAAGTCGATTTTAGGTTTGAAATTGGTAAATAATGCACCAAAAATTATATTTTTAAAATACATTATTGTAATTTCGGGAGGGCAACAGTCGGGGAGGAACACGGTGAAAAACTACTGAAAGAGAAAATAGTTTCCTGGGCGATACCGACTAAATGTTATGAGTTATAAGTGATAATACTCCTAATATAAAACAACTATCAACAAATATTCAGTAATTTGACGTTAATGTTAATTAATAAAACACTACAAATCCACCCTTATCCCTTCTAGTCAGAAGTTAAGTAAAAGTAAAGTAAAGTAACTTATTCCTCTCCCATAGCGTTATTCATCTTTTTGTAAAGAGCGCGTGCGTTTTAATGGTTCTTACGCCGCTTTATGAATGTAGATGAGATAATATAAATCATCCGTTACACATTCCTTGTTTCACCTTCACTCGGACTCTTACTTTCAGACCGATATCCGTTAATTAATAGCCTGTCAGTTGGTCAAACCAAATGGTTAAACTTTACGGTCGCTAAATTACTTACACTTAAATATCTGACACCCCTGAAAAGTACGATTCGTGCAAGCATCGTGCATTGAAAAAGTACTGAATTTTGACTATAGTGAATATAATATATATCTTAGAAACAAATGTGGTTAAATCCATTCTAAAAAATAACGGAAAAATATCAAAATGTATTGGATTTGACCACTTTTTGAAAGTTAACAAAAAGTTTAATATCGTTTTCTGGGGAACCTTTAAAATAAATAATAATATTTTTTTAGACATAGATTATATTTCAATAATAAAGCACTTAATTTTACTACTTTTGTTTGCTTTATTACTCCAAGAGCAATTTGAAAATTCTACAAAAAAACTTACTTACTCTCTTAGGGCTTTACTAATAAACGTTGTTTAAATTTAACATACTGATAAACTTAATGGATTTTATCAGTTATGTAAAATTCAAGAAACTTTTAAAGTTTACTTATCTGTTTACTAGAGCAACTCAATTGATATTTTTTCAAAGACAGCAAACTTATTTTGTGGCACCATTTTAATTAAAAATTAATAAACACTAAATTTTACCCACTTTTATTGATCATAAAAGCAACATGTTTCATAAACAATTCGTTAGAGTTTTAAGTAAATCCTAATTAAGTATGCATTGCTTACGAAACATGTAGGTTTTTTATTCAATGAAATGTTTAAATGAAAACAAATCACTTATGAGTGGTGTACATGAAGGTGTTTTTATTTAATTAAAAATGACGCCACAAAGTAAATTGGCGAAGATTGAAGAAATAAAATGTGTATTAATTTTAATTAATATTTGTTAATTAATGCACGTATTTCAAATTAATTGAGTAATCTAAATATCAGATGAACTATTTATTTACTACATCTTGATATAAATTACCTAAATGGATGCATTAAAAATTGGGTTATTGCATTTCCATAAAATTACACTTTACATATTTTTGCACTATGCAAATCGATATTATGTAAGTAAAACGGAATTTTATTTAAACTTGTGTTATATTTCTTAATTGCTTAGAATAGGCAATCTGCATAACGATTAATAACCTGACAAAAAAGCTCTTTTATCGACCATTTTTCATGAAGATAGAAAATAAATTAACGTTTTTTTCTGCCCAATATATAATCATGTAGGTAATTAACTTCTTCATAATATTTCTTCTAAGTTTACAATAATACTGAGAACCTAAACCTTAATTATACCTATTACGGAAGTATTTTTAAATCTAAAGCTAATTTTACGAGTAGGTAAAAAATATAACACTAATTACAAACAATTTGCAATAGAAAATCAAAAAAGATCAGAAAGAAAACTAGATTATTTTGTGTTTTGTGCAAATCCTTTTACGTCACCGAATAAAAAAACCTGCATGTCGATTGAATTGCTTGTAACTGTTGTTAACTTGTATCCTGTAAAGTGAATTTGCGAAGTTTGAAGAAATAAAATGTGTATTAATTTAAATGAATATTTTTTATTATCGCATGTATTTAAAATAATTTAGTAATCTAAATATCAAATGAACCATTTATTTACTACAACTTGATGTAAATTACCTAGATGGATGAATTAATAATTGGGTTATTGCATTTCCATAAAATTACACTTTACACATTTTTGCACTACGCAAATCGATATTATGTAAGTAAACGGAATTTTATTTAAACTTGTGTTATATTTCTTAATTGCTTAGAATAGGCAGTCTGTATAACGATTAAATATAACCTGACAAAAAAGCTCTTTTATCGACCATTTTTCATCAAGATAGAAAATAAATTAACGTTTTTTTCTGCCCAATATATAGGTAATTAATTTATATCATTATTACTTACTTCATAATATTTCTTCTGAGTTTACAATAATACTGAGAACCATCATATTATGAAAGTTTTTAATAACACATATTATGAAAGTTTTTTTAAAATCTAAAGCTACTTTTATGAGTAGGCAAAAAATATAACACTAACTACAAACAATTGGCAACAGAAAATCAAAAAGAGATCAGAAAGAAAACTAGATAATTTTGTGTTTTGTGCAAATCCTTTTACGTCACCGAATAAAAAAACCTGCATGTCGATTGAATTGCTTGTAACTGTTGTTA
The DNA here is from genome assembly GCA_951813805.1 of Limnephilus auricula. Classification (NCBI taxonomy): domain Eukaryota; kingdom Metazoa; phylum Arthropoda; class Insecta; order Trichoptera; family Limnephilidae; genus Limnephilus; species Limnephilus auricula. The sequence continues at coordinate 10,262,821 of OX638388.1, read as the reverse complement.
ACTTGTATCCTTGTTTTATCACAGATATAATAAGATACAATATTACTAACGGTAAATACACAAAACAAAAAGGGAAAACCCGTTTTCACAGCTACTCTAAAATATCACAAACAAATCTCAGCAAGTTCTTACGAAAAGTCAGCATGTACACGGTGTTATTAAATTGGCTGGCTTTTCTCAAGAATCCCAGTTGTTTGTATGAAATTGAATCACACTTACCATAAACAATGAACTCCCCATGATGCTGGTGATAGTCTGGTGTTAGTCCTCGGTGGGTGGTAGCACTGACGATGAAGATCTCTGATAGGAGATCGGTCTGTCGGGATGTTGAGCCGGTGGATGTCTAGTCCCTTTTGAAGTGTAACTGCTATGTCTGACGGTTGTGGTCGACTGAGCCGACTAATAATACGTGATCCGTTTTTAAAATTGGCGGTCGATCGACTTAGGAGGGGCACTCTTCCTTGCGGAATACATAGTTCATTTCGTAAATCGTAAATCGTTTTTTTTATTTTTATTACATCATTCTGCACACCGGCGTAATTATTTACTGGACACTGGTCCCAGAGGTTGCGCCTGAGAGGATAGGAGTCAAATCGTTGACTCGGTGGTGGAATGGTCAAGCGTCAGCTTGCAGAACGAGGGTTAAAAATCAATAACCACGAGCGTATCTATAATGCAAGCGTAAAAATGCGCGTCATGGTTTTTAATCTTTTGATCTTTTTGGGCTTATTTTTAATATGAATTCCAAAGCATCTACATCAGGGGTGGCCAACCGGTCGATCGCGATCGACCCGTCGATCGCGGCTATTACTCCCGTCGATCGGACCCACGGGTCCTGCCAACGACTCGAACCCAATAGAACCCGTACTCTTACAAGAGCTTTTTGGTGCGACCCGCGAGCACTTTTGTGCGGCCTGCTGAAAGCACCACATTTAAATAATAATAATCAAATTGATGATTTATGTAGAAAATGTATGGCTTTTCCGGAAACTATAGAACACATTATATCATAATATATTGGCGCCGTCTGAGTATACATTTAGGCACAATCAGGTTTTAAAAATAATTCACCAAAGTTTGGTAATTAAACATAACTTGATTGACTGTCATAATATAGTACCATATTATGAATACGAACCAAATTCATTTTTAGAAAATAATTTCTTTAAAATTTACTATGATAAAACTATACTAACAGACAGACCAATTGGTCATAATGAATCTGATATAGTTTTACATGACAAAATTAAAAAAATAACTTATATTATTGATGTAGCTATTCCAAATTCCTGTAATATTCAAAAATCTGTTTCTGAAAAAATAAGAAAGTATACAGATTTAGGAAATGAAATTAAAAGAATTTGGCATTCTCAGACTATAAAAATATTACCTTTTGTTATTTCGGCTACTGGCATTATACCTAGCTCTCTTATTAAAAATTTAGGCATATTAGATTTGACAAATAATTTGTATATAAAAATGCAAAAATCAGTCATTTTAAATACATGTAGAATTACGAAAGATTTTTTAAATATTTATATTGAGGGATCAGTAGGATTTATCGGTCAAATTAGGAATTCCACAGAGCCGAACCCTCTGATATGAAAATATCTGGAGACGGTGAATTATATTCCCATTTAATAGTTTGGTAGATTAACGTGTTGTTCTTGTATTGTTTTGTATTAATTATACTTATATAATACACTTGCATAACGTGGATTTACTAGATGATCATTTATATGGAAAAGTGTATGAAAATCTGGTGCGTAAAAAATATTTATTTTCATTTATTCATCAATAATTTTTTGTTTACATATGTATACATTTTTGATTAAACATTGGTTTTATTGACGAAAAGGTCACTGCTCAGCTGCAATTCAGGATTTCTGGAATGCAGCTGGTTTTCAGCAGTGCCTCCAATAAAAGACAGAAAATAAATACAAATAAATTAAATTACAAACCAAATCTCAAAATCAACATAAACAATATAAATAATAAAAAAGAAATAGAAATGCGGTGTTTCAGGTACCTTTTAAGTGATATTTACACAAATCAGAGATAGTTATATTATAACACAACTAATATGTATGTGCTTATATAATCACCTATGTTACTAGAAATCAATTGAAACAAACAAATACGTGATCGAACATATTTTATTTTAGTTCGTTATTAGTGTTCGTTACGATAGTGAAATTAATATTGAAAAAATATCTCAGTATTGATGACAACTCTATTCAAGGCAATAAAAATATGATGCGATTTCTTTATATACAGGGTGTTAAGGAACGTACTTGACTTACTTTAATGAGTGATTACTGATATTCTTTATTTTGGTCTCCGGTGACTTTTTCGATCACTTTTTTAATTTAAAAAAAAAAAAACAAAAATTAATGGAAAAAAACGGCCCAACCTCTTACCCAGTGGCGGTTTTCTCTAAAGTGCGGTTGTGCGGTGAACCCCCATTAAAAATATGATAAAATAAAACAATCTTGTTGTATAGTAATATAAGCGCATCACAGATAGCTCGACATTAAAATTCCGTCTTTAAAACTCGCGCCACCGAAAAATACGGTACCTATCTATTCCCATTTTGTGCGCGTTGCGATCCGCACACATTTGTCCATACGAAAAATCATAGCCGATACGAATCGCTGTGACGGTAGAATAGAAAAAACTACGTAGCTTGGTGCGCTGCTCACGAGTCAAGATGTCACGTGACCTCCGAACTTTGACGAGTCTCGCCGAAACGAAGCCCGAGATTGTCGCAGGATGACCGGCTGACGGTCGACTTCTGCACCGACGGATGCAAGTTAAATGTTATATATTATGGTATTTAACTTTGTAGTCATTTTTGTACATTTTTTATTTTCTTGTTTCTGCATTTCTCCAACCGTTTACTAATGGCATTTGTAAATCTACTATTGAAGTGGACCGATTTTGACTTCTGTTTTCGTATTTTTTTTTATAGATAAGTCGTTATATCCCTTAGTTACGAGTATATTTACTAAAGTTTTGGAATTTTGTGTTGAGCTTTCCTAGTATTGTTTCGGCTTTCAAATTGAAAGTCGTTGCGTTTATCGGTTGTCGCGAATATTCTGTCCTAATTTTTTCACACAATGACGGAATACAGTGTTATATACAAAAAATAACGCTAATGTTTATGGAAAAAGTTTGGAAATTAAATAGTATTATTTTTTGTATACGTGTATAATGGATTTTTAGTGTAAGTGAAAAAAGCAAATTTTATTTCGTGGCCACCTTTATTTGTGTTTCTTGTTTTTTTTATGTTTTAAAATATTAATTATATTATATTCTACATTCTACGCAATTATTCTTATTGAAAAAAAAACAATAATAATTAGCAACGTACATTGAGTGTTGTAAAAACCATTAAACAATTTAAATCCTCTAAAACCATTTTGGTTGTTTAATAATTGTGTCGAGGAGTATCAAGTTAATTAAAAACAATAGTACCTATTTAGGTACCCCCCCACTAACTTTATTTAATTTGTGTGACAAGAGTAAATTTTGATTAGACAATATATTATTCTTCTCTTGAATTTCTGAACCCTCCGTTAAAAAGACCACGAACCGCCACTGCTCTTACCCCACACTTAACTGTCCAACATCTACTATGTTTTTATGTTTTTGTAAAAAAAAGAAACATCAAAAATGTCACCGAAGACCAAAATTTCATTTAAGTACATTTTTTACTCGAAATAATGTCAGGAATCACAGCTTAAAGTAAGTCAAGTTCGTACCTTAACACCTTGTATATCGTATTAATATATACAATAAATAAATAAAAATCATTCCATTTAAATTATTGTAAATACATAGTTTAAAACATATGAAATTAGAAATTTTTTATTGCAGTCAATAAATTTGCTGAAAAATGTCGGAAAAACATATCGTGTTCTGAGTACAATATAATTTAACCTAGTGGACTGGTCTACCTTATATCTTTCGTGTTCATAATACAAATTCCAGGCGCATTTCGAAGGAAACCATCCATGTGTTCCAAGTGAAAAAAATCGGAGCAAAACCATTTTCGTGTTCTGGATGTAGTATCAATTAAAACTCAGGGCTCGCATGCAGATTCACTCTTAAGTTAAAACAAGTTTCATGTTCTGAGTGATCTGTCAAAATTCCAGCGGATTAATGTGCTGACGCATTTCGTAGAAAACCATTCCAATGTTTCGAGTTATAGTTGTTAAAAACTTTGTTTCAAACCATATTCTGCAAAATTCGTAATTCATATAAAAACCATACGCATATTATGAGAACAATACTAATTAAAGCTGGGGACTCGCATGCAGATTCACTTTTAATTTGTGGGTTCATCTGCTGATACGTATCAAAGGACACCATTCTCTTATTCGAAGTGCGGTTTCAAAATTCTAGTTGCAGACTATGTAGGTGCTGCCAGAATCAAAGAAAACCCCTTTTCATGTTCTGAATGTAGTTTTGATTCCCCTCATACAGATTTAATTTAAACCAGTTTTGTGTTCAGAATATAACGATAAATTAAATAACAAGTTGCAGATTCATCGAAAGAAGCCATTCTCGTGCAGCTTTACATTTGAGTTGCACCCCATACGCTGCAAAGTTATGGAAATCAACTGTTCCGTCTGTAACTTATTTAAGTTTGTGGAGTCTTACGCATAATCAATCTTAAGTTAAAATCTGCCTTATGTACTAAACACAATGTAAAAATTCTAGATGCGAAATCCTGTGCTGACGCAATTCAAGGGATACCATTCTCGCTTTCCGATAGCAGTAATAAATTTCTAGTTGCAGAATTTGTGAACATGATTTGTATTGATTTGTACAAATGGCCCCTGACGGCAAAGGGGTTTCCTGCCCCTGATGTAATTGGTAGATCGCACAGGGTTTCGTCAGTAAACAGTAGATCTTGGGTCAAATTAAGTTGGCCACCTCTGATCTACATAGTACTAAAATCATGTTAAAAATGACACGTTTGAATGCATCTGTGCACATCGATAGTATCGAACATTTAAAAGAAGTGCTTCGAACTTCCTTGGAACACCTGTCCCCTCTTACCTCGCAAATTCCCAAAGATTACTGGGCGCGTAGCGACGTTTATCAATAGTTCATTTTAAAATTAGATTCATTTTGCTTTTTTTTCGTCAGTTTCCAAAGGTAGAATTATTATGTTGGTATTAAATTAAATTATTTTTACTTATTTTATTGTTTAATTATTTTACTTATTTAATTATTTTATTGTAATTTCGTTGGAATTGCATTGAATGGATTTAAAATGATTTTTCATTTCTTAAAATATATATACACACAAAATAATAGTAATAAATTACCATCTTTGGGGAATACGAGAAAAAATATATATGTTGAAAATCCTTAGAGGAACTTATAATGTCCATGTATACCGGTCGATAGTCAAAGTTAGCCATTTCATTGAGAAAAATCATCTCCCAAATGATTGGATCAAGATATTGGCTACACCATAATATACCTACCGAATTAGGTATATTATGAATCATATATGATATTAATTTCAACATCTTGAAACTTACATCAAAATATATTGCTAAAAAAAAGATTAATTTGTGTCACCCTCGGTCCATTAATCTAGCAGGACACATCTAATAATATTATTATATCGTTTAAAAACATAAATACTTTTAAGTAGTCTCTATAACTTATGCTTATTAATGAAATGTTTTACTCGTGCGAGTCGGCGGGCATTCTGATCTAATCATTATTCGTTTGTTTTAAATATCAGCTGATGACCATTATGACCATCGCTCAAAATGAGTGCTTCTTTTGTGTGAGCGAATGCATTTATCATTGATAAACGCATAAATCAAAGTGTCCGACTAAAAGCTTACATGTTCTGTAAAGTTCGTTATTTAAAGCACGTAAGTAAATTTAAAAGTTTTAAGAGTTCAACCAGATTCCAGACCGATCAAGGCCGGGGGTTCAAGAATCAATAGGGAATAAAAGTTCTTCTAGATTCCATATCAATCAAGGCCAAAGGTTCATGAATCAAAAAGGGAATAAAAGTTCTTCTAGATTCCAGATCAATCAAGTCCAAAGGTTCAAGAATCACCAGGGGATATAAGTTTTTCTATATTCCTTATCAATCAAGGCCGGAGGTTCATGAATCAAAGGGGGAATACAAGTTCTACTAGATTCCAGATCGATCAAGGCCGGGGGTTCAAGAATCAATAGGGAATAAAAGTTCTTCTAGATTCCATATATATCAAGGCCCAAGGTTCATGAATCAAAAGGGGAATACAAGTTCTAATAGATTCCAGATCGACCAAGGCCGTGGATTCCAGAATCAAAGGGGGAATACAAATTCTTCTAGATTCCAGATCGATGAAGGCCGGGGGTTCAAGAATCAAAAAGAGGAAGTAAAAAGTTTAACTTATAACATAAAAGTAATCACGATTTTTTCTGTTTTATTTGCATATCTAGCTATTTTAGTAGCTTAACTTAACAATAGGCAATATATTTCTTAGACATGGTCAAAATCGTCCTTAATGGGTAGGAATAAAAAAAAAATAATTTGATAAAACTTCAATAAATGAAAATATTAAAAAGTATCAATGCGATTGATTGTTTAGTCGATTGTTTTTGGAACTTTTTGTGATTGATTGAAATAAGAAAAACTATCAAATTACCTATTTTTAGTAAAAAATATTTGTTGAGATAAAAAAAAATGAGCAATATTTGTATAGCGCCTTGTTTGTTAATTAAATCGCCTCAAGGGCACATTGCCTAGTGGTTTTGGACATATCAAATTGTAGCCTTTCTGAATAAACAATGTATTTCCCAAGATTAGATTACATAGCGATTCTCTGCGAGAATGTGAACCCAATACGTGAAAAAATTTCCACAAATTTTGCAATATTTTCTCAAAGAAAATTTGAAATCTGAAGCAATTAGTCATTATCTCACTCATCATTCAAGTTTTATAGATCTGAGAGGGTGTTATATATTATCTTTTTCTCCGAGGAACCAACCTACCAGTAGTATGAATTTGAACTTAGAATTACTTAGAATTTAAACAATTCATCACATTTCAAAGTTAATTTACAAGTTCTGGGAAAATTCGATTCAAGTTCTGTTATTATAAAACTTGAATAGAACTTTCACAGAACCTGAAAATTAACTTCAAAATTTTATGAATTGATCACATTCTGTGAAACAACCCGTCCTAAGTGTTCTTAATATATTCGACGCGAAGTCTGCAGTCGTGCTCAAGAACGATGACAAGTTATCGACATTATCGACAAATCCTTTCTCGAATGACCGTGCTATATATACCATGGCCGTTATTATTGAAAAATAAAATCTGAATTTAAAAAAAACCAACCCTTCCATCCTTCACAGTAAAGGAAACAGTAAGCATTTATTTTTTATTCTTAATTATAAGCACCTGCTAAACTGCCAAAACAGTTTGTCAGCTGGTCAATTTCACAATATTAATTATAACACTAAAAGCACACATGTATCGAGAAACCACAATATAGAAAATAGATATACAAAAAAAATATTTTAAGTGACTGCAATACAAAGGCATAAAATACATGGACAGAAAGATTTAACACGGGCAACATAATCATAGGCCTACACACACTCAAAATCCCATTTACACGCATGCAATCAATTGATACTAATGTATTTAGAAACAACATCAGTATAAGAAACATTGATCTATTAACAATTTTTAGCATTAGTTCGGGGGTACAATTAATTCGATTCAATTTGATTTAATTCTGGAATATGGATACCTATCATTTATATGGGTAGGTACCTAGATACTCGATGACATTCAGCAATGAAGAGACACATGTACGATAAAGAGCATGCAATAAGTGGCATTCTTATCTCATAAATGGTAAATATCTTACCTGTTTTACTTGTCTAAAAGATTGCATTTTTTCCAGAATTAATGAAGCACTTCAAAATGTTCCATTTAAAGACAAAATAATGTATTTTATTCCTTTCAACAGACCATTTGTCATTAGTCATTACGTAGGTACGTATTATACACGGTGTCCGAAAACTCATGGTATAGCAGAAAATGTGATCATCTTAAAAGAATTTTAACGCTAGCACTTTTTCCGTTATTTTCAACCAACCAACAAAGTCTAAACAGGACGAGTAAAATGTTAAAAACGACCCCGAAACCAAAATTATTGGTTCCAAAAATTGGGTTACTGAAATCGTTATTTAGCAGTCTAAAGATTGCAAGAAGCATTGTTTTTTTGTGTGCAAGGACCAAATTTTCTCGATTCTGCATTGGAAGCGAGGCGACGAAATCAGATAGGAGTTTGATTTTAAAATTGGCTTCTATTCTGTTTTTTTAAAGGATTTAGGTTTTTTTCAAATTTAAAACAGCGGCTAAAATAAGAGACTCTTTTAAATATTATTAAAAAGACAAAATTTATTGGTTACTTAATATAGGTCAATTTACTTGCAGAGCAAAAAATTGTTGAAATCTATGTTTGATTCATTTTAAAGGATTCCGTTTTATAAAATACCAAAAATTTTCTTGACGAAATATTGTACTCTCCGACGAACGATAATAAATACGAAATACATAAAATAGGTTTTGACAAGCCTTTTTCCACGATTTTGAGGAATAGGAAACATAATGTATGCATACACGGATATGGGTCTAGAGAAATCTCAGCATTTTCTAAAATACCGCAGGGGTCAAACTTAGGACCTCTACTATTTATAATCTTATTGATGACATTGAAAAACGCATCAAACGTTTCACTTGCCTGCTTTTTGCTGAAGATTTAATGTCACAATCCGTCTACATTGATAAATTATTTCTGTATGACAAATGTGGGCTCCCTAGTAAGATGACAAAATGGCCGTTTTCAAAATATTCAATGTGCAATTCATACCCAATATGATGTAGATTCAGCAATTTCCGGACACCGTGTTTAATGTAAAATTGTTCAAATACAAGTTTGTAATTACATGATAAAATAGTGGTTTGTCGAGCAGATCCCCGTACATTATACATTAGTGTACATTCACTCATTACCTCTATACATTCTACATTCTATGTAAGTATACTCTTGAGGGCGCATTATCCCTGGAGGCAACTAAAGGTCGTTTGCAGGACTTTATACCTGTTTTACTTGGCTATATAATTATTCATTTACATACTCTTAACTACTATAAAAAGCTCCCGCGTCACGGCACCTTATTGAAAAGGATACTAAATCAATTCTGACCACAATCGACAAACTCACGAATTACTTTACGGGAAATCATAGGATTATTTTTGTGCGATGAACATAAAAATCCTAGGACAGCTTCTTTCACAGAGTTTGATTATTTTAGGAGGCGGGTATCTCGTCGCCCCGGGAACCATTTATTGGATTATCAACACCACTGCCATAGGTCACCCCAAATGGGCAGTGATGCCCGGGTTCACGGGGTGAGGTTGAAGGATTTTTTTTAAAATAGGGGAATGAAACATTAAATGAAACCTGTTCTTTTGTTTTAAAGAACAGCCTCCTTATAAAATCAAGAAAATCTCAAAGAACCGGGTCCAAAAGACACTGTCCTGTTTTTATCATAAATTATACAGGTTGTTAAGGGATGTACTTGACTTATTTTAACCAGTGATTCCTGGCATTATTTGGAGTAAAAAATGTTAATGAAATTTTGGTCTCCGGTGACTTTTTCGACGACTTTTAAAAAAAAAAATTATTCAAAATTAAACAAAAAAATATCTTTTGCATGTCGTCGCTGGTCACTCAGCCGAGTAACCGGCCAATCTCTTACCCTGCCCCTAACTGTCCAACTCCTACTATTTTTTTTGTGTTTTTGTAGAAAAAAATCTAATATGTCACCGGAGACTAAATTTTTTTTGCTTTTTTTACTCCAAATAATGTCAGGAATCACTGGTTAAAGAAAGTCAAGTACGTCCCTTAACACCCTGTATAATTTAGGCAAATTTATCTTTTGCTACTGATAGTGCATATTTTGCCATTGTTTATGCATTTTTGCACGCAATGATAGTGTATAAATATAATCCGATGTCTATTGATGTGAAACACTGGTTCGGCCAGGATACTATGACGGCTTCTCAAACTAGGGGGAACAGTGAATTCATTTACATATGTGTGTGAAAATTTATAAATTTAAGGACAATTAACATTTAAGCTTTACACAAATTCAAAATTTCCTAGTTTTTTTACAAAAGAATTTAACTTACGTTCTTGCGATAATATTTACTACCGTTTATACAGTTTTCTTGATTATATTTAGAAGTTTTTATATTATGTTTTGTAAAAACGAAAATTATTTCTAATAAATGCAAGATGCAGGTGTTATATTTTTAAAGATATTTAAACAAGTATATGAATAAGTAAAACAATTGCGAAATGTACTTAATATTATGTAGTAGGTAGGTACTATGTTAGTGAATTATAAATAACAAAATATTTTCGGGAACCTTTTTCAGATCACTGTGACACTGTACCTAATAATCATATTCGGAATAAGATATTTTATTACCACACAAAATATTCGGAACTACATGTGTATAGTTGGTGATAATTTATCTTTTAGTTAATTATTGTTCTTAATAGTAAACTTTTAATTAATTTATGTTTTTAGTGTGATTGCACTTCTTCATTTAAATAAATCGAATTCAAGGTATTCTTGGATTAACGATGCCACATCGAAACCATCTTGATGCGTGTCCAATTGCACTTGTGTATTTTCAGCAGACCGGCCTCTGGAGGATTCGACTAGTCTTTCATCATCCTTGGAATCAAAGATGTTTATTACTGCAGGCGCGGGCGTTGCAGCACTCTCGTTCATCGAGGAAAATAGGTCTCTTTGAAGGTTGATCTCCTGGTTTATTTGATACACATTTGTAGGGAAGTTAGCACTGTTAGCAGAGTCATTAGAAAAATTGATTCCCTTCGGTTGTACGCGGCTCTCGACACTTATTGCACTATCCGTGTTCGATACAGTTCCTCTTATATTCACAATCACGGTTGGCTTAATTACCATTTGGGATTCTCTGTTACCAATTTGACTTAAGCCAGACAAATTATTTTCTTGAAAATGAGACGAAATTTCCGATGAAGGAAGAACGCTTGTGGATTGCTCTGGAAGTTCTTCAATTTGTTTTTTCTCAAATATGTTTGCTGGACGGGGTTGTGGTTTATTGCTATATACCGGAAGTTTATTTTTTATAATCTGTTGTGGCCTTTTAGGTTTTTTAGTAGTCGGATTCTTTTTGACATTCTCGGGTGTTTCTGCTTTTAAGCCATCTAGAAAAGTATCGACTATTCTGAATTTTGAATCGTTGAACGTTGGTTCAAAGGAAATTTGCAATGATTTAGGCTTAACCACTCAGACCCATAAGCTTGTTTTCACGCAAATATAACGATAGCAGTCAAGTCCCATAAGCTTGTTTTCAAGCTAACGCGTGCATTTCCACAGAAATCGTTATAACTCGGTTATTGTTCTAGTTACAACCCTAAAACAAAAAGAAGAGTATCTATAATAAACCACGCTTCACATCTCTATTCAAAGTTATCCGTAGAAATTGATAAAAAATACTCATTTTATAGAATCTGTTTTCAGTTGCCAAAACGTAAAACGCCACCTTTGAGTGACATTTCTCCTCCAACAATTTTTCCAGTTTTGAAGTAATTTCTACAAAAATGGCCAGGTAAGTGTTTGTTTATTATAGTAATATATATTTGCTACTCTTTTGTGTTAGTTTTTATTCGTTTGAAGTGTTTTTCTTGCATAATTGAGAGCGTTGAAACTGCGCGTCATGTTCACCGAGTTCTTTGTCATCTTAAAAAGACGCCGTTTAACTAAAATGTCAGTAATTGGAGCATGTTATGGTGAACATTCATGAAAGCATATATTCTAATGCAATATTTAGCAAAAACATGTAACAACTTCTTGACAAAATCGTGATTTCTCAACGTTTTTTCAACTCTTTGTCGTTCCGCGGTAAAAGCGGCCATTTTGACATATGGCGTTCCGCTAGGGTTGGGATCGATCATTTTCGATTCGAAACAAAAATTTATCTCTTGATTTAGCCATTGAAATAATCATGTATTGTTTCATAGTGCTTTCATACAAACGAAGTATTGAATTCTGTACAGTTTACACCCGCGCTGTGAAAGCTGATATAATTCGATTATATTGAGAATTTCTATACTTGAAAATCCAAAATATTTTGTCTTTTGTTGTGAAGTGATATACATTTGAGTAAACCTTTATTATTGTTCTACCTTATAGTAAATCATGGAACCCGGAATCAGGGCAGATCCGTGATGATGGACACTGCAACGCTGTCCGAAACGTCGACTAAAGAAGGAGGTAGCACAACACGGCATAACACCCCAAAAACAAACAACGAAAATGCTTTTGGCCGTGAAAATCTAAAAACGTATGGGAAACAAATATTGTTACATTTAAAATATTTCTACTGGAAAATAAATCTAAAATGATATCCATAAATTTCACTTCCGACCCGGCGTGACCATCATGTATTTTAAATATGCTCCGCACAGTATGTCACGGGGTTTTTTGTATTTTTATATAAGTGTAAATGGGTATAAATATTGTTAAATTTAAAATATTGTTACATTCAAAATATATTTACTTCCAAATAAATGATAATAGCTGTATAAATTATTATTTTTGTTGTGTTCATTTGTTACTCTTTTATAATAAATAAAAAAATATATATCATGAGGTTTTATTTTTGTGTATAAACAATACCATTGAAATTTTAAAAATTTGAAATAAAATAATTAATAATTCACACCACTATTGAAGAAGGTTCAACCTGAACAAAACATATTTTTTTCATTTCAAATATAATTATGTCTAACCACAAAGTGATTGCTTCCTGTGGAAGTTAGTTACTAATTTATAAAGGTAAATTTATTTATTTTTATGAAAAATATCAATTATTATTGTTATATTATTGTATTTATATTATTAATACATTTGTTTTGTAAATATTAATACCATACGTAATATAATACTATTTATTTCAACAATATTTCGAACTTAGTACTTTTTTATTCGAAACAGTTCCAGCGCTGTGAATGCACATCACTAAAAGTGAACCACAACACACAGATTGTTGACAGTTTCGCGATGGTTTCGCGGAGTTTGGCGCGTATTTTTGGTTGTGTATTTTTCTTGCTGAAATGTGTAATTACGCGAATAATGTCGGGATTTCATCAAATATACATAATTGGAAGTGTTTATCATAGTTATATGTCAATGAAGCGTTCATATCTGTTGCTTTTGTAATATAGCGTTGTAAAAATACGTCATGTTAATTTTTGGGGTTAGGTGCAGTAAGGATTCAGTTTTGTCAAAAATAATATGTTTCAATACTCAGAAATTACATAAACAAGGTGCTTCGAATATATAAAATCATAATGAATTGATTAATTCCAATACCCATTGTAATTGGGTCATATAATAATAAAAAATAAATAAATAAAAATTTGGACATGTCAATGAATTTTTAAGACGCGGGAAAATTTTGTCAGATTTGGTTAATTTTTTATTAAATATTTTTGTATGAAATGGTAAAAAAGTGAGGTGACAACATTGTTTATTATACATTTGTTTGATAAAATAAGTTTTTTTTTAAAAGTTATCAGTGATTTTATTACCTTTTTGTCATAAAAACATCACAGGTGAGTCATTTTGACTTTTTTTTTACGTTTGCATTAAAAATTTTAATACTTACAAATTTTAATATTTATTTGTGGTAATACAATTTGAAAAAGTATTTCATCAGCTTTCCAAAACAGTTTTTATTATTCCGCTACGTTCAGAAATATTTCATTTATTGAGCTTTAATTGCCAAGCGGGAATAACACAAAAATTTTATCAAACTGACAGGTTCGTTAAGACAGAATACATGTACATAGGCGATAGACCTGAGTGGTTAAACCATTTGTAATCATCGGCGGACATTGCGTAAAATATTCCGTGCGGGAAGTCGTCCTCGGCGACTTTGGCATTAATTATTATTTCGTCATTTTTACGCGGGCTCCCGTTTAAATTAGATTGTGTGTGTTCTGATGAAGATGCGAGAAATGGCCAGAATTTTAAATATCTATTTGGAAGACTATTACAAGACAATACCAACAATAGAAAACAGAAGACATCCTTCACCTGAAACAAATAGAATTACCTAATTAGCCGTGTCTCTAATAATAATTAATTATTTAGAACCGATATGTCGATAATATTACAATACCATATTACGAGGGCAAGAAAAATCCACCGCTTCTATCATGCCTAGTAGGTAAAGTAGGTAGCTGTTCAACCATAAACAATTTATGGTTTTCTGGATTTAAAATATATATAAAACGTGAAAACCCATCAGCATTTGGTGGCCGCATATTATTATTTGTACAGTAAAAGTCTGAGAATAATGTTTACATTAGGAACTACACATCGCGGTTCAGAAAGCAGTTAGGCAAAAATAATAAACACAACTTACGTTTAGTGTCATGTTTGTTCACAGTTAGCGGTCCCGACAACTACTGGATCCTCCGGGAAAAGCGCAGGTGAGTAAGCTCCGGTATTTCTAACACTCGTCCGGTAGGTTTATCTACAAACGAGAAAATCTACTCTAGTAATATGCAGTTATCAAAGCCCTACAGATATACTCGTAGGTACGTACATCGGGATTTGTGCAGATTTGAGCAGGTACCAGCCTTCCATCACCATCGCGATAATCCTATGGTCTATGCAGGACCGGACTTAGAGGCCCTATCCCCAATTGGAGTAGGTGCCGGTGTGGTGAGGGTGAAGGAACTGGAATATGAATTAATGTATTCATGAAAACGGAAAAAGCGCAGCAGGCTAATTTTTTCCTAGTTCAGAGGGCAAACCAATAAATGATTTCGATTTGTATTTTTCACAAAGTCAGTACCTATCACAACAATATTATTTAGACAGAAATCCGTTAGTATTTACAATGGAAATCTTTTAGTATTATTTTAAACGGAAACCTTTAAAAATCCGGAAAACTTTAAAAAAAACCGGGCAGTTGAGTGGGCATCGCGTTTGGGACCCACCCAGGCGTTCCGTATTCGATTCCTCGGCTGGCTAAGTCCTCCATCACAACACAAGCAACATCTTCCGCTTAGTGTGGTGGTAGTAGGAGATTTTCATATGTTGTCGGGTTATTCGTAACCCGGAAATGTTTGTCTTTCTTTAAAAAAAAATAAAAAAATTTAAAATAAATTTAAAAAAAAAAAAAATATATATATAATATATATATATATATATATATATATATATATATATATATATATATATCAGCTAAACCGGCAAGGGTTCGAACCCGGCGTGCGCAAATAATTTTATTTAATTGTTTTGTGTTATTTCACAATTAATTATTTAAAATAATATATAGTATTTTTGCAGCACTTTCCAGAGTGGAAGATACTCTTAGTATCGCCCTGGTGTAAGACCACCATTCAGAATTGAAACGTTGCTTGAAATGGCTTTAGCCGTATTTAGTGACTAGAACGAATAGCCAGGTACTTCCCCACCTTCCTCTTCCTCGTCTCCTTCCCTTTCTCACTTACCTTCAGCCTCATAACATCCCCCAATCTATGATGCCATTGTCTCACTGGCTCCAGACGGGAGCAGTTGGGACTCTTGTGAGGTATTCACTATAAAAATTAAAAAAAGTAGTCCAGTGGAAAATGCATCAATTTCCCACCCAGGTCCTCCATGCACAAGCAAAATTTTCCGATTATGTAAAAATGTAAAAAAATCCGAATCCTGAGTCCTCAATGTGCATCATTTTGGTACCTAGCCACTAGATGGGTTTCTCCACTGGGGGTGGGTGGGCCACTCCGAGATTTGGGCCCTATGGAAAATTTAATATTTTATTTTCCAAGTCCTGTGTCTTACGGGTACCAATTGGCACCTGGCGCCCCCTCTGAAGTGGAGATCCAATGAAATATGGTGGAGTTTCTTGTAAGTAACATTGTTGTTAGTATTAAATTTGGTATGTACCTAATTAACGGCCTCCGAGGTTGAGGTGCAAGGCTCTTGACTAGCGATCTGGAAGTTGTGGGTTCAAATCCCGGCATAATCAGTAAAAAAAATTGATTGATTTGTATTTTTACAAGTTAATCATTTAATAATTGAAAGCTAGTGTTTTATCGGATTCATGAAAATAAGATAAGGTATATTTGCGGTACGTTCCAGAGTGGATGATACTCTCAGTATCGCCCTGGTGTAAGATCACCATTCAGAATTGAAACATTGCCTGAAATGGCTTTAGCCATGTTAGGTGACCAGATCTGAATACTTTCTCATCTTCCTCTCCTCCACCTCCTTCCCCTCTTTCCTTCAGCCTCACAACATACCCCAATTAAGGATTCAGTCTCACTGGCTCCAGATGGAAGCAGTTGTGCGGTATTCACATTGAAAAAAAAAACAAAAATTTTTCTATCTTTTCAAAGGAAATAATAATTTGCACAATTTGTTTATTTCCTTTAATACTTACCTCACTTCAAATTACATCAATGTATTTTGTAGTAGGACTAAAGTGACCATTTTCTGGCCCGAAACTGGACATTGGTAGAAAAATAGTTTATGGCTGGCAAAGACATCAATGCAACTAAAAATAATTTTTTGAGGGGACAAGGCAGGAAATAATAAAACATGAACTATTAAAAATATGTTTATTAAATAAATTTAATGTAAGCAATAATAATAATTAGTCTATAATGTTTTCGTTTATCATGTTTGCTTTAAGCTTTTCTTAATATACGATCTAGGTGCTTTCTAAGTTTGTAATAATTACAGTAAAACTCCCTTAACCACTCATCTGTCGCTCGGACACCGGTATCCGACAGATGAGAAATTAAAAAATAAAATGCGATTTCAACCATTATGTATAAAGAAACTGTACAAGGACAAGGTCGGAATCGCTCGCGCCATTATCATTCCAGGCGTTGCTTTTAATTTTAGAATTGTAGCTCCTCGGAATTCTTTGTAATTAATTTTCTATGGTGTGTACAATCATGTAGGCAAATATCATCCGACATTCAAGAGGTTGAGAAGTTCCCACATGAGAAGTTTTAGATTCTAGACCTAATTCATTCCACATATTATATGGTTTTTCCAAATAAGAAGTGGTTTTTTTTTTGTCTCTTAGAAATCCTTATAACGAGCGATAGCTACAGATATTTGAGTGGGTGATTTTTATGAATTTATAAATCTAACGATTTTAAATTTTTTTGTTTTATAAAACCTAAAAATATGGGATAGACTGTGAAATCTAGGTGGATTCATTTGCTTTAACCTTTAGCAAGCCAGGTGTTTTTGGAAAAAACTGCGCGAAATTAGCTTCCCGGATTTTGCTCAAATATCGTATAAAAACAAAGAAATTGGTTTTTTTTTTGTGATTGTTTTCTGTTTGCCAGATAATGTACCTTATTATTCATATATATTTCATGATAATATCGTTACAAGTTTTCCCAGAATAGCTATTTTTAACAAAAAAAATGTATGAAAATATTTCCCATTCGACAAAAAAATGTAAATAATGTATTCATACGAAAATGATCAATTTTTTTTATTTCTCTACAAACCTGAATAGACACCCTACATGAAAAAAACCAATTCAAAGGTGTTGTCGAAGAAGTAACGACATAAATACTTGTTAGAAAATGAAATGACAGTTGAAAACCGTTTGTAAAAGTGGCGCCAAGTTGACCATAGATATTTATTATAAATTATTCAGATGGGTTGGCGCTATGCGGATTTTTGCTATGTCAAGACCGAGAACGGCGCCAGCGATTCTGACCATGTTTTTCATACAATTTCTTTATACATAAGGGACAAAATCGCTTCAAAAAAATTTTTTTTTTTAATTTCGACCCGCGGCCACCGGTGGTAGAACAGCCATCGAGAGGTTAATCTGCAGTA
Organism: Limnephilus auricula; assembly: GCA_951813805.1. Lineage (NCBI taxonomy): Eukaryota > Metazoa > Arthropoda > Insecta > Trichoptera > Limnephilidae > Limnephilus > Limnephilus auricula. The sequence continues at coordinate 10,244,833 of OX638388.1, read as the reverse complement.
AGCAGTTCATATGTTTCCAAATTAATATTTTTGAAGATGATTTTTGTAATGAGCGAGGTCAAATCGAAAACCAAACACCCGAAAATATCCATCGCTCGAGTGGATAAGAGAGTTTAACTGCAACTAACGACCACAAGATTTTAAAGAAATATTATGATTCAAAGCACTTGTACATTATAATAGCATCCTCGATCTACTACTCAGATTATAAATAATTTGTAATTTCTTTTTATATTAGTTTTCTGGGAAACCAGCTATGAAAATTTTGCACAAAATAAGCTTTCTTTAATCGCGGATGCAACAGCAATCTAGGTGTTAACCGTACGGGGGTCAAGCTTCATCATTTATTGCCAAATTTCGGCTATACAGTCACGCCAACATTTCCAAGTAAATTTGAGAGCTTTGCGAGGTTCCCTTTGTGTACAGAATCAGGCAGGTTGGCGAACTTGGTGATAACTTGAAAAGCGTTCATATATTCCAATTCTGAAAACGATGGACCTTTCTCTGCTACCATCAGCAGGATTTCCTGAAACAATAACACACTTTGTTTCACACAATATGCAGCTGTAGGAAGTGGAACACCATCAGAGGGGCGATTCTGGTTCTACAAGAATAAGGAATTGTCTTTAACCTTCAAATTAATGACTTTTTCATTGTCATTTTCAGAAGTTAACGTAGAAGTCATTAATTTTAAGGTTAAGGATAATTCTGCTCTCATCCGAGAGGAATGGAATCGCAGTTAAGGAAAAAGTAATTTATTTTAAGGTTAAGACTTTTGACTGTCATCAGAGAGAACTGGAATCGCAGTTAACGAAAGTCATAAATTTTAAGGTTAAGGGTAATTCTGCTGTCATCCATGAGAATTAGAATCGCAATCTAGTGTAAGACCGCCATTTAGAATTGAAACGTTGCTTGAAACGGCTTTAGCTGTGTTTTGTGACCAGTTTTGAATAGCCAGGTATTCCCCCAATTTCCCCATCTCCTTCCCCTCACCACTACTTCAGCCTCATAACATACCCCAATTAGAGATGTCATAGTCTCACTGGCTCCAGGCAGTTGGGACCAATTGGACTCTTGTGCGGTATTCACGTAAAGAAAAAAATAATAATTCCGGAATTTGGGGAGGTTAGTACAATCCACACATCGCTTAAAGAAGTATAGGTTAGGTATTTCTTCAATATTCTGTACCTCGTGTGTCATGTTGAGCATGTGCAGGTAGAGGGTGGCCTTGTGCAGGCCCTCGGGGGACAGGTGTGCAGCGGTGAGACAGTGGCGCAGGGGCTCCAGCTGGGCCACCGCGCCGCACACGCCGTCGCCACTACCCCGCCACAGACCCACCACCACGGCCGACATCATCTCGCCCAGGCCCTCCATCACATACTGGAATTAAAAAAAAAAGCATTCATTATTAAAATGATTTACCTACACTTCACTATAATGTAGTAATAATGGTTTGTGGAAATTGTTAAGCGAATTTAATACTAACAAGAAGCCTCCTGTGCTGCAGTATGGGCCCCAGTTGTTGGAAGAAAGCCTGAAGATGTCTCGCCAAGCTCACAGTGGGCGACTCCCCCGTCTGTCCGTTCACCAGCCAGGAGTTCAGGCGGCCCAGGTAATGGAAGCACTGCATTCTCACCTACAGAAATAAATAATAATGATTATCAGTGTAATTTTACAACCCGGAAAGAATCTAAAACTGCCCTATCTAAAAATGCCCCTGGTCAATAAACAATTTGCAGTTCAATAGAAATTTAAATCACAACCTGGTTAAAAATGATAATAATAATGCCATAAGTAGGTACTATTCTTTATTCTATGGGTAGGTACTTTTAGGTAATTAATGCTAAGGCTGTTGAATCAATATTCATCTTCATCTTTGTCCTTCATAAATTAAAAGTATATTCTATTGTCTAAATCATTTTTTCATCTTTGTCGTGCTAAATTAATAGCATAATATATTATATACATATATTTATTATTTATCTTAGTCCTTCAAAATTCAAATGAACTATGGTCACCCTACTTTGTTTACATTGTAATGTGCCAAGACTGCCAAGGGCCTTTAGCTTGTCCATTATCTGTGTAACAATATTGTTTTTTGGAGTATCATTTTTATTTTACCTATATTATTTGTGTTTTTTGAAGTATTATTGTGTTTTTTGAAGTGTTATTTTTGTTTCCTTTTTCCTTTTGTGTTATTTTGTTACTTTGTAAATAATTGTTAACCTCAACACAGGCTTGTCCTAGTGAGGTTAAAAATTGTATTTTAAACTGAAAACTAAAATGTGAAGAAGAAACAATAAACAATATTCTGTAGTCAGTTCAAATTCTATTCCATTTATAAAAAAAAAGAAGTTAGCTTGACAATGGCTCGACAACATGTCAATAAGGCTTCGGCCCCATCTGCCCCTATCGTCCCGAAGTAATGCGTGCCGATACTTCGTACGTTTTGACACTAAAAAGTTATCGCGATAAAGCCTGTGGTCACATTAGAGACTTCTTTAATTTGTACGAACTATCGTGCATTAATCCAAGATGGCCGAAATCATTTCCTGAGGTTTAACTATGGACGATGACTATCTTTACTTCTCGTGGTTTTTTTATGATTTACATTTTTTGGATCCCATATGATGGGTCATAATTATGGAGGATTTCCAGCACCATTTCATCGCTTCACTCCTATTTTATTAATTAAAGAAATAGGTATAACTAAGCGATATTGTAGGTATACTTAGCCACCCGCACACGTCTGAACTAATCGAGAACTACCGCCAAAATGAAAAAAAGCTAGTCTGACCACGCAGCGCGATATGTTAGCGCGCTAAAACCCTTTAATGTAGAGCCTCCCGCGCGATAACGCACACGCAGCCCAAATATTCGCGACGATAGCTGATAATCGCCGGTCACATTTGCGCGTACCATGTCACAACACGAAGCTTCGTGACGATACATGCAGGTGCGGCCCTAGCATAAGGAAAAAATCTGTTCTATATAACAAAAAAACAACATCGTAAAACAAATAAAATTGGATTATGTACAATTAAATAACATAAAAAGTAAGATTAAATGTGTCGTACTCCGCTTACTGGTTAATACGGAATATTTTTTATTCAAACAGTTAGATTTAGGCATACGTTTATAGATTTTCACGGCCAAAAGCATTTTCGTTGTTTGTTTTTGGGGTGTTATGCAGTGTTGCGCTACCTCCTTCTTTAGCCGACGTTTCGGACAGCGTTGCAATGTCCATCTTCAGGGCAGATCCGGCAGATCCGACGATGTGCCGGATCTGCCCTGATGATGGACACTGCAACGCTGTCCGAAACGTCGGCTAAAGAAGGAGGTAGCGCAACACGGCATAACACCCCAAAAACAAACAAGGATAAAAAGTTAGATTTAGCTTTATTATTACGAAAAGTGAGTTTTTACGTTGGGGGAGATGAAAAAACATGCAAAAAATATGCATTTAACATTTTTATTTTGTTTAAATTCATTCACTTACACGAATACGAACTCTTTGCCATATTCTATTTACATTTTCATAGACAAGCAATTCTTGACATTTTCCACGGTACCAATAGCTACCATATTAAAAAAGATTGCCATACCGCAAAAATCACAGAAATAACGTTTTAAACCGGAAATGAAGTTCGATTTATATTTCATTATATTAACGTCGTAGATATGGCAACAGTGAGTGTGACGCCTAGCAACGAATAACAAAACGTCAAATCAAACTCAAACCTCAGACATCATCCGTGTATCTTGTTTAAACAGGTTTTTGTTATGTTTTGTTGATTATTATATGATTTAACTAAAGATTTTAGATGAACATATTGGTTTGTCTTATTTATCTCTCTAATTCTTGTGAATTCTAGCTATTGAAGTAAAAAGTGGTAGAAGTGTGACAATAAAAATAGTGTTGTTTATAATTCAAATGACTGAATCGAAGGAAAATTTTACAAATTTGTCTATAAATAATTACAAACTAAAAAATAAACAACCTAATCATCTTCCTTCGCCTAAAAAATGCAAACTTTTATTTAGTTTTTAGTCAAAGAAGTTTTACTTCAACCGCGCAAAGGTTAGACGCACTCAATTTTTTTTTTAAATTTAATTTAAATTAAATTTAATAATGTTATTAATAAGTTAAAGTTAAAAAATTAAATGGAGTTCTACGAATTAAACACAAAGACAATAAATAAATATTTAAATGTTTTACCTCAAGATGGAGTAATAAAAGGCAGTTATCCGACAGAGAATGGAAACCAGTTGCCATATTGGCTAGGTCCACCAGCAGAGCATCGTGTGAGTTGGGCCGCCTCTCCTTTCCCGCCTCCTTCTTCACAACCCCCTCCTCTAGGCCCTCCCAACTCTTCACCTTTGTGGCCAGCCATTCCTAAACCACATTTCAATTTAAAACTGCACATTTAAAATTTATTATCATGTAACATACTAAATTCCTCTGTGAGAATTGCAGAATAAAGCATGAACTTTTCAATAAAAAAAATATATTCAAATCCAGATAATTAAGTACCTACCTATAATATATTTTTGCAGAAAATGGTTTTGATTCCATATTTGAAACGTGCACACAAAAATGGTTATCTTTTGCAGTCCATTTTTGAAAATGGATCTGTGCAAGACAAATTACACCTGTGATTTTTCATGGGTAACAAAATAGTACATATTAGTATAATAATACATAATAAAATCGAAATCAACATACCATTGTCTCGCACATAATGGCAATGTCACGTAAAGTATTTACATTTGATATTATCTCTTTTTCATTGACATTTCCATCGCCAAGACTGGAGCCTAATATTTCTGCTTCACGTTCAAAGCTTTGCTTCATGTCCTAAAAAAATACAGATAAATTATTATATGTAAATTATAATTTCAATAAAAAAAAAGTGTTTGCTAATAATAGAGAAATGATTGAACTAACCTCTAAAATAAAATCGTAATCCTTTCTTCCTTTTGCGGGTGAATGTTTCAATAAATTCCAGTTAGGTAAGGATCTAGAAAAAGCAATGATATGGTCATTATTTAAAGTTTTTTTATTTCCCATGTCGTCTGATCATAGGTTGTAGGTATTAAGTGTTAAATATGTTCATAACCACTGGAGCGACAGACAAATATTTTTTCTCGGATTGCTAAAGGAAATTTTTCCGCGCATATAAAAAAAATAATACATCCGAATTTAAATATGGAGACATAAAAACTGATTATAGTTCTATGTAGCCAGTGAATGTCTATTATCACATATTTGCAGGATTTATTAAAAATATATAATTAAATCTTTAACCTTAAAACATTTTAAAGAATCTGGAGAATATTTATTTTGTTATATTTTGAATGTACAATATATTATCATCATTTTAGTAAAAAATTTTTTTTTGAAAATTTGCCACATTTTGGCAACAAAGCAATTTGAGGTTTTGGATAGCCATAATGTGGCAAAAAGCGCTCGAGTGGATAAAAGAAGAAAAAACACATAATAATTTTTTTTTTAAAGTTCATTTAACTCATGTGTTTCGCTCTCCTAAATGCCCATTTAGCATGGGATAGTAGGTTGTAATAATATAACCTAAAGTATAACCAACTATGTAGTTTATTTACTTAAGGAATCTGGTGATGTCGTCGTCACTGAGCCAGAGATGCGACCTTGCGCGTGGGGCGAGCAGCGTGGTGCGCCGGCGCGCGGCTGTGGCCAGCACCGTGAGTGTGGGGATAACCGCCCCCCGCACCACCCCCCCTCCCATCACGCCCAGCCGCAAAGCGTCTCGCAATGCCCACGAACACGCCTCCCACACAGACACTGCGCACTGGAATGAAGGAGTGAGGTTATGTAATTCTTATGTTATTTCAGCTTTACAATTTTATAGCTCAATTTTATTTTTTTAATTTTAGTTTATTAGGGAAACAAACAGTTATACATATTTTATTAAAGTGATTACATTGTTACATGGTTGCACTAACCAGCAAAGGTTCCGCATAAAATACATATCATACAAGTCTCTTCCCATTTGTAGTATGTTGGGAGGCTGAAGGGAGTGGGAAAGGGAAGAAGATGGGAAAAAAGGTTTTAAGTATTTGCAATATTGAGTAGTTGACTGATTGGTTTGGGGTTTGCACTGTTTTTGAGGACTTTCGACTGTCTCATTCCGCTAAGAGGGCTATAATAATTTAGGCCTACCTTGAACAGAGTCTTATTGTTGTGTGGAGTGACAGCCACCAGCAGCAGCTCCCTCCAGGCGCCAGGCTGCGAACAGTGGGCGGCCACCATAGCCCTCAGTGTGCTGCTCACGCGCTCCACCTGCGATGTGCGCACCAGTTCCGCCAGGAACATGCGCAGTGTGCACTCCGATACCCTGTAATACACACAGATATCGTCAGGTATATAACAACAAGAATAAACCATCTTTTGCCAGAGGCCCTATCTCTATCAGGCGTGAGGCAGCCATCTTGGATTCATCCCCCTGTATTCATTTTAATATTATTCAATGTTTGAATTGGCTTTTTCACAACATGTTGGGGAGCGACAAAAATACAAGGTAACCTAACTAATATTTCTGGTGTAGGAACTACTATAATTCGATTTTAAATACTGTCAATATTCATTTAGTAGCGTCACTACACAGGGAAACATCGATGGATGATGTAGAAGAGGAATATGTATGTAGCACCTTGTGGCTTGAACCTAAGTGACTGTTACAAGTTCATTTCAGCTGAGTTTTACCGGGCAGTAGCTTGCACAGTGAAGATTGCCCTGATTGTAGCCAACCTTCAATAGGAAAGACACCAGATGAAGAAGACGACTACATATTCACTGTGCAATATATTAAAAAAACTTTGTATAAGCATGAGTTTGTTTTTGAAAAAATACTGGCAGAAAGTAAATCTGTTTTTGGGAATGTGTAGGAGCTACTTATGTAGGGCACCTTTGTATGCATATTTAACCAATAAGTCTCCCAGCCCCATGGGATCGTAACTAAGAGCTTAAAGGTAAGAACATACAGGGTTGACATACACTATGCAAGCAACATAGTTATATGTATAACATATATACGATATCTGGACTACTTACAATCTATACATGTTCTATGGAAATAAATGCTTCAGAATCACACTGGCCATATGCATCGCAATGTTTGGGCATTGTGATTCTGAAGTATGGAATGTAAGTAGTCCAGATATCGTAATGTATTGCTTATGTAGCATACGTCAACCCAGTATGTTCTGATCTTTACTAGTGTAGCCCATCACAATTCTGAAACTCTTTGCCGGTTGCAAAGGGATAATGGACAATGTAATTCATTATAAAGTTTTTTTACCCAGTGCTCGACTCCACTTGCGCCAGGAAGGTTTCCAGAAGGTGGTAGATGTGCGCCAAGTGCTGTGGGGATGGCACGCAAACTAACTTCCATTTGATACCTCCTGCAGCCAATTGTTCCACCCCTGCTCCAGTATTGTTATTCAGATTCAACTTTAATAGGCGAACTTTCTTTTTACTGAAAACCAAAAAGGAATTGTACAACACAATGTTTAAATTTTTACACCCCTAAATTACAAAAAATTTACATATGTATTATGCCTACCTTTGCGGCTTCTTCTTTACAAAATATGAATTGATGTCAAAATTGACTGGTTGCTCTTGATACACTAGTTTCTGAGTGTCTTGATTCACTCTTTTGATATCCATGTACTCGATCAGTAACAATTGCAACTAAAAATGAAAAATAAATAACATGCATCAGAGAATAATAGCTTTCAGATATACGCACATCAAGCTCCGTGGCATATGGTGGAAACGATATTGTGAGCTGAAAATGGTTGCGTTAACAACCCTTTTCAGACAGAAAGAGCTGTGCCAATTTCATTACGTTTTTGCTGCTTCTGAAAATAGACTTTTAGCTTTGTACATGTCGTTAAGATTAAACTTTTCTAAAAGATGCAAATTAATTATTTAAAAGTATTTATTCAAATAAAAAATGCTGTAAGATGCCGTATTTCTAATTTTAACCACTCAAGCGATAGAGATTTATAAGCTTTTGGTTTTGGATTCGGCCATTCCACAAATCATATTTTTTGACAAGTCGTCGCTTCAGTTCGTTTTTATCTAACAGACCAAAACGTAAATCGGAAGAAATGGCGCTTTAAAGTTTTTTTTATGATAAAAGTGCATAAATTTTGGAGTACGTAAGGCAAAGTGCGTTTTAAAAACCCCTTAAATAATCTTGATAATTTTATAATTTTTTTTGAATGAGTATCGTATAAATAAAGGCTTTTTGAGAACAACTGCATACTTAACTCAATTTAACAAAAAATTGTCTGTTGGACAAAAACGAACTAGAGCGACGAAGTAGCACCAAACTCGCGCCAGGTGCCGTATGGCTCCGGGCCGGCCCTGGTTTTCTTTGGTCTACTGTAAATATCTACGGTCACAGACAATTAAAAGAATGCAATTTTTAACATGTAAACAGATGTTCATTTTATACAATTTAAAATGGCGTCTACACGCAGACAATATGACACGAAACATTATGTAGAATATTCTACTAGAGGAATATTAATGATATCTTTTGGAATTCAACAGAAGCTTAACCAAGCTAGGGATTAAACAATTAGGTGAATGCAAATTAGAAAATACATCCATTTTAATTCATAAAAATCACCTACCTACAGTTGCCCAAATTTGGGTAGCAATCGCTCGAGTGATTAAAAAAAGAGGTCATCATAAAATAATGAACTTACCACCGACTGAACGGACTGCCAATAATGCTTCATCGGATACAGCTCAATCCCCGCTATATCATGCTTCTTGATCAGACTCTTCCAGGCTTCGAGCAGCACCTTGTGCCTGTCGGCGATAAGGCGGCACTGCTGCAGCAGAACGCCCATCAACTGCACCAGCGGCTGGGCGGCCTGCGCATCCTGCTTCTCCCGCTTGGACATGTCCACCTCCGTCATCTCCGCCTCGGAGAACGGCTGCGACTGCGTCACGGGCAGTTGAGAAGTTCCGAATTCCAGGACCTGCCGGGATGCTCGCGAGAATACTTCTATCAGTTCAGTCTGCATCTGGACTTTTATAATCTGTAACATTAATCGATTAATTAAATATTTCTACATAACTAAATAATTAGAATTCTGTTTTATACGTTAACACGGTCAACAAAGCGTAAACATCCATTCTTATTAGAATCCTAGATTTTTCTCAGCACCTTGTATACACTACCCAATAATAGTGTAGGAATAATTTATTTTTCGACATCCTCGAGTGATTGCATACAATAGAACCTTTCTTCCATTTTCCTTTAGGTTCATATATAATGTGTGGGAAAAATTAAATGTATACAGTTTATATTATATAAAACTACTACATAATCACTGGAGCGACAGAGCAATTTAAATATTTTTTATCGGATTGCTAAAGGAAATTTTTCCACCCACATTAAAAAAATCATATCTCCGAATTTGAATATGGAGACATACAAACTGATTATAGTTCTATGTAGCGAATGAATTCCCCTATCTTTTGTCTATTATCAATATTTGTAGGATTTAAAAATATGTATTTAATTAAATCTTTAACCTTAAAACATTTTAAAGGATTAGAGAATATTGATTTTGTTTTATTTTAAATGTACAATATATTATATAGTCGTTTTAATAATAAAAGAAAAATTCAAAATTTGCCACATTTTGGCAACAAAGCAATCCGTGATTTTTGAAATAGTGCCATAATGTGGCAAAAAGCGCTCGAGTGGATAACTTGTGTCTTGGCTGGCATTTTGATTAGTAAAATTAACTAATACCGGTCGGTAGCTGAGCTGACATAATCATTGACAAATGCATCGGGTTCCCACCCAGGCGTCGTGGGTTTAATTCCTCCGCTAGCAAGTCCTCCATCATTTCACAAGTAACACTTTCCGCTGATAATTATGATAGTAGAAGTTTTTCAAATTTTGTCAGGTCAGTCATCACACGGGAATATTTGTCGTTCTTAAGATGAAATGAAATAAACTAACCTCTATGGCCTCCTTAACCTTATTAATGGCAGCTAATGACTCTATTAAAAGAGCCAATTTTAAATCTAATGTTCTGTTATCCTCCGTTATTTTAAGTTCTAACTGAGGAGTTATTTCAACACTTTCTTCATCAATTTTTATTGTCGCTATTCTTTGTCCCTCTGAAATGTTAAAATTTTAAAAAAAACATATCAAAAATTAAACTCTTACAAGATTAATATCATCATTTGATATTTACATATTTCAAAGTCTTTCAAATATAAAATACATATACGGCCTCCGTGGTCGAGGGGTCGTGGAAGACTCTCGACTAGCAATCCAAAGGTTGCGGGTTCAAAACCTGGCGTGTACAAATAAATTTTATTTGAACAATTTGTGTTATTTGACAATTTATTCATTTAAAATAATATATTTGCGGCACATTCCAGAGTGGAAGATACTCTCAGTATCGCTCTCGTATAAGACCACCATTCAGAATTGAAACATTGCTTGAAATGGTTTTAGCTGTGTTTAGTGACCAGATCTCAATAGCCAGGTACTTCCCCGCCTTCCTTTTTCTCATCTCCTTCCACTAACTTCAGCCTCACAACATACCTCATTTGGGGATGCCATAGTGGGATTATTGTGTGGTATTCATTAAAAAATAATTAAAAAAAAAAAAAAACATAACACAAAATAAATTAAAGAAACTAATATTATCAATAATTACCATGCTTCCTTGAGGTGTTTTGATTTTTTTGACCATTTTCTTCACTATTAACTTGGTACAATGCTGTGTTGAGTTCTGCAAGTACGCGGTTGTAAACCAATTGTTTTTTGGCCTGTAAAAGTAAACGCAACATGTCATGAAATTGCCTGAGGATTGAAATTGCCGTTACATTTTAAAAAGAGAGAGGAGGACATATGTGTAATTATTTACCTCCAAATCAGTTCTCAAATGCTGCAAGGCCTCCACCTGGCACAGGCTGGTCTGTGCCGTTACCAGAGCATTCTGTAAAACAGTGGCTGCATTTAAATAGTGTCCTTTAGATAGATGGCCATTCAGCTCTGCTCCCACAGCCGTTAGTTGGTCACTATAAATATTCATAAAAACAAATATGTGTGGTCAAAAATAAAATAAAAAAAGTTGGTACACCACAATGTTTTAACTTAATCATCATTGGATTCATTTATTACTTTCATATTTTACATGTTACATTTCTAGGGATTATTACTACAACTAGATAACTCCGAATGCAGTTTTTGTGAGTTACACACAACACCATAATTTAATTATTTTCTCGCCCATATATGCCACAACACAATATAGTAGTATGTGCTTGTGCGGCATACATGGGAGTACATGTTTGCATATATGAGCGAGGAAATAAAGGTATGGTTTTGTGTACAACTCAAAAATGCTGATTCGGGGTAGGTACCTTAGTTTTAGCAATTACCCTGTGATTTATAATTACTGCTCTATCGGCTACCAACTAGGCTCTCACGCCCATATCTTACTAAATATTAACCATTTGGGTGGGTTCATTCATTGTTTTTTCATGTTTTCATAAAAAGTGTCAATAATCCATAGAAAAATGAAGTAATAACATTTATTACTAGATGAAGTCCCAGCATTGCCCAGGCTTTATGCAGACTTTTTCAGAATCTAATGTAGATAGTGTCCTTCCTCTTGTTTTGAAGGTCAAGTATGCAAAATTTCATCAACCTCGGAATAAAACTAGATCTGTATGAAAATAAAATAAACGCCACCTCTCCTTGATAGAAATAATTTTTTTTATGACATTTTTTAATATTTATTATAAATTTTTTTATTTGCTAAATAAAAAAAAGTTATTGCCAATCTATTCCAATGTCGAATAAGCAGGTGACAGGGACATGATGTGTTCCTCATGTAATGAATCTACAAAAATGAATGTAATTAGAGGAAACTGAAAAGATGCATACATTTGCGTGAGCAGCAGCAAGGCGTGGCGGTGTTGGGCCCCCTCCTTGGCCAGGCGGTGCAGCTCTGCGCGGCGCCAGCACAGCAGCTCCTTGCAGCCGGCGAGGCGTGCGCGGGCCCCCCGCACTCGCAGACGGCAGGCCCCCACCACTCCGCTCACACCGCCAAACACCTGAACACAACCACTAACATTACTACATGTTTCATAAATATACTCGTCCCCAAATACAACAATAAATAAATAGAGGGTAAGATAATTTTTAATGTCTGTACATGAGTTAATGTCAATAACACGCTAGATGATGATATATCATTTACACATAATAGGAGATTTTCAAATGTTGGGTTATTCGTAACCCGAGAATGTTTGTCTTTCTTTTTAAGAGAGAGAAAAAAAGAGAATAACCATTTCCAAATGAATCTTCACATATCTGTTATCCTATGGAACTAACCAATAGTTAGTAGAGTTATGCAAGGGTACATTTCATACTATCTTCAGAGGGAGTATGAGGACTTTTACATGTAAATTTATAGAAAGTTATAATCTGAAAATAATAATGGGAAATTTCCGGGTGTTCAGTTTTCAATTTGGCCATTCGATTTAATAAGTATCATAACTCCAAATATTAATATGTAAGCACATGGTCTACAGCGGATTAAATTTCACCGCTTTTCTCTTATTTTTAGGTTTTATAAAAAATAAATTTAAAATCGTTAAATTTATAACTTATTTTAATTCATAAAAATCACCTACACAAATGTGGGTAGCCATCGCTCGAGTGGTTACCGATTTATTTAGAATTTTATAAAAGAAATAATACCTACAATTACAAGAATGGAGTATATACTCCAACAACACTATAAAGGTATACAACAAAGAGATTATCTGCATAGAAATCAAGAACTATATAATTTTTTGGCATAAAAAACTATTTACAAAAAATGTAAGTTACATCTGTAGTTTTACAATTTTACAGATTGCAATCTCTCACTAGTGTCTAAATACATTTTTTTTTAAAATATATAATAACATTTCTTTTCAGCAAAAATAATATTTTAACTGAACAATATGTTAAACATCACCTGCATAACTTGTGCCAACTCACTGTTGTGAATTGATACAAGCTCATCGAGCCTTTGGTCACATTTTTTGTACTCTTTTTCAAGTTTAGCCTTTTCTCGGTCCCGTTGTTCATTTGTTTCACTCGCTGAAAGCGTACGGATAACTGACATCAACAGTCCACTCTGTAATGATAAAAAATACAAACGTTTAAAAAATGACTAGAATAACTGACTCCCATAATATATATGACAACATTTTAAATAATATTATGTTGGCCTTTTCCTGTATTTAATTATTCATAAAAAATCTCGCAGTACCTACAAAAGATCTAGCATTCATCACTGCAAATCGTGAATAATTTTATCAATTGGTAATCGAAATACCCATTAATTTAGGTAGGCGTCAACATTATATAAAAAATGACATATGAAGATTGTACAGAGATTCATTTTATTACCGTTTCTCTCCCTTGTTTCATCCCCCTGGGGGGTTTTATCGGAGGTGGCGTGGACATGGTTGAAACTAATTGAAAAATATTATTTCAAAAAAATCATAACACCGCAAAATCTTTGCGCTACGAGCTGATAAAGAACATAAAAGTGGGATTGACAACTACTGATTTTGACATATTGAATTCTATGTCTATGGTGATGTTACCATAGACATATGAAGTATGAAGATAGTTGTGTCTTGATTCTTTTACAGGGGCAGGTTTGTGCATATTTGCATTTGCTCATTTGCTGCTTCTTCGTGTATTTGTACTTTGTTATTGGAAAAAAAAGATAGCGACATTCTTACTGATTAAGAATCCATTCGATATTTTTTTTCAGATGACCAGACGGGTTGCAATCATGTACGCCAGGTCGTTCTGTTTTTTTTTGGATCCCTCACTTACCAACCAATTACTTTTCGAGTTTTGAATATTTTTTTTTGTTTAATTTTTTATTTATTCTTAAAATATAAATAAACAAATTATAAAAAGAAAGATGCTAAAAATATTATTCATTTATTTTTTACAGAGCTCGAAAAAACGTATGAAATGTTTGCATCTAGACTAGAATACCCCCCTTAACTCATTTTGGGATTTATTGACTTTTACAGCAAATCAAATTTCCGCCTTCTATTATTGTAATATCCTGTTTCGAAAAAAAAGAGGCAGAAAAGAAATTGAAAACTTATTTTATAATATTTTTATTAACTTCCTTTCCAGAAATATAAATGCGTCACTTATGAACATAATATTTAAACAGAAAAATTGACAGAGTAAAGTAGATAAACAATATTTAAATACATACATACAATCAATACTCCTTTAACTCCATTTTATAAAAAGTGAGATAATATACAATATTATCATATAAAAAAAAACAATACGATTTCATACACTATTCCTGGATGAATACAATATATTTTTGATAAAAAAACTACCACTTTCCTCCCTTGCGTTTCTTTTTTTGTGCTTGTTTGTTTTTCTGCCACGAAGGTTCAGAAGGGGGAGTTTGTTTCTCAACCACTCTCGGGCTTTTACCAGGAATGGTCGTCTGCTTGGTCATGTCACTGAAAAATAATAAAGAAAAACGGTTAGAATAGGGAAATGATTTTTTTTTTTTAAATGATAAAGAATTGAGATGATAATTTATTATTAGTTATTAACCCCTAGGGGTCGGAGCTATACCTATGCACGGTGCGAAGCACTGCAATTGGAGTATCGACATTATACACATATTCATTTTGCCTTCTAAGATAATAAATATGTATCTCTACTAGGTTAGTTAAAGATAAATAAATAAAATTTCGCTTCATCAAGTATGTTATTTATGTGTTGGCTTTAACAAAAGAAATCGTGGTGTGTGGTGTGTTATATACGTAACAACCTATACGCTGTTATGTGAACATACATATGCGCAGATAAAACGTGCCACCAGCACTGCGCCTATATGTGTTTGACTTTAGCGGATGTTTACAACATATATAATTTAGAAAGACTATATTACTATTGATCTGTGGCGCTTGTGGTCATTCCTTGACTTCCCTTCATGACCTCGGTGCGGGGACCTCTCTGCCTTCTCTTGCGGAACACTGCCCGCTCATACCTCGGCAACCATCTGTAATAAAACAAAATCAATTTAATACCATATTATTACCTACAGTCATGACAGAATCAACTAAAACCCCTGTTATCAGCCATTAACCCGTCGCCGGCCGCAGTCCTCCCCGGCGGGTCCGGATATTTGAAACGATTTTGTCCCTCATGTATAAAGAAATTGTATGAAGAACAAGGTCAGAATCGCTTGGGCCATTCTCGTTCTTGACATAACGAAATACTGGATAGCGTTTAGCCACTCCGAATAATTCAAATTAATTCCCATTGACGCGCCGGGCATCAAATATGGCGGACAAAATGGCTGCCGCTTGATAATATGAACGGTGTCATATTCAAAGTCTATATTTTTTCATTGTTTTTTATATAAATCCATTGTGGAAAGCATAGATTTGAGTGATTATCGGGAAGTTCGTTTTTACCTACATTATTTTGATGTAATTTGTGTAATATATCACAAAAGAAATGTTATAAAAATTGAATTCGTGAGAAAGGTGAGAACTGTCAAATATTTTACATTGTATTGAAAAAATATATTTTTTCTATGCTGGCTTTCAACAGGTTAAACCATAATCATTATAAGATTCTACCACTTTTTCTACAACCCATCGCTTCGTTAACCTTCAACTTCTTAAACAACAGTGTACATATCCATATGGAAACGCTGTTGTTGTCTGAAAAATCATTTCTCTGAACACAACCAGCTATTCTGGGGAAATTACATATGGTAGATTAAATACAATTTTTATGTAAACACATCATTTGGTATGACAGTATAATTTACAAAAACATTTTGCAAAAAAACAAGTTATGACAAAAATAGAATCATTGGCGCACAATGAAAATTTTGGGGTGGTACACTAACGACGTTCTTCCGTGGAGCTACGTTCAAGCGACGCGATCGCCGCTCGTCTGTGTTTTCCATACTATTATTAGTGTTTGAAAACGCCGCCAGGCGCTGCACTAGCAAAATAGTATGACAGGTAGCGGTAGCGTCGCTTGTAAGTAACTACGTGAACGATGGGCGAAGAGTTAATGCAGCACGATTACCGAATAGATTTTCTAGGATTACTATAGAGAATGTGATCTAGTCAAAATAAATATCACACTAAACTCTAATTTGCCGGTAGTGTATTACGCCCCTTTGGGGAGGGAGGGTTAAGGCCCCTCCAGGTGTCCTGTGTATCTCACTGGTAGCTCAATCTCTCTATCTGCTTTACACAGTTTTATCCGAGACTAAATTATAATCATTGTATAATTTCGGACATAGGCCTTTTCAACACAATCTATCTATCACATCACGCGGCATGATTTGACACAATGTATGTGTTTGAGAGAAACTTCATGGATCATATGGGGATAGCCACCGATGGATCACACACGCAACAGTTGCGTAGAAAAGGTTAATAATAAGTACATATTTTGTGACAAATTTGTAGATAAATAAACAACATTTGTTTAACCTTTCTGGATCAGGGGCGACAGATAAGTCGACGTTGGCGGGAAGGCGAGTTTTTCGTTTGCGGTTCGCTAACTTCTTTTTGGACATATCGGTTCCAGGAGTGCTGAAATATAAAATAATCACTTTAAAAATCTATACATTTATTTTTCACTTGATAATACATACTTCTAAATGGGTATTACATTTATGACAAGGTGATAAATAACCTTCAAAACACATTAAAAAAAATCCTATCCGACTTTACTGTAGGAAATCAACAAAAACCGGAGAACACGACTAGAAAAGTGTTTACTTTGGTTTGCAGTGCAGCCATTGTGAGAATTTTCTGCGCAGTGTCTCCGGTTTTTGTCGATTCGGTATTGATACCGATCGAGTGGGACGAATTACTAAAATGCAGTGATTTGGAGACAGGCCAAGATTTTAATTAATATTGACACTGTTTATTATCATTTCATTTATGTTAATCTTACCCAGGGGATTGTTCTAATCTGTTCTGCGTTGATTTCTTAACCACCTTAGCACCCATCATCCAGTTGGAATTTTCAAGAGCATCCACATCAATTTTGCCCTAAAAACATTTAAAACAGATACAATATTAGATCAAGTTTAACCTATTTTTTAATTAACTAAATTAAATTAATTATGAAAAAAGAAAGATAAACATTCCCGGGTTATGAGTAACCTGTCAATGTCTGAAAATCTTCTAGTAAGCGGAAAATTTTGCTTGTGTCATGATAGAGGACTCATCCAGCTGAGGAATTGAACACACAATGCGTGGGTGGGACCGATACGCGATGCCAACTCACTTAGCCACTGACCGGTCGAACCGACAATATGTATACAATATTTATATTTCAACTTCTAAATATACTGCTTTAAAATGAAACAGATTAGTGGTAGAGATAGTTTTAGTTATTTACCTCTGAGGGTTTGATGGGAGGCAGTTTCTCCGCCAGATGCATGGCCCCCTGGGGATCTGCCACGAGCAGGCGGGCAAGGGCGCGTCCACTGGTGGGGCCTCCCTTGCCCCCATGGCGGGAACGCCAAGCCTCTTCCACATCCAACCCTTGCTGAAAATATACCAATTAAAAACAATAAATATTAATTGAAAAGTTTTTTTAATAGCCAACAGATTTAAGAGGGTAACTTTTGCTTTTTTTAATGTAAATCTTTTAACCACTCGAGCGAGAGCTACTCAAATTTAGGTAGGTGATTTTAAAACAAATTTATGAAATATTTTTTTTTTTTTTATAAAATCTAAAATTATAGGATAAACGTTAAAATCTAGGTAGATTCATTGGCTTTAAACCGCAGTAAGTTTCGCCCTTGAGGTGGTTTCTTACTAAAAAGGCGCTCTACAATTATCCAATCATTATTATTATCAAGCAGTTCATATATGTTTACGCATTAACATTTGGAGAGCAACTGAACATCCGAAAATCCCCATTGCTCGAGTTGATAATACACTACATTTGATAATAAATCAATCATAGCTAATCAGAATGTTAAGAAACTTTAAACATATTTCACAATAAAATACAAAAGAAATCAATAAAATGTCAGTCCAATGATGTAATATGTAACAGGAAAGATTATTTCTGGTTAAACATTTCCAAGCTCCAAAGGTTATGATGAGCTTAAAAAAATTCTGGATAAAGTTCATTTGAATAAAGTAAAGGAATCAAATTACAAAAATAGTATGCTGAATTTCAAATTCGATTTATGGTTGGTTTAATCAAGGTGGGAGGACTTTACCTTATTGCCCTTGAGATGGACCATGGCTTCCTCAAACAGTTTGGTCACGGCATCTCTGTTGTTGTCTGCATTGTACAGCAATACTAAAGCACTGATCACTCCGGCCTTGAATCTTAACTCTTTGCTTTCCAGTATTTTAATGGCTGCTTTGTTGTCACCCTGGAAAACAGAACACAAATATTCAGACATTAACATGTTCAAGGATATGCCGTCCAAATTTTGCCTCTCATATAGGAAATGAAGGTCAGTCAACGGTGACCGGATAGCTCAGACTGAATTCAACTCAACACCTCCTTTGAAAAGTCATTAAAAGTTATGAAAAAAATATATAAAAAATTGGTTAAATAGGTTATGTTAAGTTAGGGTATGAGATTTTTTTTTTTTTTTGTAGTTTTAACGGCTTTTTAAAGAGTTGTTGAGTTGAGTTGGTTCTGAGTTGACATGGAACCCAGTCAATAGACATTTTGTAGTGCAAAGACAGTCACAGTCGAGTATTTGTATTATGGGAATAGGTGTTGGGTCCCTATAAAAAAACATGTCTACATCGAAAATGTGCTGTCGTGAGCAATGTAAATGATTCTTCAACTGATGGGCTTGTTCAAACTTTTGTCTACGCAAGTGAAAAAGACGGCAATGACTGTCAATCTTTCATACATTTCTGTTCAGCGCATCAAAAGTGTTAATCTGCCAGTATCGTTGTAGCGTTACGTCCTAAACATCTCGATGAAAAACAATTTAGCTGTTAATTTTCATTTAGCTGATAAACAAAATTTTCTGCAAATTTATTACAACATAACCCTAAACTACATCAATCGAAACTAAAATATTCCAAAAAATAAGAAATTTACGATATGAGTGGATCCTATAAGAAATAAGCATCCGCGAATAAGTTAAGGTTGGGCAGATTCTCAGAAATTCAAAAGCAACTTTATTAACTTTCAAAAGCAAAAGAAACACACCAACCCTAACGGATAATAAAATCTTATTATAATACACATCTATTTACATTATAAATATTTACATTATAAATAGATATGTATTATGTAGATGGTAAAAGATCAGAACCTGAGACAGCAAGAGATGTACGGCTGCCAACTTTAGTTCAGAGTGCTTGAGTAGAACATTGATGGCTTGAGGTGATTTGGCTCTTGAGAGGGAAGCCGCCTCTATCAATATGGCCTCCTTCTCCATGTTGAACTCCTTCACGAGTCTAGCGCACAGTTGCTTGCAGAGTTCATCCTGAAAACAAAAGATTATTACATGTTACAAACATCAGTTGAATCAACAGAGGTTGCTGAGATGTTGTAATGTGAGAAAACTAAGAAGTAATCATACCTGACCGGAATAAACAGAAAGCAAAGCCTGATTGAACAGAATCCAGCGTCTCTGTCTCTTTGTAAGTTTATGTTCCAGACCTTCTTGTGTGGCTGCCTTCATCCTCTTACGGGAATCAAACACATTAATTTCCCTAGAAAAGAAACATTTGCAAATTACAACACATTTGTTTTGAAATTGAATCATAATGTTTTGCCAAGAGTGTATTCTGGATAGTGGGTTGTTAGAAAGAGATCATTTTATGAGTAATGAAATAAAATGGGTATAAATCCCAAACTTTACTTTCGAACACATAATATACTTACTTATTGATGACAACAAGATTATTGCTAGCTATGGCGACCAGCGCTGGATCGGAGGGTTTGTTCTTCAGAACAGAGTGATAAAGCAAAGCTGCCTCTTTATCTTTGCCTTGAAGCTGCAAACAATAGGCGAGCTGAACCCTGAAAACAAATAAAATGATATTAAAGACAATAAAACATAACATAAGTATGTAGTTAAAATTGGCATAAAACACATCATTGGTTTCTACTTGTCACACCTGGTGTGATCTTAGGTCATTGAGAACGAGATAACTGAGTAAATTTAATCAAATATTTGAACAACTTTTTCTACTGAAATGATTTGGTAGCATACTTACTTGATAATAGCAGTTTCTTCCATTAGTTCTTCCTGACCCCCACCATCATCGGTGACGACTTGGATGGCAGCCGTATCCGCACGATGCAGCAGAGAAGCAGCTTCAGCAGCCTTACCATTCAAAGCCTCTGAGCAAGCCGCATTGTACAACATCTCGTACCTCCCGAGATCACTGTCGGTCCAAGGAGCAGACCCCTGCAATAGATTCACTAAATTTTATTCCCGTTTTTATAATTACTATCTGCGAATTCCTAAACCCACAAATTATCTTATAGCATATATCTGTGTGCCCTGCGGCCCTTGACACTTCAAAGGTCTTTCTTTGACCAAGCGTAAGTACCCAAGGTTTGCTATCAAATTGTCATCTTACGAACTTGCTGCACTTACGAGTGTGGATTTTTTTTTTTTTATAGAGAAACCTCACAAGAGTCCCAACTGCTCCCTTCTGGAGCCAGTGAGACTAAGGCGTCCCCAATTGGAGTATGTTGTGTGAGGCTGAAGGTAAGTGGGGAAGGGAAGGAGATGGGGAAGAGGAAGGTGGGAAAGTACCTGGCTATTCAGATCTAGTCACTAAACACGGCTTAAGCCATTATTAAGCTAGCTTCAATTCTGAATGGTGGTCTTACACCAGGGCGATACTGAGAGTATCTTCCACTCTGGAACGTGCCGCAAATATAGTATATATTATTTTTATTATTTAATTGTGAAATAATACAAATTAATCAAATAAAATTTATTTGCGCACGCCGGGTTCGAACCCGCAACCTTCCGATTGGGAGTCAAGTGTCTTACCACTCGACCGTGGACGGTCGTCAGATTACCAACTGTTTGAGGAAGATGTCCATTCAAACAATTGCTGTCATTGCAACTCTTCCTCGAATGCATTAAATACAGGATAAATAATAGGATCGGTTGTCTCCAACATTGTTTTCAGTGCCCAACAAAAATCCAATCTCTTGTGGGTGTTGGTCCTTTGACGAACATAACAGATTAATAATTATTACTCACAGATTCCTTTTCAGAGATGTAAGCGTAAGCAGCTGCCATGTTGGTTTGCCTCTCCTCCTCATAATCATCATTTGAGTTCTTGACCACATCACGATACAGAGTGAAACACTCGGAGTACTTTTCTAGTCTGTATAGAATCTGAGCCCTAAAATAATTATTAAAACATGACTGTACTGTACTGCACTGCCTATAGATAGCAGAGTAATTTTCTAATAGATTACGTACAAAAGAAGCCACGAATAAGATTACTGGGCAAAAACAATTTTACTCCAGAAATCATTGACGGGTTTTGACCAATGGCTTTGACCAAAAGTAGGCTGTGGGTACTTTTTCAAGTTTGGGATGGCCATTTTATTAATATCTTTCGTTGATTTCTTTTATTTCTATATTTATAATTTATTGATTTAGAACGATTGTAACATTTTAATTATTCAAAAAATTTTTGAAAAAATCATTTTGAAATAATTTTGTTAGCGCCTCCGCCCACTGAGGCAACTGAAAACTCTCAACTGCCAACTGTCTGTATGACAATGTGATGGCCCGCGCACTTCACAATCACACAAAACCCCGTTGTCAATGGTAACGCAAGCGGTGACTTGCGACTGTCACTGCTGATTGCCCTGGGCGGCCGTTGCTAGTTGCCAGCTGTCAGCTGATTGTTCTTCGTCTATGGTTAAACAAGCTTTTTGACCAATCAAGACAGAGAAAACAGCCGGTTTTAGTTGGTTTTCAGTTGCCTCAGTGGGCGGAGGCGCTTACAGTTTTTCTTCTTCTTCTTTTAATTTATTTTTATGGCTCGTTTAACATATGGGAGGCACAGCTTTTCAGCCTTTATGGACTACACTACTGTCGACAGGCAGTTGTGAGAAAGGTAATAAGATTTTCGAATAATTAATGGGCTATCTATCACATAGGATATTATATATATATGTTTACCTTAGCTCCTTCAGCGGTGTAGTCAATTCAGGAGCAGAATCAACAGTCTTAAGAGCGTCAGCGGGATAATTCATTCGGTATTGAATATAGGCCTTTTCAAAGTGGAGGCTGGATAATACATCGGCATATTGTGGGTTGTTGAATAAACCCAGAGCCTCTTTGAACTTGGAAAGCTGAATTAAACAAACTATTTTGCAGTGAAGAGCTTTCAAATCAACTGGTGATAGCTGTAGAACTGTAAAAATATATCAAAATAATGTTTTTAATTACCAATGCCTACATCAAGTACAATAAGGAATTACAAGGATCAATTTTAACTTCTCTATAAATTAAGAATGTGAAGATTTACGGCATGTTGATAGCACCATCGTAACCTAACCAAGTTCACTTGAAGTATTAAGTATTACGATATTTTTAATATAAAAGGAACAAATATATGGTGTTGTGCTTTTTCCTTGTATTATCGAAAACTAGTCAAAGGCCATATTTATTTTTGGCGATATCTTTACTATACGTGTTAATATAAATAATCAAATACGTGGTTATTTGTGTTTTCCTTCAGTTATCGAAAACTAGTGAAGGACCATATTCCAAAATAATTCATAGCTTACTTTTTGGACTTTATTCAAAACTTATTTTTTGGTAACTTATCGAAAGACTTACTTTTATTTACAGTTTTTAATGCCCTTTCATGATCCCCATTCTGTCCATATCGATTCAATTCAGCAAAAGCTGAAGACAGATTTACCACTTTCCCTGCTGACATTTTTTGTTTTTGACACTTTCCTCAACTTTCTTGGTTTGTGGCAGGAAATATGGCCATAGACAATATCTGATTTTTCGTTGACGTGTGTGTAGTACGTAGGCTGTAAACTGGTTGTTTTACGTAGCAACATAAAAAAAACATTTCAAAAGTAGCTACTTTTTTTTAAATATTCTCTGCCATGAATTTATTTTTTAAATATCCGACCCATACAAAGTAAACAACACGGTTCATGATTTTATATAAACGAACGAAAGTTAATATATTATACTCTTCACCATGATTGAAATAGACTTATATACAAATAAAATTGTTGATACAACTTACTCTGTTCAAAAGGGTATACATTTTATAACCAAAATAGTAATTGGATAATACTTTTTCCTATTAAATTTTGGTTTTTTAGTATTTTATTTACTCACCAAACTTCATTAAATAGCAGTAAATGTGTAGTTTTGGCCATGATTTGAGAATCAATCTTCGTCATAAATTTTAAAATTATTTCTCATCTTATTCTGATAATATGTGTAGATACATACCTACGTTAATAGAGAAACAATATGAAATAAGTAGATCTTATAAAGAATTACTACGTCTTCATTTATCCAAATTACTTTATTTCTATTTTAAACTCATTTTAAACTCTTTGACACTCCGACAACCATGTTTATCGTCCAAAAAAGCTTTTGAATCCACAAAACAATGTATTTCTGGACGTATTATTAATAATTAAAGATTTTTATTGGAAGCCAAATATTTATAATAGATTTTAGATCATTCATAAAATTTAATTTTATAACTGGACATTTTTTAATGATGTCCTAGTTTTGCCCAACACCACAAGTTTCTAATGTCAGACTATTACCATATCTATGGTCAGAAATAACACTTCTTCGCGCCAAAACACGCATTTCTCCATTACCGGTGTTTTGTGTTCTGTCGTGCGTTGCTCCCGTTATCCTTTGTTGGACGTCCACTATCTTTGAGTTTATTCATATACACATATCCTAGGTAAATAGAAAGCTCAATTTGATATTGTCTGTCCCTAAAGGTCGTAAAATGCCCACAAGAAGTTATTTTTTTCGCTTTTTAAACTTCGCTCTCATGTACTTTACAGAAAATGTTCGAGGCACGTTTACTTCAAAGTGTGGCGTTCAAGAAAGTGCTTGAAGCCATCAAGGATCTCTTGACCGAAGCTACATTCGACTGCTCTGATAATGGAATTCAACTACAGGTAAGCGTTTTTCTCGAAGGTATTGTCTTGTTTCGGAAAAAATTCGGTACTTGGGAAACACTCCGAAAAAATAAGTTGAATTATTTTTATACTAACTTTGGGCTGGAAAATCCGAATCTGAAGGAATTAGGTTGGGGAGGTCAATATCAACTGAGTTACAGGACTTTAAAGTTTCGTACACAGGAACAAATCCGCAATGCATTTTTGACATATTGGTTTCTCTTCGGCCTCAGTACCTGCCACACGTCCTTGAAACTTCTCACTGTTTTGGTTTTACATTAATTCTGTTGTGGGCAGTCTCTTCATAAAGAACACTTCACAGTGATCGAAAATTAAATTTTTAATAAATATTCCACAAGCTGTCGCACTATGCACTGACTTTTGTACGGCCACTGTACAATAAACCTTTTTTCTCCACCTGTACTTATTTATTCATCGATTCCTAAAATCATCTTCCTGTTCGGAGAATAGTGGCTGTCATTATTTATTAATCCTCTCTGTCTGGTCCAGCTAACATTGCCGTATTTTTGAAATATATAAATTTCTTTTGGAACGCGTTAGTATTACGTAAATAATTCTGTACTTAATCGGCGCTTTTAGTATTCTTATGTTTACGGAATGGCGACGGCACAAAAAGCAATAGACATACGTTCCTTATCACAATAATGCTACAGCTCTTTCTTACACTTTAAATAATGGTGAGACAATAGATTAGACACGCAATGCACATATGTCTGTTCCTCCGAAGGAAAATAGTAGTACTTTGGAGGAAACAACTAAAAGTGACTATTAGGTTAATATTATAATTGCTTGTTTTTTCAGGCGATGGACAACTCTCACGTATCTCTTGTATCCATGACCTTGCGCTCCGATGGCTTCGATAAATACAGATGTGATAGGAATATCTCAATGGGCTTGAATCTCAACAGGTAACAAATATATTCATTTTAAACCTATTTATTTATCATTGAAGAAGAAGAAGATAACACTAATAATTTGATTTAAGACGCAGAAAAATAAAAGATAACAGTCGCAATTGGGACACTGTAGTATATTTGTGTAAGTGTGACAACATGAGAGCGAGACAGAGAG
This sequence comes from Limnephilus auricula, assembly GCA_951813805.1. Taxonomy (NCBI): domain Eukaryota; kingdom Metazoa; phylum Arthropoda; class Insecta; order Trichoptera; family Limnephilidae; genus Limnephilus; species Limnephilus auricula. The sequence goes on along the minus strand of OX638388.1, from coordinate 10,219,472 downwards.
TATGCAGATAATATAAAAGGGATGGATGTGCATTAGAGCGCTCTCTCCAGTTTAACTCTTCTACAATAAACACAGTACTATTATCCGCTGTTATTACTACCCATTTACCGCAATCTCATCTGCGCATCATTGCGCAGATCTCACAGTGGCGCAGCTCGATAGTTCGAAATATCAAGAAATCTACGAAAGATTCAAGAATTTTATGTGAGAATAAGGAACTACGCAGAGGATTTCAAGAATCAGAATCATTCGGAGGAGAAATGAAGAGAAAACACGAGGTTCTGGGTTTGTGTCCCAGTTGCGACCGTTATCTTTTATTTTTCTGTGTCTTGTTCATTTTTCGTATTTTCATTTAGATTATTGGTGTTTTCTTCTTCTTCAATGATATATTGCATTGATGGGAATAATCTTCAAAAGTTATAAAGAGAGTTTTGCATGTACTTCATGGGGCACTATTGCACACACTTTAGAAATGTTCACCTTGAAAGCCCTTAACTTCATGTTAGGAGATATCGAAAAATTAATTTTACTGTTAATATCTCTTTAAATACATTTTCTTTAAAAAAAAACATATAGGAGACAAACTCATTACCACCATTTTTTGACGTAGCATTTTAGAAATTACCTCCGTTCATATCTTTCTGAGCCATCTTCAATTTTTTTTTTGTACATCTGAAACGTAAAAACATGTAAAACAATCTATTAACATTATTTGTATTCAATGTAGGTATAAAATAATAGCACCCTTGGGGGGATTTTTCACTAAAACGGTACAAATTATTATTCACAATAACCACCCACGACAAATTGTCGAATGTAATATAATCATAATGTAAGCAAATATTTATCTTTCCAGCTTATACAAAATAATGAAATGTGCGGGAGAAAAGGACAACATTACAATCAAAGCCCATGACAACGCTGACACCGTTATCGTGATGATTGAATCTCAGAACCACGAGAAGGTCTCTGACTACGAGATGAAGCTGATCAACCTGGACCAGGAGCACCTCGGCATCCCTGACACCCAGTACTCCTCCACCATCCGTATGCCGAGTGCCGAGTTTGCCAGGATCGTGCGAGACCTCTCGCAGTTTGGGGAATCCATGGTTATCGCCTGCACGAAAGAAGGTAGTTGATCTGAATATTCCGGTTAAGATATTCTTGTCTTCAGCCTGTTCTCATTTTATGAGAAGAGATGTCGTTAAAACTAATCATAACATATAAAAGTATTTCATGATAATGCTTGTTTATCTGCAGTTTATCTATAATTGGCATTTTAAATCTCATCTGCCTTTCCCTGTACTGTGGCTGGCTACAATAGCAATCTGAAGAAATGATTTCTTACTATGGTGCACTCACTGTAATACTACAGTACTAGAATTTATAATTTTTTACATAGCCATTTAGGACCAGTTGTTTCGGAAAATTTGACGTTAGATTTTCCTTCAAATCGTCAATCACCGCAAAATTGGGTTGTTTCAACCCCCGTCAGACGAAATTTCAACGAAAATTCCATACAAATGTGATTGGACATCACCTTAATGTGATCAGCCGAGTTCGAACCATTAAGCTTGAATGGCGCATGCGCAGACGTCAATATTGTGATCTGACAGGTCGTGGCGGGAATGTCTGTAATATTTTTAACTAAATATGGCTGGACAATTTTTGTACATAACGTAAAGAATGCACAATGGTTAAAACTTCAGAAGTTAGATATCCTCTCAAAGTAATTCTGTATAAGAAGTTAGATATCCTCTCAAAGTATATAGTTGTCGAAAATCGTCAGTTTCAGAGATTGAAAATGACGTAAAAACTGGCGAAAACATTGAACAAAATAAAAGTTTTCTCTTATTGACCGATGGTATCACAATAATTGTCAACTGTAATACTTACATTATGAATCTACAATATATAAGAAACCTCTTTTTTATGATTGACATATCCCCGTCAAATTATTTTACTGATTATTTACCTTGAAACCACGGAGCTGCATGGAGCTATAGGTTCATGTACATGGATACAACTGAGGAACTCCCGATTTCGTACAAGATACGAAATTAATAGTATTTTATAATAAAAATCCTTTTGTGCTCAATATATATCTTTATTCAAATGATATTTATACACGTAAAACTTCCTCGTCATAAAAGTTATAAGAATAAGTACACGTATATATAAGTCAGTATTTGTACACAGTTGTATGTGGGTAAAAAAAACTGTTTATTCATTTCACTTGTATGTTTAATTGGCGACTTAAGAACAATGTTAAAATTATCTGTTCGTGATTATTGCTCCTTTGTACCCATATCTTTCGCATGAGATAAGTTGGTTTCTGTTTGGAGATAGCCTTTATCCAAAACACAGACTTGTCATAATTTCAGTTGCAATCCTCCATTATATATTTCTCTCCCATACTGCAATGCCGCTAAAACAAGTATCAATATTATAACATATTTTACTTCATCCGTTGGTACCTGATAAGTAAAACAGACAAACTTAATATTATATCAAATAATAACAATAAATGAGATGTCCGTCATTCATTGTTAATAATGTTAGTTGCAAATATAGTTATACGATTGTAGGATACCAAATAAACTTTAGTAGATACGTAATTATCGGAATTCGGACTTAAAAAATACTCATTATTAATAATACAAGTAACCTCTAATGTACGACGTTTTATGTTGTTAAACGTAGCTTGTAAATATGGGCACGTTGAATTCATTTTCCATATATTTTTATGTTTTCTTTAGCACTTTTCCCACCTTGCTTTCAGGTTACATCTCTGAAGTGGTCACATTCCGGAAAATCGGTCTAAAATTAAATAATATACAAATAATACGATTGAAAGTTACCATATTAACTTTACTATGTATGTAATTGACTGAATACGAATAAAAACAACACTCATTCTCAATCATTTACGTTTTATATCGTAGAAAAATATTACTGACCGCAACAAAACAAAAAGCGGTAAAATTCTGACGGCCGTGGTCGGCGTGCGCATGCGCATCCATAGAAATTTTATAAGTGTTGCCATCATAAAAATATCTCGGTCTTCGAAATAAATAATTCTGCGGAATAAATGCCTAATTCGGCGGGGAACACTCAGTGAAATTTTCAACGTGGATTGGAGTGTGATCGGAGTTGAAACAACCCATTTGGTATTTGAAATGATGGAAGACGTGATTGCCAATCTAGTTTGAAGTGAATTAAAAGAATATTTTCATTATTTGAAACAACTGCTCCTTAGAGTAAAAATGTTGAAAATTTGTAACACTAAAATTTTGACAATCCATTGTGGCAAAGATTTTCGAAACATTTTCAGCTTTCTAGGGTTTGACTTTTCATTTGGAAAGAAGTTTTAAAAATATTTTTTCTATAAATTAAATGATCAAACGAACACAGTGTGATTATTTCTAAGAATGCAGAATTTTAATTGAACTGTGAACTGAAGCTTAAATGTCTGGGCAATCATATTTTATATTATGAATTGCCTACGCTCAGTTTTTCACTATTTGAACCTTTCACACAGTGTAATATTTTACCCTGAAAAGTAAGACAAATAATAATGTACAGTTTCGTTAGCATTTTTTTGTTCATCCTAAAAATATTCATAGTTACGTTTTTTTTTCTTTTATATTACTATAGAAATATGACAGACAGGTTGACTGCCGCTCTGACAAGGTTAAATATTGAGAAATAATGACATTTTTCAGAAATAATGAAATCGCTTCTATAGTGTTTGTCTATGCTTTTAATCAAATATTGTATAAGTTAAATTTTTTAAATATGTTGGAAAACTGTTTTATAAAAATTGTACATTTGTGTTATTGTGGATTGAAATTTTACCAATGAATAAATAACTCGCCATGACTGTTAGAATGTAAGTATAATAGAAGTAACATACTGCTATCAAGCGTAATTGCACGATTGGCACCCTGCGCACTTCCCCCATCATGCACAAATGCATGATCAGGGTCAACGTATTATGTAACATTACATTATTGATAGCATTGTCTAACATCATTGCTTAACTTTCAGGAGTGAAGTTTTCTTCGGCCGGTGACATCGGAACAGCCAATGTGAAATTGGCGCAGACAGCTTCGGCTGATAAGGAGGACGAGGCTGTGACCATTGAGATGGACGAACCCGTCTCCCTGACCTTCTCCTGCAAATATCTCAACTTCTTCACCAAAGCGACGTCACTCAGTGCGCAGGTATAACATTGTGCAACTTTTAATATTAACAATATTGGGGAATGTATAACATTTCAGATATTTGCTGCCAATGTCGTACATTTGGACATTTTAACATGCATTTATTAGTATCTAGTAAATGGCATTATGTTTAAAATTCTTGTTTTAATGTAATTATAAAAGGGAGTAAAGCTTCAGTTAAAGCGATTATTAGACATCGGATTTTATGCAATTGCATATTTGCAAATGCATGTATCTCTAATTACGGCGTTAATGCATATTTTAGCCTTTTTTCCCAATCGTGCATATTTCTTTGGTCAATTTGACATTTCTGAGGCCAAAGAAGCTAGTATTTGAAGAAGCATCCATTAAACAGAATATCACCCTCATCTCAACATATTTCCACAAGTTCCCAGATGCCATAGAAAAATTGGAAACAAAAAACCTTCCTCCATTTAAATCAATCGAAATACGGGAAACAATGATCAAACTCGCCAATGCCCTTCCTAATTCAATATCAGAAAAAAATTGTTAAAAGTTTTAGACGTATTTTGCTTAAAAACCCGAGTCTTGAAGATATGAACAACATTAATACCTACATCAACGGTACCGGTCATCCCCTGCCTAAACAGTTATCTCCATAAATTGGCGCCAAATTTTAAATTTTGTCCAATGACGTCAGTTGACCGTAGAGAGGTGCTTTTCAGCGTACAAAATTAATACTGGGTGACAAATGTCACAAATTTACAATCGAAAATTTGGAAAAAATACTTAATTATATATTGTCACAAAAGTATGGATAATTTTAAGAATATTTCGCTGTTTTGTAGCGTATTTAATTAAAATATATTAAAATAAAAATGGTTTTTTGATTTAGCATTGTGCATATTTTGGGCATATCAAGAGTTTTTAGTGAATATTTCGGCCTTTTTTGGCACTTTGTTAGTGCATATAATCCAATGTCTAGTGATTATAATATTGTGAAAAGCTGTTAGAAAAGTAGGATTTGATTATTTCAAAGTAAACTATCCCAACCTCTGTGATTTGCAACAAAACCGCAATTTATTTACACATAAACATAAATTATGCTAAAAAAGATTTTTTTTACTTTTATCAGACTGTTTTTTTTTGTTTAGTTTAACCTTTTACCGTAACTTAGTAAGTAGCTAGATAAAAACCAAAGCAAAGCATGGAATTTCCATAATTTAATTGGCATAAACTTATGTTATCATCTATAATACCTTTTCCATTTTTTCTCTGAAACATAGTACGAGATGTACCTACATAATATATCTTTATTTTATGTGTGCTGAACAAGTTTAAATTTTTTTACAGGTCCAACTGTCCATGTCAGCCGATGTTCCCCTGGTAGTGGAGTACCGCATTCAAGAAATAGGACACATCCGTTATTACTTAGCACCAAAAATAGAAGACGAAGACAATTAATTTCAGCTCTACACAATAATTATAAATAATTAATTGATCAATAATTCATTATCCAATTTTTCTCGTAAAAACATAATGGGAACATGAAGTAATTGAGAATCTCGGGTCTAAACAATATCTGATTGATTTGATAAATATGTACATTCATAATGCTGTAACTGGATATAATAGAAACAAGGGAGGATGGCCACGAACCTTTAGTATGATACCGCACGCACAACTGCCGCCAATATGTATTGTTAACCCTCACTACTGCAATCGCATCTGCGAACAACGGTGCCTCTCTTTTGTTTCTACCTACTGAGTTGAGTTTCGGGCAGTTTGGTGACAGTCTGCACATTTCCATGCCATAACTCCCTTTGTTTCTATTATCACACTTGCAAATGTTTTTCTAGAATTAGACTCCTCAATATTCAGGAAATAAAGGAGTAATATAAATGGACTCCCTGATTTTTTTTTTATTAGTATGGTTTTGATGTAAATAATTATTAAGGCTCCTTTTTAAATTTATAATTTATATGTATTATGTAGTTCTCCGACACGTGAACATTTTCTGCTAGAACAAAGACAATATTATCTGTTTCACATTCCTCGAAAATATTTTGGATATCTTTTTATACATCTCTGGGCAGGGCTCTTAAAACCTCCAATGTGAAAACCAAAAAAAGTATTCAAAGTGCTGTTCATATCATCAAAATAAAATTGATTTATAGTGCAACCCTAAAAGGACACTTACTTTTTTATGATTCTCCTCTGTAAACTTTGACGCAGGTTTTAACAGCTCAGCAACGAAATTCACTTTTATAATATGCTGTCGACGATTCCTGTTGTAATTATAATAAAACCAGTATTTTTTTATAAAACTTGTTTTTTGTCTTAAAACCCATTCCTATTTTCTGTAAAATTCCACAGGGTGATAGCCATATTCATACAAAAAAATTATAATGAGTGTACATAATACGGATGTAAATTCGTATGTTTTACGGGTGTTAAACCTGTACTACACAACACCGCAACACAAGTAATACATTTATATTAAAAATGTGTACATTAGAATATAAAATAAAAGATGATGAATCCAACATAATATGCATACATTATTAAAAATATGTAATCCTTTCTGAGACTTTGTTGTTATTCCCGCATCTCGTGTAACATCTCTCCCCTCTAAACTGTGTACATCTCTAAAAAAAATTATTAGCAGTAACTGTGAGATCAAGAACTATTTAATCCCTGTTCAGACTCGGCTATAAACTATAAAAGATCATAGCATGCCAAATATCGCTCTCCATTCAATCCCTTCAGACGGTTCACACCTAAGTGCTTTATGCACAGATCAACCATAGACAATGCACATCTCACGCTGTAACTGCTCCTGAGGCGATATACGAACAGATAAGTGCCCCCCTCTCCTATTTTTGGCGGGAGAGGGGGGTGTTTTTATTAAAACGCGCGAATGTCAGCTCGTCGCTCTAGTTCGTTTTTGTCCAACAGACCATTTTTTGTGAAATTGAATTAGGTATGCAAATGTTCTCAAAAAGCCTTTATTTATGCGATACTCGTTCAAAAAAAATTATAAACAATTATTTAAGGGGATTTCAAAACGCACTTTGTCTTACGTCCTCCAAAATGTATGTGCTTCTATCGTAAAAAAAAGTTTAAAGTGCCATTTCTCCCGATTCGTGTTTTGGTCTGTTGGATAAAAACGAACTGAAGCGACGAGCTGTCAAATTCTCAGATTTAGTACAAAATCTACAAAGAAACGGTATGTCGCATTGATCTATCTAAATTCATCTGACCCCCTCTCCTACCATGGGGAGAAATATTTGATAGCGTTGTGTGAACGGTACAAAATATAAACGCTCGCGGTTCAACAGATATCTGCTCGTGGTTTATAGCTGTGTCTGAACAGAGCTTTATTGAGCGCAAGTATCTCTGCTGGAAAACTAATGTACACCAAACATTCCTGGGACATTTTACATTTTAACAAATTTATCTCTCAATCACATATTATTAACCTGCTATCCTGTCTTCCTCCTAAAAGATTTCAATTTTTTTTATGGTTCAAAAGACAGGCCTACATAATATTATGGATAGAAGTATAAAAAATTTGATGTTTTTCCAATAATGACACATTCATGAATGAATGCATCTTATCAAATAATTGTTTACAAGGATTCTGTGCAAATGAGTAAGTGGCTATTATTAATTTGGTGGTACTCCATTGGTTGCTCGTTTGATAATGGTTGTGTTCATTTTCACTTCGAGCATCCTCCTTATCCAGAAGAAAGTATCTGGAGGTTCCATCATTTGGCATGCAGTTTTCACGGCACATATCGCTCTCCTGCTAACCACGTCGTCTTTAAATAGGGAATTGAATCTGAGATTACTGATTTTGCACCTGAACACTTCTTTGTCGTTAATTTTCAAAATACAGAAATCCCACTCCTTCATACGGATTAATGTAACTCGAAAACCAAGATCCTCCAGAGTATCTGCAATGAAATTTTTTATTACATATTTGTAATAAGTATTAACTTTGTGGCTTGCCATAATTTACAATAAAAATATATAATTTGGTTTTAGACCACTTTCATTTTAATTATCTACCGCTCTGTTATTGCCGGAATTCCCGCAATTACCCCTCCCCCTTTGTTAACCTCCCACTCAAACACCTAGAAATGTTTGCATATATCTCTCAATATTTTAATATTCTCCTGACGAAGGAAGGGTACTTCCGAAACCGGTAGAATTTTATTAAAATTATAGTGGTCTAAAACCAATTTATATTTTTTATTGTAATTTTTTCATTGTTAACTTAAAATAATTATTGCATTACAGCGTTTATCACTAAAAATTGGATGAAATATGTGTTACTCCGCTTACCGGTTAATAAGGAATATTTCTTATTTAAATACATAAGATTAAGCTTCATTAATATGAAAAGTGAGTATTTACGTCTGGGGGACGAAAGAATATGCATTTTGTGTTTTTATTTTGTTAAGATTATTTCACTTACGTGAAGTAGTGTTGGTTCATTTATGCGTGAAGTGTTCGACGCCATGTTTGGCCAAGTGAAGCGACCTTTTACACCTCATTTCAACAATTACTACAAGAAACAACTATTTACGTGCACAAAATAGGTTCTTAGTTTGGGTAAACCAAGTAATTAATTCATGCATATTTAGATTGAAACAAAATTTCGCAAATATCAAATCCATACAAAAGAAAGCGGAGTACTACAACTTGACCGAAATTGGAATAACCAGGAAATAACCTTTTATTACAAAAAATCTCTGTATTTTATAGTTGACTATCCCATTTGACTCATATGGGCCATAATATAATTTCACATATTTTGACATTGTACAATTAAAAATTGTTTTATATTCACACTGATGTAAAGGGAAAACAATATTGTATATTATTGCTTATGACCAAAAGATAGGTAAATAATTTAATTATAGAAACTCCTGGTTTTCAGGGGTAAAAATAACATCAATAATTTAAAAATGCCGCTGTAATCGAGCAATGGAGCAAACATTTTTTCTATGGATGATCCATAAACTAGTCGCTCGAAGGAAATCTTCTAGTTATATAGCTTTTCGTTTTTACCGTACAGGAGGAAGTTAAGGCTATGCGACACGACCAAGCCGCTTGATGGCAAGCACGTAGTTTCTTTTCTATGGCGCTTTGTGACAAGCCTTTTGACCGTCTCCAAAGCTTGCTTGCGGCTTTCTCACAAGCATTGCGCAATACTACGTGCTGGCGGTGGGGCTTGATGCGAATTTATATTTTTTCGGGAATAGACAAACGAGAATAGATAAATAAGTACCCATAGACAAAAAACATTACGATGAGTGGTGATTTTAGATATTACGTGTCGTGTAAAACAATTATATAAATCATATAAAATTATTATAAAGTAGGCAGCTATTGTTTCTGTGTTCAATTTGTCCATTTCTGGGTTCAATTCAAGAAATCCATTGATTTTTAAAGAAAATATTGTACATCAAATTCAATAATGTTATTTTTAAGTTCTGCAAGTATTTTAGTTTTTTTAAATATTATGAAAACTGTTTCGGCATTCAATGTCATTTTTAAATTTTAGTTAGGTCACTTTTAGACCACTTATTTATGCGATTCTATTAACGCCGTCCAATTTCAATATCCATGGAGTTTTAAATGATTTTTTACTGGTGTTAATAATTTTATATTTTCTTAAATGTTTAATAATAACGAAACTGCTATTGTCTTAATTAAATGTGTTAAATTGTACAGGTCTTGTGTTTAAAAAAAAAATATTTCCAAACATTATGATTTGAAATTTATTAAGCAGGTTATATGTTAACTTTAAATTGTTATTTATTTATGTTCTTACATCTTCTTTTAATTTTTATTTAATTTCACAATGTTGTATTCTTAATTTTATTTTAATTGATGTAAACAATCTGTTGATTTTCCTAAATAAATAAATAAACATCTGAGAAATGGAGAAAAATAATTGTCCTTACTTTACTAATTAATGTTATATTACAATATTAATATATAAAATTTATTATAACACAATAAAGAATGCTTTGTCTTTGTTATATTCCATTTCGCACAAAATTCACTTTCAACCCCCTTTCGACCGCCACGAAATCACCGAAGGCGTGGCCAGGCTTGAAGGAGAGGCTTGATGCGCCGCGGCAAGCCTAAAAGCATAGAGAATAATAGAAAACAATAGATAACAAATTTACGTGCTGGCCATCAAGCCGCTTGTTCGTCTCGCAGTCCCATTTTATGGCTGAATCAGACGGTTCACTAATCGTTCATTTCTGTATTTCATTCGGCCCATTTTCCTCGGAATGATACGTCTGAACATGAAGTGAAACGAAGATGGGAACATTCGCTCGAGTAACCATATACTAAACCTTCTCTTGAGTGAACCGTCTGATTCCAGCCTAATGGCGCGTTCTGACGCTTCGATTTTTGTTGACCAACTTTTATTTTACGAAAAAAGTTGAACAAGATTTTGTTCACACGTTTCAATTTAAGTTGAACCGATTTTGACATTCAAAATGGCGTCAACTGAACTTGTAAGTGCGTGCGTCTATCTAATTTCTGATGTTCTGTGAGAGGAGCTGGAGATTATGAAAAAAACGGTGAGAAAACGGATCATGAGAAGGAGTGAATTAGGCGCATCCAACAATTTTTTCAAAATAATATTATTTACATTTCAAAAATAATATTCTATTTTTGTATACTTCTTGTTTTTGATCCGAAAGACAGGGATGGCTTTGGTACAGATCCATAAATCTTAACATTAAATCGTCCGACCATTTCAGATATTTTTTGGTTGAAACGGATTCCATGACGGTAGGAACTAGTACCGAATAAACGAAACGCCTGACGTTTACTTTTTCCCGCGAGTAACTAAAAATGATAAGCGACTTGAAACATGTGTTCAGACGCGACGATTCGGTGTAAAACTCGAACGATTAGTAAAACCAAAATGGCGATAGTCATACTTGAACGACAAAAGTAGACGGGCTATCAACTTTCGCTAGCCAACAAAAAAAGTTGATAACTTTGTTGACAAAGTGTTCACACGTGTCAATTAGCTTTCAATTGTCGAGTTGACCGACAAAAATCGCATCGTGTGAACCGGCTATGTGGAGGAATCAGAAAGTTCACTAATCAGATACGTTTTTAGATTTTCACGGCCAAAAACATTTTCGTTGTTTGTTTTTGGGGTGTTATGCCGTGTTGCGCTACCTCCTTCACACGGCATAACACCCCAAAAACAAACAACGAAAAAGTTCACTAATCGTTTATTTCTGTATTTCATTCGGCCTATTTTACTCGGAATGACACGTCTGAACATGAAATGAAACGAAGATGGGAACATTCGCTCGAGTATCCATATAGTAAACCTTCACTCGAGTGAAGGTTTATACCATGTTTTTTCGACCGAATGTTCCATCTTCGTTTCATTCCACGTTCAGACGGCCCTATAGAAATAAGCGTTCACTTGTCCATTACCACTACAGCGTCGCCGAGAGGGGTCGTACGCGCTGGAATTCGTTTGATTTCCACCGCGCTCCGGCATCGAATTTTAAGGAGAAATATGTCAGATGCATGGATTGTTACGCAATTTAATTAAATTTAGAAAAAAACAGTGTTGTTTCGTCTTATAAACCTTTTCATTTTTATGTCATAATAACACAATTGATTTTACTTTTTTATTATGAATATTTAACTACAAATTAATAATCTAGCATATATTTAAAAATATATTATAATACATGATAGTAAGGGAGATCCAACAATTTCTATGAGACGTGTTCCAAAAGCAAACAAATTAGCCGAACGAATACTACCATTTTGACGTTTTGCGTGCGACGTGATAGCGTCCTTCCGGTACAGGATGCGAGACGAACTGATTAAGATTTCACTCCGTGTTCAGACGTTTCTTGCTCTCATCCACGCGCGAGTGAAGGATGCCGAATGAAAATATCCAACATTGTTGGATCGGTTCACTTGAAGATTTCATTCGCCAGCTTTCGGCACTTTCGTTTCATTTCATGTTCAGACGTGTCATTCCGAGTAAAATAGGCCGAATGAAATACACAAATGAACGATTAGTGAACCGTCTGATTCAGCCATTAGTTTTCAATGTTTTCTCACTGTTTTCATGTTTTCAGAAGGATTGTGAGTGGATATCTATGGTTAGATCGTTGGATGCTGATTGGATTATAGTAGTGACGTTTCAAACAACAACCATGTTGGCAACCTCTCGGGCCGACCTTGCATTATGGTCGAAGAATGTAAAATAATGCACTCTATGGCGGCCACGTAAGACGGATTTGTATTTTGGATAAATTTAGTGACGTTTTAAAACTGAATTTGGCGAAACAATAAGAAAAGTGTTTAGTGCGAATCATAAATAGAAGAAATGGTTTTGTGACTGTACCAAAATTATTACTATTACAGGTAAATTTCTGCAACCATCAATTAACTCATGTCACTTGTCATGATTATTCTGGCTCCGAACCGAAAATTTCACACAAGATGATATTGCATGTTTAGCGATATTTCGCTTTCTATCACATTCGTGGGTTCTTGTTTATGTTAATTATACCAGTAAGTAAAACGTTTATGACATTACCTTATGAATTGATAAAAAGGAGTCGAGTTTGGTTAAGGCGTGAGGGTGTACCTTTGAACTACTGATATAAGATTTAATCTCGTATCCTTTACGCGCAGTTTTACTGTTTTGCTATCAAAATAGTAAATACTTATTATCTTATGAGTTTTGCATCCTGTATCGGACATAGTTAAGACAGTAATTAACTCGGTGTAGTAGTTGTCAAACCTTGGAAAGCCCATTTACCGACTCACTATTACGAATTTTTCTTACTTTATACTAATATGAATGGTTTTTAATATACCTACATAGTGAAATCCACGAGGTTTCCCATCTTGATGTTTTGATCTTATCTTGATGAAATATTTGTCATCAATTTCCGAGTAAATAACACCCATGTAAAAACTTCAGCTTGTCAAACTATAAACTGCTCCATGGACACCATTATTTGAACATACCTGAGTAAATTTAGTTACCTTAACGTAAACAGCTCGATGGAGCTTTATGGACAAGCCATTAAAAACTAGAAGAGACTCCGCAGATATAATATATCTCTATAAAATTATCAATGGCCTTATTGATTGTTCTCTCCTTCTGTCTGAGATTAATTTTAGAGTCCCGAGCGTTAGAACTAGAGAAAAATCACTTTTTCATCTTCATAAATGTTCTACCAATCTCCGACAAAATGCTTTTATATTCAGAGCCTGTAATATATTTAATAAGAATTTTAATGATATGGACATATTCTCGTGTAATTTAAGAAACTTTAAAAAATTTGTCATAGATAACATTAAATAATTTAAAAATTTCCTTTTGCAAGTTATCATCTTGTTGCTGTGAATCCTTTCCAGTTACTTGTCATCCAATTTATACACATTTGTTCACTTTAGTTGTAGGTATAATTTGTACATTTATTATTATTTATGTATTGTTATTATTGCTATTGTTTAGTGAAGATAAAGTTTATAATACATTGTTTTGAAATTTAGCTGGTTATTAGTATATTAGTTACATTTAAATTGTTATTTATTTGTGTTCTTACATCTTCTATAATTTTTTATCTAATATTTACAATATTGAATTTTTTGTAAATATGTCACCCCACGGGTACAGGACCCTTAGTTTTTTATTTTAATTTTTTATTATTATTACAATTTTAAGTTACTTATGTGAAAATCTGTTATTGGATTTTATTTTTATTATTACATTTATTGTAATAGATGTAAATAATCTGTTGATTATCCTAAATAAATAAATAAATAAAAATAGTGATGAGATCTCTGCTTGTGAAATCAATATTGTACCCAATAGAAACAAGCAGAATCATATTTTTTTTTTTAATTTAATAATTTTCTGCACTTTTCTCACAATAAGACATTTTAACTTTTTCCCGACACAAAAACAACCTGTGCAAAAACAAAATGGAATACAAAATATTACCCTTTATCGTAAGGAAAAGATCCATCATAAGCTGCCATTATCTGTATAATTTAATTGTATTCCCCATTAATTAATTAATTAAGTCCCCATTTAATTGTAGAATATAATCTCAGTAGTTTTTACAAGACACAGATTTTATATTTTATTAAAATTTCTTGGAAATCTTTGAAATGCATAAAACTTCAATTTGACCACAATTTTAGTATGTATGGGATAAGTTTGTAAGTTACTGCTGATTTGTAATACAAAAGCAAGGTTTCAGAACAAGATAAGTGTTTTAAATGCTAAATAAAAAATGTGAAAATCGAGCATCGCACGGTGGATGTTTGAGGTGATTTGTTGAGTGTGTTAAAAAAAATCTGCATTATTTTCCATCAATAATAAATGATTTGCTGCTCAAAGATAATTCCAAATGGTCAGCACATTTGACTTTCAATCTGGATATTGTGTGTTTGATTCCTTCCGCAGTTCAAAAACAGATTTTTTTCATCAAAAATAGATTTTTTTCTGTGCATTTAATATATTATGAGTGCTGTCAGTCTGGGTGTTGTGAAGTTTGATAGAAAATGGTTTTTCAGTTTCAGAATAAGATAAAGAACTAAATAATGTACAATTGATTTCTCGGGAGTGCTTGATAATGCCACCTTGACTTTTATTATAATTTTTATGTAGAAAAAAATAGTTTCAATGAAATTTTGAATTGACATTGAATAAATATTTTTGTTATGTGTAAACATTGAGATGAAATTAATTATTTCTGACTTAGGTATTATTTTTCTATTTTATTTCAGATTTAAGGAATGAAAAATGTCACATAATCCAATAATTCCGCAGCCTTCCCACGGTGGTATATTGAATATGCCATCCAAACAGGGACCAAGTGGAGATCAGACATCAGGAAGTGTACCAAATATATTTGCCAACGTGAGTCAGCCGCCGCGACCATCATTTCAGCAACCAGGGAACAATGGGATAGGCAGTCCCTACAATCCCAATGGCCACCCCAATTCTCCAGCTTCCACGCCATCGCCGTATACATCTTCGCCATTACTCAGAGGGCCGATACCAAACAATATTTACAATAACAATGCAAGTCCATTGTCATCGAGAAATTCATCTCCAGCCATGAACCAATCGTCTCCGAGTCTCCAAACTTCAACTCCTCAGAGCAATCCATTCAAACCTATCCCTCAAATGCCTTCTGGCTTGTCTCAGAATAGGACTGTCCATCCAAACTATCTGCACACCGGCCCTATTACAGGACCCTCCACTCTGAACTCTTCCAATGCAGTTTTGAATACGTCTAGTTCGATAAATCCCTCAGTTTCCGTGAACCAACCGATTCCTTTTGTACCCCAACCAAAATATTTTTCTCAATCTCAGAGTAATGTTTCATATTCCACCAATCCCTCTCAAGTTAATAGTCCTATTCAAAACCCCATAGCTCCAACTTCTCAAGCTAATATGAACATGGGTTCTTTTCCTCCTGGCCAGTACCCCCAACAGAAGTCGATGAATCCATTGCCTCTGACTTCCTTTAATAATGCAAATTCGTCCCCGGCTCATGTTAATGCTAACTATCAACCTGCCTCGGCATTTCCAAATTGGCAGATAAACCCTAACGCCCCTCCCTTGATTCCTAGTCAGGCGCCCTCTTCTCAGAATTTCCAACCGCCTATTGGTTCTGCCATTAATTCCCAACAAGGAGTTCGATCCTCAATTACTCAATCCCAAAATATTTACTCCAATTCTCAAAGAGAAACCACTCAAAGTGTGCCATATCCTCCAGGAGGCGTTTACAACCAAAGGAATGCATTAAATAATCAACCCAATTTACCCAATCCACCTTCTGGCAGTCAGCCTGGGTTACAAGCTAGACTCCCTCCCACAACCTCGCAACTCCCTCCTTACCAGAATGCCCCGCAAGCCAACTTTCCCCCCAGCCAGTACCCTCCCGGCTCGGGGATGGTGCCCCCCCTAGTTCCCCCGGTACTGCCCTGGAACCAGCAGCCCACTGCGCAGCCAGAGTTAACGCAGCAAATGGGGAAAATGAGTGTTGCGCATAATTCATTCAGTCAGTTATGGGGCCAAGAATCAGTGGACTTACTGCAATGTCGGAATGTTCTCCCTGAAGACAAATTGCCGGCTCCAACTGTCAAATTAAATCATCAATTCAGTCAATCAGTCAACTGCAGTCCAGAGTAAGTTTTATGCACTTATTTTTATCAATACTTATCATCTAGTAATAATGATTGATTAACATATTATATTTGTATTAATGGACCCGTAAAAGTGATTTAAATTGTGATTGATTACGTATAAGTAACTAATGTTTATATACACAACAATTAAAATTTAATTCCTAGGACTGGAAACATTGTCAGTTACCTATCTCAATACATAATTCAAATAGCTGCAAGGCTGAATCAGCTTCAAGCCTAGTCTTCATAATGTAAATTACATAAAATAGTTACTGTTATATGAACTGAATGTGACACTAAGCTTGAGAATTTCCTTTTATTGCATTAATTGTTATTTAATTAATCATCATACTGTAAATATATGTTTGTTCTAATACAGCATTATTATCTTTCCAGCATATTCCGTTGTACGTTAACTAAAATTCCCGAGTCAAATAGTCTTTTACAAAAATCAAGATTGCCTCTTGGTATATTGATACACCCGTTTAAGGATTTAAATGTAAGTATATTTTGTAGTTCTATATTATTTGTTGCATATTACAGAATAATGTATGTTTTTTTTAATTTTTAAGGAAGCAAAAACTTGGGAGTGCGACATTATATTTATATTGAATGACAAACACCCTTTGTAACACATCAATTTGTTGTAATTAATATACAGGGTGTAACAGCATATACCCGAAGGATTTTAATATATATTATTTGGTGTAAAAAATATAGATGTCATTTGCTATCTGATGATTTCTTTTTCAAATAAAAACAATAAAATTATTTTTACAACAAACGTCGCAACAGGGTAGTCGGGTATAGCCTAGCAGGTCGATTGATTAGTCCTTCTCATTCCACGGTAACACATGAAACAATGCACAGATCACAAATCCCATTGCGATATGTAGGAGCAGTGGCGGCTCATGACTTTTGGTGAGCTAGAGTGCTAATATAAACAAAAATGGCATTATTGATGTTGTTGTAGCAGAAAAATATTTTTTATTTTTTTATCGAAAATTTATTTTTTGTATGAAGATTTTCAGGAAATTTCAGTTTTGCTGTGCGCCGCACAGATTTCCTGAAAATCTTCATACAAAAAATAAATTTTCGAAAAAAAAATAAAAAATATTTTTCGGCTACAACAACATCAATAATGCCATTTTTGTTTATATTAGCACTCTAGCTCACCAAAAGTCACGAGCCGCCACTGTGTAGGAGTGTGTATAAAAACAGCTTTCAGGGCTTGTACATATTTCAACTGATAAAGTGTATTTATCATTGAATATTTTTAATCTTTAACCCTTCGATATATCAACTCTAGATATGACTTGTCTTGCAAATTCGGTAGAATAATTCGGCCCACCTATGAGTAATTTTTTAACCAAAGTCCCATCTGATTCCGTCACCTCGCTTCGAAAGCATAATATTTTAGCAGACAAATTTGGTCCTTGCAGACCAACAGATCGTCACCTTATTTGGTCAAGGTTCTAACTGACTTAAATTCCCCTTTAATGCCAAACCATTTCTTTAACTAAAATTATTTTCGGGAGAACCTTTGCTGTATTTCCGTAGATACTTCTTTGACGAAGTTCTAACATCAAGTTTTTAAAGCTTCCATTTATTTTACAAGGTTCTAACGTCACTTTAAACCTTTTGCAATTGACATTTTGTTTGTATCTGATAGTTGATCATTTTTATGATGCGCAATGTAGTTCATCACTTTATTTGAATAGGGTTCTAAATTCACCTTACCATATTCTGAGGTGTAAATGTTTGCAAAGACGATTTCTCGTAATCTGTTTACCGATTTCTGATTTTGAGGTTCAATCTTGTGAAAAGTATTTAAGAGGGTATAACCAGACAATACGAGAAATTTGTCCCTTTTAAATCAAATTCTAGACATTTTGACTCTTTTTTACAAAAAAACATAAATTGATTTTGAAAGATTGTTGTTTTATCTGGTACATGCACTTTTTAAATTTTCTTATGGGTCTTAATGACTCAGGTCCGGGGCATACGTCATTCCTATGTCTACCTACGTTAAATTGTCATGAAAACAAGCTTATGTGCCCAAGCGGCTAAGTTTAACATATTTTAAAGGAAAATATTTAATTAGAACATGGCCCTATCATGCATAAGGTTTTAACTTCATTTCCTTAATGTCGTTCCAAGATAGGGCCACATCCTATTTATATATATATATATATATTCCTTTATAATATGTTAAATTAAAATACTATATAAGATTCAACCTCAAAATCAGAAATCAGTAGCTATATAGATTATGAGAAATTGTCTTTGCAAACTTTGACACCTCATATCTCAAAACAAGATAAAGTTATTTTCGTTGTTTGTTTCTCCCAAAAACAAACAACGAAAATGCTTTTGGCCGTGAAAATCTAAAAACGTATCCAAGATAAAGTTAGTTAGAACCATGTTTAACCAAATTGACGAGATGATAAAAAAACAATGCTTCTTGCAATCTATTGACTGCGAAATAATGCACTTTCTTTTTGATAAATGTTTTCATAACCCAATTTTTGGAACCAATAATTTTGGTTTCAATGTCATTTTTAACAGCAGCACGCCCTGTCTAGACTTTGTTGGTCAATGCTTTCTATAATGTGTGCAAATATAACTGTTTTTCCTCCATCCTGTGCATTCGCAATTTAATTAACAATTCTCAGTTAACAAGAGATGTCTTCCATTTGTTATTAATGATTGTGAAAGGTGATTTCATAACCATCTATTGAATAATCTTCATTCTTCTTCATATTACTTCAGATGAATGATAATCTGTTGAATGCCCCATGGGATCTAGCAGTGCAAACTTTTATGTATCATATAAAAGACAATCGCACAGGAAATACAGAAACAATGAAAACTGGAGGGACCTTTTTTCATCCAATTAAATTCATTTGTGAAACATTATTTACATTTATGTTTTTTTGTTGAAAAATGACCGAGCCTTGTGGGTTCAGAAGAGAGTTCCCAAGACTTTGTGTTCAAGACAAGTGTTTTTGTTTATTTTATAGCATCTACCAGTGATCCAATGCAGCTCCATCGTGCGGTGTAGAGCATGCCGCACCTACATTAATCCATTTGTCTACTTTGTCGACTTGAAGAGATGGAAATGCAATCTCTGCTACCGGGTAAATGACCGTAAGTAGAAACCCTCTCTTATCATATCTCATTTACTGCTTCTATAATTATAATGTCATTAAGTATTAGTAAAAGAGCCTACTACGAGAGTTTATGGGATCCCATTCAGTAATAGAAATAAAGAAAATTTATAAAAATGGTAACTTTGTGTATACAATATATTCTAATGTAGACTGACATCAATCAGTGTGTTTTCTGTTAGATTAGTTTTTAGCATTCCTTACTTGAAGATCTTATAAAGAAATACATTATTTATGTGCAAAAAGTAATCTTCTTTTTAAAAGTATGATGTAACACTTAGGCTATGTGTTTGGGACTTGACTGAACCCTTCCAATTTCTGTTTACATGGTAAAGAAGATTGCTACCTCAAGGCTCAGCAAAAAATACTGCTCAGCATATATAATAGAAGAATAGAAATAAAGGGTGGACCAATAGTCCTTTAACATTTTGAATGGCCATAAAAAATAAACAAGCGCTATTAATCAAGAACTGTTAACCACTGGAGCGATTTAGGTCCAAATTTGGACTGCTTTTATTTTTCTGCGATTGCTTTAAACAAATATTTTGAGGAATGATATTAATTAAATCGAATGGCCAAATCAAAAACTGAACACCAATCGCTGGAGTGGTTAATTGAATTTTAAATTACACAAATTAGGGTTTCATTTTTTGAATCTTACTTCATGTAAGTGTAAACCTTGATTATTGTTAGACTCCTGTAACCCGGACCGGAAATTTTCATAACCTCCTGGCAAGTGGTTGGTGAAATGTTTTGAATTTCATTGCATATGTTTTCTTTTAATTCTTTAATAGTCTCTAGGTTGCTGATGTAAACTTGGCTTTCTAGGTATCCCCAAAGGAAAAAGTTAATTGGGAATAAATCCGGGCTGCGCGGTGGCCAAAATTAATGTTACTTCTTCCGGATATCTGTTTTTGACCAAAATTTTTACAAACTGTCGCTATAGAGTCATTGGAGATGTGATATATTGCCCCATCTTGTTGAAACCAGGTTCTTTGAATGTTGTCTGAGAAGTTCTGTAACGCCTGTGGAAAAAAAAATCTGTAACATCGCGATTTAGAGATGTTCTGGGCACATTTAAGACACTAGACCGCATTCGAGTGAACAGGCCAGGTTGCTTTCGAACAGACTCTCGTAAACGCTCTAAGTTTTCCGTTTTTATCTCGATGTCCTGGGTCAGCCGGATCGTGGTTGGGTTAATTCTTAATCGTTTGAATTGTTGGAGCTTATTTTAATTTTCTTCTAGCTTCGTTTGCAGAATCGTTGTTTCATTAGTACTCGCGAACGCGAGCGCACGTTGAATGATGCCAAGATGTTGGTAAATGACGCCATGGCACTAAATTCCTATTAGCCGCTCTCACGTTAGATAACCTCTGCATCCCGATACCCCCACCCGCGAGGAAGCAGCGGGCTTCTCAAATGTTAAGAGACTATTGGTCCACCCTGTATATTTTTTCTGGGTAGAAAGTGAAAGTCATCAAGTAAATTTTTTTAACCAGAGTGTTTTATGGACCTGAAATCTTAACAGTTTATTTATCATATTATTAAGATATAATATTTTATAACATTATTTTATTGGGAAACAATAAAAATATCGCTTAGCAGCATGGCACAAACAGCTGGCGATATTCCTGCTTTTCAACATGGCAATCCTCCCAGTTAGACAGGCATCCATTGTAATATTTATCGTAAAGATAAATAAAGAAATAAAAACAGTTCCTATGGCTCATACTTCACAGAAAGGAGAATTCTTGTCAGGTGTAACCTTTTTTATACCAAAAGACCGTGTTTGTTTAAAGAAGCTAACCCGTTTTATTATATCGGCAGTGCCTGAAGAGTTCCAATACGACCCGGTTAGCAAGACATACGGCGAGCCACGCCGCCGCCCCGAGATCCAATCCGCCACGCTGGAGTATGTGGCGCCCAGCGAGTACATGCTGCGGCCTCCCCAGCCCGCCGCCTACACCTTTGTGCTGGACGTGTCCACCGAGGGCGCACGCTCGGGCTACCTGGCTCTGTTCTGCTCCACACTTAAGGCCCACCTCTCCCAACTGCCGGGTGATTCTCGCACGATGGTCGCATTCATCTGCTACGATCACGCCGTGCATTATTATTCGATGAGCGGCTCCAAGCCCACGCAGATGACAGTCATTGATATTGATGGTGAGTTTTCGTGGATTAATAATTAATTATTATCAATCGCACAATGATTATTGGATTTGTTGATAATTTGACTTAATTTCTGGTTGATGTGACATTGATATTTATTTATTTAAATACATGATTTATCGAAAGTACATATAGTTTATTGTGATATTTCACTCTCCATGCTAGGGATGACCCTGTGTTATGGCGGGTGAATTTTACAGTTTGGGGATATACATTCATTCATTAGTATTGGTTGATAATTTTCATTAATTAATACTATGCACACAATTCTTCTACAATAAAAAAGTTATATGTAGTTAGATAGGATTACAAGAATAAGATGAAGAAGTTTAAAAATTATTGGAAAAGAGAAATTTAAGGAATTATTATTTTTTTTTATTAATAATTCAAAAAAGATACATAAACTCCAAATACATTTTATACACTAATTAATTATATTATATTTATGTTTGATGTACCCCCATAAAAAAGCAGGGCTTGTGTGTATGTGGGGGGGGGGGGGGGGGGAGAGAGAGAGGTGTTATTATATAGTTTTTATTTGTTATGATTTAGTTCAGGTTTTGAGTGTGCTTTTTAAGGTGAGTTTTAAATTCTTCTATATTGGTATTCATGTTTCTAATATTTTCTGGTAATGAATTAAAGAATTTTACTCCGAGATATTTATGATTTAACTGTCCTATTGGTATTTTACATTTTGGAGTAGGAAGTATTGATGTTTGTCTAAGATTTTTGTTATTTTTAAAGGGTGCAGTTTTATTTTGAATATTATCTTTATAAATTTGTAATGTTGCATGGTAAAAGTATAATTCACTTAATTTTTTGACCTTAAATTCTTCGAATAAGAGTTTTGAGGAATATGAAAAGGGTTTTTTTTAAATGGTTTTTATTATTAGTTTTTGTGATATGTAAATTGTTTGTGTTTGATTTTTATATGTACCGCCCCATCCTATAATGCCGTATTGCATAATTGATTGACAGAACGCGAAGTATGTGGTTCTATGTAATTTTTCATTTAAAATATCTCTTAAACATCTAAATATATATGTTAGTTTCCTTAGTCTGATTATTATATTACAATCTAATCACAACATAAATGGTCATCTTTCTGTAACTACGTTTACTGATACAATCACCTCAAGGAGGACGCCTTGCCCTCATAATTTTTTCTAAAAAAGTGTATTTTACTTCAAAACTAGATTTTCAAAACTTATAATAATTAAACTTAAGGTCATTATAAGAATGTGCACCCAACATGTTTAATGCTCAGTCCACAAACTAGGCAACATTCATATGAGAAAATTCACATTGAGTATGTCTGCTACATAATCCTCGACCGAGCCCAAGATTGTAAATCTTGAACTTGCGATGTTTGAATGGATCGAGAGGTTTGTTGCAGGAGGGATGGTTTTGTATTCTTGTTTCGATGAAACACTTTGGTTTACACTTCATATATTTTTACAGGAAATATTTTAAACGAAGCGTAACCTTGTCACATAAAAGTAAATTGCTGAAACATTGCATTACTGATTTGAGTGTCCGTGAGTAAAGAAGAAAGAATGAACTGTAGTGACTCTGTTTATTAGATTTGACATTTGACTTTATAGAAAAGTGCGAGAAACATGACTGCATTTGAAGTGAATTGTCTATTATTTTCTAATAGAATTGTGCAGCCACACATAATTGATATTATACTGAATATAACAAACTAAACTTAATAAAAATAATTAAACAAATAAAAATAGTGGTTGATACAAATTTATTTGTTTAATTTAATTCAAAATGACGCCACAAAGTGATTTTGCGAAGTTTGAAGAAAAAACAAATAATAATTTGGAATTAAAATACAGCTATGTGTAGGTACTGAACAGAATGATCTTTTTCAGATATATTTGTGCCGAGCCCGGAGGACCTGCTGGTGAACCTGGTAGAGAAGCGAACGGCCGTTGAGGAG
The DNA here is from genome assembly GCA_951813805.1 of Limnephilus auricula. Lineage (NCBI taxonomy): Eukaryota > Metazoa > Arthropoda > Insecta > Trichoptera > Limnephilidae > Limnephilus > Limnephilus auricula. The sequence goes on along the minus strand of OX638388.1, from coordinate 10,195,758 downwards.
CTGCTGGAGTCACTGCCCGCTCTGCACGCCAACCCCTCCCCCTCCTCCACCCGCAGCGCCCTCGGGGCCGCCCTGCAAGCTGCCCACAAACTCACCGTAATATATACACCTAACATTATTCATTTGATCTTACTTTAATCCTTACCTCCGAACCATTGATAAAGAAACAGGGGAGGTCGGCCGTGTACCATTATTACTGTAAAGTCGCACGCACAAAAGTGTTTCTAACATCGTTATCCCAGGCTATTGCTAATTGCATCTACGCACAGCGTCCCCTCGCATTTTTTCTTACCCTCACACCAAACACATAACTTTCATTATTGCATAGCCGCTTTGATGGTCCGTGCTTGGCCTTACCACGGCGACTAACTATTACAAAGTGTATTTTTTAAAGTGTGTATTAAGCTTATCCCATTTATCATCCTTGAATATCTTTAAATATTTACTCACATGTTTTAGGTTGTTTTATCTATGTGACTGAAAGATTGTGTAACTATTGTGGAATAAAGTTGTAAGTTTTAAAGCATTTGGTGATATTTTAATGAAAATAATATTGAAGAATTACATTCCTGAAATTTCGATAAAAATGGCAATTTATTTCACTTACAGTATATTTTCACAAAAATGATTTACATATTATTTAAATATACAGGGTGTAACAGCACGTACCCGAAGAATTTTAACTAGCGATTCCTGAGCATTTTCAAAGGTAAAAAGTAGATGTTATTTTGCCGTCCGATGATATTTTTTACTGCTAAAAACTAAAAAAAAAAATTTTCTATCTTACACCCACTCCTTCCTATACGTCGCGACGGAATCATGCGATATGCCCGCTGTTTCGTGTTGCCTTGCTGCTGGAACGAGGCGCCATGCTTATCAAGTGACCTGCTAGCCTATAAACGCGCTACTCTCCTGACCACTCAGTTGCGACGTGTGATGGTAAAATATTTTGTTTTTAAATACGTTTTTAGATTTTCATGGCCAAAAGCATTTTTGTTGTTTGTTTTTGGGCTGTTATGCCAAGTTGCGCTACCTCCTTCTTTAGCCGACGTTTCGGACAGCGTTGCAGTGTCCATTATCAGGGCAGATCCGGCAGATCCGACAATGTGTGACATCGTCGGATCTGCCCTGATGATAGACACTGCAACGCTGTCCGAAACGTCGGCTAAGGAAGGAGGTAGCGCAACACACGGCATAACACCCCAAAAACAAACAACGAAAATATTTTGTTTTTAATTGAAAAAAATATCATCGGACAGCAAAATGACATCTTTATTTTTTACTCCAAATAAGCTCAGAAATTGTTTGTTAAAATCCTTCAGGTACGTAGTGTTACACCTTGTATAGTTATATTAGTAATATTTATGTAGTTGCAATTAACATATAATTTATTTAAATACTATGTTTACTTCAATCTTTTCTTGATGATTGTTATCTTCTCTTATTCTTTCTATGTAATGATGTTATATTATTAATGAATGAGGTAATTTGCAGGCTCCCACCGGAGGTCGCATCACGGTATTCCAGACCTGCCTCACTAACGTGGGCCCCGGCAGTCTGACGGCCAGGTAAATAATTCTCATTATTATGTACATACATATTACACTGTCACTTAATACAGCATACAGCTTATCACCTGCTTGTCGAGTAAACGTTGTGATAGTGGAATTAATTTAATTTCTGCACATATTAATTCCATTACTACGCTTACATATTATTATCGTATTGTGATTAGAGTAATTTATGAGTACCGCCAGTGGAATTTTTTTTCGAAACTGCTTGTGTGTTTTAAGTTGTTTGTTTATGAATTATAATTTGTACTAGTACATAAAACTTTATATTACACTCTTAACCCTTCAGGCTTCGAGCATATTTTATCAGAAGGTCAGAATATTTTGCTTTGCAATAAAATTCAAATAAATGGAATATTTCTAAACGTATCCGATATTTAAAACTTGTTTTGAAAAATGCGCTTTAAAATTTTATAATTCAAAATAATAATATAATTTTTAAATATAAAAATTTTGAATTCAAACATATAAAAGTTTTAAAAATGGCTCAAATTACATGTTTTCTTACTAAAAGTACTGATAGTGAAAAAAAAAAAATAAAACACATTTATAATATAGACATTTTGTCACCTCAATTTTTTGTTTTTTCATTAAAAAATAATGAATAAAAAGTTCGCAAAATTTCATAATTTTAAATTTTTTTCATATTGAGTTCGGAAATTTTGATTTCATAAAGGTGTACATTTTAATTATTTTGTTATGGTTAACTTTTAGATTTAACCTCTAGTTGGCCGATTGATCACCGGTGTTCGCGGGTTTTTGGAAGCGATTTTGTCCCTTATGTATGAAGAACAAGGTCAGAATCGCTTGGGCCATCTCGTTCTTGACATAACAAAATACTGGATAGCGTTTAGCCACTCCGAATAATTCAAATTAATTCCCAATGACGCGCCGGGCATCAAATATGGCGGACAAAATGGCTGCCGCTTGATAATATGAACGGTGTCATATTCCAAGTCTATATTTTTTCATTGTTTTTGAGATAAATCCATTGTGGAAAGCATAGATTTGAGTGATTATTAGGAAGTTCGTTTTATCTACATTATTTTGATGTAATTTTTGTAATATATCACAAAAGAAATGTTATAAAAATTGAGTTCGTAAGAAATGTCAGATTTTTTACGTCGTAATGAATAATTATATTTTATTATATATTTTTAGCATTATTTGTTTAGGAGTTTATATTACAAAATAATATTATCAGTAACAACAGTTGTATAAACTACCAAAATCTGAAAGAATTGTTACTGTAAACTTATAAAATGCGACACAAAAAAATTATGAAATGTTGTTTTACGTTTGATTTTTTTTTTTAAACTGGCCCTACAGAGGTTAATATAGAGCTTGGTGTTTTCTCTTTCTAACACTGTTTAGATCGTATTTCTCAGCATGATAGTAAGGGAGACACAACAATTTCTATGAGACCTATATGAGTTGTTCCCAGAAGCGAATAAATTAGCCTAAGGGGTTAAGTTGTTTGTTTATAATTAATAATTTGTACAAGTAATACTTTATATTACGCTCACCTATTGGCCACCGTTTGTACATGCTATAATGATAATAGATAATCTTTTCTCAACGTGCGGTCTTATCAGTGATTATACCATGATTTAGGACTATGTGGTGTTTCTCAAATTGTCAAAGGTCGGTTGTCACATTTTTGAAATTGTTTAGGAGAAAGGAAATAGTAAAATAGTATGCTTATATTCTGTTTGCACAATAGGATTTTATGTTGACCTACTACATGTGTAAATACATAACTCATTTTCAAGAAAAAGTGGACTTCTGATGTACAGACCCTTTTTTTTTTTTAATTGCTCTTTATTCTTTGAATAGTAAATATAACATTTGTGGAATTTATGGCCGCCATACTAGGCACATGCCCGTGTTATGGTGACTTATTAACTTATATGACATTTGCACTCTGTCATTGTGATTTTAACTTTTACATACTTAAATTTTTGTATTATTTTATGTAATTTTTGTATACTTTTTTTATGTATTTGAAGCCGACCAAGTTCTCTAGAACCGTAGCGGCTTCAGGGCAGTATATTATTCTATAATATTCTATATAATAAGTGTATTACAATGCCCTGAAGAAGCTACGGTCTACGGCTATAGAGAAATCCGGTCAGCATTAACATGTTGTAAATCGGATGATATTTCGAAAAACCGCGTGGAAATTACCTTGATAACTTCTGGTCAAAATCTATATAAAAACAAAGTAATTGTTTTTTTTTCTGCGATTGTTTTCTGTTTACCAGATAATGTATCTTATTATTCATATACATTACATGATAATATTGTTACAAGTTATCCTAGAATAGCTAACTTTAACAAAAAAAAAAAAATATATATATTTTTCACTTTTTAACTTAAAGAGTTAAACCTCCTCCTCCCATTCGGCAAACAAATATAAAAAAAAAAATTATATGAATATGAATTGGTTTTATTGTTTCTACATAAACCTGAATAAAACTAAAACCAACAATTCAAAGGTGTTTTCGAAGAATTAATGACATTGATACTTCTTTAAAAATTTCACAGCTGGTAAAGCGGGAAAAAGCATGATTTCCGAATGTCACAGATTAAAAAAAATATTCAGAGTAGCTAGTTTAATCAAATCAACTGTTACGGTCAATAAAGATATTGGCGCAAGCGATTCTGACCTTCTAATTCATACAGTTTTTACGTATAGGTTAAAATCGCAATTTAAAAAAAAAAAGCAAAAAAAAAACCAGGACTTACGGACAAACAAGAGGTTAAGTATATAAAAAAAGTGGTGTTTACTAAGTTATTGTTTTATTTTAAATTATAAAGTCACATCACAAAGTATCTGCTGGATATAAACAGATATTATTTATTTCTTCAAACTTCGCAAAATCACTTTGTGGCGTCATTGTTAATTAAATGAAACAAATAACTTTGTAATAATGTTATTACTACCCTGACGAAGAAACCATCGGTTTTGAAACATGTAGGTAATTGTGATTATATAATAGTGGTTGATACAAAGTTATTTGTTTCATTTAATTAGATATTATTTATAATCACTTTGTGGCGTCATTTTGAATTAAATTAAAACAAATAACTTTGTTTAAACCACTAATATAATAATATATAATATAATATTAGTGGTTTAAACAAAGTTATATGTTTTAATTTAGATATTATTTAGTCTATTATTGACAAAGAAGGCCTAATTTACTGACAACATTATCTGTGCTAGTTACATAGTGAAACATATTATATTATACATAGTTAAAAAACAGAAAACCGATTTAATTGATGAAGCGAGTCGATACGAATTTGAATACATAACAATATTTTTGTTTTTGAATTTGCAGGGAAGATCCAAACAATCGTTCGTCCAAAGAAGTGGCTCACTTGAATCCTGCCACCGACTTCTACAAGCGCCTGGCTCTGGACTGTAGTGGGGTGCAGGTGGCCGTGGACCTCTTCCTGCTCAATTCCCAGTACGCTGACCTCAGCACTCTCAGTAAGTGATTAGTCCTTTACGTCTTTAGCCGTGGTTAGTAACCAGATCTGAATAGCCAGGTACTTCCCCACCTTTCTCTTTCCCTCCCCACTACCTTCAGCCTCACAACGTATCCTAATTGGGGATGTGATAGTCTCACTGGCTCCACATGGTTGAGTGCTCTTGTATACATAGGCTTCAAGCCTTAGAAAAATTCCAGTTTAATATTTGTTTTTCTGTGTATAAGTGTTCTGTGCAGGTGCTTCCCAAGCTTCCTCTTTTCCAATTCCTCCCCTTCCCCATTCCCTTCAGCCTCACAATATCATGCCCCAATTATTATTTTATCAAAACAGTTAAAAGTAAATGTTGGGGAGGCCACAGTCCCAAAGGCTCCGGAGATTTAGGAGCATTTTATTTTTTTATTTATTACATTATAAGTTTACAAGTTATAACAATGTTGATAGCAATAAATTACAAAATTAGTTTTCACATTTTTTTATTTTTATTTTTGATGTTTCTCTTCTATAGAAGCGGACGCTTGTGTTTAGAAGAGGAACGAGTGTCAGAATGAAAAATATTTTGTACCTATAATTAAATATGATTTAAGGAATTAAAAAATTTAACTTTAAAATAAGTAGATAAATAGACAGTTAGATATGTTAATTATGAAGATAAATTAATCATTTATTTGTTTTTACATTGAATTGCTCTTTAATCGCTTTTATTAGACATTTATCGTCAATTTTTCTTATCTTTTCCGGTAAACTGTTGAAGTATTTTTTTCCTAGGTATATATGTAATGATGTTGTGCAAATGAGGTGTTACATTTTTGTGTCGGAAATATATGTTTTTGACGATTTTTGATTTGACATTTGGGACGCCGTATTGGAATGCGGTATTCACATTATAAAATCTAGCAACGGTTGGTTTTTACTCATCCGTTAACAATAAAATTATTGGAGCCTCAGTAACAGCTGTCATCTGTCAATCTTTAATTGTCTTACAAACCCTTAAAATGTATTAAATACTTTCTCTGGGTTAGAGAGAGATTGGAGGATCTAATGAGAAGAGAAGTGTTTGAACGGTTGTCCAATATCCATCACCTATTACTCGAGACAAAAAATAGTGTAATAACAAATCTACTGACCAGTATACTATGCCATATCAATTCATATAGTATAATTAATGCTTAAATTGGTATATCTTGTGGTTTGAAGATAAAATACATGATTAATAAAATGGTTCTCCTTTCCAGGTGGAATTAGTCAGTTCAGCGGAGGATCCGTATACCACTTCCCGCTGTTCCGGGCTGACAGGGAATGGCAGGCCCAGGAACTGCAGCGTTGCCTTACTAGATATCTAACTAGGAAGATTGGCTTTGAAGCTGTCATGCGAGTGAGATGCACCAGGTGAACTTGAGCACTTTCTTCCTCAATCTAAATTAATAAAAAGATGATTATTACATAAGTATGAACTCTGAGATGCTTTTTTATCATCAATTTCCAATCAAGAATTCAATAAGCAACAGATTTCTTTCCTTAATACTTTTTGTTTATTAAATATAGTTTTTCTATCCGGCTTCATCTGAGATTACAACTATGCAATATAAATACATGTAAAACAATATGCCACCTGGCCTTATTTGACACTGAAATGGATATTTCAAAGCTCCATAGCACAAAATGTAAATGACATTGGGAGCTGAAAATAGCTGCGAAAATCTAGTTTTTCCAGACAGAAAAAGCTGTCCAAATTTCACAACCCCAGAGTGCACCGTTCAAAGAGTTTTATGTTGTTGCAGAAAACAACATTTCTAAGCAACATGAAGGAAAAAAACATTGCAAGCTGAAAGGTGTTTCAATGTACATACTAGTTTTTTTATGACAGATAAAAGCTGTGCAGATTTCATTACTCAAAAGTGTTTCTTTTGCTTCAGAAAAAAATCTACATGCATGTATGATATTAAACTTTTAGGATTTGTTTAACAAATCAATAAATGCTGTTTTCCAGGGGTGTAGCAATACACACATTCCACGGTAGCTTCTTCGTTCGCTCCACTGATTTGCTGTCATTACCCAATGTGAGTCCAGACTCAGGATTCGGGATGCAACTCTCAATCGAGGAGAGTCTGGCCGATGTTCAGCACGTGTGTTTCCAGGCAGCTCTATTGTATACTAGTAGCAAAGGTAATAACATCCCCTACATTTAATTAATTTATTACAAAATCTCACTATTGGAGCCTAATCGGTTAACCTTCAATTGTTATATTTATGTTTTACAAAATCAGCTACACCAGTTCTCATGATACACATTGAAAAAATGATTAATTTTATTTTTGTAATTTGTACATAAAAGTTTAAAAATTACTAATTATTTATAATATATATCTACACTATATTTTCTCCTGATTAATGTGGCTCGTACAATACAACTTGAACCGACAAATTGGTGCAGACTTGAAGGTTTCCGGCAGTACATTATAATAATTCATCCCTTTGTACAGTAACTATTTTGCGTATTTGCTTTGTCCTTTTTTGTTAGCCTGATTTCATTGCACATCCTTATGTCTGTGAATGTCCTCGTTGTATATAGTATTTTGGTAGAAGATTGTTTATTTTTTTAAGTATAACATCATTCTGTTCAAGGTCAGCATCTGTTTCACTGTTTTAGTTCACCAATTTAGTTCCTTTAACAATTAAAAATACTTTTGAAAATCTATTTCGCCTAATTTGGAGAATTTGTCTTCTCATTGCCCTCTTTTTGGAAATTAGCTACTTATTTTATTCTCTGTCATTACACAACAGGAAAAGAATCCTCAAGCAGTAGTTAAAAAAATGTGGAGTAATAATAGAGTTGTGTATGGTGATTGTAGTTTTTCTGGAATTTTTTTGGAGAATTCTTCCCAAAATATGTCCTTCCGTGACACCTTACAATAACAGTATCTGTACTAAGAAGAACTATATTGCCACCCAATCGAGCATCATTGTGAGGGTTGGTTTAGGAAGTCCAGGGTTGAAGGTACTCTCAGAATCGAAACGTTGCTTGAAATGACTAGCTATGATCTCAATATCCAGAGTAGTGATTGCGATTCTACTTGGATAAGTTTTTACTGTCCTTAACCTTAAAATTATTAGAAGCGCCTTAATTTGGAAATCGGTTATGATATGATTAAAACTATGTACTTTATTATTTTTCAGGTGAAAGGCGTATTCGAGTTCACACCATGTGTCTTCCTGTAGTCAACACTTTATCAGAAATTATTCATTCTGCAGATCAGCAGTGTATCGTAGGACTTCTAGCAAAAATGGGTAATTTGTCACTTTATCACTATTGTCTATGGTTATCAAAGATGTCATAGATGGTTTTTCATAATTTTGTTTCACCGTCTATTTTTCACATCTATGGTTATCTTTTAAAAATTGACACTTTGATTTATGCTGTATTTTATTTAAGGTGTGGACCGTTCTCTAACATCTTCACTGTCGGACGCCCGAGAAGCCCTGCTCAATGCAGCCGTGGATGCCCTGGGAGCCCAGAGAATCACCTCGGGGCCGACCTCAGGCCTCGTGGCCCCCGTGTCTCTCAGACTGATGCCTCTCTACCTCTTGGCGCTTCTTAAACATGTGAGGAAATCTTCAACTATGACACAGGATTAATTCATTTAGTCTTGTAGACCTTCTGTCGTCACTAAATAGAAATCTGACAGTCCGTGTAAAATCAAGGAAATTTACATTTATCATTTGCAATATCTCCACTTCGTTGGAAGATATTATTATATTTTTTTTAATAGAGATTTCAACAGATCTTTCAAATTCTCTATATTTAGAATTAATACGCTTCACAGACATTAACCCCTATAGGACGATTCTTCAACACTGCAAATGCAGAGCTCGGCCCCTAGGAGACGATGTAGCCAGCTGCACTGTAATTGCGGTTTATGTTTAGATTCACGTCCCCTGAGCAATACTTATAGTCATACTGCTGATACATCGTACACTCTCCCTCTTAATAAATGAAACATGAAACCGAAAGATTCCTTTCAATAAAGCTCTTGGTTGCAGGATCATATTATTTTTATGAAGTATTGGTGTAGTAGTAGTAGTGTGTATGTAGACTAGCCCCAGTTAGACCTGAGATTATTTCTCTACTAACTGGATATTTAAAATGGTTAATGAATGTTATCCACTGGAGCGATTTCGGTCTAAATTTGGACCACTTTAATTTTTCTAGGATTACTTTCGACCCAAAAATGGACCAATTTTCATACCATTCGTAAAACATTTATTGTAATTATTTTAAACATTTTCATGGCCAGCAATTTATTCTATCAAATAGTTGATAAACTAGACTTTATGTCTATGGCCTTATCGATTGTCTTTGAATTCTTCTAGAATGAATTTTGGCAGTTGGAAAGCTTCAGTTCTACAAATGAACTTCAAAATAAATTTCAAACAAAACTTTTGATTTGTTGAACACATATAAAATTTTTTTTCTAGTATATATTTGCATCTGTGATTATCAAACAGACCATAGAGAACTTAAAAACATAGAACAATATTCACTATAGATATTAAAAATATCCACTAGCGGCATTTTCAAATCTTTAGATCACTAAAGCACAAATTTTGCGCATTTATAAAGTTAAAGATTTTTTAACATTTTTTCTATCAATTTAAAAAATATAGAAGAGTTAGTAAAATATAGGTGAATTCATTGGCTATATAGCACTATAATTTGTTTATATTTTTCCATACACAAATGTAGAGTAATGTTGTTTTTAATGTGGGCGGGAAATATTCAAAATTAATTTTCAAAAGTGGCGAGCACTGAAGGCGATTTTTTATAATTCTCTGTGTGTTTACTTTTAAATTTAAAAAAAAAAGTTTTATGGAATGGAACACGAAGGAATAAATAGGATATTGGACCAACCACCCAGTACTGCTGGAGTAAAACTACAAATAGATAAATTAATATTTATTATGTGTACATATTTCCAGCCGGCATTCCGCACTGGCACATCGACACGCCTGGACGACCGTGTGGCGGCCATGTGCGCCATGAAGAGCCTGCCACTGCCCAGCCTCATCCGTGCCATATACCCCGACCTGTACCCCGTGCACTGCCTGGCCCAGTACCTGCAGCCGGTGGCGGACCAGAGCGAGGGCCAGCAGGAGTCGGTGCCGTGCCCGCCGCGCCTGCATCTGAGCGCTGAGAAGTGAGTGCTATTATTTGATTCTCTTCCTGTAAATATATCCTATACATTTATCTTCTCAAAACATCATCGGCTCTACAAACCTTCTCGACTCTTGGCCTCCCCTTGCTGGTGTCCTACTGTTTTCCTTCAGTTGTATGTGCATATATTGTCACCCAGTTGGACGACTTTGTGATCCAGGTTACAAAAAGGGCTAAAAGGGATTTCTTTATGCGGGGCTTTAAGTAGCTTGATTTAACCTTTTGAAAGCCCTCATAGGAAAAATATTTTTTTTCAATACAATGTAAAAAATTTGACATTTCTCACCTTTCTTACGAACTCAATTTTTATAACATTTCTTTTGTGAAATATTACAATAATTACATGAAAATAATGTTGATAAAACAATCTTCCTAATAATTACTCAAATCTATGCTTTCCACAATGGATTTATATAAAAAACAATGAAAAGATATAGACTACGACTCCGTTTATATTATCATGCGGCGGCCATTTTGTCGGCCATCTTTGATGCCTGCCGCGTCATTGAGAAATAATTTGAATTATTCTGAGAGGCTAGACGCTACGCAGTATTTCATTACGTCAAGAACGAGAATGGCCCAAGCGATTCTGACTTTGTTCTTCATACAATTTCTTTATACATAAGGGACAAAATCGCTTCAAAAATCGGGACCCGCCGGGGGGACTGCGGCCTGCGACGGGTTAATATTGTAATGTATCATATTAGTCTATGATTTACTTCCTACATTACTATAGTTGTCTATGGACTCTTCGGGTCACATTGCGGAGTTGTGCTGAATGTGACCAAAGGTAAATGTACGGGGTCATTAGAGTTAGGAGCTATCGATCAAAACTAGCTTTCAGTCTAGAAGGATGTTTGTCCTCAGAAGTATTATTATAAATTATGATAGGTCAATAAACAGTCACCGTGCTATAAGAACCTAAGTCTTTTCAATAAGCATCCTATAGTTATTGGAGAATACAGGTCCCAGTACTTAATAAATTACAAATGTCTCTGGAGAGAACATAAGAGATATTACAATAATGAATATCGCTTAACCTTATCTAAGCGGATGTCGCAAATGTGATCCAACATAGGCTATCCCCATACTTATACCTCCATGTCTCATATCTGTACGCATAGATTGTGTCCACATGCTAGAATAGATTGTGTTGAAAAGGCCAGCATTGAAGAGTTTAATTTCCAGGGTAAATGCAAACGGCGCCTACCTCCTGGACCAGGAGTCCACCATGCTCCTGTATGTGGGTCACCGCGTGGACTTGCAGTGGCTGCAGGCGACCCTGGGTGTGGCGCATCCCTCACTCATTGGGCCTGAAGGCTGGCACTCGCTGCCCACGCTGGAAACGGAGGAGAATTCCTTGCTGCACGCTTTTGTACACCAGCTCAACGATGACAGACCGTTTGCGGCGCCCATTCAAGTCATTTTGTAAGTTATTGTTATTTTTGTTTTCCTGGGGTTCCAGGTCAAAGCAAAACAGTGACATAAAGAAATTTTAAGAAAATGAACTAACAAACAACAAACCTAACATAACCTATTATTTTATCATGTTCTGTTTTATCAAATTACCGTTTTTGAAGATATGTCAATTTAATACATTGAATGAGGTTATAATTAAAAAATGATCACATTAAAAATGCAGTTTTGTACTTTTAGTGATATTTGTAGTTAAGCTGTATTATAAGATTTTCAAATGGACCGGACAATAAACTTCTTCAGTGTCACAATTATTATAAGCAATAATAATTATCCTGAAACACTTATCAATATTGAAAAACTCTCCCGAGAAAAGATACATATCGCCGACGGGACTCGAATCTGCACTCCTCTGTTTGCCGGACAGGAGCTCTACCATTAAGCTACGGCGGGTTACCTCCTACCCGCCAAATGATTCAATATATACCTAGTGTTTCATTCAACAATTATTGCGTATTATATTTTTTCACCTGCAAACAACCAACTTTATTTTTATATGAGAAAGTCATGTAAGTGCTAACTCTCTCACTAGGTGATGTCTCGACGCCACCTAGTGAGATAGTTAGCACTTACATGCCTTTCTCATATAAAAATAAAGTTGGTTGTTTGCAGGTTAAAAAATATAATAAGCGATAATTGTTGAATGAAACACTAGGTATATATTGAATCATTTGGCGGGTAGGAGGTAACCCGCCGTAGCTTAATGGTAGAGCTCCTGACCGGCAAACAGAGGGGTGCGGGTTCGAGTCCTGTCGGCGAAATGTATTTTTTCTCGGGAGAGTTTTTCAATATTGATGAGTGTTTCAGGATAATTATTATTGCTTATAATAATTGTTACCCTTTGTGCTATGCATAAAAAATGTTGTCTTAAACATTAGTTTATCAATTTAAAAAATAATTCTTCAGTGTCATAAATTAGTTCATTATTAATAATTCTCAAAAACCGAAAAATTCATAGGGACCGAAAAACAATTTCTTTTGTGGAAACCTCACATGTGTGTTTCACTATACATATATCCAAGTTGAAAAACATTATTTGCTGTAATAATTGGATATTTAATCTGTGGCAATTCAAGCTAAACCCTCTGTTGCAATAATCGAAATATTATTTATATGTATTAATTTTGTGTATTCCAGGGACACAGCCCCCAACCGAGCGCTGTTCACCGACAAGCTACTAGATGACCGGGTGGAGTCGGCCCTGTCCTACCACGAATTCTTACAACACATCAAGTCCCAGTTGAAATAAACTAACTATCCAACCAACCAAATAGTCTTATGGCCACTTCCTCAACGTCGTCGAGTCAGAACTCAGTTCAGGTGTAAATAATAACTTAGCATTAGTCATGTTTTCAATCTAACTATCATTCTTGTAAAAATGATAGTCATGGTTTATGTTACTCCAAAAAGGTCATGAATTGCCTAGGTAGTGTTATTATAATGTATTAAATATTATATAAAATAATTATAATCAAAGTAATGTATTTATTGCCGGGTTGAACTGTTTTTTTTTCGTTAAATGAATTTGTCGTTACTGGCTCAACACAAGTGTTAGGTTTTTGCAGAATTAGTCGTGAATTAACCTGAGCACACACCGTCGAATACACCTTGCTAATATCACCATACGACTGAAGGGGACACGCTCGGTCCTCAAACCATTGTCCACAACATTCATCAGTCCTCTTAGTACACAATAATCATTCCTTGCCTCTCTTGTGTTAGTGTTATGGAGATCAAACCCAGTGAAACCCTTATAAAATGTTTTGTAAAACACATGTGGGTTCCAATTGAGGTCTTTTTTTAAGTTCTATTTTCAAGGAACTGAAAAAATCTTATGGGAGGGTTTTACTGTATGTTTTGCCGCATTTTCTTGAGTTGTTTCAATCAGTGAACGCATCCATTTTTTATTTCTCAGTGAATATACAATCTTAATATTGGAAATGGTTAGTTATAAAATGCATCATATTGAGTGGAAGTTTTAAACAATGTTACAATTTTAACATTACCTTCGGGCGAGTAAGGTCCTTCTTCTACAGGGACATGCAACTACCAGAAACTCGGTGGAGGCTACTGCTATATATCTGTGCGGAGGTTCGTATACAGGTACACATTTTGTAAACTTGACGGAGATGCCATTCTCCCGTGACCAGCCTGGCGAGGTTGTTTCCGCTGACGTCTCGTAAACATGATATCATTAGTTTCAGATATTTTGTAACCGTGCGTGTGCTTTAGATCAATGCTGGGAACAAAATAGTCAACGTCAAATGACAGCTATAGCAATCGTTTGGTCATTAGCAGGGGGTATAACTCCGAACAAAATGGCCAACCGAATGAAAATGACGCGTGACATCAAATCTTCGCATCCCATAGAGAACTTGGAATGTCCGTGGAAGAACTGAGTGACATTTTTAATTTCCTCTATCCTCATCTATGGTGTGTGACGTCAAATACAGCGTTTTGTTGCCATATCCATGATAGAATAGTGTCAAAAGCTGCCCCATACAAAAAGCCCGAAGATATCAATCTAATGAGTGGTTTATTTATGGTCGTTAGTAAGGTTATAAGAGCATTCTAGTTTTGACATTTCAAGAATTCAACAATGATTGGTAGTGACACAGGTCTTATGGTATCAGTTGCGACATGTACGGACTGTGCACGACAAGTTGTTTGCGACGTCAGTATACAACAGGAGTATCTGATGCTTGCATATCCCTTTGGAAGAATGGCCTAAGCCTGCTACACATTTTAGGAATAGATATTATTTAATTTATATAAATGCAATTATGAAAAATTATTTATAATAAACTAATTTAAAACAAATTTAACAACAGGTTTTTATAAATTTATTGATATTATTTTATTGTCAGTTCCTACCCCACCTGCCCTTTGAAGTGAGTTTTCTTACTCTTTTGTCTAAATTTTGTTGTTAATAGAAAATGTTTTATTGTAGGTACCATGTAAATATGTTGACATATAAATCAAGAAATTATTATGCAAACGATGAAGATTTTATAACATTTAGTTACATTTAAATTGTCAGTCTGCTTATGGTAAAGCAAATTTCAGAATGTATGTGCAGCGAAACCATAGATTAAAGAAATAACGCACGAAATGAGATGTGGGCATCGTTCATGTTCCAAAATTCAGAGTATTCTTTATTTTAATTTCAAATACAGAACTACATTTCATCATCATGAAAATTTAATTTTGAACAAATGGGATGGCGATTCAATGTATGAGAGACAGATTGGGTGCTAAATGGACTAGAACCAAAAAATACAGTCAGCGACGATGTTGGTTTCCATTCAATTCTACTTGAAAAACATTCTACTTCTCGTTATTCTATGAGTGAAAACCCTCTTAAAAGATTTTTCAACAGTCTGGAAATAACTTATACGGGATTTCCAAATTAGATCAATTTTGAATTTTCATGGAATCTGAATAAATTAATCTTATATGCAAGTTTTTCTATACTTATTAGGCACTTTTATTATTCTCACATTTACGAAACGATGACGATACAGAAAGGCAATAAACATGCGTTCCTTATCAAAATAATGCTGCAGCTCTTTCTTACATATTAAATAATGTTGAGACGAAAGATGAGACACACAATGTACGTATGTCTATTTCCTCCAAAGTGCTACTTTTTTCCTTCGGAGGAAACAAACGTATGTGCATTGTGTGTCTCACCATTATTTAGTGTGTAAGAAAAAGAGCTGCAGAGTTATTGTGATAAGGAACGTATGTTTATTGTCTTTTTGAACCGTCGCCGTTCCATAAAAGTTAGCTCCTAGCTCTTGATTCATTTATAGACCATTATTACACTGCATATCTGTTTTACTATTCATTTTCAATCATAAGCACATATTTTTCTTAACTGTGTTGTAGTCAGAAAAAGGAAAATATATTCTCACAATTGGTTAAAATTTTTACTTATAAAATATTCGCTACCTATATGTATTTTATTTTTTTGTGTAATATGTAATTCTTTGACCTTAGATCAATAATATGCCTTGTCTTGTTTCTTGAACTTTGGCTCTGCATTCATCCTGTCGAGGAAACAAGTATGGTATCTAGGAATAAATAATTTTCAAACTTGATATTTGACATATATATTTTCTTTTATTTGTTTGTACATTGAAATAAATAGATAGTCAACAATACACAAATACTTATTAAATATGAATTATGTTTTTAAGTTCGGACCTAAAAAGTTATTCGGTCCTGACTTTTGGGAGGTTGCATTTGTATTTCCATCCGTTAAGGAACATATTACAGAAATATAATAGTTAAAAATACTACTTAGCCTTCCAAAGCATAATAAATTTAAATAACAGAATATCTAAAATTTATTTAGAAGAACTGTAGGTTTAGAGAGGATATTTGCCGCAAACCAACGAAATGATAGATTTTTAACTCGTCTGCACACAAATTTCGCATGGCAGATATGTCAGTATGTATCTTGAAAATAATTACTTTCAGTATTGTTTCGACTCTTTGCTTGGACACTGGAGTGGTTTTGATAGGTGTATCCCACGTAGAATCAAATGTGCAAAAATAGAAAGTTGAGGAATATTATCACAAATTTGCATTGCATTACATTCCTCAGGTAACCTCTCAGTAACAGACATTCTTAAGCTAAGTGTCCACTTGAGACAAAACAGTCTCGAGAGTTGTCTTGAGACTGTTTGTAATCTCTCAGTAACAGGTATTCTTAAGCTAAGTGTCCACCTGAGACAAAACAGTCTCGAGAGTTGTCTTGAGACTGTTTGTAACCTCTCAGTAACAGGTATTCTTAAGCTAAGTGTCCACCTGAGACAAACTGTCGAGAGAAAGTCTCGAGACTGATCTCAGGGTGCTATCCATTTGAGATCATTTGCAGTCTCAAGATTGCTGCCGAAGACTCGCCAGAAACATAGGTCTCCGGATCAAGATAATTCCACCGTTGGAGACCAGTTTGAGAGTCAATACGAAGTCTGTTGTCTGCTATGTGACTTGTACACTAGTTGTTTGTTTCTAAAAAAATTATCTTCTTTTGAATTTCAATTTCATCAAAATCTTCAAATTTTGTTGAAAATTCTTCATATTTTTGGTTTTTTTCCTCTCGATTTCTGAACAATTTTTGTTTTATGTTCCATAAAAATTCTTGTTCCTCATACAGATTAATTAGTTCAAAAATTTCTATATCCGCCCACTCTCTCATTTTTACTTATTAAATAAATAAGCACAAAAAATATTTATTTATGAAAAGATGAAGTAAAAATAAATGAAAAAATACTACCTTTTTGATCAGAAGTCTCAATCAAAAGTCTCAGCTCTTCCAACAATATCAGAAGACTGGAGACAAAATCGCGAGAGCAGGAATAAATATGTCCACTTGTGACATGTGCAGTCTCAGGGCAGTCTCCGAGACCAGCACCGGCTAGTATTGGAGAGCACTCTCAGGCCTCGCTCCCATATCCATTTGAGAGTCCAGTCTCGAGACTGTTTTGTCTCAAGTGGACACTTAGCTTTAGGTAACCTCTCAGTAACAGGTTTCCTCAGATAACCTCTCAGGCATTCTTAAGTAATCTCTCAGCAACACTTCCTTTCACTTCACTTCAGGCAATCTCTAAGTAACAGTAAGTACATAACTCTAAGTAACCGGTAACCACAGTAACAGGCTTCTTCCGGTAACTTCTCAATAACAGGTTTCCTCGAGTAAGCTCTTGACTGAATCATATGTAAATATTGTTACATTTAAAATTATTATTGTATTAAAACTGCCAAATTACGGTATGTTGTCATCAATAAATCCTACTTTCAAAATACTTTACACACTTTATTTATCAGTTCTTTAGAAGAGCCAATCATTATTTAGTTTACTTTTGAATGGTCCATTATGTTACTGACTTCAGCTACACAAGTCAAATGAGGAAGGGTTCATGTTATCTCGAAATATTTGTATTGTTGGTTAGGTTAAGTACACTTAAGGACGTGTTAATTGCAATAGCCGATCATTTAAAAAAAAAATCTTTGGATATCTTTGCTGAGACTATACATAACGTATATTTTACATTAAATATATTAATTATTTGACCAAAACAAAAATTATTGTAACCAGTATTCATATAACGACCTCCGGGGTTAAGGGGAAAGGCTCTCCACTAGTAATCCGAAGGTCACGGGTTCAAATTCCGGCATGTGCAAGTAAATTATATTTGTTAAGTTGTGTTATTTAACAATTACTTCATTTAAAATAATGTTCATAATAGTATATTTTCAGCACGTTCCAGAGTAGAATTTACTCTTAGTTTCACCCAGGTGTAAAACAACCATTCAGAATTGAAATGTTGCTTGAGATGGCTTTAGCCGTGTTTGGCGATTAGATCTTCCCCACCTTCCTCTTCCCCGGATCCTTCCCCTCCCCACTACCTTCAGCCTCACAACATTCCCCAATTGAGGATGCCATAGTCTCACTGGCTCCAGATGGTTGGGAGCAGTTCGGATCTTTGTGCGGTATTCAAATAAAAAAATATATAATCGTGATTAATTTTCGGGTTATTATACAGTGTTGTGCTTCCTCCTTCTTTTGCAAACGTTTCGGACAGTGTTGATCTGCCCTGCTGATGGACACTATAACCCTGACCGAAACTAAAGTTAGAGGAATAAAAAGTAGGAGGAAGTGCAACACTGCATAAAATAACACAGAAAGTAATCATAATAATCCTTTTTGATTCATAATATTGTTGTCATGTAACCTAATTCTTTATACATAACTTAATTCGTATAAGTATGGAATTGGTTAATAAGTCTTATAAGATCTCATTTATTCGTAAGTACACTTATCGCGTATAAGTCGTCAGATACACATCTAGATGAAATGTGCAATTTCGAATAAAAGAATTTGTTGCTAATTCTTTATCTATTATTTTATATTGCCAAAAAAAGAACATTTACAAAAAACAAATGTCTTTCAGGTTCAATCTCCTTTGTCAGTGGTGGCAAACATAAATGATTATTTATTATCCAATCTTCTCAAATATCTAAAGATTTTTAGTGAAATATTCAAATATGTTTGTTGAATGAACACTGAACAAGAGGTTGCTGATAGATTGCCGTTAGATTAAAAACAAACATGATTATTTTTTGTTTGTGTACTGAAAAATTTAGAAATTTGATTTGCAAATATGAAAATGAACCTTGTTGGAAAAATCTTGTTCCAAATCATCAGAAATAAGTTCCGCCTCCTTAATTAGAATTTGCTTTCTGCAAATAGGCCAAAAGATTCCCCCTGAAAATAAAAATAAGACAAATTTAATTATCATATTATTTAAAATTTTAGTAGTAGCCCCGCATGCTTTTACTAACGACTAACATTTTTTTTTTCAGGAAACTAAATTGTATTTTATTTTTAACAGTAGAAATATTCAAATCCAAGAAATTTATGCTATAACTAGTTTTTCGGGGATGCAGAGTTTTTCGAAATCATACTTCTTATCACACTGAATAAAACTGTGAATTTGTATTTATATATATTCACGTCGCCCACCGGGTGTCCGTCCGATACAGATATATATATTTTTTTATTTTTTTATTACAGAAAAACAGATTTTTTTTCATGTTAACAATATACCTGCAAAGCTACTGCAAGTAGCTTGTCTGCAGGAAAACAGTGTGAACAAAACATTGTACAATTTAAATGTCTCAAGTATAATACAATAAGAAAAAAATTGCAATTTAATAAAATACATAATAAAAACATAAATAAGTATAAAAAATAATAGAATACTAAGTCTAAAAAATTTTAAAGTGCAAGAGGTACAGTCATTCAATACAGAAAATCTGATTCCAATAGCCATGTTTTTAACAATAGCGCAAATTTAGGTGTCGAGTAACATTTTTTCAAATCATATGGCAGCATATTAAATATAAGTGGTACAATGTATTCAAAAGTTCTCTGGCCATGTTTATTAGAAAATCTAGGTACTATCAACCCTTCATTTTGTGTAAGCCTAGTATTGTACACGTGATCCACCATTGTTTTGTATGGGCTATCTAAGATATGTTGCATACAAATTTTATGCCAAAAAAGAGCTCTAATAGGTAAAACATTTATGGATTTATACATTATTGTGATATTTTGCCGCTGGTCATACACTGCTTTGCTGACAAGTAATTTGACCATGGCGTTTTGAATTGACTGTACATGTTGGATGTTTGTCTTACATGAGTGCCCCCAAGAAGTTATACCATATCTCACATTAGATTCAGCCAGGGACAAATATATTAATTTCATTGTTTTGATGGGCACATAATATTTAAGTTTAAACAGTTTGCCTACGATCGCTCGAAGGCGCTTACATAGCTTAACAATATGTATATCCCATTTCATATTACAATCCACCGTTACCCCTAAGTAGACATACTCTTTGACAAGGTCAATACTTCCACAGGCACAGGGTTGTATACAATTATTATGTATGCAGTCAAAGTTATGCGATACTACTGAAGGTGCGATTGTATATCTGGCATGAGGCGATTTTATGTGCATTAATTTTGTTTTTTGTGCATTTATAACTAATCCATAGTCGTGAGACCATTTTTGTAATGATATGAAATCCAGCTGTAGCATATTCATAGCCGTAAGCAGATCCCTATGTGAGATGACAAGTGCCGTGTCATCCGCATATACATAATGTTTGATAAAAGAAAAGACTTTCTTCATAAGAGAGACAAATATTATATAAAGTGTTGGACCTAGGATAGAGCCCTGTGGCACCCCAGTAGACAATGTTTCCACTTTACTCAATTTTCCATTTATTTTGACCTGAATTTTACGATCACTAAGATAGTTCTTCAAAAGATCAAGAAAACGTCCTCGCACTCCTATCGCTTCTAAAACTTTAAGTAATTTTTTTGGATCAATAGTATCAAAAGCAAAAAAGAAATTCTTCTTTATGTAGATAGATTTTTTCCTATTTCTATGGCAAATTGAATGTTTTTGTAAAGATAAAATTAAGGAATATTATTTTATATTATACAAAAATTTATTTTCAAAAAATTAATATTTACCGAAATTAACATAATCAATATATATTATAAAAAAAAGTCTAAAAAAACGTGCGGACCCCAAAAACTCAGAAACGAGTCCCGGTACGATCAAGGAAAGTTATATGGTGTGGTAAAGCTGTAGAAAGTTCTGGAAGGAGTGGCGGAGTATGTTGGTGAGTCTAGAAGGTTCTGGATGGTTCTCAAATGCTTTGGAAAATTGTATAAGGAGAAAATTTTAGAAGCTTTAAGAAATAAGTGGCGGTGTGTGTCGGTGAGTCTAAAAGGTTCCAGAATGTTCTGGATGGCTCTAGGAAGTAATGGAAAGAGATAGTTCTAGAACCATTCAGAAATGATCGGTGGAGTGTGGCGGTGAGCCTAGAACGTTCTGGAAAGTTCTAAAAGGTTCGATAATCTTAATTTTTTTGATTAATATGTATTATTAAAAAAATATATTTGAGAGCATTCCACAATATTCCAGAACATCCCGGAACATTCTGAAATGTTGTGAAATGTTCGGGAATAGAGAATCGAGTACATCATTGCGGAACATCGCAGAACACTTGAATATTGTGGAATATTAATGTGGAACGGCCTTCGACCAAGTATATCACTTCGTCAATGGGAACGGCACATTTTGCTCAAAAACTTTTACAAATAGGAAAGGCAAATATCCTACTGACCAGACGACCGGCCTCATTGAACTCAAGAGTGATTTCTGCAACATAGCCACTGCTGAACACAAAACATCAGAATCATCGACCAAATTTATCATCAGACTCATCGACCAAATTTATCCAAACATTGTTCACAACTATACCAATCCGGAGTGGCTATTTCAAAGGGCAATTTTGGCAACTAAAAATAATATTGTCGATGATATCAATTTTGAGATATCATAGACGATAAGAATCGAAGAGAGAATATGCAAAACGATCAACACTAAGGTAAACGTTGAAGGCAGTGGCAACTTCCCTACAGAATTTTTAACTCTTTGCAAGTACCAGGAGTGCCATTATACTGCCTTTGACTGAAAATTGGATCTCCGATCATACTACTCATAGATAGCTCGCTCTCGAGTAGGAAATTCAAAAAATTGTGGATATTTAACCCCGGATAACAAAATGAAAAATGTTGTTTATAAACAAGTATTGTAAATAGTTAGAATATATTTACAATAAAAAAATTATCTCTTATATTTTAAAGTTTATCCTTTTATTCCAACTACCACACAATCTCATATCAACTCCCTGAGCGAAGCCGAATACTCCAGCTAGAGTGTTTGAGAGCATTCCACAACATTCCGGAACATTCTGGAATGTTCGGGAATAGGGAATCAGGAACATCATAGTGGAACATTCCAGATCATTGTCGAATGTTGTCATGAGCAAAGCCGGGTAACCCAGCTAGTACATTAATAATGGCTTTCGTGATTAAGTGCGCCGACTTTTCTTTGTAGAAAAATAATTTGTACCTGGTCTAAAATTTTTTCTTCCAGTGTTCCTCAGGATGCCTCTATGTCTTTTCTGCCTAGAGGCACTGAAGGGGAATTGGCACTAGAAGATTGTGAGAATAGCACATCGTCCTGCAGCAGCGGGACATTCCCAGGGCTGACGATGGTGTCGTGCAACGTTCTCAGATGCCGGAGCAGATTTGATTTCACATTGAAACCTTTATTGCAGAGTCCACATACAAAAGGCCTTTCACCTACAACACAATAATAATAATTCTTAGGCAGGAAATTCATGGAATGTTATAGGCAGTCAGTATATGACTTGCACAAACTGCCCTGTTGATAGTGTATCCCCAGCTTTAGTTCATTTGAATTACGTAGGTATATTGGCAACTTCACCATTGAAAAGTGTGAAATCTTCCTACCTGTGTGCGTTCGTTGATGTATAATCATGGAAGCATGTGATGGGAATACTTTTTTGCAGTGGTCGCAAGTTTTCTTTTGATCTCCATAGACATATCTGTTGTGCCTTCTGGGAGGGGAACTGTTGTTGGACATTGCGAGTTCTGAAAGGAATTGCATATCCACTACTTTAATATTTACAGCGGTCTAAAAATTCTGTGGATAAAAATCATCTGGTATTTAACAATTCAAAAACAAAGATTAGTATTTACCTGTTTCAGTGTGAGTGTTTTGTATGTGTCGTACCCATTCTGCGGGGTTAGGGAAAAGCTTTTGACACAAATCACATCGCAGTAGGGCTGTCGCTTCCTCCGTATCATCGCTCTAAAATAAATCAAAGGCATGAGTTTTGAAGGACAACATTAATTTATTTTAGGTAACTTACTAAAAAGGTTTGGAGGACGTATTTTGGGCCTCCATTAAAAGAGGAGAGGATTTATTTTTAAAACTAAAATATTTGTAAACAAATATTGGTAATGAGATGTGACCCAAGTGCAGCCCGCTCTAATCTCCACATAAAAAATGTGGCCCTTTTACAAAAAAAAATTGCCGACCCATGGCCTAGTTGATAATCACAGATATAAATTTCAATAATTTCGTTTTGCGAAATGTCAATAACAAATAATTCAGAAGAGATGCGAGACATTTCTTGTTAAAAATATAAGTTATCTTTGTGATAATCCAAGTAAAACAATGTGCGGGAACTTTAAATATAATTCCAATAAATGTTTTAAAATATCTCTTCTGCGAATGCTCTAGGGCAGTGGTATTCAACCTGTGGTACGCGTACCCCTAGGGGTATGCGAAGTAAAAATTGGGAGTACGCAATATCGTGGCACGAATGAAGGTTTTAAAACTCAGCTCAACGTTTTCAAATTTCTTCGGTTTACGCTCTAAAAATATTAATACCGTTCACAAGCACATATTTGTGTGAAAATTCATTTTCTTCTTACGCATGTATAAAAAATAAATATCGCAATCGCCTCAATGCTGAACCAGATTTGAGGCTCCTCTACCTGTGTGAAATTGAGTCAAACTTTGGTCTGCAAAGCAAGCCCAAGGGTCACATTGACTGTATGTTAACATTGTGTGATTGATTATAAAGGGTGTAACATGAACATTTTATTTCAACTACTGATACATGATAAACTTTTTCCGTTATTTTTTTTAGGTTAAAAAAAATCATCCTCTCAATACACTTTGTGAGTTTGGAATTGTGTATCCAGAACATAATTTTTTTTTCGTCGAAATTAAAAGACGTGGAACAAAATTTGTAGAATCACTGTTTAAAAATGCCCGAAGTCATGTTACACTTAATTGTGTGACTTAATTGTTAAATTCACGTAATAGTGAGAGTATTAAAAAACAAATTAGAAAATTACATTATACGTGTACACAAGATAGATAGAGGGTAAGGGGTACAACAAATTTATAGCAAGAGTCAAGGGGTACGCAGGCTCAAAAAGGTTGACAACCGCTGCTCTAGGGTGTTTGCAAATTAGGCAAAATGTGGCCAAAAACGCTCCGGTGGTTAATAATAAAATATAATATATACAATTATATTCTCAGTACTCGAGAATATATCAAAATATTAATGAATGCGTCTAAAAATGACGACTCACAGCGGATCTAGTCTTTCTTTTTCTTGCTTGTGGATTAGACTCTGCGTGGGTTTGTATGTGGCGGACCCATTCAGCGGGAATGTGGAATACTTCAAAGCAAAGTTCACACGTCAAAGGGCTGTAGACCTGAAAAAATTAAAGAGTTACCTACCTAGTTTAATACAATTATATCAACTACGATATTTTAATTCCTGTTTTGAAAAAGACAAAATACATTTTTTATTTTATCGCTTGACTGAATTCTTCACACAATCAGTTCCAATTAAATTCAAAGCAAAACCGAGTTGTAGAGTTCATTTAGCCAGAGTTAAAGACAGACACAATCGAAATTAGTATTTTTGATTTTGTATAACTTTTCTTTTATATTTCTCTCATTAAAGACTATTGACAAAGTAACTTTATTGTCAAGTTGTGATGTTGATATTATTGTTACCTGTTCTCCATCATCCATTCCCTCCCCCAGCTCATCATCCACTTCGGGTTTAATATTTATCTCTGTATGGAATATGCTCTCCTGATCCATTGAGTTGTCATTTTCCCAGTTAGGTTCTGGCTTGATTGAAATAACGTCACATAGGTTTTTTTCCATTAGTTCTTCTGAAACATGTTACTTGATTACAGTGATTACGCTTTGAATATAAACATTTTTATTATTGTAATAGTTTTATATTTACCTTTAAATGAGTCTGCGATATCAGGAACGGTTTCTTGGACGCTTTCATTTTCAACTCGGACCTTTTGTGCTTTACTTTTGTGGTCAGTTTTTAATTTTTTAGCATATTTTTTATCTGATTTCTTAATCACGGATTTAGGTTCTGCATTGATGGAGTTCGTAGCATCTTTAAGTTCTTCTTGTAGGATCATTGGAAGATCAGGTTTAACGATTATAGTTTGTGGCAAAGTTTTAGGAGCGAGACTTCTTATCGCTGGTGCATTGGCATCTGACTTTTTGATAAACACTAGTTTTGGCGGATTAATAAAAGATTGTCTAGAAATATTAATATGTTGCAGAGGTGTATAAGCCTGGAGTAATTTATCATCCTTCTTTACTGTTATTTTTGGCTTTGGTGGTTCTTCGACCTTCTTCGCAGCCTGGGATCCCGTTTGTTTAGGGTCCAGGACAATTTCTGTTGTTTTTTCGTTGGCTATTTTATCTGCCGGTTTTTCATTCTTATCTTCACTTTGTCTCCAAAGTCCTCTCACTTTCAATAAGTCTCCCGCCTTTAAGACAATGTCCAGAACATCATTAGAAACGGTTGTTTCACCTGTGGAAAGAAAAATAACTTTCTGTATTAACATACTTTGGGCAGGATAAGTAGATCTACCTATTTACGCCGGTTCTACTTGGATGCCAGGAAAGGCATTGCTAATAAATATTTTTATACGAATATTGTACACCAATCTCTTTGTAAGAGTCCCAACTGTATGTATAAAACATATAAATAATTATAATAATATGACAGGTTGAAAACCATACTGGTATAAGCAACAAATCAGAAGAAAAGAGATAATGACATTTTTGTGTTTTATTTTGTAATGGTTTATTTTGTATTTATTAAAAAACACGTAACATACTTCTCGAAAAAAGTGACCGTTTCAACATAAAAAATTGAACATAACTTAATAACACACTTCAAAAAAAAAATCACTTGTACCATTCTGGATTTTAATTGGGTATTAATTACGCACTTGTACCCTTATGGTTTTAAATAAATTGTTATTACTATCACTCTATTTCACTTGTAACTTATTCATTCTGATACATAGTACGTCTTCTTAATATTTAACTCGGTGAAAGATATCTTCTGTTGGGTGCATCTTCACGAGAATAGTGGCTTTTGAATCTAGGGAAACTCAAGTGATCATGTACTTCCTGTATTTTATTTTAAGGGGTTTGGTTTCCTGGTACATGTTTTCTACGCTTATCATGCACGGGGTTTTACTGTATGCCGCATGAGTAAATCTCCTGTTCGAAATAATCAGTGCTTTCAAAAATAATTCTTTGCACACTCTTTTTTAATTCAGTTGAATTACGGTGCTTCTTGATTTCTTTTTCAATGCTCCAGGTCGCTTTTTTTTATTGTAAAATTTTTGATACAATGGTACATAAAATAATAAAAGGTATATAAGTAACATACAATAATATATTGTATGAACAAAAAATCCCACAAAGGCAAATGTCTGAGCTATGGGTATAATATTGAATTTATTATAATTTTATGGTTAATAGGAGATTTAAGAATTACTTAAGTATAATTTTAGGTATAAAAAGAGTAACTGCAATAAATGCCTTAAAACATAGAGCTTTGGTTGCACACATTGCACTAATACATTGAATCAAATAAAATTGGTCTGGGTCTGCTAATCTCCTAATTCCCAAAATTGTTCATGAATGAAACGCCGGTCACCCTGGTTGAAGGTTTCGCATTTATACCGACATTGATGTGGAAAAGGTTGCAAAGATTTTGCTGGAACTGAGACTCCTTTAGAAGACAGGTATTCTTTGCCCGAATTGCGAAGCTTTACATCATGGGTGGCCAACCTTTTCAGCAGCCGGGCCAGATTTTAGGAATGAGATTTCCTACCGGGCCGTACAGCAATATTTCTTTTATTATTCAAAACAAACAAGAAATATATTGTTTTTTTATGAAGATACTTGCAAAAATGAGAATCAAACAGATTTATTAGAATGAGTTAGGCAATACAAAAACGAATAAAAAAATAATAAATAAAATATAATAAATTTTAGTGAGTCGTCTGATTTTGTTTGTCAGAACTAAGTGCATCAATGTTGATAACGATTAATGTTTTTGCTACACACAGTTTTCCAAATGCTCATCAATGATTCGTGTTCTTATTTGAGCCAACTTCTTATGGAGCCAACAAGTTCTTATGGGGCCAACAGACCTAGCTATAAAAGCTCAAGCGTTATTTGGTTTGGCGTATTTCGGCATATCGGTTGCCGTACATTCCCAATGGAAATGTATGACGAGCGATATGCTGAAGTAGACCAAGCCAAATAACGCTTTTATAGCTAGGTCTGTTGGCCCCATTAGTATGCTTCATTCGACCAAAAAGCTGTTCATACGTGTAAGAGTGAAAGTGTTTCTCAATATGTATTTAAAAATCAGTTTAAAGTTGTGATTGTATGTTTAACACGAATATACCACAGAGGAAATTGTCGATAACGATAGTTGTGAATCAATGTACTGAGACACTTCCATATATGAGATATGATACGAACTACGCACGTTGGAATGTTATTTTGGTGGTTTTATGTATACTAAAAGAAAAATATGTGTGCATATGCTCCGCGGGCCACAAGTACACACCCAAGGGCCGCATGCGGCCCGCGGGCCGCGCTTTGGCCACCCTTGATTTACATGCAGATTTTTTTTCCAGATTTCGGTGTTCTTTTTCCTTTTACGTGATGAGCGTTGGTTATCTTCAATTTCTTCACTTCCGAGGTGCAGTAGCTCACACATTTTCAGATGCAATCAAATTTTAATCAGAAGACGACTCACTATTTCTATCTGCTCGCATGTCCTCTGCTGATTCCTATGTTTCATCTTAACCGCTTGGACACATAAGCTTGTTTTCACGATAATTTAACGTAGGTAGACATAGGAATGACATATGTCCCGTACCTGAGTTATTAAACAAAATATTAAGTTAAATAGTTACAGCCAGATCGGTACAAGTGACTTTCTCCCTCTGATTGATCGTTTGGATACTTGGAATTTTTGCGCCTTCATAAAAACAATCAGAATCATTAGATAGCTTAACAATCTTGTAACAAAAAAATAATCAGCAAAAAAAACAGTTTATAAAAACATTTTTTACAACGTCTTTTTATCGCTCCATGTATTTATTATTGTAACTCTGGCTTTCCTGGCCGAATGCCTTTGAAAAAGTGTCAAAATACGTGTTTTAGTGACAGCTTTTTTATGAGATCTTGAAAATTGGTTTTGTATTATGCTAAAAGTGCTAAAAAGGATGTTAAAGTTTGCAGTTGAATTCGATTTGGGACAAAGGATCTTCGCTCCACGGGATAATAAGATAAGACCTTCTCCTATTTCAATTTTGTTCATAACTTGATGATTTGTTTATTTCTACTAACATAACGGGCTCGGGTAGAGGTGTTCAACGGTTGGAACACTTGACGTTCCACAAGGTGCTACGAATTGATGCTAATTTCAGTTTGCATCACTCGGAAGGAAAAGGTTGCGATGCACTGGAATTCCGACAAGCGTTTGAAATTGATGTGTTGACAGTCATAGGCCCGTCCAATTGGTCTTGTATTTTTATGTAGACTGTTCCTTGAGCCCAGATGAAGACATTCATAACATCAATAGTAGGTAATAAAAAAATCACATCGAGCAAATTGGAGGGCGACGCCTAATTGCTTATTTGTTTACCTACTGGTGGATCTCTTTATCTAAACGAACTCACCTAGTAAATGCAAATGCCTTCGCCTAATTGACATACAAGGGGACAAAGGATCTTGACAGTATTATTTTATTAAATGTACTTAATTTTAATTTAATTTCTTCATTTTTTTTTTTATTTTTTTTTTTTTTAAAAAGAAAGACAAACATTCCCGGGTTACGAATAACCCAACAACATTTGAAAATCTCCAACTACCACCACACTAAGCGGAAGATATTGCTTGTGTTGTGATGGAGGACTTAGCCAGCCGAGGAATCGAACATGGAACGCCTGGGTGAGACCCAAACGCGATGCCCACTTACCCACTGACCGGTCATGTTCACTTAATTTTACTAAATGTTCATGTTTATTTTCAGTCGGTTTTTATTTTTTCTATTTAGTTTAATTTCGGCATTTTTAGTGTATTTCAGAAGTTATTCATTTATCTGTATACAGATTGATATCCGTGTACATATTCATATATATATGGGAGTTGAATAGTGATATGAAAAGACACATTATGAGCTAAGAAGTGCCAAGAAGAGACAAAAAGGGTCGGTAAGCAGTTAGAAGATTCAAGAAGGAGGAAGAGACAAGACAAGCCAAGAAGGGGCGAGAAGATGAGACAAGATGAGCCAAGAAGAGGCCAGAAGAACTGAGAAGAGGCGAGAATATCTAATAAGAGGCAAGAAAATACAAGTAGAGCCGAGAAGAGATGAGAAGATCCAAGAAGTTGCAAGAAGATGCAAAATGAGACAATAAGAGACAAAAAGTGGCAAGAAGATACAAACAGAGCCCAGAAGAGATGATAAGAATCAAGTAAAAGACAAGAAGAAGCAAGAAGAGCAAAGAAGAGAGAAAGGTTGATTCAAGGGGTGGCAAAATGAGACAAGTAAAGGCAATAAGAGACGAGAAGATCCAAGATGCATGAAGAGCCAAGAAGAGACATTAAGATACAAGAAATAGCAAGAAGAGCCAAGCAGAGCCCAGATGAGATGAGAAGAATCAAGAAGAGACAAGAATAAGTAAAAAGGGTCAAGGAGAGACGAAAGGACCTCAGAAGAGACAAAGAGAAGCAAGAATAGAAAAGAATATACAAGAAAAACTACGAAGGGACAGGAAGATCCAAGAAGAGCCGAGAAGAGGCAAGAAGAAGGAAGGCATAAAGAAAGGAAATACAAAATCATAACGCTCAATCCATTCCTTTATTCCTGCCCATCCTAAATTCCAATATTGGCTATTAGGTTGCCATGTATACCGGTCTCTAACAAATCAGTGCCCCCTGGTGTACCGGTCTTACCGGGACAGTATTGCTCCTGGCTGGGGTGGTACAATCGTATCGTAACTTTACAAACTGTGAAAATTTTACATACAAAATGTATGAAAGTAAGATTATCGTCATGTTGAACTTTCAAGATTTTTTTTCAATGAACATTCAACAAAATATGAATTCATGTAGAATAATACTTAATCTAACCACTTACCTGCAAAAGCAAAAGAGTCGTCACTATCGAATAAAACATTACCGAAATTACTTGACATTCCAAGCCGCGCTGACATTTCTGTCAGTAGCATAAATAAACTAATCCGTCAGTGTCAGGTTAGTTGTACCTAGGGTTACCATCATAAATAAACCAATAAGTTACCATTTAGAAAATTGAAAAGTCCTGACAAAAAGCCCGACAGTCAAAAAAAAGTCCGAACATTCACATACTGCAAATATCAGGTAGGTATAAAATGTGGGTAACCATTTTCACAAACTTCCCAACGCCAGATTGCCCATTCTATTTAGTATTTGTGAGTTCATTTTTGCTATCCAAGCTCAAAACGTAAGTGTACAAAGAGTGTTTTCTCTAATGGGAGCACCGTGAACAAAATAGCGTACTAGATTATCTGTACCCTCGGTCAGATCGTTGTTGATGATTCAATACAACCTTAGAACTATGAGCTGTGAAGAATTCTATAAGAAAACTTTGAATGAACGGGAGCTGCTCCGTCAAGTTTAGTATCTGAAAAATATTATTTATATTTTGTTTTTAGAGGAGTGAGAAATTAATAAAGATGAAAGACTTATTTGATATTATTTATGTAAGTTTTATTACTCATATTCCATCTATACCTGCCAAAAAATCCGGACAAATGGCAATCATAATAGCGTTGTGATTTTTTCTCGTTTATACCCTTTTGGCACAACGAAAAATACCACTTTAACTATAACTTCTCGCACTTAACAAATTTTTCTAATATTTGTCACTTGTACCGGTATGGTTTTTAACCCGTCATATGTGATACAAGTCTTCCCCATCAGCCTTTTGAAACTGGAAACTTACACTTTGGCACTGGAGAGTGGGGAATAGTTGTGAGTACTACATTCAAATGTATATTTTGGTTTTCAAAGATATATCGGTTTAAAACAAATTCCATTTTCTCGAACGGGGTCCTTATTTTCGCCCGCCTAAAGCGTTTTAATTTATTTATCTATTTTAAATGTGTTTACTGCACATATAACGTGATGCTGAATGTTATTACCTCTGTACATGTACTCAATCAATATCTGCAGAGCCTTGGTTGTGATCTCTGCCGGCAGAATAACATAAATCATGGAGTTTCCCAGGCGGATAGCGGACCGCTGGCTCTCAAACAAGTTGCTGAGGTAGATGCTGCAAGAGTTGAGGATGAACTTGTGAGCCGGGATCTGGCAGCCGTCGAGCGTGCACAGGACCACATCCGTAAACCGTTCCGATCGGAGGAGGGCGGCCACGGACCCGTTCAGGTGGTTAGAGTGGGAGTGCCATTTCAGCTGGTAGCTGTCCATTTTTCACGTCTTTTACACTGAAATAAATAAAGATTCTTATTACAAATTCATTACCTACTCCAGAATTCGGAAAGAAAAATCATTATTTGTAGTAGGTTAATCGGCATATATATAAAAAAAATTGCTAAGTAGTAATAAGCCTAGACTATAATTTAATCAAAGAAATAAGAAGTTTTAAAAAAATAAGGTAAATTCTCTTTTATGTAATTTAGTGTGATTTGCTATTAATTTGTGGAAATCATTGACATTACTGACAATATTATATTTTTAAATAATACGAAAGGTTGTAATAAGTAATAAGAATAAGTTATAAACCTCTTCTTGGATTCTAAATAATAAATACTAGTTAGAATCTATACAGAACTCTGTGATCAGATTCTAAACTTCTTTCATTTTTGTTATTATTAGTCATTCTAACCGCCACTTTATAGATAACTTCCCTTCAACTTTTTTTCAAAACAATGATAGTGAAAAGTGTGGCACAAATAAAAGCAACCGCAACACTTTGCTTTATTCAAAATAAAATTATGAATTTCATTATGAAAATAGTAATCACTGCCTCACTAAACATCACGCAGTTTCCCCGCAGGGGTAGACAGAGAGGACTGATCGCGAAACAAATCGGTTTTGAAACAAACAACTTTGAAAAATAATTATAATGATGTATTTATTTTGAGCGAGTTCCGGGTTTTTACAAATCATTACAATCAGGGAAATCTAAATAAATTTTTATATCAGGGAAACACAGAAATTAAACCATTATTTAATCCACCAGAGTTCGAAGTTTTCACATTATTAACTCACAAAATAACGAACACGCCATTGTTTACGTTTTCACTAAAAGATATTTCCGGGAAGTGACTGAAACCTGAAGAAATCTACCCTTACCTAAATGAAAACTTTGCGCATCTTCGCTGCTTCAAACACTGTGCTGATTATTGATGAATATTATTTGGGCACTTATTACTTTTTCATACAACGATAGCAACAATATCCCGCTTAACCTGGATTAATTGCATTATCCGGTAAACCGTCCGATGCAAAGTTATCGATAGCACCACAGCGAGCGAATTTGAGAGGCAAGTGCTCAAAAATCGATGGAATCGGCGCGTTGTATTGATTTATTTCGACCAATCGCAGTTGCGCATTTATCTTATCGATCCTCGTGTGGAGTTCGCGGCGCGTGTGCGCCATGGCGCCCGCTCCCTCCCGGCGTCGCACACGGCACGGCACGGGAGTGGCGCACGGCTGCCCGCGCTACCCGGACCCGGCACTCGCGCCACTCGCGCTCCCTTGATCGACGCCCGATCTAAGGGGGGCGGGAAACCTCCCACACCGACACAAACACCCCATCCCCCCCCCCCCACCCGCAGTCCAAGACTTTATACCAGTGGTTCGTAACAGGTGTTCCGAGGAATATTCATCTTCCACGAACCTGTTACAAATACCTAGTGTTCCGCGACATTATGAAAGCGGTATTCTGAGCTAGAAAACATTCCCCTAGCGTGGTATCATATTATAAGCATTGTATCGATAACTTTAGGTAACTTCTCATCGTTCCCTAGGACAACTGCAGATCGCTAACGTAAAAAGAACAGTTGACGTCGATTATGTTAAGAACACTTAGTCATTGTGAACTGGTATTTATTCGTTAACGATTTGCAGTCATGCTAGGGAACGATGAGAAGTTACCGATAGTTACTGATGTAATCCTTATCGATCGACCGTGCTAGGGGTCCAGACAATCAGACAAACCGAATTGATAAAACACTGAGACATTATAACAGCGGAATACGCTAAGAAAATTTATATCAGTGGTTCGTAACAGTTGTTACTCGGAACCTAAGAGCATTCATTCCTAGTTCCATGCTCGGAACTCGGAACACTAATGTTCCGCAAACCTGTTACAAGTTTAATTATGAAAGCGACATACTTGCTAGGAAACTGCGTTTGACGGTCTCCGTAGTCAAAGGGTGAGGCATTCTAGCAATATACGAAGGTCGCGGGTTCAAAATCCCTCGAGCGCAAATAATTTTTATTTCATTAATTGGTGTTATGTCACAATTCATTAAATAATAATAATAAATAGTGGGATTAGTGGCACGTTCTAGAGTGAAATATATCAGTATATGTATCTCTCAGTATCTCCCTGGTATAAGACCACCATTTAGAATTGAAACGTTGCTAAATGGCCATAGGCATGTTTAGTGGCCATCAGCTCTGAATAGCCAGGTACTTCGGACGCCATAGTCTCACTCCCTTCCCGCTTATCTTCCCGCTTCCCCTTCCCCTCCGGCGTTCCCCCTCCATCTTCGCCGCATTTCAACACACGACGACACTTGCAAGTCAGCGCCCGAAACGGACTGCTTCAATAGGGAAGTTGAGTGAAAAATATTTTGACTTATAAAAAATATGTTCATGTAGATGACGCGCAAACTTTAATACCAGTGTTTTTTTTTTTTTTTAAGCGCGTTTTCATAAATTGATTCTACAAGTTTGAATTTTATTAAAGGCCGCGAAAACGGCCGGTAAGAAACAGGAGAGTGTGTGACGTCGTTATTGGTTTATTTATGGTGACGTCGTTTACATCATTCGGTCCCTTGTTTGTGTGAAAAATAAGGGAAAATATTTACAAAACCGGAACACGCTTAATATGGATGAAAAAATAAATTTAAAAAGTTGTAGTAGTTAGATATTAACTAGTACTAATCAATTCAGTTACCGGAATTTCGAAAAAAGTGCATTTCAAAGGTTATTTTTCCAATTTAAAACCACGAAAGTCATTTTTCACCGACCGCTATGTTAGTAACTGTTTCAAGTTTCGGTGAAAAATGACATTTCGTGTTTTTAAATTTAAAAAACAACCATAAACTCGGAATAACACTCGGATTTTTTGTTGAAATTGTAAGCACGTATTCGTCGTGCAGGTCCGATAAAATGGGTAGTTCAGGCAAAACATTTTCCAAATTAAAATATATAAAATCAAAAATTCGATCACGCCTAACGGATTCCCGTCTCGAATTATTACTTGAAAATTATTGGCACCACAAAATTTGGCGCAAACTTTGCAATAATCACAATTATTTACACGTGATAGTATCAAGTTTATATATTCTAGTCTCTTCATATCATACGATATGTAAAACTATTAAAACCATATTTATGTAGAAATAAATTCAATACCTTTATTATGATTTTCTTTCTTTTTAATATGCAAGTAGTTTAAATCCGAATTCGTCCGTAGTTGAGTATTTTTTTAAATTGGTTTATTTGTAACTCAATAGATGAAATAACATCCGTAAACAAAATGTAAAACTATAAAACTACCCAACGAAATCATTTTAAATTTGGAAGGCCTTTATAACTACTTTATACCTTTTTCAATTAGCTGTACATATAAATTAGATACATATTCCTACATTTTTGGGCAACATTCCTGTTTTATGTACTTAAATAAAAAATTAGTAAATTTTAATAAATATTTCTATTCTAAAATAAGCACATAAATTAATATTATGATTGGATTCTAATCGGAATATGGATTTATTTTTCATCCGGCTATCTAGGGGTTTTCAAAAAAATCAATCCGGCCCTTTTCTCAAAAAAGTTGGTGACCACTGGTGTAGTTAAAGTGTATAGGTAGTAGGTAGAAATGCTCGCCACGATCCCCTTTCAGTTTATACTGCCCCCTAGCACAAGCACATCCATAAAGGTTTTATCGATAATGTCGGTAACTTGTGACGACTGCAGAGGCCCTAGCACGCTTGCTCTATAACGATGGGTAGGATAACTATCGGTAACTTCTCATCGTTCCCTACGACAACTGCAGATCGCAAACGAATAGGTGGCAGTTCACAATGGCTAAGCGTCCTTAATATATATATATATATTTTTTTAATGTTTCTTTATTCTTTGAATAGTAAATATAACATTTGTGGAATTTATGGCCGCCATACTAGGCACATGCCCGTGTTATGGTGGCCGATATCGATATCAACTGTCGTTTGTACGTTTGAGATCTGCAGTTGTCCTAGGGAACGATGAGAAGTTACCGACAATCGGTCGGTAACTTCATATCGAGCGACCGTGCTAGCACACAAGCAGATCACCAAAGAATAAACAAAAGTTCGCGTCGACTAATTTTACTTAACTTAGCATATGAACTAACTACATGGCTTATTACCCCAAACATCAATCTATTTCACGGGTTTTACAAACTTATTTCGACTACCGCCCACTTTGAGATTTAAAAAAGAACTAGTGCCCCCGTATTTTTTAACTTACTTTTTTACATTATAGGTGTTGCGCATCAAACAGTTATTGCAAATGTCATTTTTAAACATGCATTATTATATAGCTAGGTTTTTAGATAAGGTGTCACCCACATCCTATTTCTGAGATCAAAGAATATTTCAATGAGAGGAAATAAAACTCATGCTTAATCATATTTAATAATAACGTAAAAAGTTATTATTAAAATAGGGTTTTGAATTTAAAACTTATCTAATGTGAAGGATGAATCTGATGCATTTCGACGAGTTTGTTAGTATGTTTGATTGATTTCCTTAACTCTCCCTAATTTTCTTTGAGCCTTTTACTGCCCCCCTGAAAGACTTCAACGCTGACAAGGAGTGTTATCGCCCACTTTGAGAAAGACTGATCTACACAATACTTTTGGACCGTCTAAATTAAAATGAGTACCTGCCTAAGTAAATTTTTTTACGAAAGATAAAAACCTAAATTTTTTTTAATTATGCGTGTATGTATGTATGTAATGTGTAATGTATTATATTTTTTTAGGTATTCACCAGCTGCTTCTATTTTATCTTTGCTTTTAGTAAGTAGGCGGTGGTCCGGTACCTACCTGAACGTGTTGACCTCTACAAAGTTTTAAACGTCAAATTTCAGGATGTGTACAATTATTATTTATGGTGCGCAAGGTTTTAGGGGAGATTGACTGTCAATTTTATTTTTTTGGTATATTTGTCAGTATTTAAAGTGAAATGGGAGTTAAGTTGTTGTAATACTGGTCTAATTAATCACTTTGACAATGGATGGTAAGTGCTTCTAGATACACTATTATGAGTTGTTCCTTATAATATTATTGGTGTCTAATTTGAAAAACATTTTTAGCTGAAAATACGTTAGCTGCGGACCTATCAATCGCAATATCATCTTCTAAAAATGCAGAAAACAATGTCAAGATAAAAGATTTACTCCATAAAATCATTTTGGAGGGAAAAGACTTCAAAGATGATATTGTTGATCACTTAACCTTACTCCTAGAGACCGAAGATGAAGAGATTCAATGTTTAGTTACTCAAACCATAGCCGAGCAATCCATCTGCGAAGAGAAGAGAAAGAAGTATTCGCAAGAGAAAATCATCAGCAGACTGCTGCAGTTCCTGAAGTCTACAATGGAAGAGAACAAATTGAAACTTATAAAACAGACATGTCGTGCGCTAGGAAATATCTGTTGCGATAATTTTATTGGCCGTGATCTCATATTGAGTTTGGGAGGAACATCCTCCATCGTGGAACTGTTGCCAAAGTCGATGCAGAGTTTTGAAAATTTGAAATCTGAATATACGGTGGTTCGACTGTGTGTTTGCAAACTTCTGCTAAACTTACTTCTGGGAGGGAGCAAGTACATCGAGGCCGCCCTGGAAGCTAACATCTTACAGCAGCTGAGCAATGTCATGAAATTCGAGTCTAAAGAGCACAATGAGGAGTGCTTGAGCATGTCTCTTCTTGTTGTGAGTGTAATTTTAGACAATAAGCCAACTATTATTTTGGAAAGAGACTTCAATATTTTGGTAGTGGAAATTTTAAAGGAAACCCAGAATATTGAAATATCTGAGATGTGTCTGGAACATTTGCACGCACAGGCGGAGCATGGTGAGTTATTTTTACTGGAGCTTGAATCATTCAATGTTAACTTTATGTTGAGTGTCTGAAGTCATGTTTGTGTTGTATTGCAGATGAAGTGAAGAATGTTCTTGCCAAAGCGGAGGTTCCTCAACTGCTGTGGCGCTTGCTTCAGGAGCACAGCTCGCTGGCCATTAATGAAGAGAAGCGTGCCGTTATGAAACTGGCATGCGACCTCATAGTGTTGGTGCTAACCGGAGGTAAATACTCACATTTCTAACTTTTGTGTCTGTCCCTTTTCAGTGCACTATTTCCTATTATATTTTTTTATCTCTCATGTCATCCTTTACACAGTAAGCCAGGTACCATGCTGACCGTTATCAGCAATTCCAGGAATAGTCACTTAACCTGCCGTTGGTCACGTCAGCTTTTGTAATTCGTTCGGTCACATGGGGTCCTCAAGTTAACCCATATTTTTAATTGTAAAATAAGATAAACATTTTAATATAGTAAGATTTATAAAAAAAGTATTTTTTGTATTAATTTATGCACACAATTTTATCAAATTGTTAGTGTTGTTTTGCGGGGTCCATCAACACCCCACCGAGAAATACACATCTATTGCGTACGAAAGCTGAGCACATATTAAAGCATACTGCATGCCTCACTATGTTACTATGTTTCAAGTAGGTATCATTTGAAATTTGGAAGATTTATGAGTAACAAAATAATAAAGTTTTATAAAAGTCTTGGCGTTCAAACACCCCGCACGACCGACGGCGGGTTAAATAAATGAGACACATTCTGATAGTAGTGACTCATAGCAGCTATTCATATGTTTACAGTGTTTGAACCTACCTTGAATGTTATTTATAGACTGTTCTGGGATGTATGCTTACATTTTAGTAAAGTTTGTGAAATGTCAATATATAATTGAAGTAATGTTGCAGATGATTCTATGCACCTCCTGTACGGCAACGGCAGCGGGGAGGTATACCTGGCCATGGTGGAGTGGCTGGATGCGGCCGACGCAGATCTTGTGACAACGGCAGTGTTGGCTCTGGGAAACTTTGCCCGGACGGACACCCATTGCTTGCATATGATGGATTCCGGAGTATTCGCTCAACTGTTAAGTAAGTTTTACTCTTACATTAAGGATGCGTGTTCAGATTATATTGGGTCACCAAATTTGTGGGAGTTGATTCTGTCGCTTATTTGACAATATTAACCAACAGAATCTAAACATTTTAGATGTCTGAAAAGAAAAGTTCTGTTTGAAATTAACCGCTTGGGCACATAAGCTTGTTTTCACAACAATTTAATATATGTAATCTTAGTAGACATAGGAATGACGTATGCCCCGTACCTGAGTTATTAAATATGTTTTGTTACTCACTCGCGTTTATTACTGACAAAATACAATGTTAACTGGTGCGC
Organism: Limnephilus auricula; assembly: GCA_951813805.1. Taxonomy (NCBI): domain Eukaryota; kingdom Metazoa; phylum Arthropoda; class Insecta; order Trichoptera; family Limnephilidae; genus Limnephilus; species Limnephilus auricula. The sequence continues at coordinate 10,156,883 of OX638388.1, read as the reverse complement.
AAGGCTCCCCACCTCTAGTCCCTTCGTTGGTTGGAGTATCCACAGAACATTTTCTATTTATTTACAGATAAAATGACCATGATATATGTAATTCTTTCTTGATTGGTTCATGCAGTACAAATCTTCATTACAGTGCTACTTTCCAGGGTGGGATTTGCTCTCCTTCACAAATGCTCCAGTTCCTCTCCATTTCCCTCTAGTATTTAGGCCTTTCTGTCCTGCTCTGATCCTGTTCCACACTGTACAAATTTTTATGTAATTGAAAATGTGATAGTTTATGCTTTAATAAGCACAACATTAGCATTACTTTTGTTATGAGCTGCTTACCTAATTCATATTAGTACTGAACCTTAGTAAATCTAACTTTATAAATTGTTTTACCTTTATAACGTTGGCCTTTTCTCGTTGTAATCGCGACCGACGTGTAGATCAGGTTAAATCTTTGGTTAACATTATTTTCCTGTCAATTTCAGACATCCTTATCTCGCACAAGAGCTGTGAAGACGACATAAGACTGCAGCACGCCGTGCTGAGCACCCTCAGGAACCTGGTGGTTCCCCAGCAGAACAAACCCCTGGCCATAGAGCGAGGGATCCTGCCCGTGCTGACTGAAATGTTGCCAACTGTTACTCAATATCACGTCGTGTTCAAACTCCTGGCCTCTCTGCGCATGCTGGTTGATAAACAAGGTAAAACATTAACAATATGTAAATATTATTAAATTCTAATCATCTGTGGCAGAGGTTAACATGACCTTCCAGTCAGTCATGAAGTCCACTTTGTCTTCGGTCTGCCTCTGGATCATTTCCACTGGGACACTTACTGGATCATAGTTTTAGTTGTTTTGTCTTAGTACATTGCAGTCTTTTAGATCTACAGAATCTTAAGCTGATTCGTGTCGACTTGATTCTTGAGTTCATTCTTCATTTTAGTTCTGTATGTTCCTAAGTGTACTTTTCTTTTGATCATTATTTTCAAGCTCTGCAGTCCCCTACAAGTGTGGAAGCATCGTCTTGCCTCTAGCGGGTGGTTTTTTTTTTTAGCTTTTCAGTAGTCCTATTTAGTGTATTTAAGGTAGTGCCCATTTAAGTAAAATTTTAAACCCTTTTATATAATTGGCCAGACATCCTGTGGGTTTCCTGCTTTTGTAAACTTGCTTAGTCTTTACCCATTGCTTTACAATGAACTAAGTCTTAAAATAACATACCTACATGTATATTTCCAGAATCAGTGGCAATGGAGCTAGTGTCATGCGGGATGCTGGAACAGGTGACGCAGTGGGCGGCGCGCTGGGAGCATCCCGGGGTCACGGGGGAGGCGCAGCGCCTGCTGGCCTGGAGCATCCGCCAGCTGCACTCCACACAGGCACTCAGTCAAATCCTCCAGGTACAATACACATTAAGAAATAACTGATACAAGATATTTGACGGATATACACCCTTTTTAAGATAGTCTTATCTCAGCTTAACTAGGAACTGACTTTGAAACAATTAAAAAATCACATAATCTCAAATTAATTAAAAATCTGGTTTTGTCATAATGTTGAATGAAAACAAATTTAAATGACTAAGATGTTTGTTTGAATCTTCCAGGTGGAGGGCTGCGTAAGTTGCCTTGTCAACATGCTGGTAGGCACCCACGTCATCATGCAGAACGAGGCCATCATCTCTCTCACCATCCTGTGCCTCGCTTTCCTCGACCGAGGAACTGAAATAAATGACAATAATCAAATACTGGAGACAGAATCGTATCAGGAGAACAACGGAGTCAGCTCTTCAGCCACCAAACTCATGGAAGACCTAATCAAAGCCGAAGTCGGGAAACAACTGAAGACCATGATAGAAACAAACTTAAATGTGTTGCAGTTGGAAATGTTGGAGAATATCTGCAAATTCATATCAATACTGATCAAAAGTAGAGAGCTGTGCAGTCACCTGCACCAGCAGGGGGTCCACCAGGCCCTGGCCCGGTGCATCGCTGACAAACAAGATTTAAAAGAAAACGTTAAGAAATGTATTGAAAGTGTTATGAATGAAATAGAAAGTGCTACTGAATGAATATTGTGCTGGGAATGAGGTTCTATTTTATTTATCTGTTAGTGACATGGCACTAGAAATAGGGATAGCGATATTAATAGATAAAATACATTTAACACTTTTTATATTTTAGTGCCCTGAAGAACATTCCTGATCGAAGTGCACACTTTTTTATTACATACATTTTTGCATGGAAAAAAATTATTTACTTTAATTACACATTTAAATCATGCTTTTTGATATTGCAAAGTATTACATATACAATTTAGACTATCAAATTTTAAAGAATGCCGTATTAATAATATTATGTCTAGGGAACTCTCCTTTTCTAAATTAACTGCATTAATATAATGTTTTACAATACACGTATTTATAAAGTTTTCAATATTAATCTGTGATGCCAGAATATAAAATAGTGATCAAACCTACAAACAAAAGTGCTTTATGAATTTAATGATAAGCACACCAGCATGAAATTCTTATACATACATATATTTATTAAAATATTTTCTTTTTTCACCAATTTACTTTTAGGAAACTATTATAAAACTTTTTGCTTAATCTTATCGCCGCGGCTGTTGCATATGTGATCCATTGGCGGCTATCCTTGTAGGCTAGTCATGATGGATTATGTTGAAAAAGCATTGTAATGTTTAAAATAAATTTTAAATTAAGGTTGTAGAGAGATTAACTCAAAAACCCGTAGCTTCACTATTTAATTTATTGATTATGCATTAGTTTTCTTATATTCCATTTACTGCGCCATTCATTTCTAGTCACTTGAGATTTTGAAGCGATACCTTTTTACAACAATTGAATTATGCTCCAATTACCACACTTCAGGCGGGCAAAAACAAGGTACCGGTTGGAGATGATGGAATTTGTTTTAAACCGATATACCTTAGAAAATAATATGTAAATTTGAATTAATTTTTTTCTATAGCAGGTACTTACCACACTCCAACTATAGAAGTATTGTCCCAAATTATAGCCTTCTTTGTAATTGGACTCCTTTACGTTTTAGGTGTAAAAAATGTACATATTTTATTACTTTACAAAGAAAGGTTTTCACTTTGGTACAAATCATTACAAAAAAAGCTCAATTTGGGCTTCTCCAATACCAAAGTGGAAGTCTCCTTTTGATAAAATATTCTTCCATACAAAAGACAATGAGATGAGAAGATTTCCTCATCTTGTGTCACATATACAAATATGTTTTTTTACATATAAATTACGTTGGGACCCTTACAAAGAGATTGTTGTACAATATTCATATAAAGGGTAGGTCTACCCTTCCGCCTAAAGTGTGTTAATACGTTTTATTGTGTATTTGGAATATATGAAGTTGTTCATTAAAGAAAGGTAAAATGATCAAATGTTACTGGAATCCAGTACAAGACATAATGATCAAGTTTTATATTTTCATACATACTGTTTCATCACATCATTTTCAGGCTTAAATCGCCACATGACCACTCATCTGCCTTATTGCTTACAAAGTAAGTGCACATTTATTCTGAAACTAGCAACACAAGTTTTAGTTTATTTAAAAAGTTTTAAATTGTGCACCTTTATCATTCAGAATAGCAATTTATTATATTCATTCAAGTTTCCTCCTCATCTTCTGAACAATTAATATTATTGTAAAAAAAATTAAATAAAAACCTACCACTTATTTGGCTTTTTTTTCACAGTTTTTTTTTTTTAGTTGATGGTGCGGCAAAATGGTACAATTTTTTTCTACGGCAATATCAAACTACTCAAGTTGTCTATGAAATTTGTTTGTTAAGGCAGAATCAGACAGTTCACTCGAGTGAAGGTTTACTCCATGTTTACTCTAGCGAATGTTCCATTTTCGCTTCATTCGATGTTCAGACGGCGCTATAGAAATAAGCGTTCACTCGTCCATTCCCACTACAGCGTCGCCGAGCGGGGTCGTGCCAATCAAACGAATTCCAGCGCAGTCCGGCCTCGAATTTTAAGGAGAAACTTGTCAGATGCATCGAGTTTTACGCAATTTTGTTAAATTTGGAAAAAACAGTGTTGTTTCGTCTTATCAAATTGTATTATTTTTTATGACATAATAACACAATTTGATTTTACTTATTTATTACGAACATTTACCTACAAATTAATAATCTTACATATATTTAAAAACATTTATAATACATGATAGTAAGGGAAATCCAACAATTTCTATGAGACGTGTTCCAAAAGCAAACAAATTAGCCAAACGAATACCATTTTGACGTTTTGCGTGCGACATAATATACTTCCAGTACAGGACGCGAAACGGACTGATAGAGAGTTCACTCTGTGTTCAGACGTTTCACTTTGCTCTCATCCGCGTGCGAGTGAAGGATGCCGAATGAAAATATCCAACCAGTGGCCAGAGAATTAGAGATATGTAGGTTATGATTTCTATATTTTACCTAGGACACAGAAATTGCTAATAATTTGTGCATTAATATTTATAATAACTTCCATATTAATAAAAATGTGTCTACCCCCTGACATTGTTCAGGGGCTCCCTGAATGATCCCCGGGACCCCTAGGGGTCCTTACAGACCACTTTACCTTGGGAACCACTGACCTACATTGATAGTTAAAGCCAAGACATTTTGACCCTTACATACAACTTGTGGACCCCCATTTTTGTATCACGCCAACGTAGACCCCCATCGAGTCTCCCGTGGACCCCTGGGGGTCCACCTGGACCACTTTGGGAAACACTGATATAGACCAATAATCACCGATTCTGAATATATAAGTTTGTAGAATTAAAAAAAAAAAATGTATTGTAGTTCCTTATTCTCACACTTTCATAATGGGAACTGTTCATATATTTTTTTCATGTGGCAACACCCAGGCCTCCTAGCACACCCGATCGATAAGGATTGACAGATAACTTTCGCTAACTTCTCATTGTTTCCTAGGACAACTTCAGATCGCTAACCTCCTCATTCTCACCATCACAGTAAGGGAGAGATTTATGAGACCTACTTGAGCCGGGACAAATATGATCTCCTGTGTTTATTATACGGGCTAGGGGTCAATGAATCCAGGAGTGACAGACGTATAAATTGCCAAGGCGATGGGTCGAGGGAGTCCGGATGAAGAGGTTAAGGTTAGAGCTCCCTTAACCAATCTCTCCCTATCCGATCTGCCACGTAATAGGTGGTTAAACGCATTCGCCGCCAAGACCTAGACAAACCTCACCTCGTGAACCCGGGCACCCCTACTAAGTCACCAAACTTAGCAAACCACGTGGGGTGATCTGACATGACAGGTGTGTTGGTTATCCAATAAACGGTATCCGGGGCGGCGGTACCCACACCCACCTCCCAAATTTAAGAGAATACTTAACAGAGGGGGGGAGGGGTGGGGGGGGGGGGTGCTGCTAATGTCAATTTCAATTTCTTTTTAAGCGGCCGACAAGAGTCAATTAGCTTTACACATCAAAAAAAAATAAAGGTTTGAAGTTATAACTTTAAAAATAATTCACATTTTTGATTAATATTTATGAAAAAATTCTGTCTGTCAAAGTCAAATAGTGGCGGGCACATACGAATCGTTCCGCGGGCGCCATGGTGCTCGCGGGCACGGTTTGGGAACCTCTGGACTAGATGAATGTCAAAGACAGGTAACGAAAAGGTAACTCCCACGGATACGCCCAAAATGCTAACTCTATGGGTTTATCCATTCAACAATCTAACACCTAATGCTGCGTATACATTTGCGAACGTAAGCGCGGTGAAACATTTTTAAAAAAAAATTATTATCTCTATAATAATATATACTCTTTTAAAGTTGACGTGAGATTTTTATTGCCCCCCCCCCCCCCACCCTTCGGTATAATGAGATTTAGTGAGACTTTACTGGACCCCCCTATTTTTTGCTCACGTAATTAATGTATGCCCCTAATATTAACCTTAAACCTTTTTTATGTACATTATTTGCCATCATATCCAATTATGGAAAAGTACCTACAATATTTTTTTTTTAAATAAAACACTTTTTTGTGTAAAACAATGAGTTTTTATAAATGTATTTTACCCACCGGTTTCGCTTTGCTCAAGCATCTTCAGGGTACAAATTAATACTTTGCTTGAGCAAAGCGAAACTGGTCGGTAAAATAAATTAACGAAAACTCGCGGTTTTACACAAAACTAGTGTTTTATTTTTATTAAATATGTCAAACCAAAGTGATTGCTTTCCACAATAGGTAATATTAAAATTTATTTATTTTTAATTTTAAAAACCTTTTTATTAAAACAAGTTTATCTCTTAAAAAAAACAATGACTTAATTTTTTATTAGCATTAAAGCTCTACTCACAATCCCTGCATGCAGGGTCTCTGCAAATTGGATCGCAGGCAAAACAGCCAGCCGAGTTATTATTATTCCCTTTGTCGAGCGGTCAGAAAACTAATAACTCGGTTGGGGTCCTGCATGCAGTCCTGCAAGCATTTATTTAAATCGTATTGTGAGTACGGCATTTTAGTATTGGACTCCCCCTCGACACCATCTCAAATTACAGATTGACAGATGATTGGATTAGAACAGCCATTCTCAACCTGCGGCCGCTAAGCTTTTATATATAAACACATCTCATGATCAACATACATGGCAAAGATACGTGCCTGACTTACTTTAACCAGTGATTCCTGGCATTATTTGGTGTAGAAAATTTAATGAAATTTTGGTCTCCGGTTACGTTTTCAAAAACATTGATCAAAGTCGAATAACCGCATTCCCCCCCTAAACTGACCCAAATTGTCCTGAAGATCTTCATACAAAAAACCGATTTTCAAAACAAATATTTTTTTCGTCTGCAAAAACATCAGTAATGCCATTCTTATAATATTAGCGTTCTAGCACACCCAAAAGTTTCGAGCCGCCACTGCTCATGAATCACTGGTTCAGTACGTCTCTTAAGATGATACCCGGTGGTGCAGAAATAGATTTTACTAAAATATTGCTGTCACTGTTGCTCTTACTCCACCGGATATTGAGCGAAAGGGACAATGCACTGACACCTAACTAAAATGGAGGTTTTGTATTCCCCACTTTTCTCCTCCAAAAGTGGACTGATTTTCAAATTTTTTTTACCAACTACATAAGAAAAAACTATTCTATATCTGTACGTTTTGCTTTTTTAAAAAAAACATTGTCTGGTTTGTATACTGAACATCTTTTGACGGCGTTTAAACCAGTCAATTTTATTGATTTTTGGAAGGTCATAACCTCTATAAAAAGTAACTTATCAAAAAAAAAAACAAAAAGTACCGACACGCTAGTAGTTGATATCTATTTTATGCAAAAACAATATTTTCTCTAGGGTTAAAATCCAGAGAGATAAATAGGGAATACGTTTGTATGGAAAAATCACCGCCGGGTATCCTCTTAAACACCGTGTATAGATTATACATCTCTTGATCTAAAATTACAGTTATTTTGAAATAAACGCTATGCTTTTCCAGTTTTCCTAGGGAAAAAAAATTATAACACACTCCTTATTTACATATTATTAATTTCTCTAACACCCTTAATTTGCTCCATAATTAGAAATGCCTTCCTAATCTGGGCCCAGGGCCCCCAGCAACTTCAAGTGACTCGAACAATTCCAAAATGCCGCACTCGGAAGATATACCAAAAGCCCCTGGCTTTTCCAAAATAGCATAATTAACACAAGTACATTCATCCTCCTCCCCGAACCGCGAGTTGATAAGGCCGACATTCATTTCGTATATAATAAGTGCTTTATTTTTTCAAATTTTATAAAAATGCATATATATCCGCGTGATTGTCACTAAAAGTTAATAAAACGCATTGTCATAGACACCGAATCTTTATGCCGAGTTTAAGCTCGATCGGATGACAGGAAGTGGGTTACTTTCCACTTCCAATATTCCGCTTTATTCATACATTCATTCAACCAGGAAATCCAAATTGCAATTTAAATAGATGTATTTAAAATAGCATTACATGCACAAAATTCTAGACAAGCCCAAAATACCTACCGACTTAATCTCAAATTAAATAAAATGAATAAATAAGAAAAAAAAAATAATAAAAAACTATATAACCCGTCAATGACACCATTCATACGATGCTATAGGCCGCATGTTATTTTAACATAAATTCCACACAGGAGGCCCTGAGGAAAATAATTTCCCTCAGGGCCTTAGTCATCTTTGGGATGCTGTCTGCAGGGTCTTTTTAATAAAAGTGGGGAGAGGAAGTTCTGGGAAGGAAAAAGTATGAATGGTGGGTAGTAATCTAGGGGTTCGTGTGTCCAGCAATGACGGACGCATTAATTCATCCCTCCCACTGCGGTGCAAGGCGATGGGCCGAGAAAGACCAACCGGAGAGGTCAAAGGGTCTCCCTAAACCGGCCTCTCCCGATCCATCCTGCCATGCAGCTTGTAGGCAGGCGCATCTGCCGCCAAGACCTGAACACACCTCACCCGATGAACCCGGGCACCCATGCGCCAAACTTAGTGAACCACTTGGGGTTACCTATGGCAGAGTTGTTGGTCATCCAATAAATGGTTCCAGAGGTGACGGTACCTACACCCGCTTCCCATAACATTGCAAACATAGGAATGCGACCCGAGAAGAAAAAGGGTTGAGTACGACTGGATTAGAAGCAATAAAGAGCGGCATTTGTGGTAAAAAGGCGATATTTCTGGCAGCAGTCTGCAAAGCCGTTAAGAGGCTAGACTTTGAACCACACGCGGAACACCCGCGTCTGTCATTCTGTCCCGCTCACAATAAACTCACGCACACTTACAATACATGCGAATGCGAAATGTGCGAATGAGACAACGCTCAAATTTACCTACAGAAATCGCTCTAAAAGGGGTTTATGGAGAATACACTTTTCTACACCGAAACTTTCACGAAATTGAAATTTTAAAAAATATATATTTTTTAGAAAGAAGAAGCTACGTCGGTAGCTTTTTATAATTTTATGATTCTTTATGAGAGTTGAGTTAGCAGCACTTTTTCCTTAAATAATATTTTTTGATAAACCGTACATGTTTGACAGTGAATGTTTACGTTAATACGAAACGCATCGAAAATTCGAAAACATACCGACATATTTTTCATCCTCTAGAAGGCAGTATAAAAAAAATATATTCATTTTGTGCAATTTTCGATGTAGAAAAGTGTTTTTTCCCGGGGGTCCTTTTTGTATGGGCCGAAAAGCGAAGTCTATCATCTTAACTGCCAAAACTCTCCAAGAGAATTTCCAAAGAAAAGCGTGTTATCGCGGGAGGTTTTCTTGTCTCGAGCTAAGCCAATGTTTTTATTGTGTTCTTAATGTTTCACAGCAGGCGAGTTATAGCCGCGCGAACTGTAACCCACAGAGTCCATTGGCACAATCTTACACTTAATATAATCAATTTAATTAAGATCTTATCGCTTTAAGGAAGTTGAGTCCTTTTTTTATTTTTTTTATCAATGTTCACATGCAAACATAAATACTGGCATTTTTTAAAGTTCGTTTTCATAATTAAATTAATTCTACAAGTTTGAATTTGATTACACCCGCGAAAACGCCCGGTACGGTACGAGAGAGTGTGTGACGTCATCTGGTCCCTTGTTTGTGTGAAATATAAAGGAAAATATTTACAAAACCGGGACACGCTTAATATGGACGAAAAAAATAAATTAAAAAATTTGTAGTAGTTCGATATTAAAAAGTACTAATCAATTCAGTTACCGGAATTTCGAAAAAAAGTGCATTTTAATGGTTATTTTTTAAATTTTTCACCGAAACTTGCAACAGTTCCTAATACAGTGGTCGGTGAAAAATGACATTTCGTGTTTTTAAATTTAAAAAATAACCATTAAAATGCACTTTTTTCAAAATTCCGGTAACTGAATTGATTAGTACTAGTTAATATCTAACTACTACAACTTTTAAATTTTATTTTTTTCGTCCATATTGAGCGTGTCCAGGTTTTGTAAATATTTTTCCCACAAACAAGGGACCAGATGACGTGAGACGACGTCACACACCCTCCCGTTTCTTACCGGCCGTTTTCGCCGGCTTTTAAAATTCAAACACTCTAGAATTAATTTAATTCTGAAAACGATCTTAAAAAAAAAAAATACTGGTATTTAAGGTTGCATGTCATCTACATGAACATATTTTTTATAAGTCAAATAATTTTTCACTCAACTTCCCTATTATCGGGTAACCATAGACATAAATATGAATATGAGTTATTACTTATATTCATATGTCTATCGGTATTACATTTTTTTTTATATGAATACCGCACAAGAGATCCAAATGCTCCCTTCTGGAGCCTGTGAGACTATGGCATCCCCAAAGGCAGTGTGTTGTGAGGCTGAAGGTAGAAGGGAGGAGAAGGAGAAGGAGATGTGGAAGAGGAAGGTGGGGAAGTACCTGGCTATTCAGATCTGGTCACCAAACACGGCTAAAGCCATTCCAAGCAGTGTTTCAATTCTGAATGATGGTCTTACACCAGGGCGATACCGAGAGTATCTTCCGCGAACGTGCCGCAAATATACTACATATATATTATTTTTATTAATTAATTGTGAAATAACACAAATTAATCACATACACTTTATTTGCGCACGCCGGGTTCGAACCTGCGACCTTCGGATTGCGAATCGAGAGTCTTACCCCTCGACCACGGAGGCCGTCTTAATGGAGTTGGGATATGAATACACTTGTAATAGAGATTTTTTAAACATTTAAAGACCTTTAATTTTTTAAATTTCTTTTTAATAAATTTTTTAAATTACATTTTCAAGTGATTTTTTTAAATTACCATACTAGGCTCATGCCCGTATTACGGTAGTCGTACATGATTTAAATTATAATGTAAGAACTAGAAAAATAATACTTGCTGTACGAGTTTCTGAACACCGTGTTTTGCGTTGAAAATTAATAACTAAAATAATAACTTCTATAATATTTCAGTATTCAGTGAAAGTACATGTCACCACAAAAATTCCACATTTCTTATTGATAATAATAATTTCTTATTGTATCTTGATGTACGGCTGCGAAACATGTTGCCTATCCGAAAGAGATAAACGGAGACTAGAGGCTTTTGAGATGTGGTCCTATAGAAGACTATAAGAAATTTCCTGGAGATACCACATTACAAATGAGGAGGTTCTCCAAAGAATCGAAGGAGGAAGGCACCTGCTTAGGACCTTGTCCGAAAGGCCATATAATACGACAAGAAGGCCTCTTGCATGCCATAATGGAGGGGACAAACTCTAGGGGACGCCCACGCCGAGAGTACCCGGGGGAACTGCTGGTGGACATGCGCTGCTCATCATATGCAGACTTCAAAAGAGCCACACAAGACAGGGATGAATGGAAGAGAAAAATACAGGAAATTGCTGCAAACCAATCCCAGGATTGAAACCAGAGAGAGAGAGAATAAATAAAATAAGTTATTAAAAACAAAAAAAATAATAACGAAGCGACGCACATATATGAAGTATATGTAATAATTATAAGTATATGTAATAATATAATATAAGTATTTAATATATTAATACTTATACCATTAGTATATTATTACATATACTTGCACTAGCGCAAATTCGTTAAAAATAACGGGATATCATATTTGTAGATTTGTTAGGCAATATTTTTTTTTATTATCAATAATTCAAAAAGATACATAAATTACAAATACATTTTATACACTAATTAATTATATAATATATATGTTTGATGAACCCCCATAAAAAAGCAGGGCTTGTGTGTATGGGGGGGTGGGGGGGGGGGTGTTATTATGTAGTTTTTATTTGTTATGATTTAATTCAGATTTTGAGTATGCTTTTACTAAATATATTATATTACTAAAAAAAAAGGTAAATTTTTGTTATTGGTGGCCACGGTTATTACGAATAATTTTTAGAAAAAAACTTTAGATTCGCCTTAATCACTATAAAAGGAAACTTTTTGCATCACGGCCAGAGGAAAAAATGCATTTTAATTTTCAATTGCGTAAAATTTCACTTCACTTCGCGAACCGATACGTCATTAAACCGCGGCCATTCTGTCACTACTGTTATGTTGGTATCCCTGATACAAACAAGAGTATGCATACGACTGTAGCCGACTTCGTAGGATACATGAAAAGGCGCGTAATTGTGAAAAACGGAATAAATAATATAATGTAAACGAACCTCTAATCAGAATCACTTCAGAGTCTAGCTGAGGCACTGGAATCATGTTGGATTTCATCGTTATTATAATTGGAGGTGTTGGTATTTGTCGTCATTATAATTGAAGAATAGAAATAATAATAGAATGGAATCATGTTGGATTTCATCGTCATTATAATTGAAGAATAGAAATAATAATAGAATGTAATCATGTTGGATTTCATCGTCAATATAATTGAAGAAAAGAAATAATAACAATAATAAACAACAACAAAAAAAAAAACAAAATATATTTTACTAGGGTTTGTAGGTTTTTAAAACTGGTATGTTTGTGGTTTGTGATACAAAAGAAAGTGCCCCCTTCGTAGCGCCTGCTCGCGTCAAGGCAAGAAAAACATCCCAGTTTTCAAGTTGTTTAGCGGCTACGCTAGGTTTGTGTAACATGGTTTGTGATACAAAAGAAAGTGCCCCCTTCGTAGCGCCTGCTCGCGTCAAGGCAAGAAAAACATCCCAGTTTTCAAGTAATTTAGCGGCTACGCTAGGTTTGCGTAACATGGTTTGTGATACAAAAGAAAGTGCCCCCTTCGTAGCGCCTGCTCGCGTCAAGGCAAGAAAAACATCCCAGTTTTCATGGTTTGTAATGCAAAATAAAGTGCCCCCTTCGTAGCGCCTGCTCGCGTCAAGGCAAGAAAAACATCCCAGTTTTCAAGTAGTTTAGCGGCTACGCTAGGTTTGCGTAACATGGTTTGTGATACAAAAGAAAGTGCCCCCTTTGTAGCGCCTGCTCGCGTCAAGGCAAGAAAAATATCCCAGTTTTCAAGTAGTTTAGCGGCTACGCTAGGTTTGTGTAACATGGTTTGTGATACAAAAGTGAAGGTATTTTTTTATAAAAAAAATACGATTTATTTGGGTTGATTTATCGAAATCCATCATCAAATGGCGGCGCCACGGAAACATCTTTCTCTCCCCTTATTTCCAGTATTCGCCAAACTAGTGCTCAAAACAGATTTTTAGGTAAAGCTTTTAACATAAAAAAATGAATGCAAAAAAACGTGCCTGAAGGTCTTTATTCATTTTACTGTATTTTATTTCCAGAATTTCGCCAAACTAGTACTTACCTAATTTGCATAGATTGCGTAGTAGTGTCATTTCTAGCTCCTCGTTATGTTACGGTAATATATCGGGTATACAAACATAACAAAATGACAGCGGCAGGCGGCGGTTTAATGACGTATCGGTTCGCGAAGTGAAGTTAAATTTTACGCAATTGAAAATTAAAATGCATTTTTTTCCTCTGGCCGTGATGCAAAAAGTTTCCTTTTATAGTGATTAAGGCGAATCTAAAGTTTTTTTCTAAAAATTATTCGTAATAACCGTGGCCACCAATAACAAAAAATTACCAAAAAAATATTTTCCTTTCAATAGAATAAATTTACGTAATATTCAAACTAATTGAACAAAAGTGTAGCACGGCTTATAAAAGGATAGGCATTAAAAGAATATGTATGTTTTTTATGTTTGTGGAATAATAAAAACCAAATTTTTATTTTTTACTTTATTTTATTAGGAACATTTACAGATTAATAACTTTACATGCATTAAAGAAAACAATAGAGTATAATAGTTAAGTTACAATCCAATAACAAATGTTCACATCATGCCCAAATAATAAATAAAAGAGTCAATAATTATTAACTATTTTTTATTTAGCACTTAGTAAAATAAAAGTTTAATGATAGTACTCACAAAAAAAGAAAATTGTAAAATATATTGTACGCATATAGACATATACGTATTACATTCTTTTTAAATTTTAAATACAAAAAATACATGAAAAAGTATCAATTTTTTAGTTTGGTTACAATGAATTAATCTACGAGTATTTAGTAATGAATTGGTTATTATAAAGCTCCATTAACTATATGTTTGAAAGAGCTTAAAGTACACGACAAGATATCAGCATCGATACATTTTTTGTTATAATTATTGCAAGTTCTCAATAAGAAAGAATTTTGCCTGAGACTAGTTGAAGCAATTTCGACATGAAACAATGACTTGTCCCTAGTTTTCTTACGCGGGACTCTAATATTAATTGATGACAAAAGAGCTGGACAGTCAATATGACCATTCAAGATTTTGTGTAAGATATTTAATCATCCTAGATTTGCAAAAAATCAATAGACGTCGCACGCTAAAATAAAATGGATAAATTTATCCAAGACACTATCAAAATGGCACTGGGTTCGGAAAGAATCTTGCAATCATACATAAAGATAGCAGCCAATAAAAACATGCGTTAATTAAGAGGCTAGATTTTGCACCACACGCGTCTGTCATTCTGTCCCGTTCACAATAAGTTCACACACACTTACGATACGTGCGAATTCAAATCGTCCGAAAAAGGGTTTCGGAAGAAAACATTTTTCTACACCCAAACTTTCACATTTTGAAATTGTAATTTATAAACAAAAATATATTTTCGAAAGAAGAAGCTATGTCGGTATGTTTTTATAATTTTGTAATTCTTTATGAGAATTAAGTTAGCAGCACTTTTTTTTATGTCTTATTTTCCGATAAGTTATACATGTTTGACAGTGAATGTTTACGTTACTACGAAACGCATCGAAAATTTAAAAACATACCGACAAAACTTTTACCTTTTAGAAGGCAATTTAAAAAATATATTCATTTCGTTCAATTTTCGATGTAGAAAAGTGTTTTTTCTAGGGTGTCCTTTTTTGTATGGGCCGAAAAGCGAAGTCTATCGTCTTAAGATATTGTTGGTACTTCGTGGTCGAAGTACAATACAGATACATACGACCGAAGAGGATAGGTTTGAATTATTCTCTGTGGTTAGAGCAGAGCCCCTGGTCAAGCCGAAGGCTCTTAGTGCTATCGTGTCTTTTTCTGATTTTCGTTTGAGACTCGCTAATATTGTCTTCAATGATTGAATATGTATGTAATATATGTCCACTGGACCTAGTTCAGTAAAACCACGCGCATTGTCTCAGTTACGTTATCTTCACTATTAATTCATCTAAGCACCTGTCAAACTTGTAAACAAAATAAATAGATACGCATTTTGAATACAGAATGAATAATCCATAAAATAATTTTGGTACATACTTTATCACTTGTCTGATAAGTTGTTCCAATTTTGAAATTTAGAGCTCGTTGAACTTGAATAATGTTACGCTTTACGCAGAGACATTATTTGACATTACTTACTCATGCACCAACAACCGTTAGTATATTTAATTGTGATCTGGCCATAACGCGGGTAGGAGTTGTGAATTCCATTAATAAACGTGACCACGCAACGAAATAATTGAGTCCGGCGCGTTGATTGCCACCGACTCTTCCCAGATCATATCAACCCTCCGCCAATCCATCTCCTAACTGATCTGTGCTCCTGATAGTCACCGAGCTAAACCATACTAAACTAGTGAACGGAAGTGTAAGAAACTTTAACAAAAATCACGCGAAAAACAAATAATTATATGCAACTAATAATTATATTTCTAGAATTGTTTATTGTTTTCTACTGAAAACTAAACAAAATTCGTATTTATTATCAAATAGATTATTTCATTTCATTGATCATCTTGGATCATTTATGCCAAAACATAATTGTTTTAATGTGAATTTGTTTATTGGTACAGCGTCGTAGTAGTTTAAACACCTTAGATCCATAAGATTAATTATTGCAAACATTGTTTAGTGATAATTCCCTCTTGCAAATGTTGTTAAATAGTGGCCTTTAATAAAATAGGCAAACATTAACAGAAATCTAATGATATCCTATGGCGGACGAAGAGCTTTATGATTTCACGTTTGACACATTGATTTACTCCTGAAAGTTCCTGAAAATAGTGAAACGCGCGGTTACCCGCTGCAAACTTTACAAACAACCAATTCCGGGCTGATGTTAAATCGTTGTGACTTCTGGCTTTGATAGAGGCCGGTTAAGACTGTATTTTATGTTCATTTCAATTTTTGAGTTCGTAAACACCGTGTAAATGGACGAAGAAAACTGTTGGGGATATTTCCTAGCGACGTTTACACGAGGTGAACATTTCAGCTAGACTATTAACTTTTGTGGGACATTCTTCTCGCGCAGTGATGAGCAACCCGCGAACCCATTTTATGTAGCCCGCGAGCCTTTTCGTACTACTTACTAGGATAAATAAACAAACAAAAAAAATTCCGTTATGATTCAAAACTCTTATTTTTTTTTTTTTTTTTAGTTTTGCACCAGCCCATCAAAATAATAACATCATTCTTATATATTTTTAAAAAGACTTAATTTCGTGGTTGGTGAAGAAAAAAATTCACGTTCGCAGAACAGTGCTTTGTTGGTATGATGCATTTTATAGGTTTCCGTTTTATAAAATACCAAAAGTTTTCTTGACAAAATTTTACCTTTCGAACGATAAAATCAAAAGTTAGTAGATATTTTGTTATATGATCTTATTGGTTTGGCCTTTCAGACATAATTTTTTCGACGGAGGCGCTTTCTTTTTTGCATTCTGTACTTCTTTTCTTAATATACTTTTTTAGAAAACACAAACAGGTTTACGACACCACCGACTGCAAAATTAACAATGTCAAGCTATAGATACCCCTGCGGCCCGCGAACAAATTGCAAAATTCCGGGTAAAAATGCTGATCATTACTGTTCGTTTTACATTCTTTTATAAATTGATATTTATTAAATTTAAGTATACTTAAAAACATGTCTAGACTCGGAAAAGTGTTATTTTGAATTTGAGGTCATAATATATTATACATTATGTACAACGTTTAAGGTGGTAAATAGGGCATAACAGAGTAAAAGATATACATATATACTTGTATAGGGGATGATTAGATATGTATTTCAAACATCTCAAAATACATAAAATCAATTCCTGAATGATGCGCGTTCCATCACAATAATTTTTTCATCAATTCCAATGCGTTGTTTGCTTTTCTGGGCGCTCAGTGACAAGCGTACAAAATGGGGCTATACTCAATAATATAGATCGATAATAATTAAAAATGTGTTTTATAAAGCCCTCTTTCTATCGATTTAAATAATTTAGAATTTAGACTGCAGTGGTTTATCTATGTGAATAAATTGATTGCAAAATGTGTAATGTTGCGATATTACTCTACTCATAGGAATACATACAAATATACTAAATGCTTCACTTTGCTTTAGCCCAATTAAATATTTCGCCACGAAGATAAATATGAAGATTACCATGTAATACATTTATTCATCGACTGAAATAACATTTGTGAAGGAAATTATATTCGAGCCGCGGCGGAATGCAATATGTGCACTCTGCAGTCTGCACTGCAGTACTTAGATAATTTGGCAAGACCTTACTAAATTATACGTTATTCATTAAATTTTAATAGGCGAAATATCATGTCTTACTCTTTGCGCCAGACTCGCGCTGAAGGGCATTTTAAATTTTGAATCACGTTGCTAAATTAGAAACCAACTTTGTAAAGAAATTATTGAACGCTGAAATTAAATACGCTGCATATTTAAAAACTGTTAATTTAAATAAAATGTGTGTTTTAGGTATTCAATTGGTTTAATTTGAAGCCATCAGCGTGAAAACCGCATCAAATTATTGATAGATTAACATTAAAAAAAATAGACTATTGTGAAGTGAAATAAAGTGCATAAATATTGTCGTTCAAATTGAGGTGAATTAAAAATGCATAAAGCCCATCGAAAAAAGGTGAGTCAAATATTTTTATTAAATAAGTAGGTACATGTTTTTTAATTGAAAATATTTCATGAGCCTGAAATGATTGACCATAGTCAGTTTTTCACAAAACTCTATTGAGAAAAAACGATTTTTTAATCATATTTTTATTTCATGAATACCATTTGCTTACTAACATATATTATCCGTATACTTCTCAAAAACCATCTGAAGTAAGATTTCTTAAGTAATTTTATAAATAGTATATTTATTGAAAAGAATCGTTGATTGATTCGTTAGCATATTATGTTTTCCGCTGCTCCTGTTACTTGTTTGCAGCTATACAATATTCAAAGTAATTTAAATTTAATTACTTGTTAACCCAAACATTTTCTTTAGATTTCTCATTATTGACGTTCTCGAGATATAAGATTATAATTTATTTTAGTTGACAGTTTTAATTAAGACATTCAGCCAACAAAGTAAAAAAAGTACAATGCTACATATATAAATTACATTGATATATGAAGTGGCGAAATCTCGAACGTCACGTACATCCTGCGTCATAAAATTTAGAAAAGTTTTCATCTTTTGAATTAAATTTATTCATCGTTTTTATCGTTTATTATTACTGGTTTTTATCCAACTGCTTTTGAGTATTATTACTCAACTCAAAACTAGATTTTTAATTTATATTGTCTTGTATTTAAGAAATGGCATACACACTACATAATATAATTACCTAATATATATATTATGTCGTGTTGTCTTACTTTTTGGGAGACTCAACATCCTTTGCTCTACGAGTTATTGAGCTCTGAGATTTCATTTTACTCTCAAAAAGTTATGACAACAGACAAATTAATATATTGTATAATTTTATATTAGTTAAATGAAACAAATTACTTTGTGTACACCGCTATAATCACATGTTATAATATCTACATTTTTCAAAACCAATGGTTTCTTCGTCAGGATAATAACATGAAAAATAAAAATAAATAACATATCTCATGTTATTATCCTGACATTGGTTTTGAAACATGTAGATATTATAACACATGATTGTAGTGGTTTACACAAAGTAATTTGTTTCATTTAATTAAAATTATGCCACAAAGTAATTTTGCAAAGATTGCAGAAATTATATTATGTTTGCTCCCATTTTTAATTACAGGAAAATATAAAGTTCAAATCTCGTTCTGAGCCGAGTAATGCTGGAAACTACGCATTGTATATATAAACACATATTCAATTTCACATCTATTTGTAGAAAACGCTTGCCAAAAAATCATTCGATGCAATCATTGTTTTATCTTAAATAAATTTCGCTCAGCTAGAAATTAATCAATGACAGATTCATCAAATAACACCACGTTTCGGCTATGTTTTAAAACGAGACAGGTGGCGAGAAGTTGAGAATTGAGAATCTTCTTCTTATTAAAATGCGATGAGGAAATTAAAAAAAATAAACCATCGTAATAAATCTGATACTGGCTGTATTGGATTTTTGCAGCACTTAATTTATTATTTGATTGTTTGGTTTGTAATGATATCATGCATGTCTAGTTTGAATTAAAAATCTTTGGCATTTTGCCATGAATGCTTTTCGATAATAGATTATTTCCTTTCCATAAATCATCTCAAGTTTATGCGTTTAATATAATAAATTCCCGCGATCGAAAGTGCTTCCATATTACATCACTTTATTGCCCCCGGAGTGCTTAGGCCCATTATTCTTTGCCAAATGTGCATCCATCTTAAGCGGGTGCCCCTACGTACACATGTACACGTACTGATGTACTGCTGCATTCTGGTGTGATGCAGTGGTGGATTGAGATGAAATGTTGGGAAATAATCGAAACTAGCTACAAAGTGCAACCGTCGAGCTTTAGATACGTATGATTATATCAGTACAGAATACAGAACATAAATATAAAGAAGTCTATAATAGGGGTTTTTCTTTGTTACATTCTGCTCTAATGGATCGAAATAATGTAGAAACATTTTAGTAATACAAACGTTTGTGCTTTTTTAATGAATGTCAATAATAAATATAGTACACTATCAACACTTCCGAATGATACCTTTGCCTACTCGTTTTCAAGAAACCTGGGGTCTCCACCCAGCGATAAATCGATAATCCTCGTAAAGGCCGGTCTCTTGCGACCAATTTCACAAACAATAAATATTGTGGCCCCAACTTAACTATCCACACAGATTGTAAACATATTCGTCTGAGGAGACGCCGCTTAAAGGCCGGTCTCTTGCGACCAATTTCACAAACAATACCTAAAACATCACCATAAACATGGGGCAGGGCCACAACGTTTGTTGTTTTCCATGGGCCACGGAATGCAAAAACATTGTGGTCCCGACCTAACTATCCACAAAGTGTGTACACATTTTCGTCGGAGGAGACGCCGCTTAAGAAAAACATCTTCATTAAGAATGACGAATATGATGTGTTGTCAATGTTTAGTGCTATATCGCTACTCAATTAACGTATTCTACATTTTATTCCTAGCGACTGGGAGATACTAGTCCCACAGTCCACAGTGTTACTAAACGATAAGATTGACAATTTTGTCAGGTAAAAATAAAAAAGATCTGAGATAAAGAATTTGTGGTTAAATTTACTTTGTTTGGGTGTCAGTGGAAATATCGTTGTTGTACGAACATAGCTAACAAAAATGTTTCAAGCATGTTTCAAATGAAACTTTAACCAATCATAATGGCTGAATCAGACGGTTCACTAATCGTTCATTTCTGTATTTTATTCGGCCTATGTTACTCGGAATGACACGTCTGAACATGAAATGAAACGAAAGTGCCGAATACTGCCGAATGAAATCTTCAAGTGAACCGATCCAACAATGTTGGATATTTTCATTCGGCATCCTTCACTCGCGCGCGGAAGAGAGCAAAGTGAAACGTCTGAACACGGAGTGAAATCTCAATCAGTTCGTTTCGCGTCCTGTACTACGCTATCACGTCGCACGCAAAACGTCAAAATGGTAGTATTCGTTCGGCTAATTTGTTTGCTTTTGGAACACGTCTCATAGAAATTGTTGGATCTCCCTTACTATCATGTATTATAATATATTTTTATATATTATGTAAGATTATTAATTAGTAGGTAAATATTCGTAATAAAAAAGTAAAATCAAATTGTGTTATTATGCCATAAAAAATAAAAAGATTTATAAGACGAAACAACACTGATTTTTCTAAATTTAATTAAATTGCATAAAAATGGATGCATCTGCCATGTTTCTCCTTAAAATTCAAGGCCGGACCGCGCTGGAAATCAAACGAATTCCAGCGCGCACGACCCCGCTCGGCGACGCTGTAGTGGGAATGGACGAGTGAACGCTTATTTCTATAGCGCCGTCTGAACATGGAATAAAATGAAGATGGAACATTAGGTCGAAAGAACATGGCGTAAACCTTCACTCGAGTGAACTGTCTGATTCAGCCATAATCAGAAGATTTTCTTTTAGCTTACACAGCGACACATTTGAAGGTCGACGTAAGAAAATTGCGTCAGTTTTCATGAATACAATGACGCCCTCACAAAACCGGGCCAGACATTTTGTTTTGCAATTTCAATATTTCATATTTGTTACACAATTCTTTTCGTACAACAATATTAAAATACTGGTGCCAAAATGGGGGCGGATCGAATGTGTGAATGAATTTTACGTCTTTATTTCTCTCACATTTTTAGTAATATAATGATTTGTCGAAGTTAATTGGAGACTAACTGGCATCTACCCAAGGAAGGCTTTATTTTCTTAAGATCCTCTCTATTATTATTTGGGAGGCGGGTACGAGTACCGCCGCTCTGGGAACTATTTAGTAATTTAGTGGATAACCAACACCCCTACCCTATGTCACCCCAAGTGGTTCGCTACATTTGGTGTCTTAGCAGGGGTGCCCGGGTAGTAGTTTGACGTTAACACAATTGATTTCGGAAGCTCTATTCTTCTTCTTCTCGTGCCCTGTCCGTTCAACGGACGTTGGCTAACATGTTGGCTATGCGGACTTTGTTTACTGCGGCCCGGAACAGCTCTACAGTAGACTGGCCAAACCACTGTCTCAAGTTTTTCAGCCACGATGTCCTCCTTCTTCCAGGGCCTCGTCTTCCGGCAATATTTCCCTGCATTATGAGATGCAAGATCTCGTACTTTCCCGGATGTCTCATCACGTGTCCTAGATATTGAAGTTTTCGGATTTTTATTGTTTTAATAACATATTTTTCTTTATTCATCCGAACCATAACATCCTCATTCGTAACTCTGTTTATCCAGCTTATTTTGAGTATTCTTCTGTAGATCCACATCTCGAATGCCTCAAGTCGCCTTATCCTTCAGTAAGTGTCCAGGCTTCCATTCCATAAAATAATACTGAAAATACGTAGCATCTGACCATTCGCATTCGTAATCCAAGGTTAAGATCATGACTGCAGAACATCTTTTTCATGCGGATAAAGATTGCACGGCTTGCTCAATGCGGCATTTGATTTCAACCGAACGATCCCATCTTTCATTTAAATTGCAGCCCAAGTATACAATACTTTGTACCTTCTCTAGTTTCGTTCCAGCAATATAAAGATTGTCATTCAAGTCAACTGCGGTATTTCTTGCTTATGAGCATGTATTTTGTTTTCGTTATAAGCTATAAAAATAATGAAGCTTTATTCATATTTAATTAAGTGTTGAATGCTCCACTGTTGAGAGGCACGTACATTAATTATTTAGGTTCCTATAACACTTCACACGAGAGCTCGTTGCTCTGTGAACGGACATTTTAATGTGTTCTTGCTAAACACACGTTTTGGCATGTGATCGTTATAAAGTAGCTCAAGTTATCAATTTTCTTGGAGCTGGTGCTAGAAAGTAAATCAATGGGTTAATTACGAAGCCCGCTACCCTTGCTGTGTGTAAGAACATTGAAGTATTTTTTCTCATTTCATCTGTTGTTTTTCTATCTTTATTTTGTTTATCTTTGATCAATTTGTTAACATTATTTTTATGTATGTACTTTAATTTACATTATCTCTCTACATACTTTTAATCTGTGTTTTTTGGATTCTCTTTTTTTATCAATTCCACTTTATGATTTTTTTAATTGATACGAATCGTATGCGGAAACTTAACAGGTTCTTGCAACAATGTAACATATACTTAAATACATCTATTTGAATTTAGGTTCTTCTTTTCGTGAAATAATTAATGCAAATCTTGAATTTGGAAATACACCCACTTCCCAAACTCCGATCGAGCTGAAACTCGGCAGATAGACTCGTTTTCAATGGAACTCATGCACACAGATGAGGACATACACGCATTTCTCTGAATTTTGAAAACATTATATTAAAAAAATTACAGTTAGGGGGTTTCTCACCATCCTTCCAATAGCTTACCACACTACGAGGGTTTCTCACTATCATCCCAATAGCTTATCTACACTAATAATGAATATTTTCGATTTACGGTTTATTTATTTATTAAGTTGGCGTTTATAATTCGGTACTCGAACCTATGAATAGTGGCTATATATTGGATAAGTTGGCCGAGTTTTCTAACCACTGCGAGTAATTTATTTTTATTTTGAATAATATTCGTTATTAGGGTAGATAAGCTATTGGGAGGATGGTGAGAAACCCCCTATAACATATATTATTAAAAATAAAAATAAAATACTCCAAATTGTTAGAAAACTCAGCCAACTTATCCAATATAATAGCCAGTATTCATAGGTTCAGGTACCGAATAATAAACTTCGACTTAATAAATAAACTTATATATGGATAAGCTATTAAGGGAATGGTGAGAAACCCCCTTAATTATAAATAAATCTCGGTTCCATCTAATTAGAATTTTGCTTAGGTGTTATCGGTTCTCACTCACTTTAGTGACTCTGGGGAGTAGGGTCCAATCCTCGGTCAAACCATTTTTTTTTAAAAATTTTTTATGTTTACATTTCAAAAGTTCACAGCAGGGAGCGAGACCCTAGGGAGGATTTTTTAGGATTAGGATTAGCCTGTCCAAGAGATGTCACAACTAGGTCAAACATTGAAAATAGATTTATTATAGTAAAACAAACTAGTTTTTTTTGTTGTAATCTAATTTGGTAACATGTTGATTTTGTTGTTGTTGAAATATAACGTGATGTAGGTATAATTGTTTGTTTCCCCATAATAAATAATATTTAATCATACACCATGCCTTCACACTTCTCTTGATACTCAGGAGAAACAGAGAATTCATGGCCAAATAAATTAGAAATATTCAGAACGACTGTTTTATGATTGAGTTTTTTTTAAATATATTTTTTTAGAAAATATTTTGGTTTTGATTGTTTTTTTAAGTTGATAAATTTTTAACCTCGCTCTATTTTTGTTGACTTTGACAGCTTTTACTTCTACCACTCTTTCATCAACTACCATTGTGATCTATTATTCCCCTGTTCGATAAGCTTGTGGAAACCCAACACTTATTATGATTGTTTTATAACCTGTTTTTAAATAATTGACAATTTGACATTCGTTAAAACATAGAAATGCACCAATTACAAATTACTCGTAATTTTACTAGCACACAAAATCATTATCATTTGGTATACTTATCGATCGTCCCGTTGAGTAGTCAGACTTCTCCAAATACTAAGTTTTGAGATAACCAGGAAAGCAATATTCGAATGCTCACCATAAACATATTTAAGTAAATAAAGCCGGGAGGCAAACCCATCCCGTTTAGTATGACATTTTGATATATATCCTACTAGTGACCCAGACAATTTCAACATTTAGTTTAATTTTTACTTTTTTTACTTTAAAAGAAAGACATATATTCCCTGGTTACGAATAACCTGACAATACACTGCATTGCAAACTCAATTTCGATTTTTTAGAGATATCTGTTTGAGGGTTTTTCTGCAAGAACAACAGATTAATATTTTTGACAATGATCGCTTTTGTTTCTTTGTATATACCACGTAATTGGATAAACCATCTGATAAGTGTTAGAATTTGGAAACCAGAATTTGAATGTTTTCTCTTGGATTCCAAAGTAGCAGAGAAGTGTTAAGCGAGAGATTTAAAGCTCAATTTAAATCCCAAAGTGTTTTCGAAACGAGGACAAAAACACTAGACAAACTGGTTGACAAATTGTAGCAAATTCCGACCACAATGTCTAATTTTAATGTCTGCGATTGTTCGGCACGGGGCGGCGCGAAGTTTGGCCAGCGGGCAGTAGATTTACACAATCGTATTCTGGTTAACAAAACACTAATCTAATCAATCGATCAGAGCTGTCGGTGGTTGGCACGAAAAATTATATCATGTTGCATTAGCTCCCATCCGCCTGGCCGATGAATGACGTAAAATGAAAGCCGATGAAAGATCAGCACGTACACTTGATTGAGTTGTGCGAATATGACGGACACACATCAAGTATTTACTAACGAGTTAAAAGAATCCTCGACGCCCTATAACGCCAGTTTTGTGTATAACTTTGGCCGCGTGTGAAAACATCAAATGAGACAGATACTGGATATAATCATGGACCTTCATAATATTATCATAAGACTTTTTAGCTAAATTAAGATAACAGATTTTGACAGAATCTTTTCATCGCCAGTACGGTTAACACCCACTGGGGGACATGGTGGATGTTCAATTTTTAAAATTATTTTTAATGAATTTTCTGTCGGACCTACGTAGGTAATAGAAGCTTTATGGGGCCAACAGACCTAGCTTATTTGGTTTGGCGTATTTCAGCATATCGGTTGCCGTACATTTCCAATGAAAATGTATGACGAGCGATATGCTGAAGTAGGCCAAGCCAAATAACGCTTGAGCTTTTATAGCTAGGTCTGTTGGCCCCATTATTCGAAAAAGTTTTTTTAAAGCACCCACAGAGGATATAAATAAACATTGGTAAGACACGTGTAACAATGGTAGATGTAAATTAATTATGATCTACGCATTTGACTTTGAGTCTGAAGTTTGCGGGTTAGATTCCCATTTATAAAAATGTAAGAGTTATTAAAAAAAATATATTTGGGTGGTACCAATATTAATCTTTTAACTTCAGGAATATTTCATCATTTGTTGTCTTATCGGTATCCATAACTTTGCTTTTAATTCTCAATATCAATGGCCTTTCTGGGGCCTAGGAGTCCAACGGTATTTGTAAATCGGCGTCATGAGCTTTCTTTCAAATCGTGTTGATTACATTTCTTTTTCACACCAACGAACTTTTTTATAGATTTGTTTTCTGCTGAAAAACCGGAAGAGAGTTGTGTTGATCGTGTTGATTACATTTACACAAATCGTGTTGATCACACTTCTTTTTCGCACCAACGAACTTTTTTATAAATTTGTTTTCTGCTGAAAAACCGGAAGACAGTTGTGTTGATCGTGTTGATTACATTTACACAAATCGTGTTGATCACACTTCTTTTTCGCACCACCGAACTTTTTTATAAATTTGTTTTCTGCTGAAAAACCGGAAGACAGTTGTGTTGATCGTGTTGATTACATTTACACAAATCGTGTTGATCACACTTCTTTTTCGCACCAACGAACTTTTTTATAAATTTGTTTTCTGCTGAAAAACCGGAAGACAGTTGTGTTGATCGTGTTGATTACATTTACACAAATCGTGTTGATCACACTTCTTTTTCGCACCACCGAACTTTTTTATAAATTTGTTTTCTGCTGAAAAACCGGAAGACAGTTGTGTTGATCGTGTTGATTACATTTACACAAATCGTGTTGATCACACTTCTTTTTCGCACCACCGAACTTTTTTATAAATTTGTTTTCTGCTGAAAAACCGGAAGACAGTTGTGTTGATCGTGTTGATTACATTTACACAAATCGTGTTGATCACATTTCTTTTTCACACCAACGAACTTTTTTATAAATTTGTTTTCTGCTGAAAAACCGGAAGACAGTTTAAATTTTGGTCTCTAGTTGAATGTTTATTTAGTTTTAACCACTTTTATTGTTTAGATAAACAATGCTCACCTCATCGGGTTTATTTTAAAATAAATTACAAAAATAGACTTACAATGTAGTTTGCGAAGGAATTTGGGTGGGGGGGGGGGGGGTTGTAATTTTTTTATTTTTTATTTTTGGAATAATAAGTTAATGAGTAAAACCTCAAATTCTAATATTTAATCATTGAAGACAATATTAAGTCGTTCCAAACGAAAATTCGAAACAGAAAATTCAAAACAATCAGATGGCCTGAGGAAAATAATTTTCCTCAGGATCTATGTCTAAGAACTACCAAAACTTATCCTAAAATAGTCCCCCTCAGAACAGGATCTCTCAGTCAGGAGGGACTACGAAAATAGTCTACATCTATTTTATATTTATATTTAACATTGTATCTTCTATAAGAGAAAAAATAAAATATACTAACTAAAAATAAATAATTTAAAATAAGTACGAACATTTTCTAACTTTTTCTGATTATTTCTATTTTGAATTTTGGTTTGAAAGTCGCAAGTATTTTCTTCGATGATTAGTAATTTAATTAAATAAATTAGTAATTTGTTAATTTCAATGATTCCCGAATTATTGTTTCCGTACAATTATCATTATTCAATTATTTAATTGTTGATATGAAAATTTACATGGGAATTGACGAAACAGAGTTGTTAACTGGTCGTTAATACGAAAATAAATGCGCTGTTTAGACGGTCAAGCGTTGTTTAGTCTTAGTACGTAAAACATAAATACAACACGCAATATAATATTACGTTGGCACGAAAAATAATAATAGTACTATATATTATGATCTGCACCAATATCAGTCGGGCAGTCAAGGCAGTTGGAACGGTGCCAATCGTAGGACATGCTGGTCGTAGGATGACCAACAAGCATCATCGATTTACCAATTCTTAGTATCAAACTTGTTTTGCCAGAAAAAACCCAAAATTTTAATTCTATATTTGTAATATCTCTTTTTTCTCTGTAGAGACATTCGTTATCTGTATGTATCTACTCTGACTAGCATTCTCCAGTACTACAGGATGCTTATTTAAAGACTTAGGTTATTTAAATCACAAAATACTATTTTTTGACTTATTGTAATTTATAATTGACTGACTGAATGACTCCGCACATCTACCCATAAATAAACCAATAACCATCTACCTTCCTTACGGTTTCCTTAGGCACAACTTGGTAATGGCTGAATCAGACGGTTCACTAATCGTTCATTTCTGTATTTCATTCGGCCTATTTTACTCGGAATGACACGTCTGAACATGAAATAAAAGTGCCGAATACTGCCGAATGAAATCTTCAAGTGAACCGATCCAACAATGTTGGATATTTTCATTCGGCATCCTTCACTCGCGCGCGAAAGAGAGCAAAGTGAAACGTCTGAACCCGGAGTGAACTCTCTATCAGTCCGTTTCGCGTCCTGTACTGGAAGGACGCTATCACGTCGTACGCAAGACGTCAAAATGGTATTCGTTCGGCTAATGTGTTTGCTTTTGTGAACACGTCTCATAGAAATTGTTGGGTCTCCCTTATTATCGATGTGTTATATATATTTTTAAATATATATGTAAGATTATTAATTTGTAGGTAAATGTTCGTAATAAAAAAAGTAAAATCAAATTGTGTTATTATGTCATAAAAAATAAAAAGGTTTATAACACGAAACAATACTGTTTTTTTTATTAAATTGTGTCAACAAAATTGCGTAAAAATCGATGCATCTGACATGTTTTTCCTTTAAATTCGAGGCCGGACCGCGCTGGAAATCAAACGAATTCCAGCGCGCCTGACCTCGCTCAGTGACGCTGTGGTGGGAATGGACGAGTGAACGCTTATTTCTATAGCGCCGTCTGAACATGGAATGAAACGAAGATGGAACATTCGGCCGAAAAAACATGGCGTAAACCTTCACTCGAGTGAACTGTCTGATTCCGTCATAACGAGACCATGTGACCCGAAGAGCCCATAAACAACTACAGTAATGTGGGAACTAATGATTGATATGATAAATTGCAATATTGAAAAATACAGAACGTAGCGTAACAATTTAGCGTAGGTCCTACTAATTTCTTTTTACCAATTAAATGGCTCTTAAGGAAAATAGCATTGCGAGTTGAAAAGGGCTGCGTGGACCTGAAATTACACACAGAAAAGTTTGTTCAAATTTCACGACGAAAGAATTGTGAGCCATTTGAGAAATTTTCACTGCATCAGCTCATAGATTTTCTAATATTTAGATGGTCGATCATTTCAAAATTCTAATTTCGGTTGTCTGTGCGTCCTGCATAACTTAAAATCGATGATCTCAAATAAACTTTTTATTATGCGTTATTTCAAAATTGCAACTGCTCCTGTCGTCCAAAATACAAAAAAGTGAGAAAATGCCTCACCCACCTATATATAATATTTTTAATAGAACTTTTGTTTAACTGTCATTTTTATAATTGGAACTAATTTGTCAAGGTGCAGTTGAAGCAGTCCGTTTTGGGCGCCGACTTGCCAAGGACTTGTAATACGCTGATAATACATAACACCTAATGCAGCGTCCTTGAGGCGCCGTTTGGCTCAGGGTCGGCCCTAATTCAAACTATCCCGTGATTTTTCACGGGTCTGCGCTAGTTACTAATAATAATAATAAAAAAATAAATATTAATATATACTTTCTATATTTTCCAAATTCACCATCATCTACTACAGAGGTTCCCAAAGTAGGTGTCGCGGTCCCCTGGGGTGCCGCGGAGAGAGATCAGGGGTGCCGCGAGGCTCCCCTGATCTCTCTACTAAAAATCAAAATTGACATAAAAAAATCAAACTGTAGAGAAGAAGCTTTTGGTCGTGAAAATCTAAAAACGTATGCAGAGAAGATTTCATCACTCAGGAAAAAACTACAATTGTTGATTAGGAGGCAAATTAGGAGGCAAAGATTGCTTTCGCAAGCTACGCAAGAAGGAGAAAATCTAATTGACCTCTCGAGCGACAAAAGTCTAAAAACAAAATAAGCTTGTTCGAATTTGACAGAGTTTTGGGTATCAATGAGTATCCGATTCAAAGTGCAAAAGCTGTGGTCCTCATTCCCTTTGCGACTTCATATCTGTACGAAGCTGGATTTTCAGCGGTTGCTGTTATAAAGATCAAATATCGCTCGAAAACAATTGTGGAAAAAGAAATGAAAAGCTGTATCAAGCCTTATTCCCCGATTCGAAAAATTGTGCAGTGATCAGCAGGCTCACCCGTCGCACTAAGCACACACTTCAAGAGTATGTGGAAGGTTTTTGTAATTTTATTTTCATTTTCTTTGTATTTTCACCTACGTTTTCCTACCAAAGTACAAGTTTCCTACAACTACATTTAATGTACTTGTTCATTTTAAATACGAGTTGTATTGGTTTCTTACTGGTTTCTTCTTCATAGTCGTACAAATATGAAATATAACTCCCACAGGTAGATATTATATGACTAGGGTGCCGTGAGAAAAATCAAATTGTCTAAGTGTGCCGCTACTTGGCAAAGTTTGGGAACCCCTGGTAGGTGGAGTTAAAATCCCGCAAAATTTTCTCCAATGACGAAATTTGCCTTTTTAATAATTTTATTATGAATTATGACGCGTAAAAACACATGTTTGCTTAGAAAAGCTCCAGAAAACCATTTTTCTTAAAAATGGTTTTCCTACGTAAAAAACCAGATAAATTTAGTTTTTCACAAATAAATTCGACAGATGTTTCCTCTTCCTACCACAAGAAACAAATATCAGAGATTTGTAAGCAGCGAATTTGAAATACACATGCTGAAACCATAAAAAGATCAACAATTCGAATTGTAAACACTTTACACATCATACTTTGAGTAAAAACCAAAGTTTTCCACTTAATCCTCCATAATTTTACAAAAAAAACTTCTTTTATTTTTAGTTTTTTTTTTGTAGTGACTATGGCATCCCCAATTGGGGTATGTTGTGAGGCTGAAGGTAAGTGGGGCAGGGAAGGAGATGGGGAAGAGGAAGATGAGGAAGTACCTGGCTATTCAGATCTAGTCACTAAACACGGCTAAAGCCATTTGGAGCAACGTTTCAATTCTGAATGGTGGTCTTACACCAGGGCGATACTGGGAGTATCTTCCACTCTGGAACGTGCCGCAAATATAGTATATATTATTTTAATTAATTAATTGTGAAATAACACAAATTAATCAAATAAAATTTATTTGCGCACGCCGGGTTCGAACGCGCGACCTTCGGAATGGGAGTCCAAAGACTTGCCTCTGGACTACTGTACCGGCCGTCAGTAACCGGCCGACTAACTGACATTTGAGATACTTTTTGAATTGAGAGAAAGTGGGCTATAATTGGCTTTTATTCCACAACATTATATCACTCGAGTAGTTACTTTCTCATGTTCTCTTTGCACCTCCATCTCCAATATCCCTATATCATGTTTGGGTCTTTCGACCTGCCAACACTACATGTTTAATTTTGAATTTATTTATTGTGAAAATCAGTGAATCCAATTACATTTCACTATTTACAAATAATAACATACATATATTTAATTGCATAGGTAGATTAACTAAATCAGTTGAGATGTATCTTGATGTCACAAATGAAAATTGTCTAACTCAAAAAGGTAGTGCAGTCGTTCTTCCCAAAGGCATAATCATTGGTACGTTGGTCCCGCCTTTTAGAAGTATAAAAAATTGGTGGAAGTTATTGGGGACATAAAGTGTTATCCGTTACAGAAAATCAGGATTGTGAATGTGCCCATTTATCAGCTTGCGTGCTACTAACGCCATTGAAATTTTTCTCCTAACATCTAGATCAGGCCGGCCAACCCATATTGCACGACGGGCTGCATTGACGACCTGAAATTTTCCAAGGGTTAAATAATTACAAATTTTTTCTTTCATATGTATACACACTACTGGGGAATGAATTTTGATATTCTGTAACTCGCAAATCGCCAATCACGGAAACGAGAATGGTTTTTCTCCACTGTCAGTGTGTGACTATTTACATTAAACTTTTGTGAATAGTTACAGTTGGAACAAGAGAGTGGTTGCCTCCACTGTGAGTCAGTTTGTGACTATGTAAATTGGACCTTTGTGAAAGTCCTTAAACTTTGTGAAAGACTTAGTTACTGTCTGAAAAAGAAAATGGTTTTTATCCACCGTGAGTCAGAATGTGAGGATTTAAATTAGACTTTTGTAACATGAAAAGTTAGGGTTGAAATAAGAGAGTGGTTTTTCTCCACCGTGAGTTAGCACGTGCCTTTTAAACTGGACTAAAATATGAATAGCCACAGTCGGAACACGAGAATGGTTTTCTCCATTGCGAGTCATTATGTGATTATTTAAATTAGACTTTAGTGAACATGCACAGTTACATTGCATGTAATTATAGGAAAAGCCAGTGCGTAAACGCACGTAAGGGCGTCGCGGGTTTGCGAGCACTGCTCTGTACGGCCTAGTACTAGCATTCCAGCGAGAAAATCCGAGGAATAAAACAAAGGGTAGTATCCAAACTCTCACATGTAAAGGTATCGCGTTTCTTCTTCTTCTCGTGTCCTGTCCGTTCAACGGACGTTGGCTATCATGTTGGCTATGCGGACTTTGTTTACTGCGGCCCGGAACAGCTCTACAGTAGACTGGCCAAACCAAACTGTCTCAAGTTTTTCAGCTATTATGTCCCCCTTCTTCCAGGGCCCCGTCTTCTGGCAATATTTATGTCGTAATTGATTGTTCGTAAATCGTGGTCACAGCAAAGACAAGACATTATTCTGACACAATGCAATTAGGGGGATTTATTTACTAAGCTGTTAATACATATTAATAGACCGCATCTATCTAGAATTCTGCAAGAACGTGTATCGGGAAAAATCGATTATTGACACTATGCCTACAACATCATTAGGCCGTTATTTTTAAGTAACAAAGGCTATAAACCTCCTTTAAATATTTACTGAATCATTTTAATTGGATCAACCCCATAAATTTGTCAGTTTTTTTTTATAGTTTTGGGCTGGTATTGTTTTCAAGTGTTAGTCATTTTCGCCTCATTTTCATTTTCCCTTTGCCTTTGTAATGATATAATTGTACGCCAGAGAGCTGGTCGTTTGCCCTAGAGTACGGGTATAATATCCCTAGAAGATCATCAATCGATGTGGATATTTTTTCGAAACAATTTATTTTCATCTTCACTCGAATCTCTTACTGGTATCTTTCGTTGAAAGCTCTTGTTGGTAAATTTCGGCTGTTTTATAATAGACAGTGAGTAATATAATACTTAAGTGAGAGACTGAACACCTGCGGCTTAACGAAAATAATCTGACATATTGCAGCTGTAAAAAAACATGCAAAAATCCTAAGTAATCGATAGTTACCTAGTATCTAGTAATATACTAGGACCTGACTTCTTAGGACTGACAAAAATTTTCGATTACAGAGCAATATGTCTTATTTGCGCTCTGTGTTTTGGTATTCATGTACGCAATGAAGACATTACAAACAACTTTTTTCGAGTAGGAAGATGAAAAGTTCTTTTATAATCTTTTCATAATAATATTAAATTCTCAGTGTTTTGAAATGCTGTTTCAACTGTAATGTTCAGCCGTTATGTTCCATTTCAAATATGACGTGGTGCTGTAAAAAAACGCACATGCTTCCCAGTTGCTGACCTAGGTAGTCTAGGTACACGTTAGTCGTGATGTGTAGTTCTTGGGGCTTACGTGGAGACAGCTCCCACGCCTTGTGACGGCACCGGCACTCTATACTGTACACGGCTACTCTGACCGACCAACCTTTACCTTGTGATGATTTAAATTAGACACCAATGCCAACCAGGCCCGTTTGGCTGTCGTAGATAGCCGTAACGTCACCGTTATCCCCAGAAAAAAAACGCCGCCCGTGCAATAATAATAATTATCGGTCCCTACTTCGCGCGGTTTTTCTTTCAAACAGTTTATGTTATCCCGCCATTTAGACGGCGTGCAGTTCGGTCGACGAGTTAAAATAGAGGTTTAATCGAGTGTCGCCGTGATAATGATTCAGCGAACAGTTTTGAAGTTCATAACCTACTTGCAGAGGAAACGCGGGAAAAGTGGCGGCTGTCAACACAGTGCTTCCGGCGGGAAGGAGAACGCGGAACCACGTGGACAGGAGACTATCACCAAGCGACAACTAGATGAACCTCGTTTCAAAGATAGTAACGGCGCGGGCTTGGAAAACAGGGAAAAGCCAACAACACTCCGAGGCGATGAAAATGAATTATCAACAGACTTGGCGTACGATATCAAAAATTCGGAGATTATGGGAAGGTAAGAATGTTTTGTTATTCTTGATTTTTAGATTATGTGTGCAACAGATCTCTTAAAAAATAATCGCTTTTAGTCTAGATTTGTTTGTACATTTTGTTTTTTAAATACACTTATTTGAAATTCAGATTTTGTTTTCGTGAATGATTGGATGAATTAATGCAAATCTTTGAAGTGGAAATGTAACAACTTCTTGGCAGATAGACACATTTTCGATGACAATGCATTTTATCAACTTTTGGTGACACCCACGCATACACACACGCACACACACGCGCATTCCTCTGAAATTGGATGAAATGATGGCGCTACTAAGTCGTGCCGTTAGATGCTTAGGACCGTGGTGGAAACTCGAAATTGTTTCACTACATAATAAAAATAGATGTATTATAAGAAAAAAACTTTGTTTTTACGGGTTGATTTTTAACTTATCAATTTTCAGGAAACATGTTTCAGGAAATTTTCATGATTATCCTGTTTTACTGTTTCTTAAACATTCTCATTTCCGCGATAATTTTAATTATTTGAGTAAAGGAGACACATTATCTTCTCACGTCGTAATTTTTTATTGTTTCTTGAAAATGAAAACACAGTCGAAGTATTTAAAAGGTGGAAGGAACTTTTATCGTTTTCTTAAAAACTTGCTGAGATATTTATGTAAGTTTACTCAATTGTTGACCAGGAGAAATATTTTACCGTTAGATAAAATATATTTATTTTGGTAACTTTAATAAATGTTTCATCTTATTGCCAAACCAACCAGTTGTGTCTTGTTTATTCACTAAAGTAATAATCGTTAAATATTTTTATGATGCGGATTTAAAGCTAATATTAACTTATTTTTAAATGTTTTTTTTTCAAATATTATGTGTGATTATTTTTTAACACCATTTTCAAAACCTAGTTATTAAACAAAAAACCTTTAATCGTATTATTTCAAAGTTAGTTTAAATACTCGTATAAACATAATTTGAAATACAAGATCGACAAAAATTACATGAATTAAATATGTCCCAATGGCCGAGCGGTTTAAGATGTTATCGCTGTAAGACATATCCTGGGTTCAGTTCCCAGTTCAGATTGTTACCTTTTAATTTTATATGTCTTGTTCTCTTTCATGTTTCGTTTAGATGTATTGGTATTATCTTCTTCTGCAATGAGTAATATTACATTTATGAGTATAATTTTCAAAAGTTATTATAATAAAATTGAATATTCACTCTAGATTAGCAGAAAAAAATAACATTTCCACATAAATAAAAATCAGATATGCACATCCAAAACACTATCTAGGTAACGAAAAAAATAATTAATTAAAAAAAATAGCAGCCAAAAAATATGGGAAAAAAAGTTGATAATAATATTTTAAATTTTGAATTTGAAATACGAGATCTACGAAAATGACATAAATTAAACAGACCCAATGGCCGAGTGGTTTAAGGCATTGTCCCGGTAAGATAGAGATCCTAGTTTCGATTTCCAGTTGCGACCGTAACCTTTTATATTTTCTGTATCTTGTTCTCTTTCATGTTTCGTTTATATTATTAGTATTAACTTCTTCTCCAACGGTTAAGAATATTTAGCTTAACCCACGTAGTGCATTTTCTTATTTTCTCAACATAACGATTAAAATTATACATGTTTAGGAAATAAATAAGGTTTTGTTTAATATTATTCTGTGAACACGATAACTTTTTTTTTTCACGTGGTGTACACGAAGTTATTATTTATTATGTTTCACTTATTAAATTGTTCCTAACCTCACTAACTTAATAATTCAACACGAACCTCAATCAGTTAGTTGCAAGCAAATAAAATTAACGGTAAAAATAATTCTATAATGCTTCCTATGTACTAATAGAAGGAGAAATGATTGGTGACAGTCCACAAATTACATGTTATGTATATAGTTTTATAAATTAGTTTTTATTACTGCTTTGAAATCGAAATTATAAATTTAACATGCACACTACTGTACAAAAATAAAGAAGAGGGTTATCAAATATAAAGAAATGATATAATCTTGTGTACAATAAATAACAACAAGAAAAAATAACAATACACAAAGACTAATAGTTACCCACCTAATTTAAAAATAGGTATGTAGTTTGGTAATAAAGGAAGCCTATATGTATGTGGTTCGATAATAAAGGAAGTCTAGTTATGTAGTTTGATGATAATGGATGTTTAAGTATGTAGTTTGGTAATAAAGGAAGTCTGTAGGTAGGTAGGTATGTAGTTTGGTAATAAAGGAAGTCTATGGGTATGTAGTTCGATAGTAAAGGACGTCTAGTTATGATGTTTGGGTATGCAGTTTGGTAATAAAGGAAGTCTGTAGGTAGGTCGGTATATAGTTTGGTAATAAAGGAAGTCTATATGTATGTAGTTCGATAATAAAGGAAGTCTAGTTATGTAGTTTGGTGGTAATGGATGTTTGGGTATGTAGTTTGGTAATAAAGGAAGTCTGTAGGTAGGTAGGTATGTAGTTTGGTAATAAAGGAAGTCTATATGTATGTAGTTCGATAATAAAGGAAGTCTAGTTATGTGGTTTGGTGGTAATGGATGTTTGGGTATGTATTTTGGTAATAAAGGAAGTCTGTAGGTATGTAGTTCGATAATAAAGGAAGTCTAGTTATGTAGTTTGGTGATAATTGATGTTTGGGTATGTAGTTTGGTAATAAAGGAAGTGTATAGATATGTAGTTTGGTAATAAAGGAAGTCTGTAGGTATGTAGTTCGATAATAAAGGAAGTCTAGTTATGTAGTTTGGTGATAATGGATGTTTGGGTATGTAGTTTGGTAATAAAGGAAGTCTATAGGTATGTAGTTTGGTAATAAAGGAAGTCAAGTTACGTAGTTTGGTGATAATGGAAGTTTAGGTGTGTTGTTTGGTAATAAAGGGAGTCGTACGTATAGGTACGTAGTTTGATGATAATGGAAGTTTATTGATTTAATTGGTAATAAAGGAAGTCTAGTTATTATAGTGTGGTGAGAATGGAATTCTAGGAATATCGTTTGATGATGATGAAACTATATATAAATGTGTAGTTTGGTGATTATTTGTGAAGACCGATGCAGTGATGCGGATTTATGTTCCCAGATACCTAGTGGCGTCTCGGGACCTGCTCCCCGGGGACCTCATCATCCGAGCAGACCCTCTGGTGGTGGGGCCTTGCGCGGGTTGTGACATCATCTGCCTGGGCTGCTATCATCCCATCGTCACTGAGGACATCTATAGGTAAATACCCTGAAATCTCTCCATCTTTCTATTGATGACGCATTACCGAGAGATTACAAGAAGCTCTTGGCGGCAGGAAAATAACGTATATAAAAATATATATTTTTTAAAGAGTTGTTTAAAGAATTGTTTTCGTTTCTACATTCTTAAAGTTTCTTGATACGTTTTTTTTTTTCATAATAAAATATTTCAGAAATATCTTCTACTAAAAATACAGCATTGTTTAAATATTTTGATTTTTGCATAAACCTCTAAATAATTTAAATATATTTATATTTTTAATTATGGCAACAGTTTAAATGCAAAGAATAATTGCACAGCCGACGTTGAAAGTAGAAATTTGTTGAATTATCTGTGCATTTCTTTTTTATTAGTAGGTAGGTACCTACCACATAAAGCGAGTAGGGTACCACATAAAAAACTTAATCAATGGACACTGTCAAGTAAAATTTAAGTCTAAATTGAATTTTTTTAAAGAGTTGTTTCTTTGTGCATCCGTACATTTCTAATGAAAAATATTTTTTTACTAATTTCCGCTTATATTTTTAATAAAGAAATTAACAAGCTTATTTTAATTGTACTAGTTTTATTTTAATTGTGGAATCGGTAGAAAAGCTTCAGTTTATCCAAAGCATATTTTTTGTATTTATAATGTAAACTGTATTCGTAGTAAAGATTAATCTAAAATAGTGATTTAGCTTTATCGCATTGGAAAAAATTCTGAGTATCCAATAGCTGAAAGCTCCCCAGACCATTCCTCTTAAGAAATTCCTCTACCATTGTATATACATTTCAGTATTCCTATTAATTGCCCAATAGTAACTGATGAAGCACCATATATCATCTAGTTTCGCTTGTTTACTGTTTATTCTGATTCCATTGGAAGCTTTAAACGATGATGGATTGATTTATGTATCTAATCATTTAATAAGGATTATTTTCAGTGTACGCACTAACTACCAAATTCTTATCTAACTAATACGATACATTTATTATTCAGATTCAATCGAAGATATAAGCTATAGATCGCAACAAAATCGAAAATACAGCTCTGCTGATATGTACCTAAATTTTCCTAAATAGTGCTTTCACACAAACGAAGTATTGAATTCCGCAAGTCTAAACTTAAACATATTTTTATATTATATTTTTATATATATAAATATATTTTTATCTCGATTTTTTAAATTTAATTTCTTCTGGTGTGCTAGCATCCTAGCATGGTCGATCGATATGAAGTTACCGACCGATTGTCGGTAACTTCTCATCGTTCCCTAGGACAACTGCAGGTCGCTGACGTACAAACGACAGTTTATATCGAATATATTAAGGACATTTAGTCATTATTCATTATGAACCTGTCACCTATTCGTTTGC
The DNA here is from genome assembly GCA_951813805.1 of Limnephilus auricula. Taxonomy (NCBI): domain Eukaryota; kingdom Metazoa; phylum Arthropoda; class Insecta; order Trichoptera; family Limnephilidae; genus Limnephilus; species Limnephilus auricula. The sequence goes on along the minus strand of OX638388.1, from coordinate 10,118,024 downwards.
GATCTGCAGTTGTCCTAGAGAACGATGAGAAGTTACCGACAATCGGTCGGACCATATTAATGGACCATAATAACCTAATAACTTATAACTTGGATTGAACATTTTTTTGCTGAAATGGCCGCAGGTGTTGTTACACTTGGTTAATTTCCTTGTTCTACCGGTATTACTACACATTGATCAAACAAAATACCGCAATATTCGAGGAAATAAAATTTGTTTTAAACCGATATAACCCATTTTGTAATTGGACTCCATAAACCGAAGTCAAAGTTAGTGTTGGGCCATTTAGTGATATTTTATGTGTAAAAAATGTACATATTTTATTACATTCCAAAAAAAAATATTTTCGCTTTGGTAATCATTACAAAAAAAACCATTTTGCGCACCTCCAGTGCCAAATAGTAAGCTTCCTTTTGATAAAATATTCTTCCATGCAAAATACATTAGAAGATTTTCCCATCTTGCATCACATACACATATATTACTTATATATTTATATGTTTTATAGATATACGAATAGTTGGGATCCTTACAAAGACATTGGTGTACAATTATCGTATAAAAATATTTGACAGCAACGCCTTTCCAGGCATTCAAGTAAGACCGGCATAAACAGTAGAAATATCCTTCCCGATCAAAGTGTGTTAAAATGTAAGTAGCGCCATTGATCCCTTTGGCTCCCGTGCATAGTCGGGAAACACGCCGAACGCGCGCCCAACATTTGTACACGATTGATATTTGTCATGCGAGAACGGGTCGATTCTACGACTCGTTCATGAGTTCATTAGCGGCTGTGGAACGTTTTGCCAAACTCTGTGTTTTCCTCCTTCCTTTCCTCAAATTACCCTACACACAGTATCCTCAAAAATTAAATAATTCCTGAGGAAATTATTTAATAAAATACATTGAATATATTTGATAAAATGCAATCGCATTATATTTAAAACAAAAATTACATTAATAAATAAAATGCTACAATTCTTCAACAAAAGTGATTTACTGAGAATTTCTTTGTTCCATTTTTCTTTCGTGACATTAAGTATATATTTTTTTTTAATTTCTCGATTTTTTATTATATTTTTTGTCGATATTTTTCCATTTTTTGAACATTTACTAACATTATATTTAGCTTATAATTTGAGACCTTTCGACTATTCTGTGTAAGTAAGATTTAAATAATCGTTAACTTTTCATTGTATTACATAAAATCTACTTGAGATTGTCATCCGTGAACCAAATTAATATCGTGAACTGAATCCTAAAATAAACATTTGCTAACTCAAAGCATGTTCACCAGGGTGGGCCGTCAATGTACATATATTGTATGTGGGATTTTTTTTAAACATGGTTCTCTCAGAAGCTCAGGCATCTCAAAAGTTGCTTATAACTATTTAAATAACGTAAATAAAAAAAAATTATGATTCTACGAGAAATTTGACAATGTGAGAGATTTTACGCAAATTGAATTAATTATTAGATTAGTGAGTACACAGCATGCGTTGCAATGCCACTCAAAGAAAAAAGTGTTAGATTTTCAGCACATATACATATAGCTGTTCGTGTAAAAGCATGGATTTATTAATTTACCCCCTGCTTTCCCACGCGTCCCCATTCCCGCCCCGTTCTTCTTCCTCTCCCGCATTCTCCTTCTACCTTCACCGTCTACTCCTCCCTCCCGCATCACACCAACCCTCCTACGTAACTATTGCCCCACCCGATTCTCCTTCCCCTCTCCTTCCCTCCCTCCACTAAACTACATGAAATATACACATTTCGCATATATACAACAACTCACGCTTAACCTATTGTAATTTTTTTGTATATTTTATTATTATTATTTATTAACCAAAAATAGATTTTAAGTACATATTTTTAGGTATATGCCACCTCACTAGGCTGAGCCTGTTCCGAGGTGGCAGTAATTTAATATGTTTTATATCATTTTCTTAAAAGAAAGAATAAAATTAATTATTAATTAATTAATATAGACTCCACGCTTTTCTACTTCAGTGACAATCAATGGGTATCTCAAAGGGTTTTCACGGTTCCGCTCAAAATCGTAGATAGGTACTCAAAAAGCATAAAAACTAAAACTACGGGCGGACTGTTGACTATATATAATGTTATATAAATACATTTTATGTTATAGAGTGTAGTTTGGTCTGTATACGATAGTTGAACTTGGGATAGTCAAAGAAATCAAAATTATTAAACTTATTTTTATTTTTGGTTTCTGAGGACATAATTTGGCTTCGAATGTTTTAATGTGTTCAGTGTTCGAAAGCTCGACTTTTGCGGCCCAAGTTTCCAAATTCGATTATCTTCGACGGCCCACCCTAATTTTCGCACTTCACGGCGTAAGAAATCTGTCCATAGAAACCATTACAAATTTCCGAACACCATCTGTATACTATGAAACCCGGCGACGAAACATATTTATTTATTTTAAGAATCAATACACCAAATTATGTCTGGGTAAACCTAAACATTTACTACTAGTACATCGCGTCCAAAAAAGTGTGTTTCTAATTTTTTTTCTTTTAAATCAAAACCAAAATTTCCTCTGAAATCATAAGATTTTCAAGTAGGTTTTAAAATCTATATATCTATCTGCTTATTGAAAAAAAAACGATGATTGAAAAGGGAATATTTACTGAACCGGTCATCAAAACGGTCAAAAATCATCTTAAACCGGAACCGGAACGTAACAAATAAATTTACAGAAAACGAAAAAGCTCGTGCAGTCCGGTTAATAAAAGACTAAGATAATTAATTTTGCGTTATTACAAAAAATTGTACAAATATATGAGTTATTATTTTTATTGCACACGTATTTTCGTGGAAACTTGACTTTTTACATGAATAACCCACAAAAGTCCCAACGGTTTCAGTCTGGAGAGTCTTTCAGCCAGTGAGACTATGGCATCCCCAATTGGGGTATGTTGTGGGGCTGAAGGTTGTGGGGAGGGAAGGGACATGGGGAAGAACTTGGCTATTCATATCTAGTCACAAAACATGGCTAACGCTATTTCAAGCAACGTTTTAATTCTGAATAGTGGTCTAACACCAAGGACGATACTGAGAGAACCTTCCACTCCCTGTTAGGAATTATTATCGATGGAATATGATTTAAATTTAAAAATTCCTCTTTTTCGAACTTTCCAATAGGTACTAGTATTAAATTTACTTAATATATATATATATACTACTATGGATACTAAAAGATCGTTAAAGACCAGAATATATTATTTTATGGCTTTGAGCTCAGGATAAAAATAATCCAACGCTATGGTTACGAATAAAGATCCCACATGGTAAATAATTTAAAATAGACAGTTATGTATGAGGAACGGCGACCTTTTTAATTCAAATCTTAAATTTGGATTTTGGACCCAAAATATTTCACAAAACTACTACATTTAAAATGCAAAAGTGTTGTAAAAATCTAGTACGGATATTTGCTACTTTATTTATTTGTGTTTCAAATTTTAAAATAATGTCTATTGTCGAAATCGATTTTCTACGATTGTCGAGGCATTTTTGGAATTTACTTGTAAGTAAATGATAAATCTTTAAAAAACAACTTTAGCCCTTCCTAGAAAGAAATCATAAAGAAATATAAAATTATTTTAAAAGCTTTTTTAAGGGCTTAAATTCAAATTACAAACGACCTATTTACTTTGGAACATGTAAAGTCATTGGTAATGAAATTTAAAACTTCGAGACAGAAAACGCATTTTTTACAATGGCTTGGTTTTTTTTTTTTAATTTATTTATATAGTGTGTTTAATATTTTTGAATTACCGTTAACTTACAAAAAATTGTTAAAGTTACCTCTAGAATCAAAATAAATCGATGTTTTTAATTGCCTATGTTTTGTAATTTCAACTAAAAATAAATAAAAGAGCAAAAATGTCTGAGCAAAAAAAAAAAATAAAAAAAATAATATATATATCTGTACTAAAAAATAACAAATATCTGAATAAAAAAGAGTGTTTCAGTTTCGTCACGTATTTTGGCCTAAAATCCAAATTTAAGTTTTGCATGAAAAAGGTCGCGCAGCCGTTCGTCTTACTACCAGCTTTACTAAAAGCTCTACAGAACGTTCTTCTGTTTCAGGATTTACGGCACTCTAAACTCATTAAAAATATTTTTAGGCATTCTGTTTGTGATCTGCTTAAAATGTCAAAATCAACAGCTGTTCAAATCATGGTTTAAAGTAAGCTCGTTAAAGTTTGGTTTTCGTTATTTAACACTGTTTTTATAAAATTAAATTGTTGTTATTGATGTGAACAATAACAACATACACTAGTGGACTTAAATGTGGTCACTTTTCGAAATTTCTTGTAGCTTGGTGTTTGACTTATGAGAAAAACAATTTATTTTGTTATGCAACTCTTCTATAAGTATTTTTATCGTGTTCCTTATGCAATATTTATTAATAAACATGCCATTTGATATGCCAGATGGTAATTAAAAATTCTTATTACTATTTATAAGAAATTGAAGCAAGCACATAATTATTGTATTTTCAAAAGTGAAACATTCAAATTTCGTTTTTTCGTACAATAAGTGGGTTTTAAACCATCGATTTATAAATATCACCATTGATTTGGTAATATTTTTAAATACTTAGGTACATTAATTATCATCAACATCTTTTTGTTTTTATCAAAAGATTTCATTTTCTATATTTGTAGATCGCGCTTTCATAGATTTTCTATGTATTTCATAGATCGCGCTTTCAATTATTTAAGGAAAAAAACGCTTTTTACAAGATACGTTTTAAAATATTAAGTCAATTAAAAAAACTCCAGTCTTTTTAAGATAGGCTAAAAAATACAATATTGGATTGAATCACCAATGCAATATCGTATTTGTTAGCCTTTCTTGAAAGATCGGAGTTTTTTAATGGACAAAACTATTTTTTCATGTTCATATTGCTTGTGTAGGTACTTGTGCGAACAATTATTTTTTCTTAATATTTCAAAGCATAACTTGTAAAAAGCGTTTATAAATCAAACTATTATCTACGAAATAGTAGAATATGAATTTTTTGACAATCAATTTACATTCACTTCGTCCATTCAATTCTAGTATTGGCTATTCAGGTCTGGTCACCTAAGCAAGGGGTTCCCGTGTTTAAGGGGTTAGGTTTATCTAGGTCTTGGCGACGAATGCGTTAGCCTACCTACTGCATGGCGGGCCGAATCGGGAGGGACTGGTTGTGGGAGTCCTAATCTAGACCTCTTCAATCGGACTCTCTCCATCCATCGCCTGGCACCGCGATGGGAGGGATGGATTTATATCTCCGTCACTCCTAGATATATTGACATCTAGATTCCTACCCGTCCCTCGTACCTTTTTCCTTACCTAAGCTTCCTCTCTCCCATTTCACAAAAAAAAAAAAACCTCCACACAGCACCCCCAAAGATGACATAGGGGATTTGTTTTCCTTAGGGCGGTATGTATTAAAAAAAAAAAAAAAAACAAAAAAATACAAAAGAATATTTTACAGGTGTACTCGTTGCAAATGGCCACTCTGCGGACCAGCCTGTCCTGGTCTGCACCAGTCCCTGGGACACTCTGTCCAGGAGTGCACCATCCTGGAGGAGCACAGCTGCCCCGACCAGGGGGATATCAAGGACCTGTACCACGCCATAGTTCCTCTTAGGTATGCCATATAAACAACATACATGTATGTACATTGTGCTTACTTCTACGGATCGGCTCTAAAAACCTTCTGCATCTTTAGGAATTCTATTTTACCTCCAGTATACCTATAGTTCCTTATAACTGAGGTTTGCCTCAATATTATCTAGTTACCTAAGCACAGACCCCCAATAATCCTTCGTCCTCGAGGTGTATAGAATCTTAGTTTAGAGAATCCCCTTTGGTTGTCGGCTTTCTTTCATTTTTGCTAGATCGCCAAATGAAAATAACCGAATGGAGCCATTCGAGATTTTTTATAAATCTTGTTTTGAAACAATAAGGAAGTTGAGTCCTTCTTTTTTTTATCACTGTTCACAGGCAAACTTAAATACCAGTATTTTTTTTTTTTTTTTAAGTTCCTTTTCATAATTAAATTAATTCTACAAGTTTGAATTTTATTAAGCCCGCGAAAACGGCGGCAAGAGCATAATACCGTGCGGCAGAGTTCGTGACGTAAACCGGTCCTTGCTTGTGTGAAATATAAGGGAAAATATTTACAAAACCGGGACACGGCTTAATATGGACGAAAAAAATAAATTTAAAAAGTTGTAGTAGTTAGATAGGTATTTACTAGTACTAATCAATTCATTCATTGGACTTATCTTTATTCTAGAATTAGCTGAAGTCCTTCGAAAGAATTTTTCGAAATCTAATGTACATAGTAACCTTCCTCTTGTTTTGAAGGACAAAGTGTGCAAAATTTCATCAATCTGGTAATTATATAGACACAGAAACTCTCTTCTATACAGGTGTAACAGCACACACCCGAGGGATTTTAACCTGTGATTTATTCTGTTATTTTTAATAATTGGAAAATTTCCATTTAGTTCAGTCTGGTCCTTTTCTTGTTACTTTATACAATCCAGCACAGGTCAATTGAAGATTTTACAACCGCGAAATTGATCACAAGCTCGTTAATCACATACACGGTGGTTAAATAGTTGATTCTCGTAATTCGTCTGTATCTATCTATCTGTCTTCTGTATCTACCTGTCTTCTATAACCACCTGTCTTTTGTACATATCTGTCTACGGTACCTATCTGTCTTCTGCACTTATCCGTCTTATGTATTAAACAAGTGGTTTATTTTGTTCCCCTGGAAAACGTAATAATATTAAAATATATGTTTTTTTTTTTCAATATTTCTATTGTTTAGAAAACATCCGTTTTAAAATCACCCAAAGAAGGTTAAATTAAAACCTTATGTGAGAAAATTTATGATTTATATATTTATAATTTGTATATTTATAATTTGTATATTTATAATTTGTATATTTATAATTTGTATATTTATAATTTGTATATTTATAATTTGTATACTTATAATTTGTATATTTATAATTTGTATATTTATAATTTGTATATTTATAATAGTCTTTACACATGAAATTGGCGTTTGGCCGTACTGGCAACTTTGATCTCAAATATCTTCTCTTTGGTTAGGAATTCCAAATTCAAAATTATACAGCTATTTACTCAAGTATTTGTGTTTCGAAAATTATAATTCATTTGTTTTTTCCTTAATTGTTTTTTTTGCTTTGCGTCACTTAGTTTACAAAATCCTGACGATGAAACCTTTGGTTTTGGAACATACAGATAATTTTATTGTTAATCTTATCCTGAAAATGAAACCTTTTGGTTTTGAATCATACGGATAATTTCGATTAAATGAGTGGTGTTTTAGAAAATGATTTTGTTTTTATTATAATATATTTTCAGCTACAACAAAATCTAAAAATTTGAATTTTCAAATCTTACCACTCTACACTCACTGAAGTCACGAGCCGCCCTTGATTTTATGTATATTATGTTTGCCGGACAACTCAACAATGTAAAACTTCATCACTCATTTTAAAACTTGATTAAACTTGGTTAAAAGATTATGGGATATTTTTTCAAAGGAGTGTTGAAATGACACTTTGTTGAGTTATCATGGAACCGTATATTACACGTATCTTTTGCAATGTGTATGTTTTAGGTGCCTTATCTATAAAGCTTCAGACCCTGAGAGATGGGCAGCAATCAACACAATGGTCGCTCACAATGACATAAGGAAGGAGAGACAAGAATTATGGAAGTTCAACCAACTGATGGTGGTGGACAGGATCCGGAAGTGTTGGGAAATGCCGCAGTACTCGGAAGATGAAATCCACACAATCTGTGGAATATTAGAGGTATGTCAAAAGATACATAATGAAGATGAATTCGTATTTTGAAAGTATACTATGGTAGAACGCAGAGATACTACTAGTCGCGTATATATTCCATTCTAAATAGAACATCGCAGGAAAGTACGAGTATACTGTGTTAGTATTCAGGAATCGTGTGTACTTTCTAAGAACATACGCAAAGAGGTTAGCTTAACAATATAATACACCAGTACAACTTCGGATTAATCGCGTGTGCACTTATTTTTCTAAATGGCTGAAGACTGCCTCCGTGGCGAGTACTCTCTCTCTCTCTCTCTCTCTCAGTATCGCCCTGGTGTAAGACCACCATTCAGATTTCAAACGTTGCTTGAAATGGCTTTTGCTGTTTTTGGTGACCAGATCTGGTACTTTCCTCTTCCACATCTCCTTCCCTTCCCCACGACCAGTGGCGGTTCGTGGACTTTTTAACGGGGGTTCAGAAATTCAAAAAAAAAAAAAAAGAGAAGATAAATTGTCTAATCAAAATTTACTCTTGTCACACAAATTAAATAAAGTTAGTGGAGGGGTACCTAAATAGGTATTATTGTTTTTAAATAACTTGATACTCCTCTACACAATTATTAAACAACCAAAATGGTTTTAGAGGATTTTAATTGTTTAATGGTTTTTACAACACTCAATGTACGTTGCTAATTATTATTGTTTTTTTTCAATGAGAAAAATTGCGTAGAATGTAGAATATAATATAATTGATATTTTAAAACGTAAAAAAAAACAAGAAACACAATTAAAGGTGGCCACGAAATAAAATTAGCTTTTTTCACTTACACAAAAAATCCATTATACACGTATACAAAAAATAATTATATTTAATTTCCAAACTTTTTTCATAAGCATTAGCGTTTTTTTTATATAACACTGTATTCCGTCATTGTGTGAAAAAATTAGGACAGAATATTCGCGACAACCGAACGCAACCACTTTCAATTTGAAAGCCGAAACAATACTAGGAAAGCTCAACACAAAATTGCCGAAACTTTAGTAAATGTACTCGTAAATAAGGGATATAACGACTTATCTATAAAAAAAATACGAAAACAGAAGTCAAAATCGATCCACTTCAATATTAGATTTACAAATGCCATTAGTAAACGGTTGGAGATATGCAGAAACAAGAAAATAAAAAATGTACAAAAATGACTACAAAGTTAAATACCATACCACCAAGCTGGGTAGTTTTGTCCATTCTACCGCCACAGCGATTCGTATCGGCTATGATTTTTTCGTATGGACAAATGTGTGCGGATCGCAACGCGCACAAAATGGGAATAGGTAGGTACCGTATTTTTCGGTGGCGCGAGTTTTAAAGACGGAATTTTAATGTCGAGCTATCTGTGATGCGCTTATATTACTATACAACAAGATTGTTTTATTTTATCATCTTTTTAATGGGGGTTCACCGCACAACCGCACTTTAGAGAAAACCGCCACTGCCCACGACCTACAGCCTCATAACATACCCCAATTGGGAATGTTGTAGTCAGACTCCAGACGGGAACAGTTGGGATTCTTTCGCAGTAGTCACATAAACAAAAATATATTAGACGTTAATTTATAAATAAACTTTATTGTCATACCAATTATTGTGTAATGTAATACCTATGTCATTTGTTCTAGATTTATGAAATTGAGACCTATCTAATGTAAAAACGAAGAAGAAATCGATTAACAATCTTCATTCCAGAGCGATTTAGAAATTTGACTTATACACTTCTAACTTGCCCTAGATATATTACATTATTTTGTTATACCATTATACCTATTTTTTATTTTATAACAATACTAGCTGATACACGGCATGCGTTGCAATGCCACTTAAATAAATAAATTGTTTCTCCCTGCGTGTCCTTTCCCATTCGTCCCCTTTCCTCTTCCTCCACTTCTTCCCCACCCTCGTCCCGTTCTTCTCCCGCGTTCCCTTTTCACCTTCCCCGCATTCCCCCTCACCCTTCTCGCGAACCACCCTCTCACGAATTCCCCTTCCACCTTCTCCGCCTTCCCTCTCCATCGTCCTCCCTCCCGCGAACCACCCTTCATTCCCCTCCGCCCCTCCCTGATCCCACTCTCCCTCCCGATTTTTTTCCCTGCCGCTAAACTGCTTAAAATATACTCATAAATATGCTCATACTCATTTTTATAAATATACTCATTTTTCAAATAACTCACGTGCAATTTACAATTTTTTTTGCAAATTTTATAACTCGAGAACTCAAGAATATATAAATATTGCTATATAGAAACTTTGACAGGCATGTCCACAACAACTCACCAAATTTTTTATCGCAATCGGATGAATAGTATAGGAAATATCTCTATCAAACGCGCTAACTGTCAAACGTACAAAGTTAAAATAGTCGTTGGGTTTTCTGTAATCATCCTATTTTCCGCGCAATTTTCTTATTTTTTCTTTCCGTAAGAACCTTTTACTAGTCTTAGAAAACTTTAAAAAAAAGATTAATGAAATAGGCAGATAAAGTCGTTCTGAAGTTATTGCGTGACCAATGGAAACGGGGATTCATTTTAATATAATATACTTATATAGATTATAATTTTAAATTAAATAAAAAGTTTAAAAAAAATAACTTGATTAGGGTACCTATTTCCACATAAATATGTAACTAATTTTCAAACTCAATTAATACCTTCAGAAGGAACTTACACATACTTTTACCAGATGATCTCCTTACTTAAGCCATTTTATTTTTTAAATTTCTAACAATTACTACTTGTGCATTGGCTCCACAAGAAATGTATTTGTATGTCCAAGTGTAAGTACATGTATGCATGTACATATATATATATGAGTACGTTGTGCACATATATGCATATATGATTATGTGAGTATATTTGTGTGTGTATGTATGTATGTATGTGTGTGTATGTATATATATGTATATTATATTTATAAGTATGTATGCATTTTTCTTCCTAATAACTGATTTCGATCCTCCTTATTTTTATATACATATTTGAAATTAAATTTATCACTCTTGTAACTAACCAATCATTATTACATAAAGAATATTGAGATGAATGTTGTGCTCACCTATAATTAGAAACATCATTACAATAAATTACTGTAAAAATTATGTGATGTATTCTGTTGGCGAGCCAATAAATAAATAAAAAATAACTAAGTGTCTTACAATCATGCGGTTTCACGCAGAGATAGGCAGAGATGAAGTACCACCACATCACTCTCCCTTGATACATCATTCTGTTAAACTTATACTATTGGCATGACCTTACTCAAGCACCTATTTGATTCACTTAGAAACGCCATGTCTTCCTCGGACGTCCCCATTTTTGTCTACCATTCACTTTCGCGTAACATTGATTTGATCTCCAATGATAATAATGATATGTCCATCAGGTGAACGCATTCGAAGTGGGTCCCCTGGGCGCCAGCCTCCGCGCGCTGTACCCGCGCGCCTACCTGCTGGCGCACGACTGCACGCCCAACACGACGCACACGGACGACGCGCGACGTCGACTCAGCGTGCGCGCCGCGCGTCCCATCCAGCGGGGGCAGGCCATCACGCTGAGCTATGCCTACACCCTGCAGGTTGGTTGCTTTTTGCTTTTTTGGTATATCGGCCACTGCTTTTATGATTTTTGGAGAAAGTAGTAAAAAGTTAAGAGGAAGTAGGTACCTAGTACCTACCTATATAGTAAGAGTTTTCTTTGAAGTAGTAGGCATCTAGTACCTACCTAACAATAAGAGTTTTCATCAAAGAAAACTCAACAAAATACTTCTTCAAAGAAAACTCAACAAAATAATTCTTCAAAGAAAACTCAACAAAATAATGTTATTTTTGAAGATAATCTTTAAGCATTTGTGTTTTTATAAAAGTAATTATATGAAATTCCTTCGGTAGAAAAAAAATCGTGAAGTTTGCTCCGAAAATTACAAAAAAAAAACATCTGTTTCCTTTATTTGGTCTTTGTTTATTCGTTTATTGTATCACAGTTTTGGTTTAGTTAAGTGTATATCAACGGCAGATGCGCCTGCCTACCAATTGCGTGATAGTCCGGATCGGGAGAAACTGGTTGAGGGAGACTTTCTGACCTCTGCAGCAGTTTTCGAAACATCGCCTTGCGCCGCAGTGGGAGGGAAGAATTCATACGCGTCAGTGACTCCTCAATACTCTGAGCCGCAGATTCCTATCCATCTCTCATACCCTTTTTTCCCCAGAACTTTCTCTCTTTCCTTTCCTAAAAAAATCCTCAACCCAGCAAAAAGGACATAGGCCCTGAAAGGAATTATGTCCCTCCGCGCCTCCCGTTCTACATAAAGTAGAAATAAAAAAATACCTATAAGAAGATATAGGTTAAATAAATACAGATTGAAAAGATATTATATTATAGCCTTCTTCTAATCATCTTAAAACAACAGAATTTAACTTGTTGCAGTTTAATACTGTTCTATCGATCTAAAAACTATATTTTCAGAAATTTGGATCGCCGCAGATTCCTGAAACCCATATACAAAAAATGCCAGCCGCAACTGCTCCTAACATTGTGTTTTTTTCCTAAATCCAAAAGTTCAGAAGAATACAGATGAGCAGTATGAACACCCACTACTCTTATTCCATTTCATGTTATTATAAAGCGGTGTCTAAATAAACTACGACATTTACCACCCAGCACTCACCCACCCACCGCATGGACGATGAGCTATGACGAGGATTGGGACGTCCCGAGATCTTTCATCTTGCGAAGTTTTTATGAATAAGCGAAATAGACGCGGTGTCTACCCACACTCCAAGATTGTTTAAATATTTTCTACTCGTTTCCGGTACCTATCTAAACAATAATATATCTCCAGTTGTATCGTCTACCTACACTTTCCGGGAATCCTAAAAAACTCGGAAATAAATTTATTATTTGAGAGGGAAGATGACGGGATTTCTAATATATTTTTAAACATTGTTCAATGGACATAAGTAAGACCAAGTTGTTTCGCAAAAATTCAAATGTAACATTGTCATCAAATGGCCATTCAGCGCCATTATTGGACATTTGAAAGGAGAAATTAAGACCTAAATGCAGAAAATATATATTATACTACTGGTACCTAAACACAGTTGATCTCAGAGCCGTAGTCATTTGTCATCAGTCATCACTGTAAATCATTTGCATATATGTTTTTGATAAAAAAAAGTTATTGCATATTCGTAATAATAACAGTTTGGACAATTTTTATGCTACAACAGTATTTGGCATTGCAGCGAAAGGCTTAGCAAACTGCACATTAAAATACGTAATATCGACGAGTTCTTCTTCTGGGGTGTTAGCATGGTCGATCGACAAGGATCGGTAGGATAATTGTCGATAACGTCTCATCGTTCCCTAGGACAACTGCAGATCGCTCTTCCTTATCGCACATCCTTATCTATTGACCATGCTAGCACCCCTGGGGCTGTTGTAAGGGCAATTTTCGCCAAGCAGGCAACTCAGCAGAACCACACTCATACCGTTTCGGTAAGTTTCAAAGTCATAAGGGACTGCGCTTTCTCTTCCTCTTTTATCGATCTCCCTTGGATTTTCATTTAGGAAACCTTATATAATTTATCGTTAACTTTTTATTCACTTTCCAGAGCACCCACAAACGGAGAGAACACCTACTCGAGAGCAAGTTTTTCGACTGCACCTGTGAGCGTTGCACCGACCCTCTTGAGCTTGGGACTTATGCCGGGGCCCTGCTGTGCCCGCGCTGCACTAAAGACAATACCAAACACGATCAAAATAAGATCGTTGAGATCACCACCAGGAGCAGCGGCAGTCTGGCCAATGACACCACCAGCGACGAGGACAGCAGCGGCCGCGAAATAGTCGGTATCGTCCTTCCTTTGCGTCCCCTGGACCACAACGCTTCGTGGAAATGTAATTCTTGCTCTAACTACACTTTGAGCGCCAACTTAGTCAACGCTTTAATTCAAAGGTAAGCCTTTTATACAAGGTGTTCGGAGGTTAGCGGCCATTGTTCCCAATCCTACTGATCAACTGTTGAGCCGACATTTTGGCTCAAAGTTCCTCAAATGCAAAAATACACTCTTCCCAATGCAAGTTTTCGACCAACGGGCGAATACTAATTAATAACACTTAGCTGATCGGAGACTCAGATTGATTGATCGAAAAGTTGGAAACAACGGCCGTAAGACTTCACAATACTATAATAACAGGGTTTTGTGACTCAAATGCTGCGTAAAAATAGGGAAATAAAACCTTAAGCCGTACCACGAATTATAGGAAAGGGACGAAGCAACGTTGCTTCGTTACTTTCCCAATTTGTGGTTTGACTCGCGGTTTTTTTCTCCTGTTTATACGCAGCATAATAACGCCTAAAAGCAAACTCAACATGAGCCTTCTCGCAAACATATACCATCGTTGTCCGTGACTTTTCAGTGAGTTAGAGTGCTAAGATCGAAAAATACGACATTATTGATGTTGTTGTATCTGAAATTATAAATTTTTTTCAATATTGCCAATTTCAATCAGAACCTCCCAAAAAAAAGTTTCTCATCACTGAAATAATAACAGACCTTGAATAAAACTTTCGCAGAATTTGAAAATTAACTTTGAAATTTAATAAATGGTTCAAAGTCTGTGAAACAATCCGTCCTCAGGGGGATGGTAACGTATTTAACTTTATTTGTATTTATTTTGTTTTTATTTTTTTCATATGATTTTTGTGACAAAATTTGAAACAAATCGGATCAAAATTAAATGAGATATAGAACTTATATGAACAAAATTTTCATGATTAGTATTGGATTTTCTGGTATCCAAAACTTTAAAGCGATTTTCTGACACTTGTCATTTTTGAAGCCGGTGAACAGTTTAAATCAAAAACTACTCCACCGCTTGTTTTGAAATTTTGTATACTATGTTTTTTCACTTCCTTACATGAATGATAATGCTGGGAGCTTTTTTTTATTTTTCATAATTATGTATTTTACAATAACAAATAGGCCCATTTTTAGACGAAAATCGGTTTTTTCATTTTTAATTGTCCTCCAAGCATTACCTTAGGAAAGTGATAGATATAATAATTATATCTTTTTATTTTTTGATTTCCGATGATCTAGTCATGATTTATATACCTACTATTCAACGACGGACAACTTTTTTTCGAGGTGCCTCTGAAGATTTTCTACAGTCGGCTTAATTATTTATATTTGGTTTTAAAAAATTAAGGAAATTTTGTTTGTATGTTGTACTATAATTTTACGATCAATTAAATGAATAAGTATTACCTGTAGCGTCTTAAAAAATCAAAAAATAGTGCCTTTTTTCGTATTAACATTACCATACACTTAATCTATTTTGACAATACTTTGATCCGAATCGATCAGCTGGCAACAGCTAATCCAGTCTTAATTTGTATTCACTTTGCTCAATATATTATTATCTGTTTATTTCTATTGTTATTGCTAGTTAACCACCGCCATAAGAAAAGTTTATGTTGAATTCCTCGTGCCTTTAAGTGCCTATTGATTATCGTTAACTATGCGTTTATTACATTCGTTGAGCGAACATAACGACTAAGATAATAAATCAATAAACAATGTAGACATATTAATGCTTTGTATCCTCGGTGTTATTGTCTGGAGAAAATTGTGAAAGTGGAAACATTTATCTGTTTTCCAATTTTTTTCAAATAGCCATTTTTCTACTACTGATTTGGGACTTTTTCGCGAAAATTCTTTTAAGAAGAAACCAGTTTCCATACAAACGTATTCCCAATTTCCTCTCTGGATTTTGACACCAGTGCAAATATTTTTTAATATAATATAAATATCGACCACTAGAGCATCGGTACGTTTTGCTTTTTTAATTAGTTATTTCTTATAGAAGTTAGAACCCTTCAAAATCGTTAAAATTAGCTACTTTGAACGCCATCGACATGGGTTTAGTATACAAAAAAAAGCAAAAGTGTTGACATTCAATTAATACATGTTATTAATACAAAAAAATCTTATCAATTTTTGAGGAGAAAAATGGGGAAACCAAACCTTGATTTTATTTAGGTCGAATTTATCAGTCCATGCAGTTTTTCCTTTCGCTCAGTATTCAAGGGGATAAAGCGACAGTGACGGTAATAGAAAGAAAAAATGCCAATTTTTCAAAATTTCTCCGCGACCGCGTTTCCTTCATAAATATTAACATAAGTTTTTTGTTCCTGAAAAACTCGACAGTCATTGTTAGATCACAGTAATGTGGGGTGTGCATAATAATAAAATGTCGTGTTTATAGGTTGAGTTGATCCAAACAATACAATATTTATTGTGTGTATATTGTTGTGTTTGTTTTCACTTCTGACAGGGATGTCCTTGCGAAACGTAACTGAGAAAAGGCATTTTTCTTTCTTTCAAAATCTACAGCGCGTTCGATTTCCAACCCGCTTTATACACTTTAGTTATCGCCAAAACTTTGGAAATCCTGAAAAGAAAAAATAATAACATCAATAAAAAACACATTTTTTAATTAGTAATATGTCTTGTTGTCTGTTAATTTCAGAATAATGGACGAGTATGATTTAATAGATTGCAATGATGTGGACCGCTTCGAGACATTCCTCCGCCGCTACCGAAACGTGCTGCACCCCAACCACTGCCTTTGTCTGTCCGCCAAACTCTCGCTCAGCCAGCTCTACGGGAAGGTAAATAAATAAACAAACCATGTATAATTTGGCTGCTTCAATTAAATCTTTAAGATGAAGCTATACGCCAAATCACTATTTAGATTTATCTTTACTACATAGATACATTGAAGCTTTTCCTACCCTTTCACATAAATGAAATTAAAATAAAATTATTATTTACATTTAAAAAAATATAAGCGCAAACTACTAAATAATTTGTTCTTTCATTAGATAAATATTAAGTTATATAAGAAACAGTGGCGGTTCGTGGTCTTTTTAACGGGGGGTTCAGAAATTCAAGAGAAGATATATCTAATCAAAATTTATTTACTAACTAAAGATAGTGGGAGGGGTACCTACATACTATTGTTTTTAAATAACTAGATAATTGACAAAATTATTAGATAATCAGAAAAGTTTTAGAAGAATTACATTTTTAATGGTTTTTACAGCACTAAATGTACGTTGCAATTTTTTGTTTTCAATAAGAACAATAACGTAGAATGTAGGATATATAATTGATATTTTAAAACATTAAAAACCAAAAATGAAGGTGGCACGAAATAAAATTAGAATTTTTCACTTATAAAAAAAATCCATTACACACTTATACAAAAAAAAATTCCAACCTTTTTTTCGTTATTTCGTATTAGCGTTATTTTTTGTACATATGTATTACACCGTATTCCGCCATTGTGAAACAGACAATCGATAAACGCAACCGCTTTCAATTTGGAAGCCGAAACAATGCTGGAGAAAGCTCAACACAAAATTGCATAACTAGCGACGTTTACCGAAACTTTAGTAAATGTACTCGTAACTAAGGGATATAAAAACTTATCTAAAAAAATAATACGAAAACAGAATCGGTCTACTTCAATAGTAGATTTACAAATGCCATTAGCAAAAGGTTGGAGAAATGCAGAAACAAGAAAATAAAAAATGTACCAAAATGACTACAATGTTAAAAACCATAATATATAACATATAATTAGGTACATTATATTGCCTAATTATTAGCATCACTTATCGTGTATATTATGTACTTTAGCTCAAGATGAATAATTCTCACTTATTGTGATAAATTTCCAGAAATTTAACGATTGTTCTCTTTAGTAATTTATTGTCTGAGAATGGTGTTTGTACCCACTTAACTAGATAGTATTAGTATCTACTTAATTGCATCTACATATCTCCGGTAATAAGTGTAATAAGTAATATAATAACACTTAATATATCCGGGGTGCATCGCTAAAGGTGGGGGGGGGGGGGGGTCAAATTAATGATGATAAAAAAAAGTTAAAATTTAAAGAGAACTTATCAAAAAAAAATACAAATGGCGCTAAATCTACAACATTTATTTTATAGAAGTATAGTGCAAAACTGCGGGAAAACACGATTATTGAATATCAATAAATCGTAAATTTATAAAAAAAGGTCTAATCCAACGATTTTGCGCGTGATCAAAATTAATTTATCGACGGAAAGTAGTTTCTTTGTGAGAAGTGTTCATATGCTATGTAAACTTGGCGAGATTTTTTTCATTTGGAACACGACTGGCTTTTTTAAGGGACTCCGATTTTTTCAAATTGAACACAAAAACAATAACTACGTACTTGATAATAATATAATTTAATTTATATAACTGTTTTATTAATTGTACGTAAAATCTAAAATCACCATTCATTGTAATGTTTTTTTTTGTCTATAAGTACTTATTTGTTTATTCTCGTTTGTCTATTCCAAAAATATATAAATTCGCATCAAGCCCGCCGCCAGCACGTAGTATTGCGCAATACTTGTGAGAAAGCTGTAAAACCAGCTTTGGAGACGGTCAAAAGGCTGGTCACAAAGTGCCATAGACAAAAAAAACTTCGGGCTTGCCGGCAAGCCGCTTGCTCGTCTGTTATAATACGTTAAAATATGAGTTTGCAATTTTGACTTTCGGCAACTCGAATACATTTGAGAAGAGATTTTTTTTCTCTCGAGGCATATTACAAAACCAAGAGAAATCATAGCATTAATGGCAGTCGCAGTTATCACATCAGGGGTGATTAAATCGCCGGTTTCCAACCTTTCTGACTTTCATATCCATTGGCGAATAAACCTTATTCTTATTGATAAATGCGAGGAAAAATAAATTCGCTGTGAATTGATCACCAGCTTTTCACATTCCAGTCCTTAACAAAAGTTTAAGTAAATAAATATAAACCATCTTCGTGTTCCGTCTGTGATTTTAAATTCTAATTATATACCATTGTTATATCAAAATTTGGCGGAAAACGTGGTTAAGGATCACTCACCGATCATGTGTTCCAAATGCATGTTTAAATTAGCATGTCGGACTCAACTGTTAAAATAATTATGTATACATTATGTACTGGAAATATGTATATTGTGTATTACGTGTTCCTCTCCTATAATCTTATAAAATTTAACGCCCTATCTCTATCATCATTGAAATACACGTACTGACTGTAGAATGTACAGTTTCATTCTTGCAAAAAAGTGTCTTGTCTTCTATTCTGGAAAAATTGGTTTGTGGAAAGTTGAAAAATCATTTTTTTTATATATTTAAATATTGTTTACGTGCTAATTGGCTTGAAATAATTATACCTATGTACTTATTATCGGTTTTTAAAAATGCAATTGCTAATTTCTACTAATTTTACTTATGACGGGTTACTTCACAGAATTTGAACAATGCATCAAATTAATGACCAAATAATTTTAAAGTTGTATGAAAGTTTTATTCAAGTTCTGTTATTATTTCAGTTATGTGAAACAACCGGCCCATAATGATTAAATATAACTCGAGTAAAACCTTTACAGAACTTCAAAATTTACTTTGAAATTTTCGAAATGTTCAATCTTTCTGAAACAACCTGTCCTTAATTTTCATGATCACTAAACAAGCCCTCTATCATTACCTCACTCTAAAAATACAAACTGACAAATCTTATCTTAATTAATTATTTTAGGGGGTTTCTCACCATCCTCCCATTAGCTTATCTACCCTAATAACGAATATTATTAAAATTAAAAATAAAATACTCGCAGTGGTTAGAAAACTCGGCAAACTTATCCAATATATAGCCACTATTCGTAGGTTCGAGTAGCGAATTAATAACTCCAACTTAATAAATAAATAAACCGTAAATCGTAAAACGAAAATATTCGTTATTAGGGTAGATAAGCTATTGGGAGGATGGTGAGAAACCCCCTTAATAAAACATCTGTGAACACGACTCGTTTCCAGGTGGATTCCCATTTAATCCATCAGATGACTCCTCCGCAGCTGAGGAGGAAGAGAGACATCTGCCGTGACATTCTCAAAGTGTTTGATGTCATCGAACCGGGCTTCTCCAGGCTAAGAGGTATGTTTCCCGGATGTTAGTTCTGTTAATCTTCGCAAGAGGTTTTTTGAAAAGTTTTTAATCACCAAGCAAAAGAAAAGGTTTTTTTTTGCCCACACTGTAGCGAGCATTTTTTAGTAGCCGGGAGGGGAAGGGGGTATGGGATATTTTGTAGTTAAAGGGTCAAATCGTAATAAAATTGACATCCCGAGATGATTTATTTGATTTTTATTTATTTTGGGTTTAGTTTTTCATATGGGAAAAACTAAACCCTTTCATACACTTTTCCATATAAATGATCATCTAGTAAATCCACGTTATTATATAAGTATAACTAGCTTTTGCCCGTTGCAACGCAACTAATTGGTTAAAGCACTAAGCGATTTAACGTTTGAATGTGGATGAAGCAAGAAGTGTAAGCCTGCATTTAAAAAAAATATATATTTGAAGAAAAAAAACGATGTTTGAATGTGGATGAAGCAAGAATTGTGAGAACTACTCAAAGGGTCCTGTGAGTTAATCGCTCAATTTTGTACAACTGCTGGCGACCTATGAAATCCATATGAAATCCCCATCCTCGGTTTACCAGAAACGATTAGTTACATGACTAACCTAAAAAAAGGCTTAAAAAACAACATGGCGACCAAAATTTTTATTAATATGAAATCCCCATCCTTGGTTTAGTCAAAAACGGTATGTCACATGAATAACCTTAGAAAAGTCTTAAAAAACAAAATGGCGCCCAAAATGTTGACTAATACGAAATCCCCACCTTTTTTTGTGAAAAACGATATGTCACATGACTAACCTTAGAAAAGTCTTAAAAAACAAAATGTCGACAGAAATGTTGACTAATATGAAATCCCCTCTTTTTTTTGGGAAAAACTATATGTCACATGACTAACTTAGAAAAGTCATAAAAAACAAAATGGCGACCAAAATGTTGACTTATATGAAATCCCCACATTTTTTTGTGAAAAACGATATGTCGCATGACTAACCGTAGAAAAGTCTTAAAAAACAAAATGGCCACCAAAATGTTGACTTATATGAAAACCCCACCTTTTTTTGAAAAACGATGTCACATGGCTAACCTTAGAAAAGTCTTAAAAAACAATTCTTAATTACAAATATGATTTTTGACTGTGGATGAAGCAAGAATTGCAAAAAACCTCAATTTGGTAGGTGGGTATGGGTACCGCCGCCTCGGGAACCAACACACCTGCAATAGGTCATTTGAAGTTGTTCGCTATGTTTGATGATTTAGCAGGGGTGCCAGGGTTCATAGGGTGAGGTTTTTACCGCTCTTGGTGGTGGATGCGTCTGCCCACCAATTGCGTGGCAGGCCAGATCGGGAGAGACTGGTTTAGGGATACTTTTTGGCTTCTCCAGCAGAACTCTCGGAACATCACCCCTCACCGCAGTGGTAGGGATAAAACCATTCGTCCGTCACTCCACACACTGATCCCCAGATTCCTACCCACCCCTTATACCTTTTTTCCTTCCCAGAACATCATCTCCTTCCTTTCCTAAAAATAACCCTCCACGCAGCATTCCCAAAGAATTTAATGCTCTTTGGTCCATTATATATTTTTTATAATCCTCGGGTAGCGAAACATTTGGGATACCCATAAAATTTTTTTTAAATGTAACTTTTTAAATTGGAATTTTTTTTTATATTTGGAATTTCTTGAGAAATTTTGGCGCTATAAAAATATAAACTATTTAAAATAAAAATTATTTCATAATACACATTTGTATTTCATTAATCTTTTTGTATAAAAAACATAATATAAAACCTACCTAACCCTCACTCAAACAAATAATATTTGTTCATTTACCTACGTAATTTCTAAAAAAAAAACATTGTAAATTTACTATTTATCAAAAAAACAATCTTATCAAACTCAATTTTACTGCAATAAAAAAATTACCCCAAAGAAATTATTTCACAATATGCGGGTACCCGTGCACACGTATAATTATTTTTATTTTTAAAGTTTATAATGACCTTAGTAAACGAACGAATCCTGACCTATCTATTTTTCGATTTATATGCAAATGAAAAATCTGTATTGAACCCACCTAATTTATAAAAAGTACCTTCCTACATACCTACCTACCCAGAGTACCTGTTCAGTTCTTATTTCCTACCTACCTGCATATCTACCTACACCTGTGTATACCGTATGCAAATATCCATCTTTGGTTACTTTTTTGTATCATAATTTTTTTTTTTGATTAAAAGGAAAGAAGTTCTTACTTACAGTAAATATCGATATTTGAATTCAATGGAATACCATGTTTATTCATCTTCCCTGATTGGTCAGTCGAAATGAACGACAGAGTCCGGCAAAATTTCGTCACTCATTATTACATAAACCAATCGATTAAAAAAATACTTTTTTTTTTAATCAACACTTTAATATTTTTTTATGGAAATGACATCTCTCAAGTGTCCACCTTTTGATTTCACGGACGCCATAACTCTTTTCGTAATAAATAATTATTAATAACGATGAATGTATAGAAAATTTGAAAAAAAAACTTTGCATCTTATTTAGATAAATTTTAATGCGCCGCAAAAACGTTGGTCGCAAACGCCCGACAATATTTTTTAAACAAAAAAAATTAAGAAAAAAATCATGAGTTTTAATAAAAAAATTAATCAGTATATTTCGAGCGGAATTTTTTTTTACCAGCATGTATCTGCATTTGAATTAAAAGACCGACAAACTGCAATCGTCATTTTTTCAGGAGAAACGCATATAGTACCGTACCAACTTTGGTGATTTCTCTTAATTTCAAACCATTTATTTGTAATTCGATGGAGCAAAGTAGGTACCTACCCAGTGATTAATATTATACGTTTCCACCTAGCCAGTAATATTTTTAAATCTTGTGGAATTTGTTAGCGGATTTTTCTTGGATTTTTTTGTAAAATGACAAATTTTTAGCACGATATTGTGGAATATTTTCAATGGAATGCCACTAAAAAACGGTTGAATAAGTTTTCGAAACCTTTCGCCATTGAATATATCAAAAAACATCTACGCCAGAGGCCGTCATTTTGAGGCAATTTCGTTTGCAAATGAAGGATTAGGGAGACTTTTTGGCTTCTCCAGCAGAGCTCTCTCGGAACATCACCTTGCACCGCAGTGGGAGGGATACAACCATTCGTCCGTCACTCCATACACTGATATCCAGATTCCTACCCACCCCTCATACCTTTTTCCTTCTCAGAATATCCTTTCCTTCCTTTCCTAAAAATAACCCTCCACACAGCATTCCCAAAGACGACGTAGGCCCCGAGGGGAATTATTTTCTTCCGGGCCTCCAGTATCGAGCTATTGTAAAAACTACTCCCTGTAGATTTTCCGAATATTGTACAAAAATACTCTAGTTAAGTACCCCGTTTAGAATGTCATCCATTAAATAATTCCCGGGGCGGCGGTACCAATGCACACCACTCACATTGAATGATAATATAAACATGCAACATACAGAAACGGCGTTTTACAAAAAAAAAATCCTCCACACAGCATTCCCAAAAATGACATAGGCCCTGAGAGGAATTATTAATACTATTCGGGGCCTCCTATATGAAGCGATTGTAAAAAAAAAAAAGTTCTCTACTCCCGGTAGTTTTCCCGAACATTTTATAAAAATACTCAAGAAAGTACTCCATTAATTAAGTCATCCATTAAATTATTCCCGGGGCGGCGGTACCAACGTACACCACTCACCTTGAATGATACTATAACCATGCCAAATACAAAAACGGCGCTTTACAAATTTTTACTACTTAGCAAAAAAACATTATATGAATCTAAATTTAATTGCAATAAAAAAAATTCAGAAAAAATCTGTCACAAACCTGTTAAAAAAAAAATTATTTATTGAAAAACAAACTAACAATACGAATTTTGGCAAATATTTGCCACCATCTTTGATGATTTTTTTACTTAAGTTTCTGCAGTGAAATGGCCCAATATTATTTATTTGAAATTTTTAAATCCAAAATAATCACATCAAACCAATAATACATTGTCCGGATAGGTACCTCTACTCGTTACCGCACAAACATTACATCGAAAATATTTCAAGTTAGCGGGTAAGTACTTATACAGTTGACATCACTATCTGAACACAACAAAATAGGCCATCTCTACTGAATACCCTGATAGTACATGATCCAGAATAATTTCTTTCCCGATTTTCAATCCAAATAAATTGATTTAAAAATTGTGCATTTTCAGAAGAATTTTTTTGTTTTTGTTTTTCTTAAAATATTTTTCTGGAAATGACATCGGTCGAGTGTCCAGTTTTTGAATTCATCAACAAACATACTATTTTAGTAATAAATAATTATTCATAACGATAATTGTACTGAAAAATAAAAAAATCTAAGAACCTTAATTGGAGAAATATTTCTATGACACACCAGCGTTAGTCGCGACCGAACGACTCTTCTTTCTTTAAAAAAAAAAATAAGAAAAAAAATCGTTAATAATAATTTAAAAAATAATTCATATTTATCAGAAAGGAAATTTTTCACCGCAATGCATTCGACATTCGATATTTGAAGCTATGATTAAAATGTAGTAACATTTTCAACACTCCAGTTTCTTTGGGAATAATTTGAATTTCGACCGACGTTGAAATGTTTCTTAGCAAATTAGAGTGGTACTAAATCTTGCCGCCAGTGGAGCAGGTAAATCGTGTCAACCATTATTTTTTTATAGCGGTTTCCGAATGCGCCTTTGAGGTGTTTTTTTTTCAAATGTCAGATTGGATATCAAAATAACAGACGTTTTTTCAAGAAATGTTGTCAATATGACCGTCGATTTACATTCGTAAAACTCTTGTCGAAAAGGTTTTACTAAATTTTGAAAGCCGAGATCGATATTTTTAAAGCCATTTCGTATTTTCGAGCTGGCTGTCGACAAAATCAATAAAAATGACATTACACAACCGAGAAAAAACAAATGAACTCGAATTATTTGGCAAGTGAAACTTATTTTATACGTAATAAAGCATTTTTTTTACTGGCTACGAATATTTTAACAGTTTTTAACTCGGAAATTTTTTCGCAAACGTCAGAAATTCCCCACGTTTGAAAAGGAATCCTGACAAAATTTCCATGAAAAGTCATAAATATAATATAGTTTTAATGTTCCGAAACCTGTCGTAGTCGAAATAATACAAAAACATCTAAGCCAGGTATCTTTTTTAAGTCGCAATTTTGATTTACCTCGAGGCTCGTCGAAATGTAAAATTTTGAGGTGAGACGCCTTATATTTAAAAAAATATACACTTTACGATTTCAGTACTGAGGCTCTTTCACAAATTTTTCGTGAAGGTCTGACGATAAATTTTTCCTTTTTTGATGGGCGAACCTGGCGGCTGGAAATACAACTTTGAATTTCTTCGTCGAATAATGAGCGCTTCTAGTTTTCGCCGCTAGGTTTTCATACATCAGTTTTATTAGCAGTTTATTTTTTTTGCATCAGTTTTTTTATATGAAAATTTGCAATTGGTAAAACTTCTGGCTGAATTTTTCCCATACAAATCAGGTCTGAAAAAATCGTATGTGATTTTATCCACGGTCCCTGTCTCGCGATAATCAGCTTTCGGGTCGGTTAAACTTAAGGGGGAGAGTGGTCGTTTTTCGCCTGCAGGGCTTGTCTTAAAATATGGTCGTTTAGAGCATAATATATACTAGCTTTTGCCCGTTGCAACGCAACTAATTGGTTAAAGCACTAAGCGATTTAACGTTTGAATGTGGATGAAGCAAGAAGTGTAAACCTGCATTTAAAAAAAAATATATATTTGAAGAAAAAAAACGATGTTTGAATGTGGATGAAGCAAGAATTGTGAGAACTACTCAAAGGGTCCTGTGAGTTAATCGCTCAATTTTGTACAACTGCTGGCGACCTATGAAATCCATATGAAATCCCCATCCTCGGTTTACCAGAAACGATTAGTTACATGACTAACCTAAAAAAAGGCTTAAAAAACAACATGGCGACCAAAATTTTTATTAATATGAAATCCCCATCCTTGGTTTAGTCAAAAACGGTATGTCACATGAATAACCTTAGAAAAGTCTTAAAAAACAAAATGGCGCCCAAAATGTTGACTAATACGAAATCCCCACCTTTTTTTGTGAAAAACGATATGTCACATGACTAACCTTAGAAAAGTCTTAAAAAACAAAATGTCGACAGAAATGTTGACTAATATGAAATCCCCTCCTTTTTTTGGGAAAAACTATATGTCACATGACTAACTTAGAAAAGTCCTAAAAAACCAAATGGCGACCAAAATGTTGACTTATATGAAATCCCCACATTTTTTTGTGAAAAACGATATGTCGCATGACTAACCGTAGAAAAGTCTTAAAAAACAAAATGGCCACCAAAATGTTGACTAATATGAAAACCCCACCTTTTTTTGAAAAACGATGTCACATGGCTAACCTTAGAAAAGTCTTAAAAAACAATTCTTAATTACAAATATGATTTTTGACTGTGGATGAAGCAAGAATTGCAAAAAACCTCAATTTGGTAGGTGGGTATGGGTACCGCCGCCTCGGGAACCAACACACCTGCAATAGGTCATTTGAAGTTGTTCGCTATGTTTGATGATTTAGCAGGGTTCATAGGGTGAGGTTTTTGCCGCTCTTGGTAGTGGATGCGTCTGCCCACCAATTGCGTGGCAGGCCAGATCGGGAGAGACTGGTTTAGGGATACTTTTTGGCTTCTCCAGCAGAACTCTCGGAACATCACCCCTCACCGCAGTGGTAGGGATAAAACCATTCGTCCGTCACTCCACACACTGATCCCCAGATTCCTACCCACCCCTTATACCTTTTTTCCTTCCCAGAACATCATCTCCTTCCTTTCCTAAAAATAACCCTCCACGCAGCATTCCCAAAGAATTTAATGCTCTTTGGTCCTTTATATATTTTTTATAATCCTCGGGTAGCGAAACATTTGGGATACCCATAAAAAAAATTTTAAATGTAACTTTTTAAATTGGAATTTTTTTTTATATTTGGAATTTCTTGAGAAATTTTGGCGCTATAAAAATATAAACTATTTAAAATAAAAATTATTTCATAAAACACATTTGTATTTCATTAATCTTTTTGTATAAAAAACATAATATAAAACCTACCTAACCCTCACTCAAACAAATAATATTTGTTCATTTACCTACGTAATTTCTAAAAAAAAAACATTGTAAATTTACTATTTATCAAAAAAACAATCTTATCAAACTCAATTTTACTGCAATAAAAAAATTACCCCAAAGAAATTATTTCACAATATGCGGGTACCCGTGCACACGTATAATTATTTTTATTTTTAAAGTTTATAATGACCTTAGTAAACGAACGAATCCTGACCTATCTATTTTTCGATTTATATGCAAATGAAAAATCTGTATTGAACCCACCTAATTTATAAAAAGTACCTTCCTACATACCTACCTACCCAGAGTACCTGTTCAGTTCTTATTTCCTACCTACCTGCATATCTACCTACCCCTGTGTATACCGTATGCAAATATCCATCTTTGGTTACTTGTTTGTATCATATTTTTTTTTTTTGATTATAAGGAATGAAGTTCTTACTTACAGTAAATATCGATATTTGAATTCAATGGAATACCATGTTTATTCATCTTCCCTGATTGGTCAGTCGAAATGAACGACAGGGTCCGGCAAAATTTCGTCACTCATTATTACAAAAACCAATCGATTAAAAAAAATACTTTTTTTTTTAATCAACACTTTAATATTTTTTTATGGAAATGACATCTCTCAAGTGTCCACCTTTTGATTTCACGGACGCCATAACTCTTTTCGTAATAAATAATTATTAATAACGATGAATGTATAGAAAATTTGAAAAAAAACTTTGCATCTTATTTAGATAAATTTTAATGCGCCGCAAAAACGTTGGTCGCAAACGCCCGACAATATTTTTTAAACAAAAAAAAATTAAGAAAAAAATCATGAGTTTTAATAAAAAAATTAATCAGTATATTCGAGCGGAATTTTTTTTTACCAGCATGTATCTGCATTTGAATTAAAAGACCGACAAACTGCAATCGTCATTTTTTCAGGAGAAACGCATATAGTACCGTACCAACTTTGGTGATTTCTCTTAATTTCAAACCATTTATTTGTAATTCGATGGAGCAAAGTAGGTACCTACCCAGTGATTAATATTATACGTTTCCACCTAGCCAGTAATATTTTTAAATCTTGTGGAATTTGTTAGCGGATTTTTCTTGGATTTTTTTGTAAAATGACAAATTTTTAGCACGATATTGTGGAATATTTTCAATGGAATGCCACTAAAAAACGGTTGAATAAGTTTTCGAAACCTTTCGCCATTGAATATATCAAAAAACATCTACGCCAGAGGCCGTCATTTTGAGGCAATTTCGTTTGCAAATGAAGGATTAGGGAGACTTTTTGGCTTCTCCAGCAGAGCT
The DNA here is from genome assembly GCA_951813805.1 of Limnephilus auricula. Lineage (NCBI taxonomy): Eukaryota > Metazoa > Arthropoda > Insecta > Trichoptera > Limnephilidae > Limnephilus > Limnephilus auricula. The sequence goes on along the minus strand of OX638388.1, from coordinate 10,089,588 downwards.
CTCTCGGAACATCACCTTGCACCGCAGTGGGAGGGATACAACCATTCGTCCGTCACTCCATACACTGATATCCAGATTCCTACCCACCCCTCATACCTTTTTCCTTCTCAGAATATCCTTTCCTTCCTTTCCTAAAAATAACCCTCCACACAGCATTCCCAAAGACGACGTAGGCCCCGAGGGGAATTATTTTCTTCCGGGCCTCCAGTATCGAGCTATTGTAAAAACTACTCCCTGTAGATTTTCCGAATATTGTACAAAAATACTCTAGTTAAGTACCCCGTTTAGAATGTCATCCATTAAATAATTCCCGGGGCGGCGGTACCAATGCACACCACTCACATTGAATGATAATATAAACATGCAACATACAGAAACGGCGTTTTACAAAAAAAAATCCTCCACACAGCATTCCCAAAAATGACATAGGCCCTGAGAGGAATTATTAATACTATTCGGGGCCTCCTATATGAAGCGATTGTAAAAAAAAAAGTTCTCTACTCCCGGTAGTTTTCCCGAACATTTTATAAAAATACTCAAGAAAGTACTCCATTAATTAAGTCATCCATTAAATTATTCCCGGGGCGGCGGTACCAATGCACACCACTCACCTTGAATGATACTATAACCATGCCAAATACAAAAACGGCGCTTTACAAATTTTTACTACTTGGTTAAAAAATATTATATGAAACTAAACTTAATTGCAATAAAAAATTTTCAGAAAAAATCTTTCACAAACCTGTTAAAAAAAATTATTTATTGAAAAACAAACTAACAATACGAATTTTGGCAAATATTTGCCACCATCTTTGATAATTTTTTTACTTAAGTTTTTGCACAGAAATGGCCCAATATTATTTATTTGAAATTTTTAAATCCAAAATAATCACATCAAACCAATAATACATTGTCCGGATAGGTACCTCTACTCGTTACCGCACAAACATTACATCGAAAATATTTCAAGTCAAGCGGGTAAGTACTTATGCAGTTTAACATCACTATTTGAACACAACAAAATAGGCCATCTCTACTGAATTCCCTGATAGTACATGATCCAGAATAATTTCTTTCCCGATTTTCAATCCAAATAAATTGATTTAAAAATTGTGCATTTTCAGAAGAATTTTTTTGTTTTTGTTTTTCTTAAAATATTTTTCTGGAAATGACATCGGTCGAGTGTCCAGTTTTTGAATTCATCAACAAACATACTATTTTAGTAATAAATAATTATTCATAACGATCATTGTACTGAAAAATAAATAAATCTAAGAACCTTAATTGGAGAAATATTTCTATGACACACCAGCGTTAGTCGCGACCGAACGACTCTTTTTTCTTTAAAAAAAAAAAATAAGAAAAAAAATCGTTAATAATAATTAAAAAAATAATTCATATTTATCAGAAAGGAAATTTTTCACCGCAATGCATTCGACATTCGATATTTGAAGCTATGATTAAAATGTAGTAACATTTTCAACACTCCAGTTTCTTTGGGAATAATTTGAATTTCGACCGATGTTGAAATGTTTCTAAGCAAATTAGAGTGGTACTAAATCTTGCCGCCAGTGGAGCAGGTAAATCGTGTCAACCATTATTTTTTTATAGCGGTTTCCGAATGCGCCTTTGAGGTGGTTTTTTTTTTCAAATGTCAGATTGGATATCAAAATAACAGACGTTTTTTCAAGAAATGTTGTCAATATGACCGTCGATTTACATTCGTAAAACTCTTGTCGAAAAGGTTTTACTAAATTTTGAAAGCCGAGATCGATATTTTTAAAGCCATTTCGTATTTTCGAGCTGGCTGTCGACAAAATCAATAAAAATGACATTACACAACCGAGAAAAAACAAATGAACTCGAATTATTTGGCAAGTGAAACTTATTTTATACGTAATAAAGCATTTTTTTTACTGGCTACGAATATTTTAACAGTTTTTAACTCGGAAATTTTTTCGTAAACGTCAGAAATTCCCCACGTTTGAAAAGGAATCCTGACAAAATTTCCATGAAAAGTCATAAATATAATATATTTTTAATGTTCCGAAACCTGTCGTAGTCGAAATAATACAAAAACATCTAAGCCAGGTATCTTTTTTAAGTCGCAATTTTGATTTACCTCGGGGCTCGTCGGAATATAAAATTTTGAGGTGAGACGCCTTATATTTAAAAAAATATACACTTTACGATTTCAGTACTGAGGCTCTTTCACAAATTTTTCGTGAAGGTCTGACGATAAATTTTTCCTTTTTTGATGGGCGAACCTGGCGGCTGGAAATACAACTTTGAATTTCTTCGTCGAATAATGAGCGCTTCTAGTTTTCGCCGCTAGGTTTTCATACATCAGTTTTATTAGCAGTTTTTTTTTTTGCACACGTTTTTTTATATGAAAATTTGCAATTGGTAAAACTTCTGGCTGAATTTTTCCCATACAAATCAGGTCTGAAAAAATCGTATGTGATTTCATCCACGGTCCCTGTCTCGCGATAATCAGCTTTCGGGTCGGTTAAACTTAAGGGGGAGAGTGGTCGTTTTTCGCCTGCAGGGCTTGTCTTAAAATATGGTCGTTTAGAGCATTAATATATATATATTAATACAAAACAATACAAGAACAACATGTTAATCTACCAAACTATTAAATGGGAAAATAATTCACCGACTCCAGATATTTTCATATCAGAGGGTTCGGCTCGGTGGAATTCCTAATTTGACCGATAAATCCTACAGATCCCTCAATATAAATATTTAAAAAATCTTTTGAAATTAGCTATCACTTTGTGGTTATCCATTTTATAATTAAATGAAACAATATATCTTAGTTACAACCACTGATTTATATAGTTACACGCCGACCGGTTTCGGAACAACCGTTCCTTCTTCAGGGCAAACATATAATGATGACAATTTACAAAATAGTGTGTGGGTACAATTTATCAGTCGGTATTGTGGTAGGGGTGGGGGCGTGGCTAGGAATTGATGAAGAGTAAGTGGGGACAGAATGGACACCGAATGGGAAGAGATTTAATATTGGGCTATAGGTTAATATTTTTTGTTTATTGATAATCGACTCATTATTTTTAAGGGATTTTTTTTATTTCTTGAGCTTCTAAGTTATCTAAGCGTTTTCCTTTATTATTAATGTGAAGAATATTTATCCCTGTATTTTTTTCAAAACTATGGTTATTTTCAATTATACCTTAAAAATAATGAGTCGATTATCAATAAACAAAAAATATTAACCTATAGCCCAATATTAAATCTCTTCCCATTCGGTGTCCATTCTGTCCCCACTTACTCTTCATCAATTCCTAGCCACGCCCCCACCCCTACCACAATACCTACTGATAAATTGTACCCACACACTATTTTGTAAATTGTCATCATTATATGTTTGCCCTGAAGAAGGAACGGTTGTTCCGAAACCGGTCGGCGTGTAACTAAATAAATCAGTGGTTGTAACTAAGATATATTGTTTCATTTAATTTAAAAAATCTTTCGTAATCCTACATGTATCTAAAATGACTGATTTTTGCATTTTTATATACAAATTCTTTGACAAATCTAATATGCCTAATTTTTAATGAAAGAGATAGGTATAATGCCATTATACCTAGCTCCTTAGATATATTATGTCTAGCGGAAAATTGATGCGAGCCAGAAAATAAATACAACGTGATTATTGATTATTGTTAGAAATTGACAAGAGACCTGACTCATCATTTGTAAAATATGGCAAAGATTAAAATATCTAATTGGCTTTACCCTGTCATGGCGTAGTCCAGCGGTAGAGCGTTAGACTCCCATTCCGAAGGCCGCGGGTTCGAAATAACAAATTAATGGTAATATTTTTATAGTCTGAGAATGCCAAATTCTTTTAATTTCATTTCCTAAATCTGTATACTTTCTCATTTTTTCAGAAACAGATTTTTCAATATTACAGGAATTTGGAATAGCTACATCAATGATATAAGTTATTTTTATTTTTTATTATTATTTTTTTTTCTTTATTTATATTGTTAGATAGATGACTTGAGGATTTTTCGACCACCACGGGCACATGATCGTGTTGTTATATATTTGTAATATTGGAAGCAATGTGAACGGACTATGGCGCGTAGGTACTGTAGAGATGGTGGGGTGTTCAGCTAGTGACGTCCATATTAATCGTCACGTGATCGATACTATTTTAATATTACCGTTGTAAATTAATTTTAATTGAGTGATCGTAAGTTAGTTAGAATTACTTGACTCATATAATCGGTGTTATTAATCTAATAAGACAAAAAAGATTTTAAACAACAAACCATTTAATTCATCAACTAATCGGCGTTTTACAAAAAAAATTTAATTATAAAAAAATGATAATGTAATTTCCCAATTTTTGGAACCCCAATTATTAAATATTATTTATATTAGGCATTCAACGAATGCTCCAAATGAGCAAAATAAATGGCCAATTATTGCCTATTGCCGAACAATAATTAACAGAGCTAGGTGTTGACCGTCAATAATATCGTGTCCAAAAAAGTAAGAGAAAAAATAAGTATTAATAAATAAATAAATTCGCTTTTCATTAATTTATGAATTTATGCAAGTTTGGTGGAATTATTGCAGGAAATTGTTTTTAAGTGTTGTGAATTTGTCTTAGACGTTATTCCAATATTGACGGGACATATGGCAATATTCTCAATTCGGGAGGCGGGAATGGGTACCTCAGCCCCGTGAACCATTTATTGGATAACTCCTCTGCCATAGGTCACCCCAAGTGGTTCGCTACGTTTGGTGACTTAGCAGGGGTGCCCGGGTTCATGGGGTGAGGTTTCTCTAGGTCTTGGCGGCGGATGATCTGGATTTACTTTTTGACTTCGGATGATCTGATTTTAATTTTTTTCGGTAATTTTTTTTATTCCTACCGGATTTCTACCCAACCCTCATACCTTTTTCCTTCCCAGAACTTCCTCTCCTTCCTTTCCTTAAAAATACCTTAGACACAGCATCCCCAAAGATGACATAGGCCTTTAAGGAAATATTTTTTCTCAGGGCCTTCTGTGTGGAGCTAATGTAAAAATTAATATATAATGTAAAAATTAATACAATAGTATATATATTGACAGTCAAGACGATAAATTATTCGGCGATAGGCAATAATAGGTCTTTTCTTAAACATTCCTCATTTATCATCCACTGTCAATGAATTAAAATAATAGGTGTATTTATCTTGGTCGTTTATCGGCATATTTAGACAATAAAACATCTTCCACCGGCGTTTACACATAATTTAATAAATTACTCTATACATTTACTTCCAGGGACAACTCTTTACGAGCTCCATGCCCCATTGATGGTTCTGACAACACGAGAGTATGAGAAGAGAGAAATTACGAAAGCTGAACTTCGAACGCGGCTGGTCGAGGTAAACATAATAATTAACTAAATAATTACAATGATAATTTAAAACCTAATCTAATTATGTTATGAGATAATCCTTGTTATTCATCGGGTGTTCAGGTTCGATTATGTTTCAAAAACAAATAATTATTTTTAAATAACGCTCTGTTACCAGAGGCCCTAGCACGCTTGCTCTATATCGATCGGTAGGATAACTATCGGTAACTTCTCATCGTTCCCTAGCATGAATACAGATCGCCAACGAATAAGTGACAGTTCACAAGGACTAAGTGTCCTTAACATATTCGACACCAACTGTTGTTTGTACGTTAGCGATGTGCAGTTGTCCTAGGGAACGATGAGAAGTTACCGATAGTTATCCTACCGATCGATATAGAGCAAGCGTGCTAGGGCCTCAAGGTTGTTGCGGATGCAAAAATTTTGACATCCGCGGATGCGGAATATTAGAGGTTCACATCCGCGTATGCGGATGCGGATTTCAGGATTTTTTAAAGATATATCAATTTTAAGTACACAGATAAATAAAAATCGATTTAATTATAATAGGTTTTATTTAATCATCTTTTGATAACAAAACTAAAACAGTCTTTAGTCCTACTTATTAGAATTTTAAGCTTTATAATGAAAAAAATGATTTAAAAATTGGTTAATTATATTTAATAAATATCTAGTAATAGAAAATAAGTCCAGATATTGCTTTTTTGTGGCGGCATTTTTTACTTTTTCACTTAATATTTAAATCGACATATTCATAAACCACGCAAAAAACTTGGATAAACACAGTGAACAAACATTATAATAATGGGAATCATATCGATACCTAAAACCAACAAACAAAAACCTGTAGGATCTTGTCACCAATATGTGCCTTCCTGTTGGTCAGATATGAACGAGGATAGCAACTAGCAAACACGCGCGAGCAAACCCGCGCCACTCTAGCCCCGCCCACTTTCTTTACATGTCGTTACTTGTTGCAGATATAAATCCGCATCCGTAAAAGCTCCGCATTAATGGATGCGGATGCATATGTCTGAATTAATGCGAATATTCCGCATTTGCGGGTGCGGATGCGAATATCCATAACACCCCTCGTAGATACATAGTGAGTGAATCACTTTTGAAAAATACCGAATTAATCAATGTTGAAATCTATAAAATATGCAGGGTTTTTTTTCTATAGAATTTTGCAGCGTTTTGTAAATTGTGTACCTACTTATGTAAATTTTAATCGGACAGCTAAGTATGTATTTGCTGATAAGGTAGGTACCCATGCAGGGAGAAAAATTATTGTTTTTTAGTCCCAATGAAACATTTTCGTGTCAAAACTAGGAAAAAAACATTGGGACTGACGCTCAGGAAAGGTTGTTTCACATAATTTGAACAAGTCATCAAATTTCAAAATTTAATAACAAGTTCTTTTATTATTTTTCATCATGGGTCATGTTGTTTCAAATTAGGTACAATTGTACAGGACCTCATTCATAAAATTATACAATAACCCAAAATCAGGATTTTTTCAATCAGGTCATATGTACCTATTCAACTATCCATTTTGAATACAGATAGAGATATTTTTGTGTTGTTTGCTCAGGTGGCGAAGTGCCTGGACGAATCAGCCAAGATCCTGAATATGGAGCCCCCCGACTCCTCCGAGGGCATCATGGCCTCCGCCGCAAGAGACGCCCTCAAGCAAATCAAAGACTGGGAGAAGATCATTGGCAAAATATTGTGAACCAATTACTATAATTACTTCTAGTGTTACGTCTGTGTTGATTAATAATTATCTTTTTATTTATAACTATATACTAATAATATTAATAATAATAAATAAGTATTCCAAAATTAAATAGATTTTTTATTGATGGAGTAAAAAGGGCCTATTCTGAATATTGTCGGTCAATAAATGTATAAAAAATCGTTATTTTTTATTATTTTTTTTTTATTTGAATACCGCACAAGAGTCCCAACTGCTTCCGTCTGGAGCCAGTGCGACTATGGAATTCCCAATTGGGGTATGTTGTGAGGCTGAAAGTAGTGGGGAAGGAGTTGGAGAAGATGAAAGGTGGGAAAGTACCTGTCTATTCAGACCTAGTCACCAAACACGTATAAAGCCATTTAAGCAAAATTTCAATGCTGAACGGTTGTCTTACACCAAGGCGATACTGAGAATATTTTTCCATCTGGCTCACTTGATTTGTATTTCATTATGGTTACGAAACAGCGAGAGATGAAAGCAATAAAAAAGCTTAGAATTGAATGTATTTTTGCATCGGTATACACTTTCAAAGGTGAGGATCAGCTATTTGTCTTGTTTACGCCTACTTATTGTAAGCAGCGGAAGAAGGACAGCAAGTTTATAATATTATGGTTGTTAAATAATATTAGTGCAAAATATCGCAAGTGAAATAATCTCAGTTTTTAATGTGTTTAGTTCGCATCGTAGATTTATTTGTTTTTGTTTTTCTGCTACATTTCTGGGATCATTTTTGGGATCTTCAATCAGTGGGGAGATAAGTGGTGTAGGTGAACTTTTAAATGATTCTGACTAAGGTCCAGTGAGATATTCTAGGAAATAATATGTCTTTAGAATTGTGGGTAAATCATTTATACTTCCAGGAAATAAATTAAATTAACATTAAACATTATTTTTTTTTAGTTAAGGTTGTTATGCCGTGTTGCGCTACCTCCTTCTATAGAAGGTAATAACACAAATGCTTTTGGCCGTGAAAATCTTAAATCATATCAGAATAATATCTAATTATTCCCCGAAAAACCATTAGGTATAATTTCCAATTGCCATACGTGGAAGTTTGTCATTTATAGCATTTTAAAATAAATGCTGAGAATAGGGAAGTTGAGTGAAAAATATTTTGACTTATAAAAAATATTTTCATGTAGATGACATCCAATCTTAAATACCTACTAGTATTTTTTTTTAAAGTTCGTTTTCATAATTAAATTTATTCTACAAGTTTGTGAATTTTATTAATGATTGGAGAGTGTGTGACGTCGTCTCACGTCATCTGGTCCCTTGTTTGTGTGAAATATAAGGGAAAATATTTACAAAAAAAATAATTTTAAAAAGTTGCCGGAATTTCGGAAAAAGTGCATTTTAATGGTAATTTTTTCGAATTAAAAACACGAAATGTTATTTTGCACCGACCGCCATGTTAGGAACTGTTGCAAGTTTCGGTGAAAAATGACATTTCGTGTTTTTAAATTGAAAAAATTACCATTAAAATGCACTTTTTTGCAAAATCCTAAAACGAAACACGCTGCATGAAAGTTTTGCATCTGTGTGAGTGTTAAGTGTCCGATGACACCGTGTGGACTGTAAAACTAAATTATGTGTAGCGAAATTACGAGTGTATAAGATTGTGTTTTTAAATCGACAGGGGGGGAAGGAAACGATAGGAATGGCCCTTACCTTGATGATGAGGTGACAGCTCCCAGCTCTTCATACACGATCACTTTCGAATGATGATGACCCGATGGTCTTCACGACAATTATAATATATTTATATTATTGTTATTTGCGAGATTTGCGAAATGCTTGTACAAGCCCGATCGAGTTTTTCAAGATAACAACTGAATGTTTTTATTCAAAAAAAGGAAGTCCAAAAGTGTTCTTTTTTCAAGTGTTTTTTTTTGCTTCTTGGGTAAGGGGCTTGATGTGAAAGGAAGGGAATCAGAAGGAAGGAATATTTGGTAAGGAACATGGGTATAATGGATTAATGTCCTAAAGTTATTTCAACACTAAACAGTGAGTAATGTGGTTCTATAATCCATACCTATGTAGGTATGTTAGTTAAACGTCCCTGAAGCGGTTTTTTTTACATATGCTTCACACAGGAGGCCCTGAAGACAAGAATTCCCCCTAGGGCCTGACGTGAATCCATCCCTCTCACGTGCAAGGGGATGTTCCGAAAGAGTCCTACAGAAGTCAAAAGGTCTCCCTCAAACCTGAGGATGACCAGTGCCAGAGGCGTTGGTTATCTAATAAATGGTTCCCGGGACGGCGGTACCCATACCAAGATAAAGTATACTGAATGATGTAGAAATGAGATCCTGAGGCGTGTGTGTGACAAAAATATGTAGATATGATCGGGTGAGAAATGTAGAGATTCGCAAAGAATGCAAGACTGGTGTAAGCGCAATGAAACGCTTCGATCAGGGCTGCCCAACCCCAGGCCCGCGGGCCACAATAAACGCGGGTCGAATATAAACCAAAAGAGAGATTGTCACCTGTCCTACAAGTTTCCCGATTAAAAGTTAAGGTAACACAAGCGGCTTCGCTCCTGTGGTATTGGGGAGTATAAATTAACTCAGGTACGGGCCATACGTCATTCCTATGTCTACCTACGTTAAATTATCGTGAAAACAAGCTTATGTGCCCAAGCGGTTAAAGAATTATTCTGCGGAAATGAAATGTTTTTCCAGGATCAAAAGTAGCCTGTCTCTTTCCAGTTCACCAACTATCCCGTGCCAAAAAATGGTTCCATGTCTAATCGGACTATGAGATCTCAGCGTCTGAATTCCCAGAGTAAATTTATTCAGACACGATACTTCCTCACATGATAATTCATCAGATCATAACTCACATTAACCTACCCTTCCATTTCCCCGCATCCTCCCCCCCCCCCCCAACCCAACCTACCCTACCCATAGGTTAAAAACCCCAATTATCAGTTTTCGACGCTTCGAGACATGATGAATTATCATGTGAGGAATTAACATCCGATGAAAAGTTTGTACTCAATATTCATACACTTAAAAAGTTTCCACTGAGTAGACCGGTCACCCCAAAAAATAATTGTCAATTGGTCGTTCCGTTGCGACGTGAACGAAGGGCAAACAAACAAACACCCTTTCGCATTTATAATCTTAGCTAGGATAAAAATTTAACAAAAAAATAGCAAAAGGATCGGGTCTGATTCTGTTGGTCGGGCTGCTAGAGAGCGCACACTCCCGGACGCTGTCCCACTACTGCCCCCCACGGGGACTTTTGGCTGCTGGGTTTCCCCCCTGGCCCGGTTCGCCCCTCCTTAGCCAACCTGGCTGCCCCGGACTCCTCCAGGGCAGCCATATTGATGGCAGGCTTAGTGCGGACGTCCGGTCAACATGGGCCACTCGCTAGCAGGAGCCCCGGCCTCAAACCATCCGCCGATCCCAACCTCCGAGAAGCCGGATTACAAGAGACGCCACGCTCCCAGTTGGGAACATCGAAACATAGCGTCTATATGAGGCGAGAACAGCCATCGAATCCCGGACCGGCCGTGCTTTTATTTTTTATTTACTTATTAAATATTTATTAGTAAAAAATTAATTACAGTAATCAAATAGATTGTTTTAAATTTATAGGTTTTTAATTTTGTTTAATAATTTATAGGTTTTTTGTTGGTGAAAATATTTCACCCGAATTACCGCCATCTATGCGTTGTATCGGAAATCAACATCGACTTTAAACAAACCTTGGGATTGTTTACCATAAGTTTTGCGAAAGGGGCAATAGAAAATGTAAAACAATACATTATTTACACCTCTACTAGACTCGACCTCTCGACCGGTAATGGGACTGCGAGACGAACAAGCGGCTTGATGGCCAGCACGTAAATTTGTTATCTATTGTTTTCTATTATTCTCTATGCATTTAGGCTTGCCGCGGCGCATCAAGCCTCTCCTTCAAGCCTGGCCACGCCTTCGGTGATTTCGTGGCGGTCGAAAAGGGGTTGAAAGTGAATTTTGTGCGAAATGGAATATAACAAAGACAAAGCATTCTTTATTGTGTTATAATAAATTTTATATATTAATATTGTAATATAACATTAATTAGTAAAGTAAGGACAATTATTTTTCTCCATTTCTCAGATGTTTATTTATTTATTTAGGAAAATCAACAGATTGTTTACATCAATTAAAATAAAATTAAGAATACAAATAAAATCTAAACAGATTTTCACATTACTATAATTATAATAAAAAACTAAGTAGGCTGAGATAATATTTACAAAAAATACAACATTGTGAAATTAAATAAAAATTAAAAGAAGATGTAAGAACATAAATAAATAACAATTTAAAGTTAACATATAACCTGCTTAATAAATTTCAAATCATAATGTTTGGAAATATTTTTTTTTTAAACACAAGACCTGTACAATTTAACACATTTAATTAAGACAATAGCAGTTTCGTTATTATTAAACATTTAAGAAAATATAAAATTATTAACACCAGTAAAAAATCATTTTAAACTCCATGGATATTGAAATTGGACGGCGTTAATAGAATCGCATAAATAAGTGGTCTAAAAGTGACCTAACTACAATTTAAAAATGACATTGAATGCCGAAACAGTTTTCATAATATTTAAAAAAACTAAAATACTTGCAGAACTTAAAAATAACATTATTGAATTTGATGTACAATATTTTCTTTAAAAATCAATGGATTTCTTGAATTGAACCCAGAAATGGACAAATTGAACACAGAAACAATAGCTGCCTACTTTATAATAATTTTATATGATTTATATAATTGTTTTACACGATACGTAATATCTAAAATCACCACTCATCGTAATGTTTTTTGTCTATGGGTACTTATTTATCTATTCTCGTTTGTCTATTCCCGAAAAAATATAAATTCGCATCAAGCCCCACCGCCAGCACGTAGTATTGCGCAATGCTTGTGAGAAAGCCGCAAGCAAGCTTTGGAGACGGTCAAAAGGCTTGTCACAAAGCGCCATAGAAAAGAAACTACGTGCTTGCCATCAAGCGGCTTGGTCGTGTCGCATAGCCTTAAGAGCAACTCAAAATGAGGGGGTTTCTCACCATCCTCCCAATAGCTTATCTACACTAAAAACGAATATTTTCTATTTACGATTTATTTATTTATTAAGTTGGAGTTTATAATTCGGTACTCGAACCTATGAATAGTGGCTATATATTGGATAAGTTGGCCGAGTTTTCTAAACAATGCGAGTATTTGACTATTGTTGAAAAAAACTTTTTAATGTTGATGATTCATTTTAATGCAAAATTTTGGTTTATAGTGTCAATAAAATATTGTAAACTAGACAAAGCATACTCATATGTAAAGCATTTAAGCATTAAAATGAATCATCAACATAAAAGTTTTTTAAAAAAGTATGTCAAAAAAATAGTAGTATATCTGTGTGTTAGGATATAATGGCCAACCTTATGATTCCAGAGATAGCCTGATTTTTAATGTCAGTGCCATACAAATTTTTCTTTAAAAAAAGATAACTCCTTCATTTGTACACGCAATTGCTTCATACGAAATTTTATAGCATAGTAATGATCAGCAGAATCCATTTCTAGCCAAAAAAAGACCCTTGAAAAATTCAAGTCTCTATGTCTATGAAAGGCGATTTTCAGCCCACTGTGCGGCGGGCTTGATGCGAATTTATATTTTTTTGGGAATAGACAAACGAGAATAAACAAATAAGTACCTATAAAATACAAAAAAATAATAACAACAAATTTACGTGCCTGCCGGCAAGCCGCTTGGCAGTGTCGCAGGCCCATTATGCTGCGTACACATTTGCGATCCACCCAGTGGCGTAGCGTGTCTTGGAGGGGCCCTGTATCAAAATTAGTTGGGGGGCCATAACGCAACGCTAGCTATATCGGCTGTAGAAAGGTTTACCGGTTTCTGTGTGTCCTACCTCCTACACCCTACAACATGGTTCACGCCTTTCCTTAAAAAATTCTTCACACGAATGTCAAAAGAATTCATATTCTACACTTTCGTAGATGGCGCGCGTATATTATTTTTACTTATGAACGCTTTTTACAATTTATTTAAATATTTATTGTTCACGAAAGTACACAAGCAATTCGAATATTAACAAATAGTTTTTTAATTAACAAAACTATTTGTGCGTAGAATATGAATTCTTTTGACATTCACCATCTAAGAGAGATCTTTGGGGGGCATTGAGAGATTGTTCATATTTTGATATTATGCTGAGACAAAAGGTTCCAAATTAACCCAGATATTATTATGATCATAGGTCGAGGTATGTCTTTCATATAACCTGCCGTTTTGCCAAACTTCAGAAGTTGAATGAAAATATTGTACCTACCTTTTATATTGTTTTATGTTATCCAGAGCTCACGCCAAAGTCATTCCTGGAGTTGCATATTTTTTATATGTCACGGAGGACGGAAGTGTTGAGTTGACTTTGACTGCATATTCCCGCATCAGCTGTGGCAACATGACCAAACAGAATAACACCGGAGCGGGAAACTCGGAAAGCTCTGGTCTATTTTAATCCAGTCAAATCCAGTACTGATTCAGCTCCCGCATGAGACTGCGAAAGATTGAACAGTCGCAATTAACATTGCACAGATTTCTTAAAAACTAATCATCACTCAGCACCGTGTTCTGGGTGGGCTGGATACATAAATTGAAGTGTATTGTACAGAAGGCACAAAAAGTGAGTTATGTTTATTATTTTCTTTGACTTTTAAGACTTTCTTTAGCCGGGTGAAATACACACGCTTTCCCCAGATGTCCAAAGCCGGGACTATTATTGTACAGAGCGGTATTATCTTTCATACAAATCCTATCTTTTATCGTTGTCTTTTTTGGTATACATTTTTTATACCCATCATTAACATTTTCTAGACTAATCTAGACATTTCCTTTTTATGTTTATATCTATGAGGAAGAAGGGCGTTCTAATGCAGAACACTCTTTTATTTATTTGAACATTGGCCAAGGTAAAAATATAAGTAGGTATGTAGAATGCATGGCATTTATCTGGCGTCGTTTTGCCTCTAGAAGCGTCTTCACTGAGCGAGAAAGTAATAAATTAAAACAAATATGAGATTGGGTTTTTAATGTAAACAGAGGTTAGCTGGATTATATATTTTCATTTATAATTGCAGCATTATTCAACAGATTTATATGAAGACAAAGGTATCTTTGCATTTTGTTGTTGAACCTTCCAGAGTGGTAGAAACTCTTAGTATCGCTCTGGTGAAACACCACCATTCAGAATTGAAAAGTTGCTTAAAATACCATGGAAAAAACAAATACTATATCTGAATAGCCAGGTACTTCCAACATTCCGCTTCCTCATCTCCTTCCCCTCCACCGCCAATTGGGGATGCCATAGCCTCGTTAGCTTTGGTCAGCACTACCGTTGGGATCTTATACGGTATTAAAATAATGAAATTAAAATAAAACAAAAACTGCTATTATTAAATTTAATTTTCGTCAAATTATCTCTTCTCACATTATTTATCATTATTATTTGTTTTTTTAACATAGATTGTCTATATTTTATCATTGTAACCTCTACAGTATTAAACTGAATAATCATGGATTTGATTCATTTTTATTAATGACGTAATTTTCGATAAAGTTTACACACTTCAATAAATCAATCCGATCAATCATTATTTCAAATTACCTAATCTCCCAGCTACGTTATTATTTTTTTAACTCTTATTTCTAAATAAAATTGATAGACTTTGGTACTAAATTACCCCATGTCTTTGAAAAGAAAATTGTTGGCTATATTGGTTAAAATTTTGTAGATAAGATAAACCATGGAAGGCAAATGTTCTGTATGTAACAAAACGGCTACCAGCAAATGCTCCAAATGCCACTTGACGTATTACTGTTCCAAGGACCACCAAAAGGATCATTGGAAGATTCATAAGCATACCTGTATGCCAGTCATTGTAAGTTATCTGTTTATGTTTCCTCCTTTTAGTGCATTTCAAATACATATAATATCACCACGATCACTGTGGAAAAAATAATCCCAAAAAACATATTACTTGCTTTACTTCTGAGTCAGTCCTCTATCTAGAATTAGGTGGCTATCATTATTTTAATCTTTACCTCGATAGAGAAGGAATCACTGCAATAATTTAAATTTGGATACCTGTTATATGTTTGAATGCTTCTGTAACGAGTAATAAAGGAAATGAAATTAGAGATTTCTTTTGATTTAGGTGAAAGAAGACAAGTTGCTGGGCCGCCATTTGATCGCCTCGAGGAGCTTAAAAGAAGGTCAAATTGTGTTTAAAGAGAAGCCACTCGTTGTTGGCCCGTCACAGGTAAATTGAAGCTCGTTTTCCATTTTAAATACAACCCACTCCCATATTTATGTTATACCGAACTGTTCATACGTAAGGATCTGCAGTCTTGCTCGGAAATTATGATAAGTTACCTACATTATCTACAAAACCTCTACCGATCAACCATGCTGGACCCCCTGTCTAAATGCACTCACTCAAAAAAATAAAACAAATTATGTCCAACCTATGCCATTAAAAACACAGTTTTTTCAATTGAATTTCGTCAGCACGAGGATAATTGTTCCTTTAACGCGAATTAATCGGCATTCCGTGTGCGAATCCATTCAAAATTCAATGGAACTTCTGCACGTTATTTCCAAAACCAGATAATAGATTCAAACATATTATTTGAATTGTTTGAGGTTTGGAGTTCATATACCTTATATGACAAACATTTTAATAAATTAAAAGAATCGCTTGATATCACCTGTATAGCGTTGTTTAAATTATGTTTTAGATAACAGTTCCCGTGTGCATGGGATGCTGCAAGGTTCTTACTGAGACCACCTCTAAACCTTGTGACCGGTGCGGATGGCCCGTCTGCAGTGACTTCTGCCAGAAGTCGCCTCACCACAGGCCGGAGTGTGACCTCACCGTGGGAAGGGGGAGCAAGGTGAGAAAAGTCCAGAAATATAACAGAGGTAGATTCATTCCCATGGGGTGGACAATAAATTGTTGACCTCGGGGAACAACAAAAACCCCGGTTCCCATGCGTGGAATATGTTAAAACAATGTTCCAAGAGCAGATGTGTAATTTTATGTTCAAATGCTGTACTATGTTGAAAGGTACCTAAGTTGTAAGTAAGTAGGTACTATTTTTTGCTTGTATTTATGAAAACCATGCACGTAAGATTTCTTTTCATTATTCTAAGGCGCTCCGCCCACTGAGGCAACTGAAAACCAACTAAAACCGGCTTTTTCTCTGTCTTGATTGGTCAAAAAGCTTGTTTAACCATAGACGAACTACGAGACAGCTGACAGCTAGCAACTAGAAATGGCCGCCCAGGGCAATGAGCAGTGACAGTCGCAAGATGGTCGCAAGTCACCGCTTGCGTTACCATTGACAACGGGGTTTTGTGTGATTGTGTAGCGTGCGGGCTATCACATTGTCATACAAAGACAGTTGGCAGTTGAGAGTTTTCAGTTGCCTGAGTGGGCGGAGGCGCTAATTCTCTCGTAATTATTTACGTTCTCTTGTAATTTTCAAAATTGGTAGGTATATTCATGTTTTATATATCTATCCTTAGATGATAATTTTATATTTTAATTTCATGTTATTTTATTTTTATTGTACAGTTTTTTTCAGACGAGGCAACTGAAACCAAACTAAAACCGGCTGGTTTCTATGTCTTGATTGGTCAAAAAGCTTGTTTAACCATAGACGAAGAACAATCAGCTGACAGCTGGTAACTAGCAATGGCCGGCCACGGCAATCAGCAGTGCGAGTCGCGAGTCACCGCTTGCTTTACCATTCACAACGGCTTTTTGAGTGTATGACATCACATTGTCATACAAAGACAGTTGCCAGTTGACAGTTTTCAGTTGCCTCAGTGAGCAGATCGCCTAAATTGTATGTTGAAACTATTATTGCATGCAAAGTATGCAATAGAAATAATCCCTACTGCCTAATAAAAAATAAAAAAAATTATAAAAAAAGGTACTTGAGAAAACCACCGTGTTTAATTAATAATTATGATTCATTATCTTTTGTTCAGGTTAACATTCAGACCTTTGGGGTTCCTCATCCCAATTACCAATCAATAACAGTGCTGAGATGTCTCTACCAGAAAAATGCTAACCCGATTATATGGGACAAGCTCATGGCCCTAGAGTCTCACGATGACCACAGGAAAGGAACAAACAAGTGGAAGACCGACAAAATTCAGATCGTTCAATTCATCAACAGATTTTTCAAGCTGGATAAAGAATTTACAGAAGAAGAGATCATGAAAGTGTGCGGCATAGTTCAGGTAAACATACTCTTTTAATATACACATATGTTTTACTTAAATGCCTTACAATACTCACAACACCCTATCGACAGATTTTGAAGGTTGATGCAACTTACCCAGAGATGACATAGGCCATGAAGGTTTCCTCAGAGTGTATGTGTGGATTTGATATAAATATAATATTTGTTCATAAATTAAATATAATATATTCGTTAATTATCGACATTAAGTCATAATGAAATTATTTGTTTACATATATTTTGTCTTTCAGGTAAATGGACATGAAGTTCCTCTGACTGAGCCACCATTTGTTGCAGTTTATGATGTTACTTCGATGGCGGAACACAACTGCAGGGCCAATTGCAACAAAAGTTTTAGCAGTCGCGGAGAGGTAAGATCCGCACGAGCATTATTATATTTTAAATCTTCATAACCATTAAAGTGTTTCTTACCTTTGGCGAACATTTTTTGGTCCTCTAGGTTTTAGTCGTCGCAGCGACAGACATTGCAGCTGGAGAGAACATAACTATTTGTTATACAGATCCCCTGTGGGGCACAGCCAATAGACGACACCACCTTCTCGAAACCAAGTTCTTCGAATGCTCTTGCACTAGGTGCCGTGACGTCACTGATCTTGGAACAATGCTTAGTGCAATACGGTGTCAAAAAAGGTCTGTGGCTAACTTTTTTTAGTTTTTACCCATCAATGATGACGTATTCATTAATATCTTTTAAATATCCTAATACTTGTTATGTTTTTTTGCAGTAATTGCAATGGATATGTGTTACCCAAAACATTTATTACTCGTATTGAAACGGAGAACCAAAAAAGTGCAGCAGAAGAAGACATTGAGACGCAATTAAATAATGTTGACATTAACATTTCCAATAAAAATGAGGAAACGAGCTTTACCAAAGATAACCCAATTGAATCCGGCAAGAAAGGAAAGAATGCCAAAAAAGATAAAAACAAAGATAACGACAATGAAAATGCCAAAAATAGAGACTTAATAGTTAACGCCGATAAGCCTACAAGTGCAGTTGAAGATGGAAATTCGTTGGCCAATGGCAATGCTGGAAGTTCAAATGGTGATACCAATGGAAGCGATACTGGAAAAGAAATAAAGGAAAGACAACGAGTTGATTGGCATTGTGACAAATGCGGAGGGACCGTTAATGAAGTTCATGTTTATAAATTAATGGATCACATTGGCAATGATCTTGAAGCAATGGAGAAGGGAAATGTCGAGTCGTGTTTCAGGTATAAAAAAATAACTATTTATTTTCGATGACAACTTTTGTTTTATATTTATGTAAATAGTACTTCTCTTGATTATGGAAGGTATTATCCCAAAAACTTTTTGTCCAGATTCTTGGAGCATTACGGGAAGTATTTACACCCAAATCATTACTACATGGTTGACGTAACCCTGGCGCTGGCCCAGCTAATTGGACAACAGCTGGGGACCTCCTTGCAGACTGTGACGGACGAGAGACTGCAGCTCAAAATCAAAACCTGCAGAGAGATGTCAGAGTTACTGGAAAAGCTTGTCCCAGGTAAAAAACAGAGATATGCTCAAAATGGAAAGCTGATTTTTTTAAAATCATTTATGGTCTTAGCGAGTAGGGTTCAATTGTAATTTTTCCTTATAAATGTGTCGGTTACGAGATTGAGAGGTTATATCTGAGTTACATTGGTATCAGGAATCAGAAAATTACGCCAGTTAGACCGTGTCGATATTTTGATATTTCGTAAAATGTCACATCTAAAATAATTCCGTTGTTTCCTACACGGAAATTTTTTATCCTCGGGTTTGAAAATACCAAAATTAGACTCATGATCAAAACACATTTTTTGTTTTGTTATAGCGGAGCTGAGAGCCCGAGGAGCAGTGATGTTTGAATTGCACGCGGCAGTAGCTGAATTCGGAAGGAGAGAAGCAGCCAGAACTGGAGCGGGACCTGCAGCAATGATTAAATACTTGCTGGTACGTATATCATGATTATTATTGTATTATTAAATGTACGATGCTGGAAAAGATTCTAGTACCTATAGACCCTTTCTGATTTTTGTTTGTATCAAGTAGATTTGTCGTGGTTTATCGTCAGTAATTCAAAACGATTATAATTGATTCAGGTGCTATAATGGATTCAACATCTTTTGCTTTTTCTATCCTTTAATTTTTTCTTCTGGTTTTTGAAGCTTTTATTCCCCTCCGTTATTCTGTTTAGTAAGAAGATCCTTTCTCACGCATGTCTCATTTTGATATTTTAAGAATTGACTGGCTTTTTTTCAGGAATCGAAAGACATGTTGGAAAAGTCTATCAAATTTCTGGAACACGAGCCGGAAGACTTGCCTGAAGGGAAAATCTGCAAACAAGCCAAGATCAATCTCGTAGACATGGAAGCAATGATACAGAACTTATTCGCACTCGATAGCCCTATGTAATTCACAACACTCCCTTACATTTATAAAAACTATATCATTTAGCCAGTAGAGATGTTTAGTAGAAAAGACAATATTAATTAAATATTGTACGTAAATAAATAATGTGTTTTTTATTATTTATTCACATTCTATGGATATTGCATTTATGTCAAATAGTGTCTCCAATGTGCTACATAATATGACTTCATGATTCAGAAATTTGTAGTTAAAAAAATATTAATACGATAATATGGAGAAAAAAATTACAAATTTTTTTACTTTTAAATTGCCAATTGTTATTTAACCCTGGGAATTCCCTAAACTGAAGTGATTTTACGTGTATTTTGTACATTACTTTACTTCAAATAATAAAGTTGGTTGATGTTTTGCAGCTAGGTGGAAGGTAAAATTGGTCAATTGGTCAAGTTCTTTCCAACTTCTTGCTCAACCCGGGTTTGCTTATTGTTATTATATAAAATATAAATCACTTTCATCTTTCTGAAATTGCGCATCTAAGTAGGTACCTACTACATAAGGTAATACATAATTTAGGTACTATTACTATTTAAATGCCTACGTCAATTATTGTCTGACTTTACATAGAAATAGTTCTGACTACGGACTAAATTAAAGTATGCATTAAATCCAATTTGCCCATATAATCAAACCGGTCCTCTTCATTTCTCTCAATGTTTATAATAACACAACCCAAGATGCTAAGTTCCTACATCAATCAGAAAAATCTAAATTCCTACATCAATTCCTACAAACGAACGAAATTCATTAATGAATATTTAAAAAGAAATTACATTTCGAAAAAGACTTTGAGAGTGATCTGGTGAGTAGTGATATTTCTACCGAAAGTCTTAAAAATAAGGAGTCATAAAAACAAGTAGTCATTTGTAGTGATTATTATTAATCATTATAATCATTACCATTGCGAAGGCTTGTCAAGTCAAGTGCTGCCTACAAACAGGGTGTAGGGGAGGGGAGGAGGGGAGAGTGCATCTCTAATGGGACTGCGAGACGACCAAGCGGCTTGATGGCCAGCACGTAAATTTGTTATCTATTGTTTTCTATTATTCTCTATGCTTTTAGGCTTGCCGCGGCGCATCAAGCCTCTCCTTCAAGCCTGGCCACGCCTTTGGTGATTTCGTGGCGGTCGAAAGGGGGTTGAAAGTGAATTTTGTGCGAAATGGAATATAACAAAGACAAAGCATTCTTTATTGTGTTATAATAAATTTTATATATTAATATTGTAATATAACATTAATTAGTAAAGTAAAGACAATTATTTTTCTTCATTTATCAGATGTTTATTTATTTATTTAGGAAAATCAACAGATTGTTTACATCAATTAAATTAAAATTAAAAATACAAATAAAATCTAAACAGATTTTCACATTACTATAATTATAATAAAAAAACTAAGTGGGCTGAGATAATATTTACAAAAAATACAACTTTGTGAAATTAAATAAAAATTAAAAGAAGATATAAGAACATAAATAAATAACAATTTAAAGTTAACATATAACCTGCTTAATAAATTTCAAATCATAATCTTTGGAAATATTTTTTTAAAAAACACAAGACCTGTACAATTTAACACATTTAATTAAGACAATAGCAGTTTCGTTATTATTAAACATTTAAGAAAATATTAAATTATTAACACCAGTAAAAAATCATTTTAAACTCCATGGATATTGAAATTGGACGGCGTTAATAGAATCGCATAAAGAAGTGGTCTAAAAGTGACCTAACTACAATTTAAAAATGACATTGAATGCCGAAACAGCTTTCATAATATTAAAAAAAAAAAAAAAAAATACTTAGCAGAACTTAAAAATAACATTATTGAATTTGATGTACAATATTTTCATTAAAAATCAATGGATTTCTTGAATTGAACCCAGAAATGGACAAATTGAACACATAAACAATAGCTGCCTACTTTATAATAATTTTATATGATTTATATAATTGTTTTACACGATACGTAATATCTAAAATCACCATTCATCGTAATGTTTTTTGTCTATGGGTACTTATTTATCTATTCTCGTTTGTCTATTCCCGAAAAAATATGAATTCGCATCAAGCCCGCCGCCAGCACGTAGTATTGCGCAATGCTTGTGAGAA
The DNA here is from genome assembly GCA_951813805.1 of Limnephilus auricula. Taxonomy (NCBI): domain Eukaryota; kingdom Metazoa; phylum Arthropoda; class Insecta; order Trichoptera; family Limnephilidae; genus Limnephilus; species Limnephilus auricula. The sequence goes on along the minus strand of OX638388.1, from coordinate 10,067,528 downwards.
AGCCGCAAGCAAGCTTTGGAGACGGTCAAAAGGCTTGTCACAAAGGCTTGTCACAAAGCTTGCCATCAAGCGGCTTGGTCGTGTCGCATAGCCTTAATAAATGCTAAAGCAGAGCCTCTCATTACGGCGTATTCGCTTCTGTCTTTTATTTTCCAATGTTCGCATTGCCATTCCTGGATATCGAGAGCCATTGTCTTAACCTTTCGGAAGCGAGACCAAGCGATCAAGCAACAGCCAAAATAGTAACATACAAAAATAAGTATTAACGAACGAACCATGGTCTTTTTAGCTAGCTAATCTAAATCAGGATTTGGGTACCTAACTATTTAAAAATTATTTGCTTTATTTAGCTGTCAGCAGTCGATGTAAGGGATCTATCGGCGTACCTAATAAAATTAAATACTATGCTTATTTTGTACCCCTCTTACCATTTTTTACCCTTCATATACCTTACAGAGAAAGCTGCATGCAAATATTTATGCAAGATACTTGCAAATTCTGCAAAAAGCCCACGCCGAGTAGAAAAGATTATCAACTCATTGATGCACCAACAGTTCACATAGGAAGAGGGAAAAATAATGTTCCCTGGCATTGTATACAAATGTTACAATACGATACAGGGTATTTTTATATACCTGTATATGTATTATTAAGCAAAAGTTATATTATATTATAATATGCTAGCACATTCTGCAAAAAAGTCCTCGCCGAGTATCTACTTTTTTATGCACCAACAGTTGACACAGGAAAGGGGACAAATGTTCTTTGGCACTTACAAATGTTACAATAAGATATAGGAACTATTTATGTACCTGTATATTATTATATTACATATATTATTATTTTTATCATCATCAACTGCGAAAGGTTCACGGATGACAGAGTGTTTTGAGCAGTGCAGTGTCTGCATGGTAGGAAGATTAGATACCTACACGATGTGTGTGTTGTTGGGTCAGGCGAAGTGGGTCGCAGTGAAAGTAATCATCGGTCTGTAGAGCCACTCCACCTGCGCCGCGCGTTATGTAAATAGTCGCGTTAAATGCTGCCTCTGCCTTGCCTATACCTCTATCTCCACCGACTACCTGGTACTAATTACTTGTTTCTGCCATTGCCAGTGCCGATGGCCGGACAAAGAGACCGCGACCGCTGGCACACATCGCATCGCCGCCACTTTCTTTCTCCCTAGGCCCTTTTGGAAGAGGGCAATGATTGTTAATGAGAGCGCCCTTTTGGTGATTTTTCACTAAAAACGGTGTAGGTATATGATCCAAATTTTATTTTAATTAAGATTGGCCGACGATTAGAAGCAAACATCAGGCTTCGGTTGGTTGAGAGGTTGTTGAGAGCCGCCAAAAATCTGCACGCGTCTAGAAAAAAATTAAAAGGCATATGTCCTTTGTCCAATGCTGGATGCCAGAAGGCTCTTGAAGAAGAAGAAGGGGCTTTTTTTATTTTGTTATTATTTTTTTTTTTATTATTTTTTTTTTTAGATAAAGTTGAACCATCTTTTCGGTTGTGGAAAAAAATAACAGATTATTGCCATCTATTATAAACGGATACACAGGTTTCCTATCTTCCAACTTCTACGGCCTAGGGCTTACCGAATACGGATTACAGACTATTCTTATTATAAACCGGGACTTCGGGAGTTATTGGTTTATTTATGTTCGGGAGGCGTCTTGGTTTGGCAAAAGGCAGCTCATTTGTGGCACACAATTTGTTTTATTTGCATTTTAAAATCGTGCGTCCTTTCTAAAAGACCCTTTATCTACATAAAGTTGATCCGTTTTAAGTATAATAAATAATTTAAAAAAATTAAAATATTATTACAGTATTAAATACATTTTTTTATGACTTTATGTCCGGGCTAAATCTTCCCCACAGGAAAAACTAAACCACCCTTCCACACACTTTTCCACAAATGATCATCCAGTCAATCCACGCTATGTAAGTGAACAAGTAGGTATAATAAATACAAAACAATACAAGAACAACATGCCAACCCACTTGAGACCTAATGGGAAAAAGACAAGGAAATAGACCTTTCCACACACTTTTCCACAAATGATCATCCAGTCAATCCACGCTATTTAAGTGAACAAGTAGGTATAATAAATACAAAACAATACAAGAACAACATGCCAACCCACTAGAGACCTAATGGGAAAAAGACAAGGAAATAGACCTTTCCACACACTTTTCCACAAATGATCATCCAGTCAATCCACGCTATGTAAGTGAACAAGTAGGTATAATAAATACAAAACAATACAAGAACAACATGCCAACCCACTTGAGACCTAATGGGAAAAAGACAAGGAAATAGACCTTTCCACACACTTTTCCACAAATGATCATCCAGTCAATCCACGCTATGTAAGTGAACAAGTAGGTATAATAAATACAAAACAATACAAGAACAACATGCCAACCCACTAGAGACCAAATGGGAAAAAGACAAAGAAATAGACCCTTCCACACACTTTTCCACAAATGATCATCCAGTCAATCCACGCTACGTAAGTGTATCTACTATATAAGTATAATAAATACAAAACAATACAAAAACAACATGCCAACCCACTAGAGACCAAATGGGAAAAAAATTCACCGACTCCAGATATTTTCATATCAGAGGGTTCGGCATGGTAGAACTCTCAACCGATAAATCCTATTGATCCCTCAATATAAATAATTAAAAAATCTTATCTTATATCTAAAATGACTGATTTTTGTATTTTTATGTATAAATTCTTTAACAAATCTAATAAGCCTATAATGAGAGAGCTAGGTATAATGCCAGTAGCCGAAATAACAAATGGTAATATTTTTATAGTCTGAGAATGCCAAATTCTTTTAATCTCATTTCCTAAATCTGTATATTTTCTTATTATTTCAGAAATAGATTTTCCTAATTTATTATTTTATAAATAATACAAATTTATTTATAAAATAATATAAAATATATATATTTTTTTTTTGTCGTTATTATAGTTTAATACATTGTTATTATCAGGTATCGAAACACCATTTGACAGTGATCTGATTAGTACAGAGCAGAACGAGAAACCGCCACGCCAGCTTATGAGCTTATCTCGGATAAAGCTGTAATCACTGATCATAAAAATTGATTGTCAGGAGAAATTTGATAGCCAGTCGACGAGACTAACCGATCGATGCATTCAGTCGATTCTAATCTAGATTGAAACTGGATTAATTTTGATTGCTGCCATCAGTTCCCATGACAGAAATGTTTTAAATGAAGTCAGCGTCAACATTATTTATTACACTGGGAAAATTGTTGTTTTTCCGCCACATACAATGCAGGCGCAATTGGAGCAGCCCTCCCCGTCCAGCCCACACACACACACACACACACACACACACACACACACACACACACACACACACACAGAGACACACACACACGCAGGCACGCACGCACGCACGCACGCCTGCACGCACACACACTCACACTCACACTCACACACACACACACACACACACTCTCACACAAACACACAGACACACACACCACGCACGCACGCACGCACGCACGCGCACACACACACACACTCACACACGCACGCACGCGCACACACACACACACACTCACACACACACTCACACACACACACACACACACACACACACACACACACACACACACACACACACACACGCAGGCACGCACACACGCACGCACGCACACACACACACACACACACACGCACACAAACACAGAGACACACACACACGCACGCACGCACGCACGCACGCGCAGACACACACACTCACACACACACTCACACACACACACACACACACACACACACACACACACACACACACACACACACACACACACACACACACACACACACACACACACACACACACACACACACACACACACACACACACACACACACACACACACACACACACACACACACACACACACTTATTTTAAAACCTATCTATCTACCTATAAAATTCGATAGTTTTTACAGCAAATAAATAGAAAAATTAGACGGTGAATTTTTTTTATTTTCATCTACCTATTAGAATCTCGGTTTAGTTTTCTTGAACGCAAATTTTGGAAATCGAAATTAACCCATTTCTCAACATCCGATCAAGCTAAAACTCGGCAGACAAGACTTCTTGTCGCCGCAACCAAACTGTGGGGCCCTGATGTGTGTACTACATATTAAAGTAATTACATTGTTACATGAACCAGCGATGTTTCCGCATAAAATTCATATGATAAACAGAAAAACATTGAGTGTTAAAGAAAACATAAAGTGATAAAAAAAAGTTATAAAAAAAAAAACAGAAAAAGAAGTTTAAAGAAAAAAACATAGATTAAAGCATATAGTACGGATAATGTGAAATTCAACTGTGTACCTATACAAAAATAATACATTTTCACATCATAAGATAAACAAGTTAGTTAGTATATAAGTTCAAGGATAAACATGATTAAAAAAAAAGATAAACAACATAATGAGAATGAGAAAATAACACGCAGCAGGAACCGAGGGTTAGTAATTAACAATTTGTTTTAATTTTTCTAATCATACATTTAGTAAATTGCCCTGAGGACAAATGGAAAATATAAGCGTCTGAAAAGATATTATTGTATTTTGTGCACGTCCTTCTATAAATGAATATTGTTTTTGAATGTGGGATTTGGAATAGGTAGTTGGTATACAAATTGAAATAGTAGTTCAGTAAAATTATGGTCCAAACGTACATTATTCTATAAAACTTTTTAAGTCAATGAAAAAAAAATCATGTTTGCAAACATTTCCCAAAATAAATATTTTGTCGCACACCCAAAATATTTATTTATTTTTAATCAAGTGGAATACCTACCTCAAATTGACTCTTTCCGTTATCCTAGTGTAGGTACCAAGTAATATTTGATATTTGGATTTTTCCCAAAAACTACATACTTATATAAATTATTCAATAGGGTATTTCCACGTTTTTTTATTGCTTAAAAAATTAAGCAAAAAAATTACGATGATTATGGAATTTTAATTTTATTTTTTTGTTAACGAATAAATTTTCTACAGCGAGTCTAAGTTTTCCATTTTTGATATACCGCCAAAACGATATTTTGGGGCTTGACAGTAGTAGGTACTTTGTTTGTTGACGTGCGTATTTGGTGCACTTGCCAACCTTGGTTTTTGATCGTTTTTAAAATTAATAAATTTATTAATAGTTTCATACTCCGCCTACTGGTTAATACGGAATATTTTTTATTCAAACAGTTAGATTTTGATTTATTATTACGAAAATTGAGTATTTATGTCGGGGGAGACGAAAAAACATGTATTTTATATTTCAATTTTATAAGATTATTTCACTTACGCGAAGTATTTGACAGCCACGTTTGGCCAAGTGAAACGGGACTTATACAACTTCAATTACTACAATATACAACTATTTACGTGCACAAAATAGGTTATTAGGTTCTTAGGCTGGGTAACCTAAGTAATTCGTGCGTATTTAGATTGAAAAAAATCGCAAATATCAAATCCAAAGAAATGACGGCAAAGGAAATATTCCGCTCCGTATTATCCGCGCGTATCCGTGTATCGAAATTCGAATTCCGTATTATCCGGTAAGCGGAGTAGTAAACATTTACCATAAATTTAAATGAAAGCATAAAAAACAAACATTTTTAGTAAGATGATTAATATCAGAAAAATGATCTTTAAATATTCCATACATTTTCAACAGAATCCCTCGTTTGATAAAATACCCTATTGTCTCACTTTTTACGGATCTGGCGGAAGACATAGATGGCTACGTAAGTATATCGATTTAATGTTTTTGGCTGTAAATATTTTATTAAAAATGTACCTACCTACATAAAATATTAATTTTTCATTCCAAATTAGAACATTTTATATTCTTGTTTTCATTAGCAACAGTTAGTTATTGGTTTATTTATGTAGCAACGCTTTTGTGACCATATTGGGCTGTATATTTTGTACTTTTTTCCTTTTTTAGAATCGTGTTTATTTCAGAAGTTATTTTTGTGATATTTTTTATATAATGTCAAACATTATGCCAAACAGGAAAATACCTGATGAGGGTGAGGTCAGGGCGCTGGGATACCTTTATAGAGTTTCGCAAGGCTCCCCAACAAATAGGCCTCAGTCGAGGTCAACAGATATACATAATCCAACCAAGAAGCTTTACAATTTGAGGAAGAGAGATTCTTTAAGAAAGATTATAAAACCGAAATCTGCAGTCAGTAAGAAACCAAACCCTGCAGGTAGTAAAGTGCAAGCCGCGAGATAGCAAAGAACAAGAGATCAAGACAGCAAGAAAGCAAACAGCAAGAAAGCAAGCTATCTAGAAAGCAATAAAGCAAGATAGCAAAAAATCAAGATAGCAAGATGGCGATTTTCTCGTTGTTCTAATACTTTGGTTGTTCTTGAAAATAAATATGCTATTTATTATCCAAAATTTGTCTTTTTTTCCTGTACGAGAGCGTTTTTCTAAAATAATAAACTTTTTTTTAAATTAAGGACTCTCTCGACCTATCGCCTTGAGCAGCAGTAGGAGGGACGGATTCATACGTCCATCACTCCTGGAAACATAGCCATATCCCTACCCCCCCACCATAACGTTTTCCTTCCCAGAACTTCCTCTCCTTCCCGTCCCTAAAAAAATCCTCCTCACAGCATCCCCAAAGATGAAAATTAAGGGATTTTTTCCTCCGGGCCTCCTGTACGGAGCTAACGTAAAACAACAAAAAAATCGTTTAAAGATAAACATAATATAAAATAGTGTAATTTCAAAATCAATGTTACACGTATAAAACACAATAATAAAACAGCAGACCGACGGCCAAAAAACAAGTAATTATGAAGGTGTATTTATTTATACGAACGCTTCGTAAACTGCACAAAAATAAAAATTCTATGCTTCATTCACATTCATACATCTTCTCATACATGCTCTTCTATTATTCTGACCCTTGACAAGGCCCGAATCAAGTATCTGGTTCACTTGATCGTGCCATGTCTTCCTAGGGCGTCTTCAACTTCTTCCATTCAATTTTGCGTTATATATTCTCCTTACACGCCTTTCTTCGTTCATTCGCTCTACATGCCCAAACCATCTGAGTGTCCTTTTCTTAATCTTATTCATTACGCTTAGGTACATCATCAGCCTTGCATTCTTTGCAGATATCCAAATTTCTCACACGATCATACATGGTTTTGCCACACATACGCCTCAGGGATCTCATCTCTACAGCATTCAGTCTACTTTCATCCTTTCTTTGCCATTTTCATGAGTCACTGTCATACATAAGGGTAGGTACCAGCACTCCATTGTGGACTGCTAGTTTAGTGTCTTTGGACAGTTTTTTTGTTAACGCCAACGGCATTCAGTCCTCCGTTAATTGCGTTACCTGCGTTTACACTTCTTTCAATATCTCCTATCAGCCTTCCCATCTCTCGTGAACATACTTCTAAGTTACACAAACTCATCCACCTGCTCCATACTTGATGTACTTACTTCTGAATATCAGGTTAATTCTCTCGGGTATGATGGAGTTTCCTCAGAATATACTAACCAAAGAAAATCGAACGTTTCGTTAGGCCCTTCGCTCATGGAGAAACTCAAACCAAACTAAAACTGGTCGGCAGCTGAGGGTTGCTATGGTTTCCAACCAAACTTCTCTCACGGCGCAACTCAATTTTACGATTGCAGTCATTATCTCAGCCTGTTTATCCAATAGACGAGGAACAATTCAGCTGTCAAATCAGTCATCTGTCGCTGTCATATTGAAAATTAAAAAAAAAAAAAACTCGAAAACTCACAACAAAACCGGCGCAACCATGGCAACCAAACAAACTGGCAGCTTTGCGTTGCCGTTGACAGGGGGTTTTGAGAAGTTGTGTAGTGTGCGGACCATCACATTGACATACACAAGATAACGAGTTGAGTTGAAAACTGGTTTTCAACTCAACTCACTTCCCGTGAGCGGAAGCACTTAGTGTTTCGATTTTTAAATATATAATATTACAGTCAAAACAGCCCAAGCGACGAAGTGCTCTTTTGGATGCACGCTGTTATCGACCCTACTGCAGTTTGAAACGTACGGAAACTCAATCACATTCGAATGATTCGAATTACAACAGATCGATTATCAATCGATCAATCGATTATCAATCGATTATCAATCTGAAGATTGTAAATCATAGATAATATTATCGACGAGTTTTTTTTTACATTAGCTCTACACAGAAGGCCCTGAAGATAATTATTTCCCTCAGGGCCTATGTCATCTTTGGGGATGCTGTGTGGAGGGTATTTTTTAAGGAAAGGGAGGAGAGGAAGTTCTCAGGCACCCCTGCTAAGTCACCAAACGTAGCGAACCACTTGGTGTGACCTATGGCAGAGGTGTTGGTTATCCAATAAATGGTTCCCAGGGCGGCGGTACCCGTTACCACCTCAAAAGATGAATGTGTTGTGTAGGTAGGGTTGGGCGGGGCTAGTTGAACCAAGGGGCTTGTTGGACCACGCAGATATCTTGGAATCCGAAAGACTTAAAAAGAATGCCGAACATGTTCTAGCAAGCTAGAGATGTGGGGACCTCCCCATCAAGTATAAGGCGATCCGCTCACTGCGGCAACTGAAAACTGTCAACTGGCAACTGTCTTTGTATGACAATGTGATGACCCGCACACTTCACAATCACTCAAAAACCCGTTGTCAATGGTAACGCAAGCAGTGCCTTGCGACTCGCACTGCTGAATGCCGTGGCCGGCCGTTGCTAGTTGCCAGCTGTCAGTGTTCTTCGTCTATGGTTAAACAAGCTTTTTGACCAATCTAGACATAGAAACTAGCCGGTTTTAGTTTGGTGTCAGTTGCCTCGTCAGCGCAGCGTCTTAGGCGATCCGCTCACTGAGGCAACTGAAAACATGACAATGTGATGATCCGCACACTTCACAATCACTCAAAAACCCGTTGTCAATGGTAACGCAAGCGGTGACTCGCGACTCGCACTGCTGACTGCCGTGGCCGGCCGTAGCTAGTTGCCAGCTGTCAGCTGATTGTTCTTCGTCTATGATTAAACAAGCTTTTTGACCAATCAAGACATAGAAACCAGCCGGTTTTAGTTTGGTTTCAGTTGCCTCGTCAGCGGAGCGCCTTAGAAAGGCGCATGGCGTCCATAGCGTGAGCAAGGGGGATTTGTGTGAATTTTGCTCCAATTGTAATAAAAGACAACTGCATTTTTGAAAATGGATACCAAGGAAAAAAGGTACCAAGTCAAGGTAAGTCTATTTAAAATTGGTGTTTACCTAACTTTATCACGTCAATTGAAAATTATATTACATTTAGGGGTATATTATAGGTATAGTTATCCGATGATATTTTGCAATAAAACATGGGTGGGGCTAATTGAACTATTTGGTTCAACTTGCCCCATTCCGATTTCTCACTATAATCGTATACGTAGCATTTATTTCGCTATTCAACACATTAATAATACCGATTTTTTTAAACTTCCTAGATGCGCACCTACAAAAAAAAAAGAATTATCCGGAGAGACAGATCCTGGAAACGTCTTATTTTTCAATTGACGAAAGCAACAGAATCAGTTAGGTATATATCAAAAACAGAGTATCCGATCTGCAGCCAAACAAAATGATGCAAAACGTTACGTATTGATGAAATTTAGCACTAAATTTAAAAACCAAAGTGAGGCCGCGACAATGGGATATATAAATCCACAACAAGTATTTTCTGCGGAATAAGAAAAATAAATTAATAAATAATTGCTTCTATTATCAGCATTTTTTTGGGGGTTGGCACTTAGGGATGTCCGTCGTCTATCATGATAGCGCCGTCGAATTCAAATTGTTTTGTATTCTTTCATTATTTCAATAAATTTAGCTGAGTACTTAATTTGTTTAATTAAACCATAAGTGTGAATGATAATAACTATTTTACACTATGTTGTTCAACGAGCCCCATAGGGTGGTTCAACTAGCCCCGCCTATGAGGCAAGTTGAACCATTTCTCCTTCTCCGTGAAAATTAAAATATCTTTCATAAGTTTAAAGTATTACATCAATTCATAAATATCATTATAAAGCCAGATAATGAAACTATCTTAATAAGTTGAAGAAACAAAAATATCTATAAGAGTTTCGAGTCTGGGCTCAAATTAGTAAAATCATGTTCAAGTAGCCCCGCCCTACCCTACCTAGATTTCTGCGTATTTCACTGAAATTAGAAAAATGTGTTACATATTTTTCTTCTTCCTCCAACACTGCGTTAGAGAAAATAAAACTTTGTCACCGGTCGAACAAGCAGGAGGAAAAAGCGAAACGGTAATGACCAGAAGTAGATACCTACTGCTACTCGTAGTATAAACGTGGGTAGATACTGTAAATAGGTCATTTCAATCTTTACACAGAACTTGTAACTAATGTTTTTACTTGTACCTACAGATCTACATATTTAACTCCGTCTTAGCATTATCTGAAGATCAACTGCATTTTGATTTTTTGTCATTTGAACTGTCATTCTCGGCCCGTTTTAGTTTTTGATCAAATTGTGATCAGCCAAGCATGGCCGTTATGCTTGACGGTTCATTTATTCCATACCATCAGAAAACTTTTATTTTTTTTTAAATACAGTGAATGCAAAACTTTGACTTGCAATTTGTCCGAATATTGAAATTATCGGGAGTTTTTTTTCTTAAATGCTTGCATATTTTGATTTATTCCATAATTGAATTGCTTCATGCATCACTTTTCATAGGTTTTCCCATTTGTATCATCTCGTGTCATTTTTACTTCTTCTTTCAGCCACTTTTGAAGTTCATAATATCATTTTATGATTTTTTTCAAATTGTGAAGAAGATACCGATGAAATTAATTTAATCATTAACACTAATAAACATGTTATGAAAATAGGTTTCCCCTCGTTATAAAATAAAGCTATATTTACTCTGTGTCAATATGTTAATATTAAACTTGGTATAGGTTTCAGTCGTCAATAAAAAAAAAACATGGAAAATTAATGTATAAACATTTCCACAGGTCAGCTAAATAAATAGATATGTATTTTTAATCGGAAGGTTGACTTTAGCGTCTGCTAACAGATGTCGTTTGTTACCTATTAGATCCAAACCAGATGTATCAATCAATTGCTCTTAATCCATCGCTTTCTTCTGTTTGTTGTATGTGTTTAGTTTTCGCAGGAGTTTGTATTCGATCCATCCAATTTGTATGGAGAGTTTCGCAATCATTATTATTACCTGCCCAGTACAAGAGGCAGGCTCCCACAATTAATACCTGATACCATTATCTACGAGGAGACAATGGAACCACGCCAAAAGTAAACAAGACATCTCAAGAACTTGATGACAGTCATCATACAAATGATTGAACCTTTTTACTACAGCCGGCATTTTCTTTAGTACCTACATGTTTCACGTTCCAGACCAGGCCAAATGCACGATACTTCATTCAACATATTGCTTAGCGCGGATAACGGTACGTCTCACATGAAATCTTACCTGAGGCTGTGGTGATGTACAGTCGTCCCTCTCTGAGGCGTTGTTTTCTCATAAGGGGGGAGAGAGACGGGCCCGGTGGCCTCCGCGATGAGAGTGACCTACTGAGTGCACACACTTTTTCTTACGGTAACCGCGGGACCCAATTTCTTCGCTAGTCTCTTTCTCTCTGTTGTATAGTGCGGTTCAAACCGCATGGCAACTTTTTAATATTATTTGTTATAAATATAGAAGATAAAAAAATTACTATAACTTAAAATCTATCATATTATAAACCTTTTGAACTCAATATCATTCACTTACTTCCATTACTAACTATTTGTTTAGGCATCAGATATACCTACGCTATTCCTCATCCCGTGTGGTGGAAAGTTTGATAGGTTGAGTATCACAGGCAAATAAAAATATTGGGCCCTTTATGTGGTGACATTTTTTCTAGTGAAAGATTTGTTAACCGGTCGCTTTTGCTAAGCGCACAATTTATGCTAGCTCATTTGTGCTAGTACATTCAAAGATAAACAAAGAAAACTCGTGAAAAGTGTTGTATTAACACGGACCTCTTTCATTTATTTATTATCCCTTAAGCATCTCCCGATTTAACGTCGAACAAAACTGAACAGGTTTCATAATTATTAAAAGTGGAGGTGGTATACGGATAGATCCTGTGAGCACTCTGGCCATGGACCCATCGTGCTCTCTCCCATTTCACCTCGATCCTTTGAGTTTGTTTCCAGATCCCGTGAAGGTGTCCCTGTTTCCCTACGTATGTAACGGTAAGGGTTTTGTCATCGGGAGTCCCTCTGTGTTTGGGTTCTCACGAGGAAAGAGTCCACTAAGGTGGCCTCAGCTCTCCTCTCTATTCCCCTATGTTGCCAAAGTCAAAATTTTTTGTTTGTTTGTATAGTCCATTTTTGGTCCTATGAGCATCTATGCGATAACATATTGAAAAAAAAACGCTGAAACTTGCCGGAAATCGGCGGTTAATGGCGATTAACTACCATAAATAAACCAATCTCTTACCTACTGTCTAAAATGTCAAAAAATCAAAATGGCGCTAATCATTGATTTGATCCTTGGAGATATGTGACGGGGGTTCAAACAACTGAAAGAAAAGATCGATAATGGTAAGTAAATTGTAAACGTGAAACAAATTTGCAGTGATTCTTTTGCCAAGTACACTTGCCCGCACTCTGGTGAAAGAAGAAGGGTTGCCATCAGCCATCAGCGGCAAGTGTCTGTGACGCCTCCAGTGGTCACCTGGCCCTCACACCACACCATCACACCACACCACTAACACCACACCAGCAAACCACTGCGACCACTACCGCCGCCCCCGCCCCACACCATCGCCATCGCCGCCCTAGCGATGTCACTCTGTCACTGTCACCTGCCGGCTCACCGGGCTTACTGGCTCTGCTGGCTCATTCAGTCATCAGCCGTTGTCACGGACATACGCGCCCAACTCCAACAGATCTACAGTGAAAACGAAAATAATCATCTGTTATTATCGACACCAATTTACGAAACTATCGACACTTAATTAAACTAAACAAACAGAAACAGTAAACAAAACTCACCAAAAATAGTGAAAAGTGCAATAAAAATCATTTCGTGAAAAGCTTTCGGTTTTCTTTGAAAGTTTGTGAAAAGGGGTTCGGAAAATCCAACGAAAACTTTTCCAGATTTGTTGTGGACTTTGGATTGTTTGGATTGTAGATTTGTGTTGTTATTTGAGTTGTGTAGTGAAATCAGAGCTTTAGTGGATGTGTGAAGTGAGGTGTGTTTCAGAATGGAGAAGAAAAGAGGTGAAAATATCTCACCCCGTTACTCCACCCTGACCATGCATCCTTGGACCATTTGTATTGTGAGTATCTGAAAGGTTTTCAACTACCCCTATATATGTCAGCTTCTGTCAAACTATTGTGATTAATTATAAAGAAAGAAGAAAATTTATAAATTTACTGAAAAGTACCTACCGAAAAAAAATATTTAGTAAAATAATTAGAGCTCCTGTCCGGCAAACAGAGGGGTGCGGGTTCGAGTCCCGTCGGCGACATATATCTTTTCTCGGGAGAGGTTTCAATATTGATGAGTGTTTCAGGCTAATAATTATTGCTTATAATAATTGTTAACTTTGTGCTATGCATAAAAAATCTTGTCTTAAACATTAGTTTATCAATTTAATAAAATAATAAATATTTAGGTGTTTGGAAAAACCTAAATATATTATTTTTAGTTTTGTGACATTTGAAACTGGTGTCACTATCATTAGATATTCAATGCATCTGTATTAGTAATCGAAGCATATAATTCTTGATTTCTAAATTTCTCTTTATCTTTCCAAACACTTTATATTATTTTGTTTATGTCTAAATAAATAAATACGAGAGCTTTCTATTTATCACTTAAAATGATGTTAAAATATGTATATTAAATGTTTCTGTTCGAAACACCAACAATTGACAGTTTTCTTAATATATGCAACTTTCACAACTGGGTTAGATTATAAGATATATTTTTATGACAAAAAAGCAACTGACCATAATGCTAGATACTTCGGTAATTTGGTTCACAACATAAAACACAGGTGTGTTTAACAAGTAACTAATTTTAATTATAAAACTTTTAACTGATTTTGAATCTCCCTAAAGGCTCCCAAACTCTGAATTTAGGCCTCACGAAAATTGTACAGCTTGTTCTGTCAACGCAGTTATTTTCAGCTTGCAATGTCATTTCGTTATGGAGATTTGTAATATTAATTTAAGTGTCATAAAAAAGACCATAAAATTGTGTTGAAATTCAGGCGAAGCCGGGAAGTTTTTACATAGGTATTATTTATTAATAATATTTGGATGATTTGTATAGCGCCGCTTTTGTGAAAATTCACCTTAAGGGCGCTGTACACATGTATGATATATTTCTACAATGTTTTATCTTACTTCTAACTACAGACTAGAGAAACTATTATAAGAACGTATGACTAACAAATTTCATCCACCGGTTTGCCGATCACTAATAAAATAAGAAACTATATTTACAATGCATTTGACCATCGAATGTGATGCTGTGTTATAATGTAGAAACTATGCGTATTAACATTTTATTTATTTAAAATTGATAGTTACATACAGTTTGCACGCAGAGGACCTAATTGGAAGCACATGTTATTGAAAATGATTATTATATTATGTTAGGTTTAAATCAAAAAGATGTTATATAGTTATAAATAGGGCTTAATCACATTCTCATAGACGTCGAACGTAAATTATTTAGAGTAAAGATTAAAAAGATAAACCGTGAGAAAAACGTGTTTCGTATTCCTAAAAATATACAGTATAAAATATACCTTAGAATTTAGAAGATATCCAACATGTCAGCTAGTTCCCAGTTCCCGCGGATCTTCCCATGATAAGGCAACAGTTCGACGCGATCTTGCATTGTATTGTATAGTTTTTCTGGGGAAAGCGCTGGGAATGTGTTCTTCATTTGCATTGTGAATTGCGACCGGCGCCGCTAGCTACCAATACCGTCACTGTTTACACCTAGCTACATTCAACTGCAAATTGTTGAACGTCGGAAATGCTTCAAATTAAATCACCAAATTGATTGATGCGATCCAAATTCAATTCGAAAACTTACTAGGTATTTCCAAATATGTCGAAATTGAGTTATATTCGCCACCTCACTAAATCGAGGGCCCTGAATCGATTATTTCAGTTTTTACCAAAAAATCTCCATGAATTTGACCTTTGAAAATAAGGTTTTTCTTCAAAACGAACCGTTATTTAAAAAAAAGTTACTTTATCGATTTATATACATAACTGACTATTTCCTATTGAATAAAACTATGTCGTAATGATTTTTTCCGTAATGCACTAAATTCCTGGGACATTTTTTCCAAAACTGTCTAATTCCTTCTTTTTAAAATGATGAATAACTACGACTGCTTCTATAGTAGGATGTACCTGTTTATGATTTTAAGAACTTGTTCAAGTTTATTAGTGAAAAGCCATATTTCTTTTAAATTTGTGTTTTTCTTTCTTACTTATTTACCTTAAGTTATAAAAACTTTCGCATTTCTTTAGGTACTAATACATTTCTTTCAAAACGACCATTTCCAGGAAATAGTTACTTTTGAGATAAATTCGAAATGGAAAAATAGACTTTCTTAATAACTCCTTGTATTGAATGGACTGGAATAATTTTTACCAAAACTATAAACACATGTCAATTGTATGCTTATTTAGAGAGATTAAAAATAAATAAAAAGTTTCCTTAAGAGAAATTTCTATTTCTTGAGCATTTGCGATTCGGAAATAGTTTTGGAATAGAACCCTACAATTACGGTTCTGTGTCATTATATTACATTACAGCGAAAACGATAAAATTACGATTTTTTCCTCACCACCACTACCACCGCCCCGGAAACAATTCATTGGATAACTAACACAACACACCCCGAGTAGTTCACTACGTTTGGTGACTTGGCAGGGGTGCCCGGGTTCTTGGAGTAACGTAAGTGCGTGGAACCGGCACCGAGAAGATTTTTGTTTTTAATGTTGTTCTTTAAATGTATGATTTCATGCTAAATGTCTAAAGTGATAGCTTTTTAAGAAAATGTAATTAAAATATAATTAACGAGAATTCTATTACAGTTATCCATAAAAGTTAGCTGCCATTTATTGAAGACTGCATGTGTAAGAGCTCTCTCTGTTCATACGTGAATCCAGCTAACTGTACCAACCCACTTCTTTAGAAACTGGACTGTCTACATTCGATTTCTACATTTCTACATTATAGTGGCCAAATACAGCAGGACCCATTCGTCGCAGTCACAATCATTAGTCATCGTCATCAGGATACCACACACCTCCTTGTGGAATGTTAATGATTGCACTAACTGTATTACTGGGCCAGCGAAAATACAGGGCTGCCGACCTAATGATAATGACACTCTTGATTATACTTAATTGATTAACTTTCTTTAATTTACAGTATCTTGTATTGTATGTACCTAAGCTTAAAGTATAAACTTCGGATGATTTAATAATAATACTTTGAAAGAAAGTGGCAAAATAGTTTTTAGATATTTTATTTTAGGTGATAATATTGTTTGACACAAATGGCGTTACATAAATAATCCATTTTTTTAATTATTTTTATAGTGCATACCTCACAAGAGTCCCAACTGCTCCCGTCTGGAGCCAGTGAGACTATGGCATCCCCAATTGGGGCATATTATGAGGTTGAAGGTAATTGGGAAAGGGAAGAAGACGAGGAAGAGGAAGATGGGGGAAGTACCTGGCTATTCAGATCTATTCACTAAACACGGCTAAAGCCACTTCAAGCAACGTTTCAATTCTGAATGGTGGTCTTACACCAGGGCGATACCAGGAGTATCTTCCACTCTGGAACGTGCCGCAAATATACTTGATATTATTTTAAATAATTAATTGTGAAATAACACATATCAATTTTTTTTTATAATATTTATAATAAAATTTATTTGCGCACGCCGGGTTCGAACCCGCGACCTTCGGAATGTAAGTCTAACTAAAATGATTATTTAATGATCAAATAATTATTTAATATAAATTAACGCCGACTGACGGCTTTTACATAGGAATTACAATAATTTGACATGTAGATACAAAATATACATAAGGAAAAATATAAGTATAAAAAATATAAATGAGAAAAATACAAACGGCAAATTGCAGAAAATTTCATATGAAAAAATTTTTTAAAAGTAAGTACCTATTGTGGTAACAACATAAAAGTACGAAGAGTAAACTATTATAAATACAATAATGTTATTATTAAGTCCTGCAAGTATTTTCTTTTTTATTTTTATTTTGGTTACAGCTGTTTCGGCTTAAAATGCCATTTTCAAACTTGACAGTTTAAAAATGGCCTCGTAAGTCGAAACAGCTGTAACCAAAATAAAGATTAAAATACTTTCAGAACTTAATAATAAAATTATTAAATTTAATTTAAATTCAATTAAAAAAAAAATAATAGATTTCTACGAATTAAACACAAAAACAATAAATAAACTATAATTGTAGTATAAAGTATGTAGAAAAAAGAAAAGAAAAATAAACCACGGTAACATATATACAAAATATAAAGTGCTTATGTAGGTACTTGAAAGTACAAAAAATACCACAGTAAAAAAAATAATTTAAAAACCCAGAAGTAAACTGTGTTTTTTTAAGAATATAAATATTCAAAGTATGTTTTATTATAATTGAACTGAGAAGCGCTGACAAACAATGTTAATAATATATGTTATTATCTATAAGCAATAATTTAGCCTGAAACACTCATCTATATTGAAAAAACCTTTCGAGAGGTATGTATCTTTTCTGTAGTGTTTCATTATTGCTTATAATAATTTATTGTTATCCTTTGTGCTATGCATAAAATCTTGTCTTAAACATTAGTTTATCAATTAAAAATAATTAATATGTTATGTTATTATTGTAAATCTCAACATCGGCGTTGTTGTCTTGTATTTCTTTAAATAGGTATTATATATCGGCCATAACGGTTACGTCGATGTAACCGTTATGGGCTTTTGTTTTTTTCAACTTTTATATTGTCTTTTCAAATGGGTGTTGAAATCCCACTTTGTTGAGCTGTCATGGAACCAAATGTGTTTTGTTATTATTTCTGCAAGTTCAAGTGATGCAGATGCACCACGTCGTGTAAAATTCAAAGCGAATCAAATACCAAATAATTTTTTTAAATTTTTAACAATATTATTATTTTCACCTTAAAACTTTATCCAGCTTACAAGAATTCACAACCTGAAAGCTTTACTCCAAACCATTCATAACCCCGAGCAACGCCGGGGACTTCAGCTAGTAAATAATAACAAAAAGTCAGAGCAAAATCACTTCTGAGATACGTGAGAAATGTCCCAGCTTTAAAAACTGCGATACTCCATTTGTACCATCTAACACCGAGGTTCACGGTTACAATGCTCCCCGGTATATAAACCAGAGGTGACATTAAATGAAATGATAAACGAGTTTCAGACGATTTTCCGGGAAACCTCCAGCAAGCGAACACATGACATGAGTGACCTACACAGAGCACCGGCACAAGTACTCAGCCGACTATATCGAGAGACCAATCGAGACTCGTAGGAAAGTAGTATGGTCTGATCGAGTGATCGATTAATTACTGTCGAGTGCTTTTTACTGAGAACCGCTTGTTGGTCTCCATCACTGTTCACTGTTCACTGCATGCATAGAATAAAGAACTATCTCTTGTTTCTTACATGGACCCCATTATACAAGAATGCGAGTAAACGCGCGAATTCAAAGAAAACACAGATTTATTGCACTGCGCGTAGGGATCATAGAGAGACTGCTAGAAAAATGTGTTTTTTGCAATATTGTGCTTTGTAATGAGAGCGAATAATATTAAAAATATTTTGCAATCGTGTTTCAAACATCACAGTTGTTAAATACAGTGGGTACTAGGTACATATCTATAATATAAAAATTAAAAATTAAAAATTTTGTTTGTTTGTTCGTACCTTATGCGCGGCCATTCCGTCCGTCCGATTGCGATGAAACTTTGGGAATATGATGTGCTCATACCCGTGATGGTTATAGGTTAGTGAGCTCTGGCGTTATGAAATTATTTCCTATACTATTCGATTAAAATTTCATCCGATTGCTATTAATTTTTTTTTAATTGTTGTGAACATGCCCGTGAATACTTCTATAAATATGGTCAGCTCTGGCATCATAAAATGTGCATAAAAAAATTAAATAGGTCACGCGAGTTGTTGGAAAAATTGGAGTATTTTATGGAGTCAGGCGGAAGGGAAAAAAGGCTGGGGGGAGGGGTATGGGGGAGGGTCGGTTAAGGAATTAAGGAGGAGTGCTTCGCGGGAGAGGGAACGAGGGAGAGGGGAAGGCGAAGAAGGTGGAAGCGGAATGCGTGAGGGATGGGGGGGGTCGCGAGAAAGGGGAGAGCGGGAGAGGGTAGGGGGAACGCGGGAAGGTGAAAAGGGAACGCATGCCGGGTATCAGCTAGTTTGTAAATAATGTATAGTGTAATGGGATAATTAAATAGAATGCACAATTTTAACGGTAAAGACAATTATTAGTCTTTATTTTGGGTACAATCAATTTGCAAGTATGACACGCTTCAATAATGGCAAAACAGGATAATACATAACTAAGAAAAACTTTATTTTCAAATTCTTTCTCATCGATCATTTCGGTTTTTTTAAACAATTTTTTAAACTAAAGGGTTAAAACAAATTTTGGCTTTGAAAATCCCTAGCCTATTTATTTAAAATATCTATAATTCTAGATTCGATTCAAACATAGGCGAGTACTTCAAATAAATTAACCAATTTAAATATTTTCATTTCAATCATTGTTTTGCAAAATGTCATTCTCAAATTTTGACATTTTCTATTTCAATATAATGAAAATAAATAGCTAGATCTATAAATTATAGCCTATATGTTATTCTGATGTATGAGCTATATTATTGTAAAGTTTCATTAAAATCCATTCAGTACATTTTGCGTGAAAGAGTAACAAACACACATACATCCATACAAGCTTTCGCGTTTATAATATTAGTAAGATTGTAAAGATCCCGTCAATTATATAATAATATAACGATGATAAATGATATAACGAAAAGTCAACAAAAAAATGTTTCATATTCAAACACTACAACCTTTTTAAATAATTATTTCACGGTTTTATTTTGATGATGAACATACTAATCCATACATATTTGAGACTGAACGATTTGACAAAGTAACTTTTCATGACACCAGCTGTTTTACATATAAAGGTAGAAGTATATAAAGGAAAGCGAGTCGGGGGTCGGAGGTAGCAAGTAGCGATTGGCCCAGAACAAGCGAGACCAGTGGGCGACTAACACAGCCCCAGGCATATCATCACTCACAAGTACAGGTGGGTCCAATGTGCACACACATCACAAGACATGTACTCTCTACACAAGAGATTATCAACCTTTTTAGTTGGAGGGCCTATTTATCTATTTTCAATTTCTTTGCTGGCCGCAGGGAGTAGGTTACACGATACGTGAAATTTGTATTCGGTGATGTCGCAAACTTATTTAAATTCTTTATAGAACGCGAAAAGAAAGCGAGACTTTAAGGTCTCCAAGGCCAAAACAGTAAAAGCTGTTTATTTTTATCATTCTGAAATATTAAAGAACTTGAAATTTTTGGCATATCTCATCAGCATGAGCATCATTTGTTGATATTTATCGTTTGGACAATTGAACAAAATTTAGTCAAGAAAACTTTCGGTATTTTATAAAACGGAAACCTTTCAAAAAAGAGCTGCACTATGAAGGTAGAATTTTTTGTACACTTAGGGTCGAATCATAAACATTTGTCTTTTTAGGAGTACTTAAGGAAACTTTGAAGAAAGTCTGAAGTTTCCGCAAAACCCTTTTTCAAAACAGAACTGAAAACATTGAATATTCTGACGGCTGGCGTAGCCCCGCGGTAAGGCTTTGGACTCCCATTCTGAAGGTTGCGGGTTCGAAGCGCTTACGCAAATAAATTTTATTTGATTAATTTGTGTTATTTCACAATTAATTAATTAAAAAATATTATATGCTATATTTGCGGCACGTTCCCGAGTGGAAGATACTCTCAGTATGCTTGAAATGTTGCGTGAAATGGCTTTAACAGATCTTCCCAATCTTCCTCTCCCCCATCTCCTTCCCTTCCCCACTTATCTTCAGCTTCACAACATACCCCATTGGGATTGGGGATGTCATAATCTTACTGGCTCCAGACGGGAGCAGTTGGGAGTTAGGACTCTTGTGAGGTATTAACAATAATTTTTTTTTTTTAATCTTTATTGTACGAAAGTGCTCGCGGGCCAAACGAAATGGGGCGCATTTGGCCCGCGGGCCGCAGGTTGCCCATCACTGCTCTTTACTGTCCAGGTACATCCGATACACGGTCCGGCAGATATCACGCCCACTTCATTGAACAAGTTCAATCATTATCGACACTATCATTCCCATTCACAGAGGAAATGGAGCACTCTTGTAGATTGAGATATTGCCGTCAGATACTGAAAAAGGAAACAGACGAAAAACAGTTAGCTTCAGATCAGTAGCGAGTGGGTTCGAACCTCTGTTGTCATTTTATAAAATGTTGCTAAAGTTGTATCTGTCGATTGGAATATCTCTAGCATCATGAAATTTGCGCAACCTTTTCTACGAGGAATATCTAAGCCAGCGGAACTATTTTTATTTTTTATTAAATAATCAGTTTAAATGTTCAAATTTTTATAAGAAAAACTCTCGTTTCATAACTTTTGAAGGTTATTCCCATCAATGTAATATATCATTGAAGAAGAAGATAACAATAATAATCTAAATTAAAATATGAAAATGAACAAGACACAGAAAAATAATAAAAGATAATGGTCGCAACTGGGACTCGAACCCGGAACCTCTCATCTTACCGGGACGTTGCGACCGTTATCTTTTATTATTTTTCTGTGTCTTGTTCATTTTCATATTTTAATTTAGATTATTGGTGTTATCTTCTTCTTCAAATTAACTATTTTTAGCTTGCCATTTAAATTTTAGATTGAGCTGTGTAACTCTAAAACATTTATTTACCTGTCATTGCCTAATTTAACGCAAATTTTTTTTCGTTTCATATATTTTAATCTTGTTTCGTTTTCTTTTTTTTCGTTTCGAGGAATATA
The DNA here is from genome assembly GCA_951813805.1 of Limnephilus auricula. Classification (NCBI taxonomy): domain Eukaryota; kingdom Metazoa; phylum Arthropoda; class Insecta; order Trichoptera; family Limnephilidae; genus Limnephilus; species Limnephilus auricula. The sequence goes on along the minus strand of OX638388.1, from coordinate 10,045,224 downwards.
TTAGGAAATATTCATATCATCGACTATTGACTGGTTTTGTGTGACATTTGCTTTATTCGTGACGAAACCGTTTTTGTTTACCCGAGTTTCGCAATTTTCGAAAACCTTCTGCTCGTTCAACAAGATCAACGAGCAAGACTGCGAAAACCGTGTAAACAAAAACGCTTTCGTCACGAATAAAGCAAATAGTCACACAAAACCGGTCAATAATATGAATATTTCGTAACACATTCCACGAAACGGATGCTCCACGAGTAGATAGATATTAATTGATATGATGTGATCCCACTGCAGTGGGTAGGTCTGCCTGTTATTTAAAACCCATTGACGCAAGGCTGTCGAGAAAGAAAGTGTTAATAAACTTTCTACGCGACCAAGGACACGGTCAAAAGTAAAATTGGTTCCCTCGGAGGTCCGCGGCGACCCAGCCACTATGGCTACCCGTGTACTACCTGGCTACTAGCTATCCATCCACCTAGCCTAGCTCGGAGATCGGCGTAGACCTTTACCTTCACATCACCGTATGTTCAGGTTTTTATCCGAGAACTTTCGCTTATTCTAATGAAGTCGGATGGAATGTGAATCATTGTATCATTAGATTAACATGGGAATATTGTTGTGCAATATTTAACAAACATGGTGAGTAGATGAATATCAAATACGTCTAAGCCATAGGTATATAATACAATTTTAGATATTTAACATTTTCAATTTAAGGTGATACACCACGTCGTGTAAAATTCTGAATCAGGCCGAGAATAATACTCCTTATGTAGAAGGCGACAAGGTTTAAATTCCAGGTAAACACCAGCCGCCTGTTTTGATTTATTCACGAAAAAACATCGCCAAAAAGCCTGTTTTATTTTATTTTGCGAAGCTCGGTCACAAATAGTTAATTTTGTTACGATCATTTTCTAAAGAATTTAATTTTCTACACTATACAATAAAGCTATAACCGAAAAGTGGTTCATAAGTAGTATATTTTGATCTTTAAAGTAGTTTTTGTGGGCCTGATATTTATTTTTTCTGGGCTTATAAAAAGGCTGATCAAAAAATACAAAGTATTTGATTAAAGCTTCTAAAATATTTCTAAGCGATATAATTTTCAAAATAACTTGATTTTTCATTTTTCTCACCCAAATGGATTTTTTAAAAAGAAAAAATCAGCAATTATATTTCAATTAGCTTATAAATAAATAAGATTTTTGATTTGGACGTAAGCACTTTAGATATGAACCATTTGTAATTTTTTACACAATTTTTTTAATGTTGGCGAAAAATTAAAAAAAAATGATCCTCTGGAAATCTTGAGCAACCGAGGAAAATGTATTTATTTCGCGTGGTCGCTTCAATGGTTAAAGTAATATTATCATTTGTCTAGTCGTGTAGGTCATGTCTAAACATCGTTTATATGACTCTATTATTCTCATCAGCTGGACAGAGGGATTTTCCGACTTTTGTATTTCCTCACTCCCAAAACACCCTTCAAAACGTTCTCTTCAAAGCATCCTTAAATATGACACGGGTCGTGAGTCGTTAGGGAAAAATTTAAAAAAAGGTAAATAAATGAATAAAGGAACGATTTTTCTTTAAACTTTTAAAAATTACTTATTATATTAGGTATATCTTCTAATTGAATACATATAGAAAAATGTAGATACTAAGAAGCATGTTAAGTTTAATCAATATTATTTTTTGTAACTTTACCACTTTTTTTTCAAACTTTGCAATACCTATAGATAATTATTAGCACTGAAGCTCTGAAGCTCCGACACTCCGACCTAAGAAAATCAGCTAAGTAGGTACTGAGTATCTAAAAAATCTTCTTTTAATTTGCTTTATTTTTTTAATCTTTGTAGCCGATCAGGATGTCTAGCATGTAGCATGGTCGATCGATAAAATCCTGGATCAATAAGTATTGAGCAAATCCGTCATCTATGGTCAGTGGTAAGTTATCAATATTTAGGTTTTGAAGTTATGAAGATTTTCAGGACTTGCGTCTGCGCACACCTCCAAACTGAAATTTCCTGAAAATCTTCAGACAAAAAAAATCGTTTTCGGATACAACAACATCAATAATGCAAATTTTCCAAGTCACGAGCCTAGCACACACCATCTTCAAAGATGAACGAATGAAATTATTTTCCTGAGAGCCTCCTGTGTGGAGCTAATCTAAAAAAAAATCTTCAGTATTGCCAGCGTACATCGATTTTTACTTTTTTTTACCCTTTAGCCAACGTTTCGGACAACGTTACAGTGTCCATCATCGGGGCAGATGTGTGATCTGTGTGTGATTCTCATCAATCCTTATCGATCGACTGTGCTGGGGGGCCGTTGCGCATAGTATAATATATATTTATACGCGATTATGCCGATTACGGCTATTCAAGTCCATGCGTGCATGAAGCGGCCTAGTAAAATGCCTAGGCAAATGGATTTCGGTTCTAGGAATAACTAATAGTAGCTGAACTTTCACTGCTTGACATTTTTGTTCATACAAGGTCAACGTGTGCCTTGAAACGCGTCACTTGTTATTCCGCTCGAATCGTCGGACCGACTTTTCAATAAAATTTCTCCCGCGCCATAAAACGGCAGTGGCGCTGGTAGAGATGTAGACAGAATAGATAATATCGATAGAGGTGAAGTTGGTAAGTAGGTACCTACCTTTCCCGTAAAGAAAGTAAGCTGAGTCCACGGGTGGTGGGCAGATAACTAAAGTTGTGCATTCGTGTGATACTATTATATTACGAACTTTGCATCTCGATTCTCGCGGAGAGATCGCATGCCTTTCATTATGCCTTGTTCAAGCGAGATAATTCGACAATAAAGCCTACGCCAGTTTGCGCACGTATGTTCTTGTAAAAAGTAGGTAGGTACCCACGTTTGTAAATATAAACCTACTACATACACAATTACACGACATGTCCAATATTAGCGTTGGTACCTGCATTGCACTTTTCTTCAAATTACTCAGGCAAATGAGATGAATGCGTTTTATGACAATCTCCGAATTTATTTTTTACATATGTATTTACGAGCTACGAGTCGCGGTAAAAGGAAAGGTACTTGCCATTTATTATTATACCTACATATACCGATTTAATTTTTATCATTTACACACATAACGTATTTGACAGAAAACTAATAAATAAATGATTTGGAAATCATCGAATAAAAAATTATTTTGATTAAAATTACATCCGACTGTGGTTTGGTAAAGGCTGCAAGCCAAAATATGTAAACTTTACAGAAGACGATCAAATCGATTTTTTCTGACTTCGTAAAATTAAATTCATATATTGAAGTTCATAATACGAAAGTGGTTATTTGTTTTTCAAATTTTTGATGTAAAATATCGCAATTCTATATATTATATAAAAAGAAAACTGTGTAAATAAATTAAAAATAAAATAAACGCCCGGGTTGCCGGCACTGAAACTGAATTATGAAATATTTGAGGATTGAGTTATTTCATCTACGGTTTTCTCTAAATAACTTTTAAAAAATTGTACTCATAAATTTAGTTTTTTTTTTAAATTAAAAATGCCGTAATCAGCAAAAATAACTATACCATGTTGTACTTTAAAGACTATTCTACCTATACGAAGCCACTGAAAAATAACTTATCATGTTGTACTTTGAAGACTATTCTACCTAGCTTCATAGCCATAGCCACTGAAAAATAACTTATGTTGTACTTTGAAGACTATTCTACCTATATGAAGCCACTGAAAAATAACTTATCATGTTGTACTTTAAAGACTATTCTACCTATATGAAGCCACTGAAAAATAACTTATCATGTTGTACTTTGAAGACTATTCTACCTTTATGAAGCCACTGAAAAATAACTTATCATGTTGTACTTTGAAGACTATGCTACCTATATGAAGCCACTGAAAAATAACTTATCATGTTGTACTTTGAAGACTATACTACCTATATGAAGCCACTGAAAAATAACTTATCATGTTGTACTTTGAAGACTATTCTACCTATAAGAAGCCACTGAAAAATAACTTATCATGTTGTGCTTTGAAGACTATTCTACCTATATGAAGCCACTGAAAAATAACTTATCATGTTGTACTTTGAAGACTATTCTACCTATATGAAGCCACTGAAAAATAACTTATCATGTTGTACTTTGAAGACTATTCTACCTATATGAAGCCACTGAAAAATAACCTATCATGTTGTACTTTGAAGACTATTCTACCTATATGAAGCCACTGAAAAATAACTTAACCATGTTGTACTTTGAAGACTATTCTACCTATAGGTAGACCGGTCAGTGGTTCAGTGGGCATCGCGTTTGGGTCTCACCCAGGCGTTCCGTGTTCGATTCCTCGGCTGGCTAAGTCCTCCACCACAACACAAGCAACATCTTCCGCTTAGTGTGGTGGTAGTAGGAGATTTTCAAATGTTGTTGGGTTATTCGTAACCCGGAAATGTTTGTCTTTCTTTAAAAAAAAAAAAAAAATATGAAGCTACTGAAAAATAGCTTTACCATGTTGTACTTTGAAGACTATTTTACCTTTATGAAGCCACTGAAAAAGTAACTTTACCGTGTTGTACTTTGAAGACTATCTACCTATATGAAGCCACTGAAAAATAACTTTACCAAGTTGTACTTTGAATACTATTCTACCTATATGAAGCCACTGAAAAATAACATTCTCAAAAACATGCAAACTTAAATACCAGAATTTTTTTTTTCAAGTTCGTTTTCATAATTAAATTAATTCTACAAGTTTGAATTTTATTAAAGCCTGCGAAAACGGCACGTAAGAAACGGGAGAGTGTGTGACGTCATCCGGTCCCTTGTTTGTGTGAAAAATAAAGGAAAATACTTACAAAACCGGGACACGTTTAAAATGGACGAAAAAAATAAATTTTAAAAGTTGTAGTAGTTAGATATTAACTAGTATCTACTAATTAATTTAGTTACCGAAATTTCGAAAAAAGTACATTTCAATGGTTATTTTTTAAATTTAAAAACACGAAATATCATTTTTCACCAACCGCTATGTTAGGAACTGTTACAAGTTTCATTGAAAAATGACATTTCGTGTTCTTAAATTAAAAAATAACCATTAAAATGCACTTTTTTCAAAATTCCGGTAAAAGAGTTGATTAGTACTAGTTAATATCTAACTACAAAAAAAAATTTAATTTATTTTTTGTAGCGTGACTCGGTTATGTAAATATTTTACCTCATATTTCACACAATCAAGGATCGGATGACGTCACGAACTCTCCCGCACGGTATTATACTCTTAGCCGGCGTTTTCGTGGGCTTAATAAAATTCAAACTTGTAGAATTAATTTAATTATGAAAACGAACTTTAAAAAAATAAAAAAAATACTAGCATTTAAGTTTGCATGTAAAACATTGATAAAAAAAAATTAAAAAAGGACTCAACTTCCTTATTATACCAAGCAACCAATCAAACGGAAAATAATTTAAATTGTGTAGTCTCGCTGTGTGTCGAATCGGAAAATCCGCTGTATTTGTAATATTAAAAAAATATGCATTTTATGACGTTTTTTACTAATTTCTTCATACCTGTGTCGCAATCGATTTTTCTGGATTTTAATAACAACGAAAAATGGAAAATTTCAAATCACATTCTTTGTAAGTCAATTATAATTATTATGAATTTTTAAATGGTACAATTAAAATCAGTTTATATTATATAAAGGAGATGTTGAAATTTTGCAAACTTGGCCTTTAAAATAAGAGCAACGTTAATTTTTACAAACTCTGTTTAAGGCGATCCGCCCACTAAGGCAACTGAAAACTGTCAACTGACAACTGTTTTTGTATGACAATGTGATGGCCCGCACACTACACAATCACTCAAACACCCGTTGTCAATGGTAACGCAAGCGGTGACTCGCGACACGCACTGCTGATTGGGGTGGCCGGCTGTTGCTAGTTGCCAGCTGTCAGCTGATTGTTCTTCGTCTATGGTTAAACATGCTTTTTGACCAATCAAGACAGAGAAATCAGCCGGTTTTAGTTGGTTTTCAGTTGCCTCGTCAGCGGAGAGCCTAAAGCCCAGGGACTTCAGTCAGTCTTCAATCAATTCTGAAGGTTTAAGTACCTAGGCACCTAACTAAAGGCTTTGCAATAAAATAATACGAAGTAGATACCTTCCGACGTAAAAATATTAAAGCCAGAAGGCGGTAAAGTAATTTGAGATAAGTGAATAGTGAACACACTGATCACTGAACACTCTGAACAGGTGCTTGTTAGCGGTCCCTGGGAAGTGGGCCAGTCCACCAGTCCAGTACTAGTTCAGTGATGGACAGACTGGAAGATCGCCTCCGGATAGAGGAGTAACTTAACCACCAATATCTACTCTTTCTACCCATCATTTGCGGTGATCTTCCATCATGAAAGTTCCATTTATATTTATTACATCTCTTAAACAGGCACCGAAAACTTTACAATCGCATCATGCGAGTACAACGGGATTGTGAAGGTATTATTGGTTGGTTTATGGTCAACATTCAAATAAAGGTGTTCGGTAATCAACAATCAACGCCCTAGTCGACAATACATATACATACTCGTACAAGAAAAACCAAAGAAATTCCTTAATTAAAAAAAAATCCTCCAAGGAATACTTTAGGAAAGTGGTTATCTAATGACATCATTTTTAGTTTCTGATTTCCGATGATCCAGTCATGAGTTATACTGTTTTTAAAAAAATCGTGCATTTTTTTATGGGCGAAATTTGAAGTTTTGTAAAATTCATTGAACACCTCACCGCACAAAATATCCTCACAGTGAATTATGATGTTACTATAAAGCCAGGGACACACACGGCGTTATAAGCGCTAGCGTTATTTGGCTTGGCCTATTTCAGCATATTCCTCGCCATGCATTCCAATCGCAAATGTATGGCGAGCGATATGGTGAAGTAGGCCAAGCCAAATAACGCCGGCGCTTTTAACGCTGTGTATGTCCCTGGCTTTATGCGCATATGCGTGGTTCTATTCACGATTATGGATGCCGGCATACGATTTATTCTCATATTATTAGATATTATTAAAGCGCATGACTCATGGAGAAAGATGACGTAAATATTTTAAAGTGAAATCATGAATATCATTAGAATGTCGAGGATTTGCTATGTATGCTACGAAACACAACAAACCCAACACGGTGGTATCGCAAAGTTTTTAGGGTGCTTCAACGTTTATCTGGATAGTCAGAAGTTTTACTGAATGTCCATTTTTTTGTTCCATAACAACTCAATAGAGTGGCATTTCAACACCTATTTGAAAGTCATTTAAAGCGATTAAAAAAATTACTCATAACCTAGTTTTTTAGACATTTCAAAGGTGTGATGAAGTGAATAATGTTCAGTTGTCCGGTCACCATAATATGTTTTGGTCCTGTCCGAAGTTTTACGTGGTTGGTTTGTCGTACACATTGGTAAAAAAAAAAAATTACGATCGTTTTCCTCATAAATAGGTATACCTACCATTCCTGTTTTCCCCAATCAACGATGATTGAAACGCCTTTTTTATGGTTTTTATTTTTTCGTAAAAATATCGTGAAATTAAAAGTTGTAAATTTTTTATAAAGTATGTAAATTATTTATAGGTAAACGTATAAACTTACAAAAATTGAATATCTACTATCATTATTCTTGCAAACATTATCTTTTGTATTTCAGTTCCTGGAATTAATAAACCAAAAATGATTATTCATTTTTTTTTTATAAGAAAAACTCTCTTTTTAACTTTTGAAGGTTATTCCCATCAATGTAATATATCATTGAAGAAGAAGATAACAATAATGATCTAATTTTTTTTAAATATGAAAACGAACAAGACACAGAAAAATAATAAAAGATAATGGTCGCAACTGGGACTCGAACCCAGAACCTTACGTCTTATCGGGACATACACCTCTACCAATTGGGCCACTGCGATCTATTATGAGACTGTCGTAATTGTCAACTTCATATTTCAAATTTCAGAATTAACAATATTATCTTCGACTAATGTTCTGGGTTCTGGGTTCGAGTCCAAGTTGCGACCATTATCTTTTATTATTTTCTGTGTCTTGTTCATTTTCATATTAAAAAAAAATTAGATTATAATTGTTATCTTCCACTTCAATGATACAAAAATGTGTACTTTTTTGACTCCACTGTCAATGCGGACGATGGGCAAAGTTGGTGGTTCAACTTTTTTATTTTATTTTTTATTGTGAGTTATATTGTATTGTCAAGTTAAAAGCCAGGAATGTAAAAATATTATTTAGGATTTCACTTTTTTATCGATTTCGACTCCATTGTCAATGCGGAATATGTGCAAAGTTGGCACAGTTTAATGATAATAATCACAGATAATAAATACTAAAATCTCAGTTTAATTGGTAAAATTATTAAAAAAATGTTTATCTTGAAGATACTCTACGTTGTATTATCTCGGGAATGCTGGATATTTGCAATCTCAGTCTGTTCAATATTCGCTTACAAGCAAGCCATCAGCATCATTAATGGTACTGGACTAAAAAATGTAACTGAGGTTTGGGTCTCCAGTGACTTTTTTTGATGTTTCTAAAAAAAATTATTTTATCAATATTTTTTCTTCAAAACCAAACAACAATATTTTTTTTCTTGTCATCACTGGACACTCAGCCGAGCAACCGCTCAACATGACACTCCGACCATAACTGTCCGATAACTATTATTTTTTTATGTTTTAAGTTGAAAAAAAAACATAAAATGTCACTGGAGGCAAAAATTTACTTAACATTTTTTACACCAAATAATGTCAGCAATCACTGGTTAAAGTACGTCAAGTACTTAATAAACAGCCTGTATTCAATGCCTATTATTCACAATGTATGGGATTATCTCCAGTTTCTCTATTAAAGTAGTCCCAGAGAGAGGTCATACATGACGTCATTATTATAGTATCTTCCGTCTTTCTCGTTTTCATACAAGACATGCGAGAAGGAAGACTTTTATGTAAGCATTTTAGGACGATATATCATTTACTACCTTTCTCTAGGACTACCATACACTAAGTTTTTGAACATAGTGTATTTTTGTAGGTAGGTGTCTACAGAATTGTTGTTTTAAAATATTTAAGAAATTGGTTTGTTAGTCGAAAGTGTTGCACAATCTCTATTATTATTCTCATGAAATTTAGTGACTGTTGACCAGAGACCCAGACAGTGTCAATATTTTATCAGGAATTATCTACTCTTCTTGGAATTCACTTTCACTTTATATTATTTTAACCAACAAGGTATGCCGTGATGTGTGGACATTTAATTGGAAATATTGCGTACTCATTCATTGCAGGTATTTTTTTTACAAGTTTTCAATATCTGCAATATCTCTGTATTCAGAAAAAAGTGGGAAATAAGTCAAATTAATATTATGTGTCAGTAAAACGCATTTTACTCGTAGCAGTAAATACCTACCTGCTATTATATTATCGACAAAATAATGAAACAATACCTTATTATTGTAGGTATTGTATTTATTTACTGATCCAAAGATGTTTTAAAATTACATCCCAAGCACACATAATAAGTAGGAAATTATTGGATTTTTCAGGTGGGCTGGCTGATTATACACGGAGTCACCAGCTTCAACTATGACTACTCGTCCTCCTGCACCCGCCCTTACCGGTCCGCCCGAGCACACGCCCCCGTCTCCGTTCCCTGCGACCTCAATAAGCAGTCCTACTGCAACCTGCCCGGGGCCGGATATCCCTGGCATGCCGTCCGCAGGTTCGTCCACGAGAACCAAGGACTCATGAGGAGAATGTACGGCGACCAACGACACATATCTGTCCTTAAGGCAGAAATAGAAACCAACGATATAGATTCCGAATCAGAATACGACACTCCGAGCAGAGATGAATCCTTTGCCAGAAGTTCCAAAGATCACGACATCATCAATACCAAGCAATTGTACTCTAAAAGACCAACAAGTCGAACAAGCGAGTCGTATACTGCCCCACATTTCCGACCAGTACAAACCACCCCCACATCGACTAAATTAAAAGCAACCAAGGAAAAAGAAAAACACACCCCTGTACAAAAGAAAGAAGAAACAAAAACTATTCTCATTGAAAAATCTACAAAAGAAAGCATTAAACTAAAAGAAGAACTAGAAAAGTTCAAGTTATCTTCTTATAAAACCTCAATCCTTGAAGACGAAATTAACTTGAATGTTGAACCAAATGGTAGTTTGGAAACTAATAAACTTGAACCGGAAATCATCTCACTCCAGGCAGCAATCAAACAAAGCATTGAAACGAATAGCGTTTATCCAAATTACGGGCCTGCTCCCAAAAACATCACAATCATTACATCAACTTCCACTTCTACCAGCACTCCAACCGCAGATTCCAAATCTTCTCCCACCGATACCACTACGTCGAATTACGTAACTTCGCAAGAAACAACACTTCCCCAAGATTATGATGCAGATATGACTCCTAGTGATACCGAAGAAGAAAATGGGGGATGGAAACCAGTTGCTATGGATAAAATGTCTACCCTTCCACCAACAATGCTCTTTTCTGAAAGTGTCAAAAGTGAAAAGATATCAATCGATAGAACGGAAGACTTGAAAAGTGAAGCGAGTGAAAACAAGAAAGCAGAACCAACTGGAGCAACTTCAAGTGTACCAACTACAAACATGGAAGGACAATTATTTCAAGATGTCGTTCCAGAAGAACCAAAGCCCATTGTTAAACTGAGAGGAGTGTGAGTACTTTCATTTCAGAATACTTTGTTTTTACAATCTATCAAACATTTCAATCATAATAATCAAACAATCGATCATATGTAATTTAGAAAACACAAAAAGTCACAGTTTCCCCATACCAGGATTAATGGAATATCTTTTGCACCCTAACAACGATAATGGGGCCGACAGACTCGCAGCTTACATCAAAAAGATACTTATAACACAGTAGCGCTCGCCATACAATCCCATGGCGGGTCTCCAGACGTAAAAAGATCATGTGTATAAGCGTGGTTTGAATCTTCGCTAATCGGCGTTATTTTTCGTGATCGCTGCGATCGCGATATCAGAAAAGTTATGCGACCCCCCCTTCACCGTAAACAGGAGAGGAAGTCATTTTGAATACACGGAGCATGCACGGAGCCGTCAAGTTGACATATCCAGTACAAAGAAATGATATTCTCTCGACCGCTTCCGATTTCAACTGACCCCTTCTCCTGCCGTAGGAAGAAATATTTGATAACGTAGTGTGTCAGTAGAAAAGATACTTTATAACACAGTATCTTTGTATGTGAACTTCGAGTCTGTACCATGCTTAATGGAGATTTCATTAAGTAATTAGATATTTTTTATATCTTTTCAGAAATGCCTGCCCAGTCAAAGAAGAAGTAGTGGCTCCTTTTTGGGCCAACAATACACGAGGAGAAGTTCTGGCACTATTGAACCTATATCCATTTGAGCAATATGTGCATTGGGAGAAATGTACCAATGAATACAAACAAATGTTCTGTCGAGATGGATGCAGGTAAAAAACATCACTTTTATCATATACAGCAGACAAGCATTTTTTAAACCTTTTGTTACATTCACTTGGATTCCTTTTCAATAATGAAAGTCATAATATTTTATTTCCAATCCATTTTCGAACCATTGAAATTTTTACATCATTTCCACGCCACTATAAATATTAAAAATAAGGTATTGAACTAGTCAAAGACTATGTTTATCTGGGTGTTATGGTAGATTTTTTAGGTCTATCAACCTTGGTCTACTTCATCATAGTACTTATAACATACATACAGCGTGCAACTTACATTAGATTTGAATAAAAATCAATGATTTCGATTACATAAAATGTTTGGCTTGCCGATTATTGTTGTATTTCAAATCAGATGGAAAACATATATTACCTATATTGATAGATATGTGCATTTATTATGAACATCGGCCATTGTCTACATCCTATATTTATTAGTAGTACCTATACATATTCAAATGAATAAATAAATAGATAAAAACATAAAACATGAAAATATTGTAGCAGAAAAACTGGATCGAACTGGAACCGATATGAACAGGACACACTGCACGCTTCCGGACAATATTCTTTTACAATCGTAATATATTCTTGTTGTCTCTCTTCCGCTAGCAACAATAAGTAGGCGTGAAGACTATAATCAAATAAAACTTTATATGTCTGATATATAGTCTATCCAAAGATGTGCAAAATGGGTACCCAAAACCATTTCAAATGCAAAATGGAAATGGGTCAAAACTTTTCCATTAGAAAATGCAAAATGATTGTTAGATAAGAATTTCAAATGCAAAATACCTATTTTCAAAATGCAAAATGGTTTCTCAGATCAAACAATAAAAAAGTTTAAAAAAAGCAAAATACTGGATAAAGTAACGTATTCTATTCTAGCATTTATGGGTTTTGGTAAATATTCCACAACTGCCGCACTTTTAATAGTCTTTGAAACAGATTTTGAAAATTACACTAAGTTTCAACTTAGACAAACATCCAACATGTACAGTCAATTCAAAACGCCATGGTCAAAATACTTGTCAGCAAAAAGCCAGCCAGCGGAAAAATATCACAATGATGTATAAATCCATAAATGTTTTGCCTATTAGAGCTCTTTTTTGGCATAAAATCTGTATGCAACATATCCTAGATAGCCCATATAAAACAATGATGGATAGAACATGTAAAAAATAAACATAAACAATACTAGGCTTACACAAAATGGAGGGATGATAGTACCTAGATTTTCTAATAATAATGGCCAGAGAACTTTTGAATACATTGTACCACTTATATTTAATATGCTGCCATATGATTTGAAAAAATGTTGCTCGACTCTTAAATTTGCGCTATTGTTAAAAACGTGGATATTGGAATCAGATTTTCTGTATTGACTGACTCCCAGTGCACTTTCAAATTTTTTGGACGTATTCTATTATTTTTATACTTATTTATGTTATATTATGTATTTTATTAAATTGCAATATTTTTTTTCCTATTGTACTATACTTAAGACATTTTAATAATAGTACAATGTTTTGTCCACACTGTTTTCCTGCAGACAAGCTACTTTTAGTAGCTTTGCAGGTATAGTGTTAACATGAAAAAAACTATTTTTCTGTAATTAAAAAAAAAAAATACTTCAAGAAACCACTACATATGTAATTATTTTTGAATAGATGGTAAAAATTGCATTAAAATTCCATTTTTATTCAAAGTTCAAAATTTCCCATATGAAGCCAAGGTCTTTGGTAAAAAAAAACTATCCCTTTATTATTTTTTATTTCCCCTTTATTTTGTACCGCCATTTTTTTTTGTTTGTTTGCATTTGATATTTGGGAAGTTTTGTTCCAATCTAAATATGCATCAATTACTATTATTGAGAGCAGAAGAAAGACAAACAGACAGTTTGACAAAAACCAACAAATTTTACGCAGAACTAATAATGTTGCCAGCTTAAAGAAATAGAAAGTACTATTGAAAATTTAATATTAGAGCGCCTATGGCCCATTTTTGTAATGGTATCACTTAGTAACAGGGAACAACTTGACAGACGTAAATATGAAGAAAAAAAAGTTTGAGATAATAGGAAAAATGCATTTAAAATGGAAATGGGTGAAAAAAAAACATAAAATGCAAAATACCTATTTTTAATTTCCATTTGAAATGGATTTTTTTGAAATAAAGTACATCTCCGAGTCTATCCTGTACCATGAATTCAATACTGATGATAATTTAATATAATAATATTTTCAGGTGTGAACAACAGTACAGACTGCATCGACTTTTGGCCTACGATCCAAACAATGAATGCAGAGGAATTTTCTCAGACTGGTTCCGGTTTCCATCTTGCTGTGTCTGCAAGTGCTATGATATGCCCCTGGAGTTCAGGGTCACATCGCGGAGTCCTCGCTCCATCGAACCTGAGATGGATGAAAGTGTAAAGAAGGAGATGTACCAACAAGCTGCTTCCGATTGGTACACGATTAATGATGACGAATAATTAATTCAGGACTTATTCATATTATATTATAAACTGTCCAATATTATAAGAAAAACTGAAAAAACAGGCCATTCCTTCTTGTATGTATATAAAAAAAATGAGTTGATGCAACCTCGAGGTTTTTTTTTACCACTGTCAACGTAAAATAAATCTTTTGTACATATATTTTAAGTATCTTTATTGTTGATTAATTTTAAGTGAAGAAATATTTTTTTATCCGTAATTAGAAATGAGGCAAAGCAATGCAACAAAGTTTTTTTTTTTTTTTACTAAGCTCTACCAAGAATGAACATGTTCCGACTGTTTTGATGAGAATGATTGAATTATTCTAAGTAATTGTAAGTTTTTATAATCCATATGTGTAATAATGTGATATAATGTGTGTAAATAGTTTCGTCATGTACAGTAGGATTTTGTAAAATATATCAATAGATTTTATATTTGTTCAGAAGAATACTTTTAGATGTAATTTTATGACTATAGTGTAGAATAATCATTGTACAAAGGCTAGTGAATGTGAATAACACACCATTGTTTTAAACATCTGAATAATATTTTATAATAAAACAGGTTATTTAGTAAAATAAATTGGTAAGAAAAGAAATCAACTGTGTTTTGGTAAAAAAAAACCCCTCAAGCCATATTTTTTTTAGTCTTGAAAGTACAATAATATGTTTTTGGTTATTTCAAGAAAACCTGAAGAAATTACTAAACCCTCTAATCTCTCATAAATAGAATTGCAATACATATGTTACGTCAAAATTTTGAAAAACAAAAAACCATTTTTGTTTTTGCGGCTTGAAGAGCTTTACCAAACCACAATAGAAATCATTGTTAATTTTTTCTTTAAAAAATATTTTATGTCTGACATTTTAATGATATGTATGTGTTAATATATTAATAATGTTTTCGTTTGTTACTTTTATAACAATGTTATATTAACAGTCAAAAATAAATAATATTTGACAACATGTGTGTTTTATTGAAGTTTCAGTCTGGTTGATTTGCATGGTTAGTTAGGTTAGGTTAGGATAGTGGTGTTCAGCAGATTTGGTATATGAGGAAATAAAACTCAAGTAATTAAGTGCATAATTTATTGGATGGTTGTTTTTGCATCCCTCGGGATGTAGAACAATTTAGAAGTTCACAATATGATCATTGATCCCTTCATGGTGTACCTAATTAGTGTTGTAGAACAGATGTAACCTACCTTATAATTGAAACACATGCCATAGATCTACACATTAACATTGCTCAATGTCACAATGGTATAATATAAAAAAATATATACTTCTTTTAAAAACATTTCTATTGTCGTTTTGATATCTTTATTTATTGACAAATAATGTCTATCGTATAATATTATCTACATTTTATAATATATATGTAATTATATCAGCAATCTGATATGTTGATTAAACGTCATAATTTTAATATTGCCGTACCTAATCTATGATTATTATGCAGTCTAATTGACATATTAAAGAACTTTGGTCAAATATACCTAAACCGTAAAATACACGTGATGAGAATTCTTAAATAATTATTTCTCGCAAATATTCCCAAATAATCTGTTTAAATAATTTAACTTTGTTTCATTCTATGTAAATCTGTACCTATATGATAAAAAATGTATCTTCAGGTGAAATTTGAGTTTAAAAAAAACATAAGAATTAATTACATGATAATTAATTACACATCATAGCGGCGGAACCATTTCTGTACAAAGTTTGTCCGTGTAAATATACATAATAATTATATTAACATTAAAATAAGAGAATCAAGTCTAAATACAATCCATAAAGCTAAAATAAAATTTCAAACGAACATAAATAAATATTTCAATAACTATCAGATCATATAACATTCAAAAATATATTAAAAAAGTATTAAAAATTTATTACATTTTACAACACTCCATATATATTTATAAAGATTTCCAAAGGCCCTTAATCAGGCCAACGGAAGGGGACTTTCGGCGAGGCCTCTCGCGGTCGTCAAAAGACATGCGGAACCCCATCAGGATCTTGTCCTTCAGGCTGAAGCGCGACGAGGACGGCTTCAGCAGGAACTGCTTCAGGTCGTTGGTGAAGCTCTTGCCCGTGTAGTCGTGCCCGGGGCTCTTGGCCTCCTTGATGTCCTCGATGAAGGACACGGACTTGACCGAGTGCACGGAGCCCCGGCGCGCCACGCCCGAGCCCCGCTCCCCTGAGTAGCTCCTGCGCTCCCTGCGTCCCTCCTCTGAGCTCTGGGAGGTGGCCCACGCGGCGCTCGCACAAGGCATGGCGCTGCCCGTCTCCTTGTTCAGCGTGCATATGGAGCAGGACAGGTATTCGCAGGAGGGCTGCGGGGTGTAGCGCTTGGACATTTTGGTTTTGCGCCGTGTTACCTTCCGAGGGGTTCTCTCTTCACTATCTACACTATAATTATTTACCAATTTTTCGTACAAAACATAATGCCTTTGGAGGGAATTAAACGTATTCCTTTTAGTATTTTTATTTCTCATGACTTTGCGCCTATATTTGAGGTTAATTTCTGCGAGTTTGCTAAGCTGCTTTAAGAATTGGTAGTCAATTTCTAAATATTTAGCATCTGGTTCAGAATAGTAACCTAAATATTTTTCAGGGGACGGCGTTACTTGAGGTTTATTCTTGTTGCGGCGGCGATAACCGGGGTCGGAGTGGTACATGCTGTCGGGGTCGGAGTAGTGCGGCTCCGGCGAAGAGTGGCAGAAAGTGACGGACTTGGGCGGCGGCTGGGGGGGCCGCGGGGTGGGGGGCAGGGGTCAGGCCTGGGGGGAGGGGACCCACAGCGCCTTGCCTTGCTCCTCGTCCACCGCTGCCTTCAGCTGTGTGCACATGTACGCAATATTCACCCCGGCAGGAATTACAGCTGCAAATTACAAAAAACACCAATAAATACACTATAATTACTGGATGTTTACAACACACGACTCAACAAGAGCAAGAAAAGTCCCCACTGAATTTACTGTAAATGAAATAGACTTTTCCGCTTTAGGAACCGAGACATGAGTATTCTAAGATTAGGTGTATGTACATCATTTGACTGAACCCTGTCAATCCTCCATGTTGAGAAGAGCGATTTTATTATATTTTAATTTATATATTTTAAGAGAATTAATTGTTTTACAATCATATTTATGTTGAGATAATTATTATTTTTGATGTGTGGAAAACGTTACAAAATCTACAAAGAAAGTACAATACACAATAATCAAACATACTAATTTCGGTTGTCGGTGCACGCATGTGTGACGTGAAATATTCCTATATAATGGGTAAAATTATCCACTGGAGCGACCACGCAAAATAAATAAATTTGCCTCTATTGCTCGAGATTTCCATACGATCATTTTAAAATTTTTTCGCAACATTAAAAAAATTATACAACGCATGGCAATGCAAGCAGTTGCTGGTTGCCGTTGTCGGCCGTTGCCAGTTGCCAGCAGATTGTTCTTGGTCTATGGTTAGACAAGCTGAGATAATTACAGAAATCGTAAAATTGAGTAGGCTGTCGTAGAAGTTTGACGGAAGTTTGGTTGGAAGCCATAGCAACCAGCCGATTTTAGTTAGGTTTCAGTTGCCTTGAGGCACTAACAGTAAACAGCTGATAAGGAAATTCTGCACAAAAAAATTTTAAAAAATTATTTCTAACTTCGATCTAAAATAGTCTACGAAGTTCGGATTTGCGATTGCTGATTGATATCATCGTAACTAACTAACTATTACGCAGGACAGACCGCCAAACAACTCGGTCTTAGCACACACTCCTTGCCTCATTCACATTCATACTCTTTTCTATTATTCCGACTCTTGACATGGCCCGACTCAAGTATCTGATTAACTTGATCATGCCATGCGTTCCTCGGGCGTCTCCGATTTCTTCTATCATTCAACAGTAGGGCACCCTTGCAATTTGTACAGGGTTAGCAGTTGTCTACTATCTGCAGTATCTGCGGGCCCTTTATGGTTATAATAGATAAAGCATTTCAATAGCTTGGTTTTAAGATCAAAATTACAAACGTTGGAGCCACAAATATTTTTTTAAAAAAATTGCCAAATCAAGAGATAATTAATTGGTTGTTTTTATCCAAAAAGTAATTGTAAACATTTAAAATGGCACATATGTAAGCCAAAAATCGCTCCAGTGGTTATACAAGTTCAATGAACTTCTAATTTTCAAAATTGGAACTGGTAAGTATGAAATCATATCAGACAAGCCGTAAAGTAGGTACCAAATTGACTTTATTTAATAATCATTAATAATAATAAATAATGATAATAGGGAAGTTCATGTAGATGACATGAAACTTAAATATCAGTATTTTTTTTAAAAAAGTTCGTTTTCATAATTAAATTAATTCTACAAGTTTGAATTTTATTAAAGCTCGCGAAAATGGCCAGTAAGAAACGGGAGAGTGTGTGACATCGTCTCACGTCATCAGGTCCCTTGTTTGTGTGAAAAATAAGGGAAAATATTTACAAAACCGGGACACGCATTATTTTTTTCGTTCATATTAAGCGTGACCCGGTTTTGTAAATATTTTCCCTTATTTTTCACACAAACAAGGGACCAGATGACGTCACGAACTCCCCCGCACGGTATTATACTCTTAGCGGGCGTTTTCGCGGGCTTAATAAAATTCAAACTTGTAGAATTAATTTAATTGTGAAAACGAAATAAAAAAAAAAAAAAATACTAGTATTCAAGTTTGCATGTGAACATTGATAAAAAAAATTAAAAAAAGGACTCAACTTCCTTATTCAAGAAACATGTTTTGTTTTAATTTCTTTCGTTTCATTTTTGAGATTTAAATCCTTTTAATGATTTTTATAGTTTACTAAGGGTCAGATGTTTTGGAAAATTTCACTCTTCTTTCATTCTCAAATCGTCATTCACCTAAAAATGGGTTGTTTCAACCTCCGTCAGAAGAAATTTTAAAGATGTGATGTGAAATGAGTTTGACCGGTAAGCGTTGATGTGATGGGAGGCGCATGCGCAGACGTCAAAATTGTGATTCAGCGGGGAACACTGAGTGAAATTTTCAAATTTAACGAACATTATTTTGTAGATGAAACAACCCATTTCTTATTTGAAATGATGGAAGACGTGATGGAGTGTCAATTTAATTTTTTGAAAAACTGATCCTAACACTGTTCATTCGAATGGTAAATTGTCTCCGATTATTTTTTTACAGATATTTTATAAATACTTTCAGCTTCACAAATTCTGCAATTATAATATCCTGTGATTTTTCACGGGTCTCCAAAAGTAATAAAACAATCTTCTTAATAACTCAGATACGGGACATACGTCATTCCTATGTCTACCTACGTTAAATTATCGTGAAAACAAGCTTATGTGTCCAAGCGGTTAATATATAATATATTTCTTTCTATATTTTTCAGCTTACCAATAATTTTTATATTTGTATTTAGTTTTATTTATCCTTAAATATGTTTTGTTCTTTTCTGCTTTCTTTTTTATTCTATAAAATAGTATTTTGTAGTTTCTATAGTATTTTGTATGACTACCACAACACGGGCTTTAGCCTAGTATGGTAGTTAAAAAATGTCAAAAAACTGTAAATAAAAAAATAAAATAACTTACCGGAAACATATTGTCTAAACTCTGTCTCCATCTTCAAGGAATGTTCGTACATTTCCTTGATAGCTTTGCCGGAGACTTTTTCCAACGACGAATGCTTATCCTTGACTTCCTTTATCTGCTTTGTGGATTTGAATTTGATTTGAAGGACTATGGGGTAGATTTGCTGTTTATGGAGTTTCTCAATGGATGCCACGCTCACGTCGAGAATACAATGCATTCCCTACAAATAAAAACAAAACAAATTTTTAGTGACATTTCACAATAACATGAGCATTAACGGCATACATAGAAAATACATTATACATATCGACGCTGGAAAGGAAAAATGGCTAAAAGGCCAGAATATGTCGGCACCTATAGATTTAATGAACACAAGCACAAACAAACAATATAACTTATTGTGTAGATTCATAATAATAATTTGTGGAATAGCCCCTTGTCCCTGCCTGGCATAGGTGATGCCCTTATCTTATAACTTTTGTAAGCGCTTAGTTTCCTGCATTGTCCACTGCGCCCCCCCTGACGTAGCGGTAGCAGTGAAAGGGAAGGATCCTTTGACGCTGATCTCCAGTTCCCTCGTGGTCCTGTCGGCTGGAGTGAGTTACTTAGTCCCCAGAGTTCTTCAGAAGTTTCTTCTCCACTATCCCACTGTCTTCACAGGGGTCACATCTGGCCACTGTTCTGCCGGGGACGGTGTGAAGAGTTTGAAGGACCACCTTCCCGTCCCACTGCTCACTGTCTCTCGTAGGGACTGCCTGTGGCTTGCCAGAAGCTGTAGATGCTGTTCTTGTGTTGTATGCTGCCATAGAAACGTGTTTAAATTTGCTTTTCCTTTCTTTTATTTTGCAGTGTACTTGTATGTTCCTCTATATAAATGTTGTCTCTCCACTAGCTTCAATAACAAGAACAAACTGAACAATTCGATGGTATGTATAAATGTATGTTGTGCCGTGTAGGGATAGTCGGGGGCTTTTAGAATCATTTAATAGTAGGTTCGTTTTAAAAACAAATTAGAGGGAACCGATAGAGGGATCCATCTGGTCCTTAAAAAGGTTCGGGAAAGTGGTGGGTGCCCTCGACTGTGTAGATTCATCTTTATCGCAGGTAAATGGCGATTTAGCCTTTTTTCCTTTCCAAAGTCAATGTTATTATGTAATAAAGTAAAACAATAACTAGGAAGAAAACTCATTAGGGTAATTCGTTGGCCTCCATCTCAACCACCCATTTCCACAGATAGAAAAATACATCTGTGGCAGTGCATTAACTCTTGGTGTGCTGAACACAAAATTTTCACCGTCCTCATCTCATCTTTTTTCTCTGCTAGAAATTCCTCTCCTTCTTTTCTAAAAATACCCTCCACACAGCATTCCCATAGATGTATTTATTTTTAATGGAATTATTTTCCTCAGGGCCTCCCGTATGGAGTGATTATGAAAAAAAAAATTAAAATCTTACCAGTTAAGAGGCTAGACTTTAAACGACACGCGGAACACCCGCGTCTGTCATTCTGTCTCGCTCACAATAAGCTCACGCACACTTACAATACATGCGAATGCGAAATGTGCGAATGAGACAACGCTCAAATTTACCTACAGAAATCGCTCGAAAAGGGGTTTATGGAGAATACACTTTTCTACACCGAAACTTTCACGAAATCGAAATTTAAAAAAAAATATATTTTTCAGAAAGAAGAAGCTACGTCGGTAGCTTTTTATAATTTTATAATTCTTTATGAGAGTTGAGTTAGCAGCACTTTTTCCTTAAATAATATTTTTTGATAAATCGTACATGTTTCACAGTGAATGTTTACGTTAATACGAAACGCATCGAAAATTCGAAAACATACCAACATAGTTTTTACCCTCTAGAAGTCAGTATAAAAAAATATATTCATTTTGTGCAATTTTCGATGTAGAAAAGTGTTTTTTCCCGGGCGTCCTTTTTGTATGGGCCGAAAAGCGAAGTCTATCGTCTTAATATGTTTATATATATTGATAAAAACAGTATATCGTCTACCGTAAGTAGTTTCTCCAGAATAGCTCAGAGAAATAATTTTTTTGATTGTGCGGATATTAATTATCAATATTATAATTTTATGATTATCCACATGGATAACTCGGCACCCATGATATTAAAATCCTTGGCTCTAGATCTAGAGGTCACAGAACAGATAATCTCCACGATGAAGTACCAATTTGCATAAAACCTTTTGACATGTGAAAAGTGAACGTATGTTGTGCAGGTTGTACCTTATCGCAGGTCTCCTTGATGTTCTGCAGTGCTATGCACTCGAGATAGTGGTGACGCATGCGCGGTTCAAGAAGCTTGCCGAGACCGAGTGCGCGCTCCAGCGCCACGCCGCTCAGCTGCACGGGCTCGGGCGCCGCGCGACAAAACTCATTGGGAAAGTCCGTCACTACCTTCTCCACCACGCACTCCCACAGCGGACCCAGCACCACCACGGGCCGGTGCGAAGGATCTGCAATTAACCACATTTTAATGATGACTACTACTAAAAATGTAAAAGTACATAATATTATGTTTCACCAATAAGAAGAACTTCACTAATGCATGATTCACCGTTCTACTGCGAGAGTTCAGTAGTGCCATTTTTACCACTGGCAGTAAAAAGGAGAACTTTTCTCCCTGTCTATGAAAAGGCAGACTACATTAACGATTGATTTGAAAACAAACCATCCGCCCCTCGAGCAACGCTGGGTACACAATAGCTAGTTAACAATAAAGCAGAAATAGAATTATCTAAATGAAAGTTTTTAGGTGGACTTTAAAAAATATCATTGACAATAAAATTCGTAAAAAGGGAACAGAACTATAAGGGAGGCTAAGTTCTTCAAGAACAGAGCAAAATTCACAGGTTCTATTTATGAGGACAATGCATGAACTTTTTTCTAAATTGTACTATAAAAACAACCAGGAATTACACTTCGATCTGTAAAACCATTTCTGTCATGAAATTTGGTCAGCTTTATTTGGGTTATTTTTTTTTATTGTTTCTTCGCATATTGTTTCTCACATATATTTATTTACCCAAGCGCGATGCCCACTCAACCACTGACCGTCTAAAATGTTTTTTTTTATAATTCAATTAACCTTAGTAGGACTAAGCCTGCATCGAGGTTATATGACACACCTTACACTATTTTGATATTGAGTACCTGAATGAATAATGATATGAAAGAAGGGAAATGGATGTGTACGGAATGTTGATGAAATGTAGGTGAGGTGATTTTCTCACGAAAACAGCGCTATATAAATTATCCGAACATTCCATCAACATATCGGTCCAAATCAAACTAACAATACGAATACCAATGTAATTAATACATTGGTATTCGTTTTGTTAGTTTGATTTGGACTTAAATAAACATAGTTGAAAACCAAATTACAAACCTGGTTAACATTATTAATGGGACTGGGTTGTTAAGGAAATAAAGTAATTTATGTGAAAGCTTATGGGAAACTTTGCAGCCAAGACTTTAAAATATAATCACTTTTATTTCTTTAATGTGACCTGATACATACCGCACTAGTGTCCCAACAGCTCCCCAACTGTCTGGAGCCAGTGAGACCCTGGCATCCCCAAATTGGGTAAATTGTGAGGCTAAGTGAGATGGGGAAATGGCTATTCAGATATGGTTACCAAACGTGGCTAAAGTAGTCTCAAGCAACATTTCAATTCGTGGTTATGAATGTTAGACTTACAGTGCAGGCGCTCAACTCTCTGGTAGGAGCAGAGCGGGAACTCTTCATTTAGGTTGCCCGAGTCGCTCCACCAGCCCAGGTTGGTGTTGGAGAAGGAGGCCAGCTCCTTGGGGTCTCGGTGCTTCTTGCGCTTGAAGAAGGAGCGCCGCGCCGCCGTCAGCCCGCGCCGGCTCTGCGTGCCCTCCGTCCCCTCCAGCGAGCCCACCGACCGACGAAGGAGCTCTTCAACCCTGATTAAATACATATTGCATTATTATACATTTATTACTTATTTACTATCAATAGCAGCACAACAGACTTTTATTCATATGGTCATATTACTGCTCCAGAGAGCTCCGTTTCAACATTTCTTTCTGTAAAACGCTCAGTTTATGAGAAAGCGGTTAAGGACCAATACGGTTCAAGAGAAGTCATAAGTCACATTTCTCACTTTCAAAGCAAACTGCACCTTGTTAGAGATAACTAAAATAATCTGAATATGCACTCACTTAAACTTGCTTGGGATTGTTCCCCATTGCTGTTTATTGCCCTTGTGGTCCAGTTGCCAAGCCCTCCACAATCCGGGGGCCCCATTGAACAGCGTGTTGTCAACAAAGATGACCTCGTCTCTTCGGAACCATAGGGAGTAGGCATCAAACTGCGGGTCCACCCCGCTTGACCCCAGATCGGCAGTTCGGTCAAAGCCAGCCCTTACGAAGAATGCATCTCCGGGCTTGTCTTTAATTTCATGATATCTTTGTAGATCATGTCGAGCTAGAACACTCACCTAGAAGCAGAATAGAATTAACAATCAGGCGTGAACACATTGCGTTTTGTTTTGTTTCAACATATCAATGTGTGAAATGTAATGGCAATACGTAAATATAGGACGTACCTTATCAGCTGGTTTAGCTAATTCCAATGCAGCTTGTTCAGCAGTTGCATGCCTCAAGTCCGCATTGTTGTATTCCAATATCTGATCCCCAGTTCGCAATCCGGCATTATACGCCGGGGAATCTATCTGTACGCCATGCACAAATATTCCCACTGCGTTTCCTCCCACCAGGCTAATGCCAAGATCAGAACTCTTCCTCATTTCAATGAGAAGGAATCTGGGCTCGGACAATTCTTTACTCTGGGACTGCCTGTTACTGTTCATGTCGGAAGTAGGGGCTTCCAGCCTCAGAGACTGTTGAGGTCCTGGAGAGTTCCGGGGTGTGGGAGATCCTGATACTGAAACTTCATCTCCTGATCTTTCTCCAGAAGATGAGCTTCCTGAACCCTCCAACTCATTGTATTTATCAGGACTGTATTGAACAAGCATCGTAATGGAGTTTCCACATTGGCGTAGAACATTAGCAGCTAGCTTGTATGTTGCAGATCGCATATTGATTCCGCACACTTCCAAGAGTTGGTCTCCTACTTGAAGACCAACTTGACTGGCTAGCGAGTGTTCATTCACCGTAGATACAAATACCCCGCCACTCTCAGGGGGACATGATATTTGGATACCTAGGGGTTGTTGGCTCTTGTCGATGTGTACCCTTCTCAACTCGCCTGGCAAGGGTTTGTGCCACCCCAGCCCGAGGCCGCAGTACTCGGGCATGGAATTGCGAGTGTTGGTGTGTGGTAGTTGTTTGGCATGTGCTCCGCGTCCGGGACTTAAAACTTCTACGTGAAATGTGGGCATCGGTGAACCTCTTTCAGAGCTGCGTTCTATAGAACCTGTGCTCACCTTGCCCACAGAGTTTTTTGAATTCACGCTGGGATTGGATGGAATTCTAAATCTTGGATTTTCTTTTTTTCTAGGAAACGTGCCGCCTTCATATCCGTGGTGGTGGTAATGGTCACTGGGGTTACTTCTGGGACCTCGTATGTTGGGCTGGACATCGGAAGGGTTATGCGAGTGTGATCCAAAACTGGCGCACTCATAGCCAACTCCGATACTCTCCCCTGACTGGCTTTGGGTCATAGACATGGTGGGACTGGCGGGGTGCGGATACCTCACCGGGGGCAGATGGTGGGGGTGGGGGTTCACAAAGGGGGGCACAACTCCGGTGCGGTACAATTGGGACTGGATTCTGGAGTGGGAAGGAAGAGTGCTTGTGAGCCCCATAGACAACCCACTGGTTAAACTATCAGGGCCTAAGCTTTCACTGTCAGAAGGGTATTTGCTTACAGTTTTAGGAGATGATTTCTTACCACTGTAATAATCTAAAACATCTTTACCGTGAACCTTTAATGAAAAGTCTAACGCATTAGGATTTTTAGACAAAGAGGAGATAGGAGGCACAAACTCTAAGGAACTGGGACCCTTAGTTGCCGAGCCCATAAAATCCAAAGAGTGCGGACTTTTACTGTCTCTCGTAACTGATTGGTAATCCAGAGAATCGTCGGAAGGGTTTAAATTTCTACTTAGTCTATTAGGGGTCATATCATGGTCACCAAAGTCTGAGAGACCGTGTTTATCTTTTTCTAAATTGCGGACTTTATCATAATTTACAATATTGGGCGGAGGTGAAAAGGGATTATGAACGGACAAGGAAACTGGTTTAGAAAAATGCATCTGCATATTGGAAGCGTTGGGTGCGGACTCTATGGACTTGTAGACAGAGTGGCGCGAGGGGGTGGTGGCCTGGGTCAGAGGGAGGTGGCTTAAAGGGATGGGGTTGGAGTTCCTGTTGCTCCACTGCTGCTCATTCTGCTGCAGCTTGGTGGGGGGACTCAGCAGGATTGAAAGTGGCAGCCTTTCTTTTTTGGTTCGGGGCTGAACAATAGTGCCGGTCGGGTTTTGTTGAAGAATAACATTTGATCTTGCTTTGGGCCATGTTCCACCATTATTTTTCATAGATTCAGAACCGTTCTGTGAAGAGCTGTCCTTGCCGCGACGCTTGGATCGTTTCAATACTCCGGCAACAGAAGAATCTTTATAACCTGAAAGTGAGACAAGTTTATTCCAATTTGAGGAAAATTACTCCAAAAGTCATTAGAATAGGTATATTATACTTACTGGACTTTTTATGGTAGCTATCAATAACAGAATCTAACTCTGCAATAGCATCACTTTCTGGAATAACACTTTGCTGTAAAAAAAACAATAACATTACATTACATATATATGCAGCATATAACAACATACAAAGGTAAAATTAGGTATGTCACAAGATTGAGAAGAGGAAAATTAATCCTTACCCTATTTTGCTTATCTTTGGATTTGCTTCTTCCCGTAACAGCTTCTATCTTGCCAAGAATCATGTCCCATGTACCTGGAATATTAATTCTCAAATAAACAAATAATTTCATTCCAATTTACACTATCTAATCTGGGTATTTCAACAAGGTGGAGGCAAACAACGTGACGTATATTTGGCAACAATCGAGAATGCTTTGAATAAACTACGACATCAGTCATACATTGACCACTGAAGGTGCAGATTGAAATAAACAGACTCTGCGCAGAAAAGTAAAGTTCGCTAAGGTAAAGCTTTGCAGCACAGACCACCGCCTAATTTGGCGACGCTAAAAATGAGTGAGGTGGGTAAATTATAACACATCAGTAAAAGTGTCTAACTAAATAGTGTAACAAAATATTAAATTTTGGAAACAAGCCTGAACTTTTGTTTACTATATTTATGATTTGTAGTTGGAGTTTTTATGCAGCTAGCAAATTGCGCACCATTGTAAAAAGGACTAGTAATTCGTAAGCAGATTTTATTTTCAAGGAAAAAATATGTAATAATAATTTGATAATTTGTAGAGCGCCGTTTTTGTGAGAAATCACCTCAAGGACGTAGTGATATTACAATGCGAGTTGCCTGTATGCTTTCAGATTAATTTATTGGCAATTCATAGAAAGGATCACGCTGGCGCTCCGCGCAACTTATTTGTTTCCCTTTCCCTATGGGCTGGTCTCTGGATATCAACGGTTAAAATATTATTAAAAAAATGGTTGGAATGTGCAATAAAGTAAGTAAATAAAGTTTTAAAACCTTTTTCGTTCCCAGAGGAATGGCTCTTTTCGTGGGACTTTCCCTGGCTGCCGGCGGTGACCTTGTAAACATATCGGCGGTCCAGATCCGTGACGGGAATCTCGAAGGGATGCGTTGCAGCGGGCACCTTCTGGTCTCCAGTGGGCAGGATGTACTGGCACCACGGCTCCTCAGTCTGAGAGCAGCTGTTCACCATCTTGTTGGAGTGGTGCGAGATGGCGTACGAGTCTTTGATGGGGGAAAACCTAAAAGGAATTATAATAAAATATATATTGGCATTTTATTATTAGGTGATCCCAAATTATATTATGAGCGCCATCGGCGACTATCCCCGTATGCGTATGTAGCATTTTATGTGTTATCCATTAACTTGTTGAAGGCCAGCATACAAAAAATATATTTTTTCAATACGACGTAAAATATTTGACAGTTCTCACCTTTCTTACGAATTCAATTTTTATAACATTTCTTTTGTGATATATTACAAAAATTACATCAAAATAATGTAGATAAAACGAACTTCCTAATAATCACTTAAATCTATGCTTTCCCCACAATGGATTTATATCAAAAACAATGAATAAATATAGAATTCGAATGTGAAAGCTATCATATTATCAAGCGGCAGCCATTTTGGCCACCATCTTTGGTGCCCGGCGTGTCTTTAGCAATTAATATGAATTATTCGGAGTGGCTAAATGCTATCCAGTAATTCGTAATGTCAAGAACGAGCAGAAAAAGAAGATTCTGACCTTGTTCTTCATACAATTTCTTTATACATAAGGGTCAAAATCGCTTCAAACATCCGGACCCGCCGGGGAGACTGCGGCCTACGAGAGGTTAAGTTTCACTAAAACACTTAGACAGATTGTGTTGAAAAGACCAGCATTGATGAGGTTAACTGTTAAAACTAACTAACCTTTAGAGTACCACACCACTCTGTCTTAGCATACAATCCTTGCTTCATTCATATTACATTTAAATGTTTCAATAACTTTAAGAAACACAACACAATCTCAATACTTTGCAAGACTATTTTTTTTTATATTGAGGGCGCTGCAATCACTTTCAATGGCATTACCAAGATGGCTAATAGGAAAATGGATGTATGTATGTTTAACCCTTTGAATGTTGGCTGATATTTGGTCACACGATGGCCGTGTACAATAGAAAATTAATATCAAGCATTCCAAGAGGCTAAATTACTGAAATAAAAAGCAACGTCTGGAATGATATGGGCGCAAGCGATTCTGATCTTGACCTTAAACAGTTTCTTTAAGCAAAAGGGTTAAAATCACGCTTAAAAAAAAAAAAATCCCGGATGCGTCTGAGTCCGAGCAACAAACAACAGGTTAAAGGGGTAAAATGGTCCAAGTCACAGACATATTATTCATAGACTAGAGAATCAGGGAGAGGGGTAATAACCATCTGTAGCGGGGCGGAGAGGGATGAGTTGACGGTAACGATATGTGATTCGTTAATACTTCAATATGACAGTATATAGGCATCACGCATTATAATATCGCCATTTAGCTCTTAAAAGTAAAATCTGCTTTTGAATGAATAGACCTTTTTACATGGGAGCACGAATTGTTCGCCCGGTTTGAACAAACTTGTGTAATCCATATAAAATTAAGAAAGGTTCGCTTGTTTTGAGAGTCGAATATTTTGTTACCGTGTTTAGTTAAGACACTTTTACAAATGTTTCATAATTTACTTATCACAGTAAACTACAACGTGCACACGACGGGACCGGGAATTTCGGTTGCTTACGCTTCATGTCTAAAACTGATCATATTATATGATGTGAATAAGCTTAAAATAATGACAAATAATGCCTGCATATGGAAGGTAATACGACAATTGGGTTTATACTCTTTTTCACTTCTATTTTTACATATTTTAATAGCACAAGTTACCATTTTTGCCGTGTTATTTCGTAAAATGTACCGATAAGAGCGCGACGTTAGTCCGCACAAGAATGATGACGTCACATTTTCTAGATTCACGCGAACCTATACGCCAGCCCGGCCGGTTCCATGGAACCCAGAATTAAGGAGGGGGAAATAATACGCTTTTATCACTTAGGGCAGGTCTATACATATTCATATGTCTATGGTCCAAGTATATATTTTTTATTTTTATTTTTAACTTTTTAACTTAAAGAGTTAAACCTCAAATTATAATATTTTAATTAATGAAGATAATATTAGCGAAAGTCAATCGAAAATCTGAAACAGAAAAATCAGAAAAAGATACGGATACATCTGGGACTCGAACCCAGGTCCTCCGGCCCGGATTGCCGGAGGACCTGGGTTTGAGTCCCAGATGTATCCGTATCTTTTTCTGATTTTTCTGTTTCAGATTTTCGATTGACTTTCGCTAATATTATCTTCATTAATTAAAATATTATATATTTTTTACTTTAACCAAATGATTATTAAACCAATAAATTAGTGGTAAGTTCCGAAAGGTAGGGATTCTATATCATAATCTAATACAATCTAAGGTTCAAACCTTTTATTATTATTTAACAGTTTGCAATAAAGATAATTGGCAATTATTACAGAAAAACAAAAAACAGATTTTTTTTCATGTTAACAATATACCTGCAAAGCTACTGCAAGTAGCTTGTCTGCATTTCTGAAATTTATGTACAACAATAGCCATTTATTAGAATGCTAAATCAAATTCACAGATCAAATTATAAATAAAAACAATTGCGAATTGTTGTTTTTTTCTTTGGACGCTGATGATTGTCTACAATGAACTGTCAAACTCGAATGTGGTGGACAAATAGTTTCATAGACAAAGTGAGTAGCAGCTTGATGTTGCCATAGTAATGAAAAATTTTAGTACCATTTCAATAAATTTTTAGATTATTTTTCTGCATTGTACTTTGATACAGTCGCTCTAGTTCGTTTTTGTCTAACAGACCATTTTTCGTAAACTTGAGTTAAGTGTGCATTTGTTTTCAAAAAGCCATTATTTATACGATAAAGGTGCAAAAAAAAATTATAAAAGATTATTTAAGGTTTTTTCAAAACGCACTCTGTCTTACGACCTCCAAAATGTATGTGCTTTTATAGTAAAAAAAAACATTAAAGCGCCATTCCTCCCGATTTACGTTTTGGTCTGTTGGATAAAAACGAACTGAAGCAACGATACTATAAACTAGCTATGCTACCCTGCTTCACCCGATGGTAAATATTGGTAATTGTAAAATTACACAAATCTTTTTCTTTAAGTAGTTCTGGGAAGGAAAAGATATGAAGAATGGGTAGGAATCTGGGAATCACGTGATCAGGAGTGACGAGCGTATGAATCCACCCCTCCCACTGCAGTGCAAGGCGATGGATCGAGATAGTCGGGCTGGAGGGGCCAAAGGTCTCCCTCAACCAGTCGCTCCCGATCCAGCCCCCACACAGTAGGTGGGCAAAATCATCTGCCACCAAGACCCAGACAAACCTCTCTCCATGAAACTGGGCACCCCTGCTAATTCACCAGACGTAGCGAACCACTTGGGGTGATCTATGGCAGGGTGTTGATTATCCAATAAATGGCGGTACCCTCACCTGCCTCCCAAATTACAATGATATCTTGATGGTGTCTTGTTTTATATTTTTTCAGACAGGCTAATCCAAAGCTCTATAGCTCATGATGATAAACATCTGTGCAAATTTCATGAGTTTTTACATATTTAGCTGACAAGGTAAATGAGTACCTGTTAGAAAGATCACTGTTGGTGGAGCCGCTGTGCGAGATATGTTTTAGCGTTGTGATGGTGACCGTATCGAAATGTCTATCATTGAGAATCATCATGGCGTCCACAGAACTCTTCAATCCATCCATTGATTTGTTATTAATCTGGAAATGTGCAAAATAATATATTTCACATCGCATACCTTCTCAACAAAATGATTAAAATGAGAAAACTGATATAATACTTACACTTAAGACTCTATCTCCAATAGCCAGGTTTCCTTCTTTGGCCGCTAAACTGCCCGGTGCAATCTTGCTGATGTAGATACCTACGAAAAAATTATTTTTTTAAATCCCCATTATGAGAACAGTCAATATACCCATTTTTTCAGGACCATGCCGTGAAAGAATAAGTCCCGCATTATTTTTTCTAGTAATTTCTATTTTGCGGCAACCAATAAAAACTACTGCTGAAGGATCGCAACACACATTTTTAAGATACTACTTTGAAAGCTGAAATATATTACATAAACATTAAAACACGGTTTTAGTTAATGTATGGAAATTTCAAAGTTTTAACCGCTTGGGCACATAAGCTTGTTTTCACGACAATTTAACATAGGTAGACATAGGAATGACGTATGCCCCGGACCTTAGTTATTAAAGAAAGACAAATATTTCCGGATTACGAATAACCTGACAATAATATGAAAATATCCTACTACTACCAGAGGTCCTAGCACACTCGCTCGATAACTATCGGTAACTTCTCATTGTTCCCTAACAAGACTACAGATCGCCAACGAAGTGACTAAGAGTCCTTAACATATTCGACATCAACTGTTGTTTGTACGTTAGCAATGTGCAGTTGTCCTAGGGAACGATGAGAAGTTACAGATAGTTATCCTATCGATCGTTATCGAGCGAGTGTGCTAGGGTCTCGGAAGACTTCAGATCAATAAATGGATTATCTAAATATGAATAATTACTAGAATCCATAATTAAAGAACAGATGAGTAAATTTATTGAAAAAAAATAACATTCAGGTAAAACAACAATCTGGGTTTAGAAATAAATATTCCTGTGAAACGGCAATAAATTATGCCAAGTAAGTAATATTAAACTAAGTTTGCTTTTTATCCAATGTAGCAATTACTGTAGAATGCTTATAATGCCTCCAAATTCTGACATTTCTCAAACATTCTGATGGCAGTATGTATGCTACACTAGCGCCTCCTATTGTGCGATTTGATTTTCTTTCATACATTTTGATGAAATTAATGCCATGCTACAATAGCTCCTCTAGAGGCCAAAGTTGTCAGCCAATACAAGTAAATGCTGTCAATACTTTACTGGAGTTGGCGTATAAATTTAATTTTAATTTATTTAAGTTTTGAAGAGTTTTATTTCGCAATGTAAATTTGTTAATTAAAATGTCTAGAAATTGTTGCACAGTTTATGCCCAAGAAATACAAAAAGTATAATTAATATTCTAGGTTAGATTTTTACAACATCTTTTGAATTAAATACAGCTAATAGATAGTATTTTAGAAAAAAATCATTTTATATTAAGCAATAATTTATTGATTCGTAAGCAGTGGCGGTTTTCTCTAAAGTGCGGTTGTGCGGTGAACCCCCATTAAAAATATGATAAAATAAAACAATCTTGTTGTATAGTAATATAAGCGCATCACAGATAGCTCGACATTAAAATTCCGCCTTTAAAACTCGCGCCACCGAAAAATACGGTACTTATCTATTCCCATTTTGTGCGCGTTGCGATCCGCACACATTTGTCCATACGAAAAATCATAGCCGATACGAATCGCTGTGACGGTAGAATGGAAAAAAACTACGCAGCTTGGTGCGCTGCTCACGAGTCAAGATGTCACGTGACCTCCGAACTTTGACGAGTCTCGCCGAAACGAAGCCCGAGATTGTCGCAGGATGACCGGCTGACGGTCGACTTTTGCACCGACGGATGCAAGTTAAATGTTATATATTATGGTATTTAACTTTGTAGTCATTTTTGTACATTTTTTATTTTCTTGTTTCTGCATTTCTCCAAACGTTTACTAATGGCATTTGTAAATCTACTATTGAAGTGAACCGATTTTGACTTCATGTATATGTTATGCAATTTTGTGTTGAGCTTTCCTAGTATTGTTTCGGCTTTCAAATTGAAAGTGGTTGCGTTTATCGGTTGTCGCGAATATTCTGTCCTAATTTTTTCACACAATTACGGAATACAATGTTATATACAAAAAATAACGCTTATGCTTATGAAAAACGTTTGGAAATTAAATATTATTATTTTTTGGATACGTGTATAATGGATTTTTAGTGTAAGTGAAAAAAGGTAATTTTATTTCGTGGCCACCTTTATTCGTGTTTCTTGTTTTTTTATGTTTTAAAATATCAATTATATTATATTCTTCATTCTACGCAATTATTCTTATTGAAAAAAAAAATAATAATTAGCAAAATTTTGGTTGTTTAATAATTGTGTCGAGGAGTATCAAGTTATTTAAAAACAATAGTACCTATTTAGGTACCCCCCCCCCCCCCACTAACTTTATTTAATTTGTGTAACAAGAGTAAATTTTGATTAGACAATATATCATTCTTCTCTTGAATTTCTGAACCCCCCGTTAAAAAGACCACGAACCGCCACTGTTCGTAAGTGAATTTAGGGCTGCATGGTGAACCTATTTAAAAATTAACCCCTTAGAATAGCAAAGGTTCCATCTGACACAGCGCTATGTACTTATATACGATTTTTTTTTTTTTAAATAATAATAATGAGAATCTTCAGATATAAATATATCCAACAACCATGGGGTGTCAGATGTAACCTTATCTACAATCTACTGACCTTGTTGCAACAGCAGGCCATGGTCGGCCACGTTGGCCCTGTTGAGCTGCGCGGTGTGCAGGCAACGGGAGCGGGGGTGACGCCGGCGCACCAACAGGCGTGCGCCTCTCGCGCCTCCGTTCTCGCGCAGTGCCTGCTGCAGGGCCGCGCCGCTACTCCTCACCGCTCCGTTGCCCACCACTTCCAGGACGCAGTCCCATAATCTGAAAATTTTACATTTATTAGTGCTATTTTATTAACTACGCTTTGACCCATTTAACCGCTCATTTGGTGTAAGCCTGCCGGCAGGATGAGATGAGATGTTAAAATATAAAATGTGATTTTAACCCTTATGTATAAAGAAACTGTACAAGGTCAAGGTCAGAATCGCTTGCGCCAATATCATTCCAGACGTTGCTTGTGATTTCAGTTATTTCAGCCTCTCGGAATGCTCGGATGTTCATTTTCTATGGAATACGGCTATATGTGGGCAAATGTCATCCGACATTCAAGAGGTTAAAAGATATTAAACAGCTGATATAAACCCCCGAGCATCGGGCTCTATTTACTTGAAAACGAAAGCTCATATCAAAAAGCTAAAAAAAAGAGTTCCAGGCACAATGTATATCACAATAGAGCCATCCATTTAGCCTTGGAGGGCTTTCCATCTAAATCGAGATTTAGAAGTGAATGAATACATCTAAATCAGTAGGAGCATTTATTTTGAATAGGATTTTATTTTAGACCTTTTGTGGAAACATTCAAATGAGCCATCCATTTAGCCTTGGAGGGCTTTCCATCTAAATCGAGATTTAGAAGTGAATGAATACATCTAAATCAGTAGGAGCATTTATTTAGAATAGAATTTTATTTTAGACCTTTTGTGGAAACGTTCAAATGAGACTGTTCTTGAAGCTCAGAGCCTCTCTTTACTCCTGTATGACGCAGTTGTTATAAATATTATTGGATGTGTAGCGCCTTTACCCCCTGCCTGGTCCGCCTTGGGCCCTTTCCACTCAGGTAAAAAAAATCAGCGACGAGGCAATGCAATAAGCAACATGTTGCGAGTGCGTCAACTACACTCTCGCGTTCAGACTCCTTCGGGTAGTCTCGCCGAGAGGGTAGAGCGGGCATTGACGTGGTTTTAATCAATTAACTGCTTACCTTGGTTGCTATAACTAATCAATCCCTCGGGTACTTACTTTAATTTTCCATCAACAAGGGACCCCTTTTGTATATTGGCCACATAGATTCCATAGTCATTGGGATAGTATGGATCGTCCCTTCCGCCAACCAGTTCAAACCCTAAATCTCCATCTGTTGGTAATCCTGACAGATCTACTTCTAGAATTTCTGATTCCCATTCCTGAAAATAATTATTACTTTGTACACTACATATTTACAAAATTATCAAAGTTTAGAAACCAACGGTTTCTTCGTAGAGATGAAAATTTAAAAAAATAACAATAGACAAATAAGTACCTTTGGACAAAAATCATTACAAAGAGTGGTGATTAATAATATTATTATATGTATCATATTTACTAATTTTATACATGAGATATTATGTACGAGCAAGATATTATTTTACACATTATATGAGTGAGTTGGTGTCTTGAAAGTCACGACTCGAATAAATGAATGTTGAAAAGAAATAAACTATAAATAAAGAATGTATGTACCTGTAAATCCGCATCAATAGCAGAATCCCGTGAGTGATTGTGGGTCATAGGAGAATGGTGGACGCGGCAAGTGTTGGCTCCATCTTTTTCTAACTCAGACTCAAACTTCTCTTTCAGTTCTTTAAGTTCTTTCGATGCCTCATTTCGTTGCTTTTTTATATCATCAGAATCCCTCAGGGCCTCTGCGAGATCACTTACTGCTCTATCACGCTCCTGTCATTTACAATAATAACATTTTATTATTTATGCATTGAAATTTTAAATATATAATACATTTAATAATAAAGTAACAAGTGCGTATTTAAAGCATTCTAATATCTGAATGATATTCCTTACCTTTCGCAATCTATCACATAATGTTCGGATACTTTCTCTTTCTAATACGATTTTATCTCTTTCTGAAAATGCCCAATCACGTCTTCGTTTTGATACCTGTAAAGATAAATCATTCAATAAGTGCGCGAAATATGAATATGCATGTATAATATCAAGGAGGGTAGTTGTTTATGTTTATTCCGTTACAAGTAATATTATAAATGAAAAGACAAACCTCAGCTTCCTGATGTGCCTCAGTCAGTTCACTTTGGATTTTGTCAAGGTTCTTTCGTAACCGGTCAAGTTCTTGATTGGCCGTTTCCAGATTATCCACTCTCTCTTTGTGCCGAGGGTTCAGTACCATTCCCACCAGTCCTGCGGAAAATTAAGGGGTAAGCAAACACTTCATTGAAAACATTTTATGGCTCCACTGAACCGACAATGATTCCTGATTAAAACCTTTACTAATTATCGTGCTACCAATATACATCGGTTTAATTGAATCTCAGTATGTAATGAGTAATACCTTGCAATTTATCCATAGATGCGTCAGTTCCCTGTCCGCCATTGTTGCCATCTTTTCCTGAACCAGAGCTGCCGTGTCCGTGGTGATGGTAAACTGAATTATCCAATCTGTTGATAAGCAAAAAAATACACATTTATATTTAGCGGAAGATTGCAGAAATCTTTCATAACCTAACTTAAATTAACACTTTTAGGATTGATATTGTAAATAAAACTATTGCATACTTGAGCAGCTCGATCTGATCCCACAAGCTCTGCATTTCATCGCAGAGTAAAGCCATTGTGCGGTATGAATATAGATTTAGCCAAATACAATGAAATTGGAAAAAAACATATTAACGTTTGTTTATCGCCAAACAACTCAATCTGTGAACATAAAGCAATCACTATCCTTATCAGGTCATATGGCAATCATATCGAGAAATGATATCAGAATATTGATAAGGTGATAACATATCATTTCTTTAATGGTGGCAGAATTAAAAACTCGGAATTGATTATATGCATAAAATTACCCTTAGTGCGGTTTCACTTTTGACTATTACGTAATTCAATAGTCAAGCAACGGTCTTATCTTATATATCTTTGAATTGTATGGAAATAATTCTGCAAAACGAAAACAAACCAGTGCTTGATAAACCCGGTCACTTTCATCTGGAGCCATTTTGACTAAGTTCATCAAACTTAACAACCAAAAACACAAAATGCAAAACTGATAGCATTCATTTACACTATGAGTGAATCCACAACCTTCCAAATCAATTTCGAATGCGCGCACTACTATGCTACAGAGACCAAATACATTGAATTTAGCAAATACATATGTATATGCATAATATATTATGAATCACATTATTTTTTTAGATATATTATGTGAACAATGCATATTTTTAGCGATGCAGTAGTCATATATGTATAACCACTATTAAAGGGCTTTCTCAGCTAAATAATAATCAGCCCTTATTGAACTAAATTCAATATCCACTGGAGTGATGGAGATTTCCGGGTATTCGGTTTTAAATTCGGCCATTCAATTTAATTAATATCATACCTCCAAATATTAATATGGAAACATATAAACTGCTTACTGCAGTTTAACTAACTGCAAATATAACTTTTTTGAATTCAGCTTTTATTTTTTTCCAAAGTTGGAATTTATTAGGCCAAATGTAAAAAAAAACAGTAACTAGTAGAGTATTGATATCAGTACATGTGGTCAACGAATGCCCGCTTCATTCATTCCCCGGCGGGATTGATGAGGTCTACAGGGCGACGCCCGAGGCCCTGAACTGGCTTGCACACCTAGATGTTCCCCTCTGACCCCCCACCATGCGAAAGAAGAATTGATATCAGTTTTTTTTTTTACATTAACTCTACGCAGGAGCCCCGAGGAAAATAATTTCCCTCGGGGCATATGTCATCTTGAAGAGACCCATGTTGCAGGATGGAGGAAACACAGAGGCCGGTAAATCATTCCACAGCCGAGCTGTTGAACTCAAGAATGAGTCGTAGAAGCGACCCATTCTCATGTGACAAATATCAACCATGTACATATGTTGGGCGAGCGTTTGGCGTGTTTCCCGACTATTCACATGTACCGAGGGGATCAATGAAGCTTGTTCCTCGGAGTATATTCCATAGAACATATATACCGGTAGAACAAGGATAGCATAGCATGCTCTAAAGATTGCAATCCGTTTGTTAAGACGGGAGAATCAATCAAACGGACTGCCTGTTTCTGCAGATTCAAGGGTTTTTCTCAGGTAATTTGGGTTCCAGACCAAAGGTGGTTGCCAAATTCAACCGTGGGGCCCACTATAACACACAACCGTGGGGCGCAAATATTGAAATGCTCTCAGAATTAAAAAAATTTAATCGAATTTTTTATATCGTTGCTTCCACAGCAAAATTAGCTAACTGACAATTTTCTCTATTGGGATTAATGACGAAATAATGTCTGCAATTATGACCCTTAAGTCCAAAAAAATATATATTTTACCATATTTTTATTAGTGGTATAATTTTATATAGACTTAACCGCTTGGGCACATAAGCTTGTTTTCACGACAATTTAACGTAGGTAGACATAGGAATGACGTATGCCCCGCACCTGAGTTATTAAGGGTTATAATTGCAGACAATATTTCATCATTAATCCCAATAGAGAAAATTGTCAGTTAGCTAATTTTGCGATGGAAGCAACGATATGACCTACATTCACCTGTTTCCCACTTATACTATGAGTTTCCGGACACCATGAATAACTCGCTTTCTTTCTATATGCTGTTCATTTGGAGAGCAACGGAAAATAAAATGCCCATTCGACAATGCTCTTTTTCCCGTTAAAAAATATTACTTTGGTGGCATTTTTAATTATTTGAACTAAAGTTTCTTGAATAAATAAATAAATGTATCATAAATTTAAAACAAAAAATCTTTTGAAACAATTCCCTTTCTTTCCCTTACTCATCAATTGCATAAATCATGAATAGTCTTGGAAAACATTGGTACATATAAAATACATTCGTTTTGCTTATGCCAGTGATAGTATTTCTATGTGGTTTAATATTCATAATATTATTAAAAAATAAGGATTATTTATTTACTAAGAAGTCAAGTATGTAAATATTGTTACATTAACATTATGCCACTCCACCTAACAATCAATCTGTTATCAGAATCAAAAATATGAGATGCAATTTCTTATCAGAAACACCTTGAAACTTCATAAAACAAACTGTTTAAATAGCTAAATAGGTACCAGATTAAACTGGCTGATAGCCTTTAATAGACATGGAGAATTATGTCACGAAATATAATACATACATACATACATAATATTATGTACTTGCACACATTGATATTATGCCGATATGTATACACTTGCACACATTGATAAGCCTATACACTTCAATTCTTACACATTTGTTGTCTATGAAAAAGTAATGGTTTTTAAAAGACACAAAAAAATAAATTACAGGGTGAAAAAGCAGCAATATTACTTTTCTTAAGATAATAACTTAACCACTGGAGAGATTTAGGTCCAAAATTGGACCACATTTCCTACCATTCGTAAAATATTTATTGTAATTATTTTAAACATTTTCATGGCCAGCAATTTATTCTATCAAATATGTAGTTGATAAAATAGACCATCACATTGACATACACAGGATAGCGAGTTTAATAGCGAACTGGTTTTTATTCAGTTGCCTCGTCAGCGGAGGCACTTAGAAAGCTTCAGTTCTACAAATGAACTTCAAAATAATTTTCAAACCAAACTTTAGATTTGATTTACACAAAAAAAAAAAGTTTTTTCTAGTATATATTTGCATCTGTGGTTATCAAACAGGCCATAGAGAACATAAAAACATAGAACAATATTCAATATTGATATTAGGAATATCCACTGGTGGCAATTTTAAAATCTTCAAATCACTAAAGCACAAATTTCACGCATTTATATATGTATAAAGTTAAAGATTTTTTAATCATTTTTCTTTCAATTTTAAAAATATTGGATAGTTAGTAAAATATGGATGAATTCATTGGCTGTACAGCACTATAATTTGTTAATATGTTTACAAACACAAATGTGGAGTAATAATTTTTTTAATGTGGGCGGGACATATTCAAAATTAATTTTCGAAAGTGGCTGAAAAGGCGATTTTTTATAATTCCCTGTGTTGCTCCAGTGGTTAAAAGAATTCAAAATCCACTCCTTCACAGATGGTGACAGTTTAATTTTTTTAGGAAAAAAAATTTTTTTTGGGAAGTTATGTTTTAATTTTTAAGATGAATTAATTTTTGGTCTGTTCATACGCAATATGAGTATGAATAAATAGTTTTATCCTTACAAACTCAAATCTTTCAAGAAAATACGTATGATGTTGAAAGTCTTTTCGTTCAACCTATATTCTTCCGCACCCGCAAAATAAAAATATCTGCTTCCTTTAACTCTACTTTGAATCACGGTGGTGTTGCCATTGCAAGAATTAAAATTATTACAGCATCCTCCATTTATTTCTACATTTTTGTGAGACTCATAGTACAAACGGAAAACCACATACATGAATATACATACATTTGGAGTCGATTTTGTGGTATAATTTTTTTGATATGATATTCATTTTTCAGTAAATGGAGTCCAAAGTTGGAATTTTTAGGTAAAAAATGAATAAGTCGATTGTTAGGGGTTGGTTTAATGTCTTTTAAAAAGCGTTGAAGCGTAGACCAGTCAAAAGTTGAAAGCAAACTAACTCGCTACAGTCTATACCAAAGCCAAAATGAGGGGTATAGGTACACTAAGGATATGTCCCTAACCATGGATAAATAACGGAAATCCGTCCCCAAGCTCCAAAAGTTTTGTTTAACCCTTTAATTGCCGAAAAAAGTAAAAAAAAAAGAAATGTTCAGATTGAAAATAATTTTACGTGATGTAGATTTACCAGTACAAGTTTCTGGACGCTGTTTAATTACAAAATATTTTCATTAAAAATCAATTTCTCACCTCGTCTTGGCCTGAGTTGGATTATTAGCGCTCCTCGTCAGGTCGGAGCACTCCCTGAGGGCACGGTCGCGGTCCAGCAGTGCGGAGGTGATCTCTCGCCGCAGTGACTCGGCCTGCAGCTCGAGGGCACGCCGGTCCCGCTGCGATGCGGCCAGCTCCAAGTCGGCGCTCGCGGCTCGCTTAACAGCGCGCGTCAGGTCATCAGATAGCTTCTCCATCTCTTTGTGTACAGTGTCCCTGATTAAAAAAAAATATTATTACCTTACAGTTCAACGTTTAAAAAACTGAGATATCTAATTCGGTAATTGAATAAAACAGAATTGTGAAAAACACATCTTGATAAAAGAATAGGTTAATTGTTTCTCTTAATTTTTTTCCATTGTTCTGGTTTATCACTGTTAGGTTGGGTATTGTTTTTTAGTTCTTTTTCTTCTGTTTTGTTACTGTTCGGTTTTGTCATTGAACCGACAGATCAGGACCGACCAACTCGCGGCATCATTACTTGAGGCTCGCAATCCCATAATTACACAAACTGTAACTATGAATGTTCACAAAAGTCTAATTTAAATACAGTGAAACCCTCTTAAGAAATTTTCCAAGGAACCGAACGAAAAATACATACTTCTTTAGCAGGAAAACCTTACATGTGGGATAAATTGGGCCATTCAGTTTTCAAGGGACCGAAAAAACTAAATTTGTTAAGCAGGAAAACTTCTTAACAGGGAACATCTTAAGAGGGTTTCACTGTAGTTACATGCTACTTCACATTGGAGAAAACCTTTCTCTCATTTCAACTGCAACGATTCACAAAAGTCTAATTTAAATAGTCACACAGTGACTCACAGTGGAGAAAACCTTTCTCTCATTTCAACTGCAACTATTCACAAAAGTCTAATTTAAAGTTACATACTGACTCCCGGTGGAGAAAATTTTTCTCTCATTTCAACTGCAACTATTCACAAAAGTCTAATTTAAATAGTTACATACTGACTCCCAGTGGAGAAAACCTTTCTCTCATTTCAACTGTAACTATTCTCTCTCATTTCAACTGTAACTGTTCTCTCTCATTTCAACTGCAACTATTCACAAAAGTATAATTTAAATAGTCACATACTGACTCCCAGTGGAGAAAACTTTTCTCTCATTTCAACTGCAACTATTCACAAAAGTCTAATTTAAATAGTCACATACTGACTCCCAGTGGAGAAAACATTTATCTCATTTCAACTGTAACTACTTACATAAGTCTAATTTAAATAGTTGCATACCGACTCCCAGTGGAGAAAACCTTTCTCTCATTTCAACTGTAACTATTCTCTCTCATTTCAACTGCAACTATTCACAAAAGTATAATTTAAATAGTCACATACTGACTCCCAGTGGAGAAAACTTTTCTCTCATTTCAACTGCAACTATTCACATGAGTCTAATTTAAATACTTACATACTGACTCACAGTGGAGAAAACCTTTCTTTCATTTCAACTGCAACTATTCACAAAAGTCTAATTTAAATAGTCACATACAGACTCACAGTGGAGAAAACCTTTCTTTCATTTCAACTGCAACTATTCACAAAAGTCTAATTTAAATAGTTACACACTGACTAACAGTGGGGGAAACATTCTCATGTCCGTGATTTAAATAAAGAGCATATCAAAATTCATTCCCCAGTTGTGAATATAGATATGAACAGAAAATCAATAAGTATTTGTCTAGTCGTCTATGCGGCCCGTGGTGCCATTTTGGTCAGGCCTGATCTAGATCTCAGCCGTACTGTATCTGAAATGATACTGGCTGACATGGAGAGGGTGAGGCTTGCTGGGAACAGATGGCAATAGTGTTTTTTTAATATGTCAATACCCCAAAAGAGTATCTGACTGTCCGGAGCCAGTGGCACTATGGCATCCCCAATTGGGGTATGTTGTGAGACTGAAGGGAATAGGAAAGGGAAGGAAATGGGAAAGACATAGGCTGGAAAGTACCTGCCTTTTGAAATCTGGTCACCATGGCTAAAGTCATTTCAAGCAATGCCAACATTTCGATTGTGCTGGCTGAAGAGAGTGGGGAAAAGAAGGAAATGGGGAAGATGTGGACTGGAAAGCACCAGGCCATTCAAATCTGGTCATGAAACATGACTAAAGCAATTTCAAGCAATGCCACCATTTCGATGGTTGTGGTGTTTACTGGGCGATAATGAGAATATCTTCCACTCTGATATGTATTTCTCACAACATACCCCAAACGGGGATGCGATAATCCAACTGGATCCAGGCAGTTGGACTAGGGCAGTTGGGAGTATTGTGCGGTATGAATGAGTCACCTTTCACTCATGATGAGAGAGTACTCGTGCATGGCGGCGTTCCTCTCCTCGGTGAGGCGCTTGATGTCCTTGGTGGCCTTGACCCGCACGCTCATGGCCTGGTTCATCTCGCGCACGGCCTCCTCGTGCTGCGACTTCACCTTGTCCAGAGCTTCGCTGTAGTTGTTGCGCTCGCGCAGGGCGATGTCCCACTGCCGAATTGCGGCCGTGCACTGCTGCTTGAGGCCGTTGCGCTCTCGAATCTACAAGATATAATGGATTAAACCACCTTCACCGTTCCGCGACATTGTAAATAACTAATTGTGTAAAAATGTACCTAAGCAAATTCTTATTTGTAAGCTTTTGTAAAGGTCACTTCATGAAAATTCTCCAGTCCTAAAGAGTCCTAGGTTCTCAAATCTTTCAAAATAAATATTAACCCAACTTAGGCGTTAAACTTCTTATAAATGTAACATCAACAGCGGTGGGGGTAGCAAATGTAAAATCAGGTAATGTCCAGTGTTTTAAATACACATAAAGTCCTCCGCGTGCAAATTCGTTTCTTCTTTAACGCTTGGGCACATAAGCTTGTTTTCACGACAATTTAACGTAGGTAGACATAGGAATGATGTATGCCCTGGACCTGAGTTATTAAGAATAAACTTTCTAATTAAAGTGTGTTTATCGGATGTGCTGTTACTGCCAGGTAAGTATGTTTCTGTATCTCTTTTGTAAATTATAAACTTAGATAGAGCCTAAGAATTCATAATAAATTGTACAACGCCCTTGGGGTAATTATCCAATTATTATTATTATTAAAAGATTGGAGTGGGGAGTAGTGATTTATTACAGAGAATCTCTCAATCTTTCAATGGACAGGA
The DNA here is from genome assembly GCA_951813805.1 of Limnephilus auricula. Lineage (NCBI taxonomy): Eukaryota > Metazoa > Arthropoda > Insecta > Trichoptera > Limnephilidae > Limnephilus > Limnephilus auricula. The sequence continues at coordinate 10,001,086 of OX638388.1, read as the reverse complement.
AAAACTTCTTATTTTATATCAGAGGGTTTCAAATATGCATTTTTTTTATACTACAAACTACTTTGCGGACACTTTGAATAGTATCAAATGTTACGCTCACATAGTGTAGATTAAAAAAACATCTTGTGAGTAAGGTCAGAATGTCATGTGCTGGAATACGTAAAAGCATAAATTGATATACATACATATTTTATAGGAGATTCAACACACTCTATCTTACTACATACAATCCCAACAAGATGAACATCCTTTTTATAATTTTATTGTAACTTATGTACAGTGATCTCGTTTGGTGAACATACAGTGAAACCCTCTTAAGAAGTTCTCGCTTAAGATGTTTTCCTACTTAAGAAGTTTGGTTTTTTCGGTCCCTTGAAGACCAAATGACCCAATTTATCCCACTTATAAAGTTTTCCCGCCTAAGTAATTTTTTTTCCGGTCCTTGGAAAACTTCTTAAGAGGGTTTCACTGTAGTAGGTAAATAGTAACAGTTATGTATAAACTTACGGCTGAGTTCCTTTCCTGTGTCAATTCATGAGCTTGTGACTTGAGCCGGACATTTTCCTCCTGACAGACATTAAGTTGTTCTGCAGTAACGCTGTGCGTAGATATAACCTCGTCATACCTAAAAAATAAAAATAAATATTTTGCTCAATTAACAACGTTTAAAGCCCAAAACCAAGAATATTTTTCAAAAATCATGGTGTCTGTTAACTACCTATTTATTGTATTGTATTTAATTCATAGAACCATATAAGTATTATAGTTTTTATTTTTATGGTTCAAGGACATTATCAAACTGTGGTTACTCCACATTGAGACAATTTACTTATATAATTTTATTTACCCTATTTTAATAATATGTATGATATTTAAAGTGATTTATTAATATTTTCACTAAAAACTGCCTTTTATCAATCACAAAATCAATTTTGGTTTTCCCGTCTTTTTGTAATTGTTTTGTTAATACTATTTAAGGGCATGGTAACGTGTTTAACTTTATTTTTATTTATTTTATTTTTATTATTTCATATGATTGTACAACATCTTAAGATGATAGACTTCGCTTTTCGGCCCATACAAAAAGGACGCCCGGGAAAAAACACTTTTCTACATCGAAAATTGCACAAAATGAATATATTTTTTATATACTGCCTTCTAGAGGGTGAAAACTATGTCGGTATGTTTTCGAATTTTTGATGCTTTTCGTATTAACGTAAACATTCACTGTCAAACATGTACGATTTATCAAAAAATATTATTTAAGGAAAAAGTGCTGCTAACTCAACTCTCATAAAGAATTATAAAATTATAAAAAGCTACCGACGTAGCTTCTTCTTTCTAAAAAATATATATTTTTTTAAATTTCAATTTCGTGAAAGTTTCGGTGTAGAAAAGTGTATTCTCCATAAACCCCTTTTCGAGCGATTTCTGTAGGTAAATTTGAGCGTTGTCTCATTCGCACATTTCGCATTCGCATGTATTGTAAGTGTGCGTGAGCTTATTGTGAGCGGGACAGAATGACAGACGCGGGTGTTCCGCGTGTGGTTCAAAGTCTAGCCTCTTAAGATTGTTGTGTCAAAATTTTAAACAAATCGGAGCAAAACTAAATATGATATAGAACTTGTACGAACAAAAATTTCATGTTTAGTATTGGATTTTCTGGTATCCAAAACTTTAAAGCGATTTTCTGACACTTGTTATTTTTGAAGCCGGTGAACAGTTTAAATCAAAATCTACTCGACCGATTCTTTTAAAATTTTGTATACTACTTCCTTACAAGAATGACCAGGTAATGCTGGGAGCTTTTTTTTATTTTTCATAATTATCACTTTTACAATAACAAATAGGCCCATTTTTTAGAGGAAAATCAATTTTTTCACTTCTAAGTGTCACCAAAAATTAAAAAATCAAAAAAAAAAAATTCCTCCCAGCATTACCTTAGGAAAGTGGTCATCTAATAATATCATTTTTTTTTTGATTTCCGCTTATCCAGTCATGAGTTATACTGTTCACCGGCGGACACCTTTTTTTCGAGGCGCCTCTGAAGATTTGCTGCCGTCGACTTAATTATATAAGTTTTAAATTTTTTTTTTTTAAATTAAGGAAATTTTGTTTGTATGTTTATGTTACAATCAATTAAATAAATTTGTATGAACTGTAGCGTCAAAATAAAAATCTTAAAAATGGGCCTTTTTTACGAAGAATTAACGTTACCATGCCTTTAAGTCATTAGCCATTTGTTAATAACAACGAAACAGTTGTGATTGGCAATATCAGGGAAGTTAACATTAAGAAAATGCAAATCATTTGTTAATAATTGATAGCAAATATACCTCTTCCTCAGACACTCATACTCTTCTTTGAGAGCGTCGTATTCGTGGAGGGTGTGCATGAGGGCAGTGTCCCCTTCAGTCCCCCCTCCCGAGCCGCCGCCCCCGCCTCCACCCCCACCACCAGCTGCGCCATCTTGCTTCAGTCGTTGCACCTCCCTTTCCAACCTGAAAATCAATAACTTTATTAGACTAACATGAATACATCATCTGCACTACAATTTTTAAAGTGTTGGCCATCTCCAGACAAGGCCCTCTACTCCTGCAGATTTCCTAAAATCCTGCTTTTTCTTGCCAGTTCTTTGTGCCTAGGCAGCGGTTTTGACCTCCACATCATCTTTTGACCTCCAAGCCTAGGCCTCCTTAGATTATTAGACTTTTAATTCTTCTTGAATTATTACAGTATTTTTCAGGATGATCCTGATAAAAAGTCGGCTAAAGAAGGAGGTAGCGCAACATGGCATAATACCCTAAAAATAATTCACAAAAATCTAGAATTATATCCATCAGGGATGATTATTTAACAAATATTCATCTGGATATGTTTTTCAATAATTATTCATATGACAGTGCTGGAGCATTAAAATGTTTATTTGTCATAATTATACAGACCTAAGTTGTTCCAACTCTAAAAAGACATTGCCACAAAAGCATCATCCAAAATCCCATCTAAAAATGTGCAAAGTGAATAAAGTTGTTATAGGGAATAGAAGTCTTTGATTGATTATCACTACCAATATCACTACCAACACATTAGACTGACTATCCTACTAAACAAGAAACTTCAGTCCAACACAAAAGTGGCTGGTCTCTTGCATAATCTGTGTTTTTAACACGAACTTGAAAGTTGATAGATTAATAATATACCTTTGTTTTTCATTTAGAAGTTCCCCGTACTTGCCACGAAAACTGTTTGTTTCCTGTGCGGCAACTTCCAGCTGGCCCATAGCCGTCCTGTGCTGCGCTCTGAAGTACTCCAACTCCTAGAAACATTACAATACATTGTCAAATCAACATGAATCATGCTTGCCATTAGGTCATAATATGAGTAATAATACCAATCTCACATCTATTTTTTATTTATTTATTTTTTCATGTTCTCCATAAAACGTTTATACATCAATATATAATGGAGAAGATTATAAATTACAAAGTACACAAGGGCGGTTTTACTATTTTGTGACATGTGTTAAAAGATAGTTGCTGAACTGTCTGTAAGTAACATTGAAAATGTTGATGGTCAATGCAGAATCGTTAAGCAGTTGAGTCGCTCTGCTTATTGGCGCGTTCTGATAGGCAGAAGTCCTCGCTTTCGGAGCATAAAAAAGTGCATGAGATCTCTCACGAGTTTACTTATTAGGGATAAAAATTAACCTCTTTTAACAAAGGCGGATTGAGTATGATACCAGAGTTTAGCTTAAAAAAGTTTTTACCAAAAAATATTTTTCTGCAAGCTTCTAAGGTGTTGAAATCGAGCATACCTATTAAGAACAAGGATGGATACAGGAATGGATAGTACGTATATTCCTTCATATACAGGTAACGCATAAACCTTTTTTGCACTTTTTCTATTTCTAGGATATGGTTTTGTTATAAATATTATTATTATATTATTTATTATTATAAACCCAATGTCATGGGCATACTTGTGTCGAACATGTCGAACCTTCTGGCACAAGAGAATAAAAGCGGACAAACCTTCTGGCGGGGGAGCACAAAAGAACAAAAGAATAGAGAATCAAGTGATAATTAAGAAGCTATTCTTTGTTAGTATTATCAACAAAGGCAGATTATGCTAAAAAGAAAATTATAGGTTGCTTTTCCTGCTAAATCTTCATACATCATCATTAAGCCTATAATCATAGATACAAGGATATTTTTCAATCTCCTTCTCTTTTAATGTGAATACTGCACAAAAGTCTCAACTGCTCCCAACCGCCTGGAGTCAGTGAGACTATGGCATACCTAATTGGTGTATGTTGTGAGGCTGAAGGTAAGTGAGGAGAGGGAAGGAGATGGGGAAGAGGAAGGTGGGGAAGAACTTAACTATTCAGATCTAATCACCAAACAAGGCTAAAGCCATTTCAAACAATCTTTCAATTCTGATCTTACAATGTTGGTCTTATCAGGTCGGTACTGAGAGTATCTTTTACTCTGGAATGTGCTGCAAATATGCCGTATATTATTTTAAATAATTAAATTGTGAAAACACAAATCAAACAAAATTTGCTTGCGCACGCTGGAATTTGAACCTGAATCGTCAGTTGAGAGCCTTGCCCCTGGTCCACGGAGAAATGTAATGTTTTCTTACAACTAAAAAGTGCAACGCGTAGGTGACTAGGACGGAGAGAAGCGAGAGACCGGTTGTGTCAGCGTTGGAAACTGGTTTCGGAGAAGTTGCGTTGTGTGTGTATGGCCATTTAAATGCGCAGGTGAGCAACTTGGGTTGCCAACTAGTTTTGTGCGAAGGGTGTTAAATAGGGCCTGGATAAATAAAAAAGGACGCTCGTAAAATGTCAAATAGTTAATATTTGAGTATCTGCCAGCTAAAAGGCTAAATCAATTAGTATGGAGATTTAATAAGTCAATCCTATGTAAATGTCTTGAAATTAAATATCATGTATTTTATTAATAAAAATTATGTATAACCACTGGAGCGACAGAGCAATTAAAATATATTTTCTCCGATTGCTAAAGGAAATTTTTCCGCCATTAAAAAAATCATACCTCCGAATTTGAATATGGAGAGATACAAACTGATTATAGTTCTATATAGCCAATGAATTCCCCTATCTTTTGTTTATTATCACATATTTGTAGGATTTATAAAAAAAATGTAATTAAAGCTTTAACCTTAATATTTTAAAGAATCTAGAGAATATTTATTTTGTTATATTTTGAATGTACAATATATTATATAGTCATTTTAATTAAAAAAATGTTTGAAAATTTGCCACATTATGGCAACAAAGCAATCCGAGGTTTTGGAAATTGTGCCATAATGTGGCAAAAAGCGCTCGAGTGGATAAGAGCTTTGGACTCATCGACCGCTATAAATAATTTTTATACTTGAAAATGTGCAATTTCACCCCAAGTGAGATAAAATTATAGTTTATACTATATGTAGAAAAGTCAATAGATATCGCACATCAAAAAAATAGATATATTTATCCAAGACACTTATCTAGATTGCATTTAGTTCGGGTAGAATCTTGCAATCATACATAAAGATTATGGCCCATAAAAAAATGATTTAACCTGTCATCTGTCACTCGGACGTCGGCGTCCGGGATTTTTTTTTAATTGCAATTTTAACCTTATGTACAAAGAAACTGTACAAGGACAAGGTCAAAATCGCTTGTGCCAATATCATTCCAGAAGTTGCTTTAAATTTCAGTAATGCAGCTTCTCGGATTCTTTGTAATTAATTTTGTCATCATCATGTGGGCAAATGTCATCTGATATTTAAGAGGTTAAGAAAATGAATATAATGTTAGTAGTTCTTAATCGAAGTATGATACAGTTAAATATATTAAGGGGATAGGGTTAAATTAGCTCAATGGTGGAGCAAAAGCCCCGACGAGGCTGGGGTCCTGGGATGAATTACTAGATGTAACCGAATCGTTTTCTAATTTTTTTATTCAAATTTTTGTTTGAGAGTTCCTGGCACAACACATTTCTATCAGTGTTATCTGTTCATTATCGCATACCAACCTTCATGGTGTGTTCGCATCGACGGCTGGTCTCGGAGTGCTGTCGCCGCAGCGTGTTGAGCTCGTGCACCGCCTTGAGCCCATCGCTGCTCTGCTTGCCCTCATACTGCGACTGGGTCTGCGGCTCGTACGATGGATTCATCCCCTCGAACGTCGGCTGCTTGACCACCCGATAGGCGGAGGGTGCCTCATAGCACGAACTCTGCGCCAGACTCTCAAAGTCCAGCGGGAGGGGGATCGTGGGCAGGGTCACAGTGGTGCGCTCGCTGGAGGGTAGGAAGGAATGTGAAATGTTCACTGCAATACAAACAAAAACACTTGTTACTTCCAAAAAGAGGATCCCAACTGCCCTGGTTAATCTAACTACCAATTGCAGTGCTTCGTACCATACATAGGCACAATTTTTCAACACTGCAATTGCAGGGCTCCGTCCCCTAGGGGCTAAACATGTCATATATCTCGCAACGATTTGTGTCTTAACCTCAACCTTTGATGTAGTTAGAATAATGGGTACGCGCGGCACTTGCGACGTTCGTACATTTTCGATGGAGGCATTGTTTATTCACGCATACATGTCGGCTGGCATGGTCTAGGGGCAAGGCTTTAGACTCCCAATCCGAAGGTCGCAGGTTCGAATCCGGTGTGCGCAAATAAATTTTATTCGATTAACTAGTGCCATTTCTCAATTAATTAATTAAAAAATAATATATAATATACTACACATTCCAGAGAGGAAGATACTCTGAGTATCGCCCTGGTGTAAGACCAATATTCAGAATTGAAAATTTGCTTGAAATGGCTTTAGCCATGTTTGGTTACTAGATCTGAATAGCCAGGTACTTCCCCACCATCCTCCTCCAAATCTCCTTCCACTCACTACTACCTTCTCCCTACTAACATACCACAATTGGAAATGCCATAGTCTCACTGGCTCCAGACGGGAGCAGTTAGGACTCTTGTGTGGTATTCATACAAAAAAAAAATCTTACTAATATTATAAACGCGAAAGTTTGTATGGATGTATGTATGTTTGTTACTCTTCAACGCAAAAAATACTGAATACATTTTAATGAAACTTTACATTAATATACCTCATATGTCAGTATTGTCAATTTGGGAGGCGGGAATGGGTACCGCCGCCCCGGGAACCATTTATTGGATAACCAACACCTCTGCCATAGGTCACCCCAAGTGGTTCGCTACGTTTGGTGACTTAGCAGGGGTGCCCGGGCTCATGGGGTTCATTGTCTAGGTCTTGGCGGCGGATGATCTAGACACATTGAACCCCAGATTCCTACCCAACCCTCATACTTTTTTCCTTCCCAGAACTTCCTCTCCTTCCTTTCCTTAAAAATGCCCTCCACACAGCATCCCCAAAGGTGACATAGGCCCTGAGGGAAATTATTTTCCTCAGGGCCTCCTGTGTGGACCTAATGTAAAAAAAAAATTAAAAAAAAATAACATATAGGCTTTATAAAACTAGCTGTTTTCAATAGATTAAAAATAATAATTATTGTTTAGATAATGTCAAAATATGACATTGACATTTTGCAAAACAATCAAATTTCATTTAAATCAAAATTCTGAATCTGTGAATTTATTTGAAGTACTCGCCTAACACTTTAAATCGAATCAAGAATTTCGGTATAAACATAGATGGGATCTAGGAAAAGAAAATAGGCTAATAGAAGTACTAATCCTGTGCAGACGAAGTCGCGGGCAGAAGCTTGTTTAAAATAAAAAAGCGCTTAGCTGTCCATAGGTTAATCTGAATAATCAAGTGAATTTTTTTGTTTATGATATTTTAGTTAACAACAATTTTTAAGGATATCACCACTCCGTTACTGCAGGTCAATAATCCTTCCTTATTGCTCTCACCGCCCCGTTACTGCACCTTCCCCCTCGCCACTTGATCTCACTGTCCGCCTGAACCTCTCCAGCGCCTATAGGGAGGCGATATCACCCACTTTGAAAAACACCGGCCTAGTCCAAGAAATGCCACAATCGCTAATCCTTATTGCCCTCACCGCCCTGTTACTGCACCTTCCACCTCGCCACTTGATCTCACTGTCCGCCTGAACCTCTCCAGCGCCTATAGGGAGGCGATATCACCCACTTTGAAAAACACCGGCCTAGCCCAAGAAATGCCACAATCGCTAATCCTTATTGCCCTCACCGCCCTGTTACTGCACCTTCCCCCTCGCCACTTGATCTCACTGTCCGCCTGAACCTCTCCAGCGCCTATAGGGAGGCGATATCACCCACTTTGAAAAACACTGACCTAGTCCAAGAAATGCCACAATCGCTAATCCTTATTGCCCTCACCGCCCTGTTACTGCACCTTCCCCCTCGCCACTTGATCTCACTGTCCGCCTGAACCTCTCCAGCGCCTATAGGGAGGTGATATCACCCACTTTGAAAAACACCGGCCTAGTCCAAGAAATGCCACAATCGCTAATCCTTATTGCCCTCACCGCCCTGTTACTGCACCTTCCCCCTCGCCACTTGATCTCACTGTCCGCCTGAACCTCTCCAGCGCCTATAGGGAGGCGATATCACCCACTTTGAAAAACACCGGCCTAGTCCAAGAAATGCCACAATCGCTAATCCTTATTGCCCTCACCGCCCTGTTACTGCACCTTCCCCCTCGCCACTTGATCTCACTGTCCGCCTGAACCTCTCCAGCGCCTATAGGGAGGCGATATCACCCACTTTGAAAAACACCGGCCTAGTCCAAGAAATGCCACAATCGCTAATCCTTATTGCCCTCACCGCCCTGTTACTGCACCTTCCCCCTCGCCACTTGATCTCACTGTCCGCCTGAACCTCTCCAGCGCCTATAGGGAGGCGATATCACCCACTTTGAAAAACACCGGCCTAGTCCAAGAAATGCCACAATCGCTAATCCTTATTGTCCTCACCGCCCTGTTACTGCACCTTCCCCCTCGCCACTTGATCTCACTGTCCGCCTGAACCTCTCCAGCGCCTATAGGGAGGCGATATCACCCACTTTGAAAAACACCGGCCTAGTCCAAGAAATGCCACAATCGCTAATCCTTATTGCCCTCACCGCCCTGTTACTGCACCTTCCCCCTCGCCACTTGATCTCACTGTCCGCCTGAACCTCTCCAGCGCCTATAGGGAGGCGATATCACCCACTTTGAAAAATACTGGCCTACTCCAAGAAATGCCACAATCGCTAATCCTTATTGCCCTCACCGCCCTGTTACTGCACCTTCCCCCTCGCCACTTGATCTCACTGTCCGCCTGAATCTCTCCAGCGCCTATAGGGAGGCGATATCACCCACTTTGAAAAACACTGGCCTAGTCCAAGAAATGCCACAATCGCTAATCCTTATTGCCCTCACCGCCCTGTTACTGCACCTTCCCCCTTGCCACTTGATCTCACTGTCCGCCTGAACCTCTCGGACTAGGCCGGTGTTTTTCAAAGTGGGTGATATCGCCTATAGGAGTGAGATCCCAGAGAGATAAGTGTAAATGTTTATGTAAACCGCATTAAAATGCGTTAACATCAAATAATGAACATTGTCATTAAGTTGGTAGCCACTTTGGCTGTCAGGAAAATATGATATGCAATCAATTGGGTGATCATTCCACAAAGCACTCTTCTTAGGGTGAATTGCCTATTCCATAAAAAAAAAAAAATTGGGTGATTGTACATAAAAGTAAATTCATGGTTGAGTTACATGAAATTGATACAACTGAACAGTTTCCCACAGGAAACACTTATGTCAACATGAAGATTGTACCTGATAGATGTTAAATAAAATTGCTGAATTCTATTTGAAAAAGTTAAAAAGTTCTACTTGAGTTTCTGGGAACTCTCAAACATAAGGTTAATCTCAGAGGATCTTCTGATAAGAAAAGGAAAAAAGCAATCAATGTATACTGCTTAATAATATAATAAAAATAACTCCGTTGGACTTTCAACTGAGCAATAATTGAATCTCAAAACTAAGTAAAATAAACAACATTAATAAAAATTACATTTGAATGTATGTAACTTGAGTAGGTACTACAATGGGAATTAATTTGTTGCAGAATATTTCGAGTAAATACTACTTTTAACTAGCAACACTAACAATGCATCACAAACGGAGTCAACAGCAGAAATAGCTTCATGTCATATTATGCAAGATAAAACGGAAACAAAATCACCAAGCGTAAAATATATTGGTGCTCGTCAGATAATGTAGATGTTAAGTAAACTTTCTCTTATTTTAATTGCTGTACACAGTGACTGGTACTTTATACTGATTTATTATTGTAAAGCAAAATATAAGAAACTTATATTTTACGTCATGTTCACAAAGTATCAATTCGGTACCTCTTTTTTTTTACACTAACTACACACGAGGCTATAAAAAAAACAATTTCCCTCGGAATCCATGTCATCTTTGGGGATGCTGACTTTGAGGTCTTTTAGGGAAACGAAGGAGAGAAAGTTCTGGAAATACGGTACGAGAGGTGGGGGTCAGTGTGTCCAGGAGTGACAGACGTATGAATCCATCCGTCCCTCTGCTGTACCAGGCGATGGTTCGAAAGAGTCCGGCTGAAGAGATCAAAAGGTCTACCTCAACCAGTCTCTCCCAATCCGGTCCGCCACGCATCCGCCGCCAAGACTTAAACAAACCTCACCCCATGAACCCGGACACCCTTGCTAAGTCACCAAACCTAACAAACCACTTGGGGTGAGCTGTGGTAGGGGTGTTGGTTACCCAATAAACGGTACCCAAGACCTATAATTATATCATTTGTTACCTATAATGTTCATTCTGACACTTTCAAATGATGACGTCTCAACTGTTTATTATCAAATTAACTTTTAAGTTCTGATAAATATTAATAGTTAGTGCCCAGCTTCACCTGGCTTAAAAAAAAATGTTTATCTACAAATTAAACATAAAAAAAACAATAAATCATATTTTTTCTTATTGAACACTTAAAAAAAATGGAACAAATAACAAAATGTATGGCATCATCTTATTGAATTTTTTACTGCTAAAATGATATTTCAAAGTAGCTGTCAACACTTGAATAGACTTCAAAATTCGAAACCTGGTACCAAAAGCCTGGTACCAAATTTCATGATACCAAAACTCACTGCTAGAGGCTTTTCATTGGAACACACATACAAACAGATTTTTTTGCTTTCCCCTATATTTGGCATTGATTACAAGTCATTCTGTATATAAGGAAATCTAGAGCGTGTAAGCTACTTAAGATTGCAGCGTTGATATAGGTAGAGCATATAGCCTACATATAGCGTAAACCATATGCGCACTAGGTGAAGAAAGAATAATGATATCATGCAATATTTAGAAGTCACGCACACACGAACCACACACCTTCCTTCTGCTAATAATACTCAAATATTATGCATTATTAACTCAGGTGCTCCATTTGGTGTTGTGTGCATTTTAAACAATTGAATGTGGAAATTGGTTCCATATTTTATTAAATCTAAATACACAGAAATAAGAGCATGATATTTATATAAATGGCAACACTTGGACACAACTTTCTCTTTGGGGCTTACATTAAAAGTAATTTCTGATATTTTAAGAAACTCCAGTCCATTTTTTTATCAATAACAACCTTCTAACTTAAATAACAGCATAATTTTTTTTTAAGTTAGTTTAAATAAATAAAATAGTTTTCATTTTGCAAGGGTCGCCCAAACGTACCAAAACTATGGGGTGTAAAGTGCGTGCTTATTTCTTTGAACGAAAGATGTCAATAATTAGTAATCAGCACTCTGTATTTCATATGGCAGGATCTAGACGTTTTTTATTCTTTAATTTAACTGCTTTTAATAGAAGAAGAACACATTGTAAAATGTCGCAATCTCATCACAATTGTTATTGAATTGTAACCATGCGTAAAACTAGTAGTTCAGTGAACAGTAGACTTCTCGTCCAAAGTGCTTCTAATTTTTTCTTATTTAATAAATCAAAATCAAGGTATCCTCTAAGATTTGTAAGCAGGTTCTCAAATACCTATCTACTTAATTAGAAACCATAAATATGTTGCCATTTGCATATTTCAAATAAGGAATTATTGTACAATTTATCGAAAGAAATTTCACCCCATCTCAATGACATTCTTTTTTCAAACTTTCTTCAGGCAAGGTACCATAGTATTGATTATTTTGATTCGACAGCTCGTAGAAGGAACAATGAACATGTGAACTCTAGCGGGTTAAAAAGGTAGCATCCAAGAAGACCACCATCTTGAACAGGAACGTAACAAACAAATTACAGATAGATGAAATGACAAATGGTCGAATAAAACAGGACTTTGCTATGCTCAGTCACATACAGCCATTTAGCCATTTCCGAACTCGGAAATCCAAATCTTTTCCTTAAAATTACCTATCAGCGTTTTGGAGGTTAGATTTCCAATTTCTGATAAAAAAATTTGCTTTACCGTACATAATTTTATATTATATTAATAAAACCATTACTGAACATAGTAATAAAATAGTCTAGGTACCTATTTAAAATCTTAAACTCCAAGAATTATAACAATATTTATAATTCGTCATCATATTTTTAGATGTAGGTTAGGTTAGGTTGATTTTCCCATGATTATTTCCTATTCCTTCCGTGTACTATTATTAACCCGTAGAGGACGGCAAGAAATTTCAATAAATAAAAACATACTTTTGACAGTTTTGAAGAATATTTTTAATAAATAATATTTTTCACTGGAGTTCCATAATGTCATATTTTGAGATTGGATGTATTGGAATGTATTGTATATGGAACAAATATAATTCATTATTGAACTTTGTTTTTAAGGCAGCAAAAATTTAACGCTCATTTCTGAGCCCCTCATATTGCTTATTTTGTGAGAAAAGATTTTATTATATTTGGTGGATAAACTTTCAGGATGCCTGGACACGGTTAACATGAATATTTTTAGAAAAAAACCTTTTGATTCATCCTATTACTTTAAAAGACAATTTTTTGCCTTTGGGCATTGAAAAACATTGCAATCAAAATTTCAATACGAATAGGGAAGTTGAGTGAAAAATATTTTGACTTATAAAAAATATGTTCATGTAGATGACACGCAAACTTAAATACCAGTATTTTTTTTTTTTTTAAAGTTCGTTTTCATAATTAAATTAATTCTACAAGTTTGAATTTTATTAAAGCCTGCGAAAACGGCGGCAAGAGCATAATACCGTGCGGCAGAGTTCGTGACGTAACCCGGTCCTTGCTTGTGTGAAATATAAGGGAAAATATTTACAAAACCGGGACATGCTTAATATGGATAAAAAAAATAAATTAAAAAAGTTGTAGTAGTTAGATATTTACTAGTACTAATCAATTCAGTTACCGGAATTTCGAAAAAAGTGCATTTTAATGGTTATTTTTAAAATTTAAAAACACGAAATGTCATTTTTGAAATGTTGTCGTTTTGTTGCACGGTATTATGCTCTTGCCGCCGTTTTCGCGGGCTTAATAAAATTCAAACTTGTAGAATTAATTTAATTATGAAAACGAACTTAAAAAAAAAAAAATACTGGTATTTAAGTTTGCCTGTGAACATTGATAAAAAAAAAATAAAAAAAGGACTCAACTTCCTTATTGTTATAGAAAATGGACATAAATTATTGCAAATGGCAGTCAGCTGTCATTCCATACGACGAAAGCAAATTTTCATTTGACGCAATTGAATTTTTAAATGTGGTTTTTCCATCGCTCCGAATGCCAATAGTTGTTGTATTTTATAGCAATTAAGGTAAATCAAAAGGTTTTTTCTAAAAAATATTCATATTAAGCTTGTCCAGTCATCCCGAAAGTTAACTATTTGGTATTGTTCTATGTTGTAGAACTAGGTTTTCTATAAAAAGAAGACAAGAAATTTATCTTGGAGTAAGGGAGCAAATTTAGTACAATATTCAGATTAATTTATGGAAAAGAGAGTTAACAAATTTTCTTCCAATAAATTTATGGCCAGTTCGCCAATAAAAATGTCATTATGGGGTTAGTTTTTTTTCACTATGAAGGAAAACAATTATGTACGTTTAAAATCCGGCAAAAAGAAACAGGAAAGGACTAAATTATTTATTGATTAGTTTAAAACAATACGTTAGCAAATCATTTCCAACTTAACATTGTTTTGCAATTATTTATGGTTTTATAAAAAGGTAAATATATTTTTTATTTTGCCAAACTTGTTTATATACATTGCGCAAATTGGTAATTTTTGGCATAAGATAAATACATACATACTTTAGTCGGTTTTGCAAATTCGCAAGGCGTATATGGAAATGAAAACAAAAGTTGAAATATAATATTATGATTCTAAAGGACAAAATGGTTTAAAAAAATATTTCTTACCACCACTTTCGTTACTGTCCAGTGAAGATGCACCTGAAGCCATTGTCTACCATCCTAAAAATAAAATAATTACATTTTCCGATAAAGCGAAAATATAATGACAGTTCAACAAAAGTATTACAAATAAAAAAAATGGTAAAAGAACAACTGGTGAAGGTTGATGATGTGTCTAACAGAGGCAAAATAGAAAGCAGCGGCACAAACTATATTCTGGAAGTAAACAAGGGTGTTATATAGACACTAGACAACAAACAGCACTTTATTATTTTACTATAAATTAATAATGAAGTTATAAAGTAAAAAAAATAGAACAATATCAGCTGATCATACTCGAAATTTCCGATTAAAAGTCATGTTTCACCTGTTGAGATCAATTAAAAATGTTTATCACTTCACAAAACATTCACTGATAACTTGATTTACTTACCAAAATTCATAACACCAAATATTAAACATATCGCACCTGTTACAACTTAAACTTCTGACAATTCGCCATTTTAGCACTACTTCGGGCAGTACAAAACAGTCGTCAACAAATATAGCAGTTGCTGACAGAGTGTAAATTTCTATCAGTTGGGTAACCTTATTTCGGGTTAGGGTCCGTTCACATCGACTTGTCATCACCGTGTTTTGTAATTAACCGGGGTTAGTAGGTTTTCGAATTCGTAAGCCAGAATAAATTACCAATTTATTTGGGGAAAAAACGTGTCAAAATATAAAAATTTGAGTGTAGTAAGGTTAATGGGTAGGTAAGAGAAAAAAAATGTATTTTCGTTCCGTGAGGGAGGGTAAATAAATTACTGCTCCACATTTAACACAATGTCCTCACAAACTTTTTTTTGAAAAGTGAATACCGAAATAAGTAACTTTTTTGAAAAGTCTCAACTGCTCAATGAGACTATGGCATCTCCAATTGGGGTATGTTGCGCGGCGGAAGGTGGTGGTAGTGGGGAGGGGAAGAGGAAGGTGGGAAAATATCTGGCTATTCAAATCTGGTCACCAAACACGACTAAAGCCATTTCAAGCAACGTTTCAATTCTGAATGTGAGGTCTTACACCAAGGCGATACTGAGAGTATCACACACTCTGGAACGTGCCGCATTATTACTATATTATTATTTTTATTGAATGCTTAATTGAAAAATAACGCAATTTAATCAAATAAGATTTGTTTGGCATGCTGGGGTTTTAACCCACGACCTCTAGATTTCTAATCGAGAGCCTTACCGCTCGACCACCGAGGCTCCGATTTCGGAGTTTCTGTTTTAACCAGCATTATTCCAGACTACTGTGCGCCCTTGGAATTCATATTGCCCAGACTTTTATTCAGAGTTTTTGGTAATCTAATGTAGAAAGTGACCTTACTCTTGTTTAGAAGGTCAAGTGTGCAAAATTTCATCAATCTCGGAATAAAACTGTAGACGATAAAAATCTAATACACCATCATTAGTTCCTTTAGTTGCATAATATTTGTTGCGTTTGTTTGAGAGTTAATAATGAACGTGCAAACAAAATTAAAAGGGTTCTAATATTAATGAAGTTACTAATAAGGCTATGAAATGTTTGGGATTTATTTTAAGAACAGTCAAAGATTTTACGTCGCTTTATTCATTTAAAATACTCTTCACTGCCTTGGTTAGAAGTAATTTAGAATATAATTCCACTATTCGGTCCCCATACTATAAAGCACATCAAGTAAAAATTGAGAGAGTTCAACATAAATTTTTAAGATTCATTAATTTGAAACTCTCCATACCCATTGAACAAATCAATTATGATATATTAATGAAACAACTTAATTTAACTGACTTATCTTGTAGAAGAACCAAGAGCAATATGGTACTTTTATTTATTTACTTGTATTTTAAGTTTGAACGAAAGAGACTTCAGTGAAAACCCTATAAATACTCTTCAATTGAGGGATAGAAAATGTCTGTTTTTATCAGTGAAATGTCTCCAGAAACAAAATCAGACTGCTATGGTTCAGTTGGGCTTAGCAGAGCCCTAAACCATTATACTTCCGCCAATGTCAATTTCATGGGATCTAATTTATCAAATCTAGGTTACGATGTTGGAAGAGGAGTAAATGATTGCAGAGAACAATTGAATAATAATGAGTTTGCTTCTGAAGATGGCAGGGCTCGTCCGCCGGCCATAGGCCACATACACTCTCCTTTATGTAAATAGATACATGCACACATCATTTGCACTGAACTGTACTTGCCTATAATATTTATCTGACGTATTGAACAGTTCTTCCTCCAAGTTAACACTTTCGGCTGGAGAAGGGATGATCGATGTTACAATTTTTTTAGTTATATTCGTAGGAATGTTGTTATCAAATCACCTGATAAATAGCGTACAACCCTTGACGGTAAATGACTCATCACACTTTTTCTGTATTTCTTACGCCATTCTTCCATGGAGCTACTTTCAATCGACGCGATCGCCGCTTGTCTGTACCTTCCATACTATTATTAGTGTTTGTAAACACCGCTAAGCGCTGCACTAGCAAAATAGTATGACAGGTAGCGGCGATTGAGTCTCTTGTAAGTAGCTCCGTGAACGAAGGGCGTTAGGCGTTAACTATATAACAATTTCTATGCATTTGGTTTTTGAAGAGTTTTATTTCATATGTATATTTGTTACTTCATTTTTACTTACCTGCTATCGGTTTCATCCGTGTCATTCACTAGCAATCTTAGGCCTGGCTAACGAGCGGTTTGGCCGCCACGGGAAACCGTTCATTCTTCATTGGATCCGCCAATGATCACTGCTCTTGCAGCGCTTATTTTAATAGAGTTATTAAAAAATACAAAAAGGCCGAAGTGTTTCCAGTCCAGTTAATAGGAACTACCAAGCTTAGGGAGTGTGGCGAACCCATCGCTCAGGGAGTGGAAACACGACCTGCAATAGCCAACCCAAGCTAAGGTGTTAGCTACCGTGCTCAGGCTGAATGACCTGGGGAACAGTGTTACGAACGGTGCCTCCGAGAAACAGGGTCGCATCTCAGAGTATTTAGACCTTACCCCAGCACTCGGGGCTCTGCTGGGGTGCGCCTTCCATTTCCCTAGACACTCGTGGGACGAAAATTGAACTATTACAAACTAGGGGCCTTTGGAGAACCTAGGAGGTCTTAGGCCACTTTCATGAACTCTTTTCCTGTGGGGCCTTCAGGGAACCAAGGGGGAGTGTGAACTCTTCCGTAGTGGGGCCTTCAGGGAACCAGGGAGGAGCAGAGTGGAGAGATGACATCCTCTCTCTCGTGGGGCCTTCAGGGAACCAAGCAGGAGTGGAGAGGAGAAATGAGGCCCTCTTCCCTCATGGGGCCTACAGGGAAACAAGGTGGGGTGGACTCTTCCCTCTTGGGGCCTTCGGGGAACCGAAGGGGAGTGGACCCTCCGTCGTGGGACCTTCAAGGAACCAAGAAGGAGTGGAGAGGAGAGATGAAGCCCTCTTCCCTTAAGGGCCCTTCAGGGAGCCAAGGTGGGGTGGACTCTTCCCTTGTGGGGCCTTCATGGAACCAAAGGGGAGTGGACTCTCCGTCGTGGAGCCTTCAGGCAACTAAGGAGTGGAGAGGAGATATTAGACCCTCTTCCCTCAAGGGGCCTACAGGGAAACAAGGTGGGGTGGACTCTTCCCTCTTGGGGCCTTCGGGGAACCGAAGGGGAGTGGACTCTCCGTCATGGGATCTTCAAGGAACCAAGAAGGAGTGGAGAGGAGAGATGAAGCCCTCTTCCCTTATGGGGCCTTCAGGGAGCCAAGGTGGGGTGGACTCTTCCCTTGTGGGGCCTTCATGGAACCAAAGGGGAGTGGACTCTCCGTCAGACTCTCTCTTCAGGCAACCTAGGAGTGGAGAGGAGATATTAGAACGTCTTCCCTCATGGGGCCTACAGGGAACCGAGGTGGGGTGGACTCTTCCCTTGTGGGGCCTTCATGGAACCAAAGGGGAGTGGACTCTCCGTTGTGGAGCCTTTAGGCAACTAAGGAGTGGAGATATTAGACCCTCTTCCCTCATGGGGCCTACAGGGAACCAAGGTGGGGTGGACTCTTCCCTTGTGGGGCCTTCGGGGAACCAAAGGGGAGTGGACTCTCCATCGTGGAGCCCTCAAGGAAATAGGGAGTGGAGAAGAGATAGTAAGCCCTCTTCCCTCGTGGGGCCTTCAGGGTGACAAGGTGGGGTGGACTCTTCCCTTGTGGGGCCTTCAGGGAACCAAGGGGGAGTGGACTCTCCGTCGTGGAGCCTTCAGGGAACTAAGGAGTGGAGGGGAGATATTAGGCCCTCTTCCCTCATGGGGCCTTCGAGAAACCAAGGGGATAGCTCTTCCCCTGTTGGGCCTTCAGGGAACCAAGGGGGAGTGGAGAGGAGACCTGGGAAACACACTGTGGAACCAGAGGATATGGCCTCCTATCCAATGACAACCCTGGTGAACTTTTTAAAAGGGTCTGGGTTACTGTTAAAGGAATGAGGTAAAATGGGAGACAGCACAATGGGCCTATGGCCTAAGTGCTCACGGGAACTACTAGTAAACCGTCTCCGCTCTTTAAAAAAAAAAAAAAATAATAGGAACTACGAACTGATCTAGAATGTTCATTATAGGTACTTCATTATCAATAAACCAATCACCCTATAAAGTTTTTCCAACGTTTTTGAGGTCATGCTGTATAAAAATTAAAAATATAATCACTAGATCTGTTTTTATCTTCGGGTCCTAAATCATCCCAATGAACCATCATTTGTTGTCCTATCTCTATCCATAACTTTTGCTTTTAATTCTCGATTGGCGTAGTCATTCAACTTTACATAATATAAAGCAGGCCGATCTTGTATTTCTGTTATGAATCGCTCCGTACAATGATTATTTACGCGCACGTCTGATCAACAACGCTCTCTCGCAGCAAATGATGCAATCGCGGGAAACCGCTCATGCAGAATGAACGTGGCGGTTATCCGCTGCATGCGGCGGTCGAATTTCTCCCTCCTGTGAAACGCGAGCGGCCGTGGCGGTCCATACAACGTTCATAGTAAATTGTGTGTGCCGCGGTTTATAGGTGGTTTCCCGCGGCCTTAAAACTAACTTAAAAATTACAAAAACAGAAATGATTTTTTTTTATTAGGAGGGGTAATTTTTTGGGAGGGGGAAAACGGTGGGAGGAGTCAACATAAAAAGGGAACATGTCAATAAAGGTGATTTACCTGGTGCTATTATTTTGTGAACTAAATTCGTTTTTTTGTTTATTTCATAAGTTTCTAAAGCACACAAATGAAACTGGTATTTTGCAGATAAATAACCTGCAGTGACTAAAGTCATCCCTCATAATGAGTGTTTGTGTAGCAATTCTACATCTCACACATAATGTTGTTATATTTACAACTAGCTGAAGTCCCTTCCTTCCCTTCCCTCTTTTTTTGAAATTCAAGTGTGCAAAATTTCATCAACTTTCTGCTTCGGGGTGGTTTTTCGAAATCTCAATTAGATAGTGACCTTCCTCCTGTTTTGAAGGTCAAGTGGACAAAATTTCATCAATCTTGGAATAAAACTGTAGATTTGTTTAAAAACAATAATATACACCGGTACCTTCTTCTAATCTACAGATAGATTGAAATATTTCAATCAAAACATTCTGGCACTGAAAATAACCATCAGCACAATATAATTATAAAATATAAAAAAAATTATTATCAACGATGGTAGAATAAATATGTCATGAACATTATGTTTACAGGGTTAATAAGATTTTAGACAAATAAAAACAATTTAGGTCAGTTGGGGCAAATGCTTCCTAAGGGGCAATATCATCAATTCTGTCTATAAAATAATTGTAAAAATCACCTTGAGTATGGAAAATGGTAAGTTTTATCATGTAGATGGAGCTTTTCATAATCATTTCAAAATTGGAATGAAGTGGCTTGAATTGACCCAAGGAGATCCTGTGGGAGATCCTCTCCCATTTTTATGAAGACAATTTTTTTTTAAGGAGTTAACCTCTTGCAGGCCGCAGTCCCCCACGGCGGGTCCGGATTTTTTAAGCGATTTTGCCCCTTATGTATAAAGAAATTGTATAAAGAACAAGGTCAGAATCGCTTGGGCCATTCTCGTTCTTGACATAACAAAATACTGGATAGCATTTGGCTACTCCGAAAAATTCTAATTAATTGCCAATGACGCGCCGGGCACCAAAGATGGCGGACAAAATGGCTGCCGCTTGATAATATGAAAGCTGTCATATTCGAAGTCTATATTTATTCATTGTTTTTTTTTTATATAAATCCATTGTGGAAAGCATAGATTTGAGTGATTATTACGAAGTTCGTTTTATCTACATTATTTTGATGTAATTTTTGTAATACATCACAAAAGAAATGTCATAAAAATAGAATTCGTAAGAAAGGTGAGAACTGTCAAATATTTTACGTCGTATTGAAAAAATATATTTTTTGTATGCTGGCTTTCAACAAGTTAACAACAATAGTCGAATTAGTTTTTCGAAATCTTCAAAATGACGAAGATATGAGCTTTCAAAGTGAACAGTGGTCAAATGTGTGCAAAAGTGTCCCGTGAAGTTGCACGAAATACAATTCATGATTCAAATGGCAGTGCTGCAGTACCTCCACGAAAACCCCAACAGTTTGGATTGGAGGCAAATATCAACATTTTGACGGCTTATATTTCCGAAACTATTCCGTATTTTCCAAAAATTCAAACAGCATGCTCCGATTAATATGCATTTACCCCAACCGACTTTATATTATGAATTCAAAGAAATATGTTTATTTGTAAAATTAACCCTAATAATAATTTTGTTTATGTGCACAATGTAGTAGAATCAGGTAGAAAGTGTGATTTCATAGTTTATTGTATACATATTACATTTCAATTTCTCCTAAATAAAGCTGTTTGTCGCTGGAAGCTGATAATACAATGGGTTCTTTAGGGTGGAAGCCAATATCATTTACACTCCCATTGTGTCCGGGAAGTTTGTAGAGAATTCTTCTGGTGGTTGTATCCCAAATGTAAACAAAACGATCACCGGAACCAGCAGTCACCTAAAATGTTCAATATCATATTAGTTAAATAATAATATGGTTACAATTTTTTTTGAGTATTTGGAATTAAGCATTGGGTCGGATGAAATAATATAATACGAAATAATATCTTTGCAGATCCAGACAGTGATTTGGTGACACACTGTAAGTTGCAGGGCTGCCTCAGAGTTGAGATATCGTCGCAGGGTTGCCAATAATAAATATTGAGGTCAATAATCGAGATTAAAACTATCCTATCTTTTAAGTAGGACCAAATTACACACATTAAGCCAAATTTCATCAAAATCGGTTGAGTAGTTTCGGAGATTATCATGGACGAACATTGTGACGTGAGACTTTTATATATACAGATATAATTTGTTCGCTTTTGAGAACAGCTCATATATGTAAAATAAAATCGTTTCTTCCTTACTGTCATGGTGAGAAATATGATCTAAACGGTGTTAGAATGATAAAATAACATGCTTTGTGAATTTTTAATTAATTATTTTGACTTAAAACGACAAAAAAGTGAGGTGACCATAACGTTTATCATACTTTGTCTTATAAAAAAGTGTATTTTTTTGTTTTTTCGTTGATGGTGATGAGATGAGATGAGCCATTTTTAAAACTTTTTTATGTTTATATTCAAAATTTTGATATTTAAAGAATCATATTTTTATTTCTGATAATAAAACTTGAAAGCTTATTTCTTCAACTTTCAAAAACAGTTTTTAGTTTTTGGATACATTCAGAAATTTGGATTTTGCTGCAAAGCGGAAATACTGTGACTAGGGATTTATCGGAAAACTGATAAATATCAATACATCGACCCCTAAAAATATCGATACATCAATATCGAAAACTCAATAGGTATATCATATCTTAATATCTAAGAAGTAGTAATTATTTTTAAGTTCAATAGTTTGTTCAAATCATACAAAATACTGGAATTATTTTTTTAAAAATAAACTTATGAAAAAAAACACATTTTATATACCTATCCAAATTTTGTGATTATTCATATAAGTATATAAATAGGTAGATTATATTTAACAAAATTCATCTGTTATTCTGCAGTAATCCGTTTCATAAAACAAAACACTCCTAGCAATGACAGTAAAGATGGTCGTAGATATTCCAATACTGCGGATAACCATTTGTAAAAATGTTTAGGAGGGACAAAAAGTCTAATCTAGGGGTACATGCGCCCTTGCTTGCTTATGTACTGGGGATGGTTCTTTTGCGGTATTGACACTAACCCAGGGCAATAGTCTATTGGTCAATTTCACAATTTAAAAGCACCAATCAATACGGCTTGTGCTGGTGAAACCGCAAGTGCCAAAAAAACAGATTTTGAAATGATTGGCTCACATGCGGTATTAAATTTACATAGACGATATCATGGTGGATGTTCATTTATATAACAAGTTATAACTTCTCTTTTTGTTACTTATATCGTTTGTGGGAAAGAGGGAGAAGTGAAGCAATAGGCGGCAGGCTAGGCTGTGTGTAAACATTTAAAAATGAAGGGTTGGATAAAACCAAGTGAGAATGTATGACATATTATAAAAAGTTTTATTGGTAAACTTACTTTGGAACCATCAGGGGACCAAGCACATCTCAAAAGATTTTTCTCAAAATTGTGCTGATGGCCAACGAAGACCTTTACACATCTCTCAACCGGAGCAAAAGGTCTGATGTCCCAAATTCTCATTGTGTTGTCCATGGAATTAGAGAGCACATACGATCCATCCGGCGATAATGATAATCCTGTAAATATAAGAATGACCAAATCTATGAATTGTTAAGGAATAATATGGGCACCAAATACTGAATTACTTTTATGGAAAATTACAAAATGCAATGTAAATTAATCTAAAAAACTTCACTTTCGCTAATCGAACCCGACAGGGGGACCATGTCAGGATGCAATATCCAATAGCGCAATGGTACTGGAGATATAATAATGGCATTAGAGATCACTAATATCCCACCATAGCAAGTTTAAAATATTATAATTGCATTAAAACAAGTAGCGGAAGACAAAATTGCCTCAAAAGGGAAGAAATACACAACTGAACCGCTTGGACACATAAGCTTGTTTTCACGATAATTTAACGTAGGTAGACATAGGAATGACGTACCCGAGTTATTAACCGACAATAATAAAATTATTGATTTTGTACTTCCAATCACATACAAAATACATAGGTATAGGTTTAGCAGGTTTAGAAGATTTCATCACAGTACTAACACAGATGCAAACCTTTCATACAGTGTGTTTTTCGTTTTAGGTTTTTATTAAAAAAAAAGATTGTTTCACAATTGAGAATTCGAAGCCAGAGTGTGTTAAAGTCGATTACATAAAACTTATTTTATTTTACAACATTGTTATTGAAATACTGAAGGTTATCAAAATATTTTTTAAAAAACTAAATGTGATAAATTTCAGGATTGTATTCAAATGGGTATTCATAAATAAAGGCAAGGGTAATGCTAAAAATTCTTAGCTTTTATTTAAGAATGCTATAAATAACAAACTTTCATTGATAATGAACCTAATTCATGGAAATTCCGGCAATTGGAAATTATACCTAATTGTTTTTTGCGGAATAATTATTATTCTAACCAGAAATATTTATTTTACAAAGCTTTATAAGGATATCATTTTTTTCAATTAGCAACTCTGGGTTTGTTTCTGTTTTTCCGCAGCGAAAACCCAAATTGTGAACAACTTTCCTTATCATAGTTATACACCCTGCGTAGCCAATGTCTTCTTTGTGTATCTTCTTCATCGTTAGCAAAGACTTATGAACTAAGTGAAAATCATAAACACATCTTCTAATAACCTCCTTATCGAAATCATCTAAATCTGATTTGGTTGCTATTCTGCGTCGTTTCTTCCCTGGTGTGCTGAATGTTGATCGTTGAGTTGACGATGATGACGGTTGTGCTTCTGCTTCTTTTGCCACTCCAGTTACGATACGTCGAATACTAGTCTGTGATACTCCAGTTGCCTTAGACGTCAAATTTTCATGTTCATGCTTAAAAATTGGCCACCGTTTTTCATGTTATGTATAAAATAATTAAACACGCGGAATATAATTTCACGACTTTGCACGTTCAGTGATTTGCCCCGTCCTGTTTTGTAACACAACTCCATAGTGTCATAATAAATATTACACTTGCACACTTTACAAACACTCTGTAAATCAACTAATAAAGATTCAAATTTAAAAACTAGTAATTATTTCACTTGCGATATGTAGGTACATATGTATGCTCACATCACATTACAAACTGAATGAATAGGACACCCGTAAGAGCAGGATTATTCAAGTCATAAAAACATGCCGTCTCTTCTACACTAGTTACAATAAATGGGCGTAAGCAAGACAGAGGGCCGTTTCTAAGAACTGGGGGTAGTTTAACGTTCACATGGATACACCGTTACATCAATTCTAAGCAGTTTTATTGCTTTCTTCTTTCGTTGCGTTTGCTATACTGTGACAGAAGATAGTTAAGTTTCCTACAATCAATAATATCATGTTAGTCGATTTTAGGAAAGATTAGCCAACATTTTGGATAGTCTTGCAGTATTCTTGATGCCTCGAAGAGTTCATCATCTCACCCGCCTCGATATCTCGCAGTGTTCATTATAACGGAGTTTAAAATGCATTTATAAAAGCTAACCAGTAATAGAATCAGTGTGGCCCCGAAGTCTGTGAACAATCTCGTTCTTTCTCGTGTCCCAGACTTTGATGTCGTTGTCGATGCCGCCAGTGATGATTTGTTCCGCCGTGTCGTTGAAAGTGACGGCCAGCACCTGGTAGTTGTTGTTGAGCGAGCTCACTACATTCCTCTTCCTCGTGTCCCAAATTTTGATGGTTGAGTCGTCCGAACCGGAGATCAGCATTTGAGGGCCTCTTCTGTTTCCTGGAAAAGCACAAAATTATGGTCTTAAATCAATTACAAGGTGTCAGTTTTACATTGGAATCATTTCAAGCCTGAGCCCATCAATTTTATGAAAATCCACATCTGGACAAACTATTTTTTTAACGTTTGTTTGCATTTGGAACCAACCCTCAGATAAATTCTCCAATTCACCGTTTGTGTGCGTTATGGAAAACACAATTTAACAATATCTGACATTCACTGTCAATTAGAGAGCCCTTTATTAACAATAACCGTCTTGTCTATTGAAGAATTGAGGTGCGTACAATCACAAATTTAGTGATGCACATAGTATAGAATGTATAAGAGCATCTCCTGTCCCCATCCTAACTTCCGCTTCCCTTTCTCTTCTTGTGGTTTTATATAAAATAAAATACCTGTTTTAACCTACGTTAGGTTAAACTTTTATGGCTTATCCTTTGGTTAACTTCCTACGAATAAATGTTTTTTCAAAATAAAATTCTGCATTTTTCTTACAACAAATAAGCACTTAATCTTAAACAAACAAGACTAATCGCTGAAGAGAAATATATTTGAAAGGCGAGCCAAATAAGTTTGGAAAACTCTGGTTCAGAGTAGTAAGAAAACAGTCATTTGATTCTACGTAGAGAATAAAATTGATAAAAATTAAGAATAAATCCATTTTTCTATTGATTTTCGCATTTTCATTTCCAACATCGATCATGGAAATCTTAAATGCTGTAAAGGCCAATAAATCCAAAAATTTGTTAAATATGTCATTTTTCTCTCTTTCGATCGGCATCATCGAAATATTTCTAGAAAAATAAGTGCATCCTTTACGATGCGCATTTTAAAAGGATTTACAAAAAATGTTAAGTTTTCTGAAAGATCTATTCTATGTTATCTTAGAATAAAAATAGATAATTATAGGTCTACAAAAAAAGGAGATATGATTTTTTGAAAAAGAAAAAAACTTTATTTTCGCTCTCCTGAACAATTAACATTTTGTCCTTTACAGCTTTTCAAATTTCCGTGATCTATATATTGGCTAAATACAATACAGTGAACTTCTTAATTCATTCGGCTCTCTGGGGTGCCAGGGAAATGTTAAGATGTCAATAATAAGTTTTTTTTTAAACTGATGAATTTTCGTTTTTTTGCGATTTATAGCTTAGATCTTCTGTTGAATCTTAGATGTAATGCTTTTACAGGAATTCGTTTGTTAATACTCACCTTGAATTGAGTTGACGAATCCGGTGTGTCCTTTGAGTTTCTTGATACGCTGCGAGGTGGGCACATCCCAAATGGCAAGGGTATTGTCGGTGGAGCAAGTGAAGAGGTTGGATCCGTCAGGAGAGAACTGGAGCTCCATTATGGAGCCGGTGTGGCCGCTCATAACACTTACATTTTCACACTCTCCATATACAGTCCATAAAACTGAAAACAAATCAATCAAATTTTTCTGATATATGCGTCGTTTCTAAGGAAGAGGGAGTTACAACAGAGCTATTAGTAGCATAATATCTTTAAACACACCCAAGATGAGCTTTCTGCCGTTATTACCGCAATTTTAACCACAGAACTGATTTTTTATTTAAATCATGTATATTAATATTTTTATTTAAATCATATACATACATTGTATAAAATCATGTCATGTAATTCAATATACAACAACTTAGAAGCCAATAGTGCATGAAAGCATAGAATGTGGAAATAACATTTTGTTTCAACTTGATTTCTATGGAAACAACCACTTTTATCCGGAGAGATGTTAAAAGATGGCTTCCATTTGTCAAAGATACAAATTTCACGTGTTTTTACAGTTTCTGCCAAAGACGTTATAATAGACGCATTGTAAAAAATCTCAAAGTGGCAAACAAAAAGTACATCAATTGGAGTACTTTTTTTAGAATGAAACTGTCATGCGTCACGTAAGGTTGTGTGCTACCTCTAAGTTAATTGAGGTGCCAAAATGATTCATTGAAAATTTTTCATTACTCGGCAAACACCAACTAGTAAAAGGCAAAAAATAACATTTCACTTGTAAAAACATGCAATTATCGATTAGAGAAAAGCATACAAAAAACGCATGCACGTTTTTTTACTTGAAAATAAATTTTTATTCTAAAAAAGGTTGTCTCACGTGAAGTCGGCTACGATCTAGCACCATAGCTCTTCGTAAATTATCAGGAATACCAACATAACTAAATGAGAGATATTCTTGTAAATGGTCACAAACTGACACGGTTTCATATGTCGAAAGCAAATTTTTATTTTTCGCAATTGAATTTTTGAATTCACTATTTCCTACCGCCCCAAATGCAAAAAGTTGTCTTTGATTGTAATTAAGGTAAATCTAAAAGTTTTATCTAAAAAAAAAATCGTATTAAGCGTGGCCAGCGCGATCGAAAATTTAACCTTTTATTAACACACTTTGATTGGGAAGGGTATTTATACCTTTTACGCCGGTCAAACTTAAATGTATGGAAAGGCGTTGCTGTCAAATATTATTAAATGATTATTATTCACCAATCTCTTCATAAGAGTCCCAATTATTCGTATATGCATAAAACATATAAATATATGTGTGTGTGTTATACAAGATTGGGAAATTTCTTATCCCCTTGTCTTTTGTGTGGAATAATATTTTATCAAAAGGAAGCTTACTATTTTGCACTGGAGGTACGCCAATTGTTTTTTTTTGTAATAATAATTTGTAATAATGTAATAAAATATGTCGCTAAATGGCCCAACACTGATTTTAACTTCGGTTTACGGAGTCCAATTACAAAGTAGGTTATAATTTTGGACAATACTTTTATATTTGGAGTATGATGAGCATAACATAAAAAAAATCATACAAATGTACTTATTATTGTCAAAGATATCGGTTTAACCGCTTGGACACATAAGCTTGTTTTCACGATAATTTAACGAAGGTAGACATAGGAATGACGTATGGCCCGTACCTGAGTTATTAAAACAAATTCCATTTTTTCGTACTGGTACCTTGTTTTCGCCCGATGAAAGTGTGTTAATAGTTTAATTGAAATATAAATTACTTCAGTTGTTTTATAAACTGGCAATCGTTTTTGAATGTTCAAAGATTCTGCCCTTTATTTAGATATTATTGACAGAAGATTCTTACATATTTGTCTGTCAAAACCGGCAGAAGCCAGATGTTGACCCTCGGGATGGAACTTCGAAGAAAAAACTTCCCCTTGGTGGCCTTCCAAAAGCATTATGGGGGCAAATAATCCCGAAGTTCTTGGGATTTGATTCTAGAATGCATACAATTATTCGTATTAGTATAATAATGGTCAAAGTGATATAATTATTACCATTCAGTCAAAATAAGAGGCTTACCGACGCAGTAATGACTGCCTTTTCTCTACTACCGATAACTGATAATTCATTTCGGTTTCTCTTGGCCGCGACAAGCGAATAGTCTTCCGCCTTTCGTTTGTTGTCTAAAGTCGGCATCATGGAAAACTAGAGATAATACAGGTATTATATTGAAAATAAAAATATTTAGTTAAGTTGTATGCAATCGGCGGTCCGCCGTGGTAAGTATTTCACGTATAATAAATAAACCAACCACTCACGTATTTTATATTTATTTTATAAATAAACCCATAAATGAACCAAATAAACCGATCACTGCCAATCACATTTATTTTGTTGTAAATTTCTATGGTAATATAGTGTAGTTGACAGTTTGACGCTTACTTACCCGACCAAAAAATTTGTAATTTTTTTACCTGGCAACGCTGAGTTTTATACCTATTTTTTTTCTTTTAAGCATAGGACACACGCAGCGTTATTGAGCGTGACCTACGCCGCCGCTTATATTTACTATCGACACACTAACTTTGCAACAAAGGCGGGCACTAGCTGATTTAACATTTAAACACAAATAATAATTTCGACTGTACAGAACTACTATCCTTAATTAATTTCAATATACCTTTAAGACGTACACGACATACTGCACTGTTCCACACGCTTAATTACAAAACAAATGCAGCAACTAATTCGACAATTAAGAGTGCTCTTCATATATTCAATAATATTTGCCTAAATTCTAACATCGATATTTTCTACGATTCACTGCCCAAATTTAAAAAGAGCATCATCTCAATGATATAAACTATTCAATGCGCATACACTTCTCACACCTACAAACATACTCACACATACACGCACACGCACAGATACACTACGCACATCACCCGGTAATTACAAATAAGAAATTCAAAGAAACATATCATAGGTACCCACCATGAAATATCATTTAATATTTGTAAACTGTCTCATCACTGTAACCAATGTATTATTTGTTTCTGTAATATAAAATAAATAAAAGATTTCTTCCTACGGCAGGAGAGGGGGTCAGTTGAATTCGGGAGCGGCCGCGGAATATTATTTCTTTGTACTGGATCTGTCAACTTGACGGCTGACAGCGGCTTGAGCACGGCAGCTCCATATTTAAAATGACGCCCTCTCCTGTTTATTTATGGTGGAGAGGGGGTTGCATAACTTTTCAAATATTGCATCGACAGCGGTTACGGAGAATAGCGAAGACCTGAACCGCGCTTATAACGCATAATCTTTTTACGTGTGGTGGGTCTGTATTAGCCGGTTCACACGATGCGATTTTTGTTGATCAACTTTGAACGTGAAAAATTTTTTGAAAAAACTTGTTCAAATTCGTTGAAAGAAGGTTCACACGTGTCAATTTGCTTTCAAGTGTCGAGTTGATCAACAAAAATCGAAGCGTCAGAACGCGCCATATGGGATTGTATGGCGAGCGCTATTGTGTTATAAAGTATCTTTTGATATTAACGCTACGTGTGTCCAAAGCTTTATTGTCTATTAGAGATGGTGATCTGAATGCATGATGATGGATTGGTTTATTTATGTATGATCCATACTCTTCGCGCTTTTTGCAATTTTAAAAATTATTTTGTACGAATTAAATGCTCAGGGGGCAAACCGAAATGTATCGCGAGCCGTACCTGACCCGCGGCTGAACCCTGCCCTAGAACCTATATTGTGGAAAGGATAATGGAGATAAGTCAATTAATTGGCATTGGTAAAAAATAATTTATTTATTGATATTTTTTTATAGAGAATAATACCTCACAAGAGTCTTAACTGCTCCCGTCTGGAACCAGTGAGACTATGGCATCCCCAATTGGGGTATGTTGTGAGGCTGAAGGGAAGGAGATGGGGAAGAGGAAGGTGGGGAATGGCTTTTCAGATCTAGTCACTAAACACGGCTAAAGCCATTATTAAGCAACGTTTCAATTCTGAATGGTGGTCTTACACCACGGCGATACTGAGAGTATCTTCCACTCTGGGATATAATACCCTAATGAGCTTTTACCATCCGCTAGCAAACGCTTTTAATTGAAGAACAATATAAATCATAAGATACAAAAATTATAAGATACCTCAAATAAACAAATAAAAGTAATTATTGATACAATTAATTATTATCAAAATATCACTATAGGTATATACAATATACCAGCATAGTGATGCCAGCATTATTTACCAAAGTAAATATAATGATACAAGGTTGGAGAATCGAAGTACACAAGTCAAGAGGACATGTAACGTCATTGGAGAGGTCCCACAAAACTACCATTTTAATCATCAAAAAGGCACACAAAAAATATAAAGTAAGACATTAGGACGTTGGTGCTACTCTGAGTATGTTAATGGAAATGTTTTATCCATTTATATTTCGTAATGGTACTTCCACACCGCAGCCAACCTTCCAACTCCGAACTTAGTTCGGAGTTGGAAGATTGGCCGATCGTGTGGTTGCTGCGGCCAACCTTCCAACTCCAAACTCCGAATTTCAACATGGCGGATGTCGAACAGCTGATTCGGCGCGTTATCTTATCAATTGCCTACAATTATTACGTAGAAGTATACACACGACAAGTTTTCAAACAGTTGTTATACCACTCTCCCGTAATAATATTTTCATATTAATGGTACGCGGAACACGTGTCTTGATCGCCAGCGATTCGCAGAATGATGTGTGGCTGCGGCAGGCTGGTTCGTGTGAGTTGGCCGTCGCGATCGCCTCGGAGGCGATCCCGGGCCAACTCGAACTCCAACCTTCCAACTCGATCTTCCAACGCACGAACCACCCCTCCACACAATCGACCAAACGTTTGAAGTTGGGAGTTGGCCGCAGTCTGGACGTAGAATTATATGTACTTACCAAAGCATTCCACACTTACGTTACACCTTTTAAAACAAAGACACAACCTTTTTATTAAATACATTTATTTGAATTTCACTTTTGTTTTCTAGATTGATGTAAATAATGTAAAATCTTGAAAGTGGAAATTAACCCACTTCCCGACATCCGATCGGCAGACAGACTTGTTGTCGATGACAATGCATTATATGTATCAACTTTTGGTGGAACTTGAAGAAATTAAAGCATTTAACACACAAAACAAATGTCAATCTTACCAACACCCGATCTGGCCCAGTCGGTAGTGCAGTTCAAAACTCACTCAAACGAGAAAAAAAAAAAGTTTTAAAACAAGACATTTTAAAATAGATGTACTTGTTTGTTTTTTATGAGATACAAATAACCATAGAATAATGTAAAACACTAACCCCCTTACTCATAATCGTAGTATAACTAATACATGTCGTATTACGTCGTAACAGTGAAAAACTTGACTTATTATCACTGCGTCTGTATGGTAAGGCAAACTTTACAAAACCAAAGATGAGTCGGCGGATACCGCAATTATAAGGGGGTAATAATTGTAATATTTAGACCTCAGACCAGGCATAATATATAGGTCTACATAACAAAAATAAATAATTTGCAACTCTTTTTCAAAGAAATAAACAAATTTAAAAAAATAATCCAGCTATAACTGCTTTTCCTGTCCTAGGAAGTATGTTGGCCTCATTTTACATTATATAAAAGCTGATAACCGAAAATAATAATACAAGCTTTAGAACTGAATAAAATTTAACATTATAAACCAAAAAATATTTTATAAAACACCTAGCATGTTTTACCAGCTTTATATGTATGCTAAGAACCGCATTTAATAATCACCTTGCATTTATTTTCTGTTAGGTATGTACAAAAAATAACAAGATAGGTAAGATTTTTTTTCCATATTGAAACAACTGGCGTCAAATATAATAAATATTTTAAGAGGGTATTACCAGAGAATACCGGAAATTAGTAATTTTTAAATCAAATTCTAGACGTATTGACTGTTTTTTACAAAAAAAAACAAATTGATTTTGAAAGATTGTTTTTTTATCAGGTACACGCAGTTTTGAAAATTTGAAAAACTAAGTGTATTTTTGATATACTAAGGTTATACCGTTGGTCGTTGGCAGATTTGTTCAATTTTCAAACGATAGATTCTATTAAACAACACAAATTTCAATCATATAATCATACAACAAAATAAATCAATACATAATCTAGTCAACTCAGTTTTAAAAATTTAAATTTTAGTTTAATTAAAATCAATATAAAATAAATCCGAGAACATGTTTTGTGACAAAAATACCTCAGTTTTTCTATTTATCAAACTAAAATAATTCAATTTTTTTTTACACACTTATTAAACATTATTAAAAAATCATAAATACTTAAGACCAAAAAGTACTTACAAGTACACTATATTAAATAATTTATCATTGTGCGTTTTGAGCATTTTTATTGCTTACTTGAATGTAGGTATATATTAAAGCAAGTTTTGAATGAAATCAATCGATATTAAATTTTTTATTTAAAAATTTGATACGGGGATTAATCAATCTTTCTCATCGGAACCTCCCTGTACCGTTGCAAGCATTTTTAAACTTTTATTCTCAGCCGCTGGTCAATCGCTCTTAATATCTGTAAGTTGGTTTTATCACTGTGACCAACGTATTGCTTGTTTCTATCATATAAAATACTGACATACAGAGCTCGGGGCCAAAAAGGTCCCATTCTCTTTCATCATTTGTTGTCCAAAAGATTCTGCTGGACGTGTCTGCTACTCAAGCTACTTCCCACAAGCAGAAGTAAAAGAATGCTTCAAGAGTCGAGCAAGAGGAAAACTGCAATGAAGTTTTCCACCTTTATCGATGGAATCACTAGGAGGCCTCAACAAATTGTTGTTTTACGATGCCTGGTACGAGCTGGTAAAACAGACTAGATACTCTTTTAAATATTCTTTATAACCACTGGAGCGACCACGCGAAATAAATACATTTGACTCGATTGCTCGAGATTTCCAGACGATAATTTTTTTAATTTTTCGCCAACATTAAATAAAATCATATCTTCGAATTTTAACATAAAGACATAAAAACTTATTAAAATGCTATATAGCCAATGAATTAACCTCTATTATACCGTTTATCTCATATTTGTAGGATATGAATCAGATACTTGAGTCGGGCCATGTCAAGAGTCAGAAAAATAGAAGAGTATGTATGAGACGATGTATGAATGTGAATGAGGCAAAGAGTGTGTGCCAAGACCGAGGTGTTTGGCGGTCCGTCCTCTCTGCCTACCCCTGCGGGGAAACGGCGTGATGGTTAATTAGTTAGTTAGTATAAAAAAAATATTAAAAAATCGTAAAGTTTATAACCGCGCAGTTCCTGCGTGTTTGATACTTTGAATCTGCCGTCAGAGGTACTTATTCGAGTCAATATAGAATATTTTCGATTTCTGTATGTTCTCTGTGGTATACTTGATAATGAAAGGTAGATATCTTTGAAAAAGGGACTTAATTTTAACCGTAAACAGCTGATCATAAATTTTGCGCCAAAAAAATATTTAAAAAAACTATTTTTAACATCGTTCTAAAATAATCTACGAAGTTCGAATTTGCAACATCTACGGCTACAATAGATAAAGCATTTCAATAGCTTCGTTTTAAGACCAAAATAACAAACGTGGAAGCTACAAATATTTTTTAAATCTTTTTTTGCCGAATCAAGAGATAATTGGCTTTTTAAAGCCGTAAAGCAATCTTAGACATTTAAAAAGGCGCACATTTAAGCCAAAAATCGCTCCAGTGGTTAAATAGCATCCTTGTGCAATTTTCTTTCTGGTTCATCAGCTCCTGAATCTTGTAAAATGAGGTCAGCATACTTCTCTGGGATATTTCAGTTTCAGTGCCGGCAACCCGGGCGTTTATTTAATATAAATTGATTGATTTACAATTTTCTGTTCTTTTACCTGCCTCACTAGACAAAGTCTGTTCCGAGGCGGGTGTATTAAAAGCAGGTGTAGTTGCGTTAGGGATTAAGTTGAATTTTTATTTCTGGCAAGGTTTCGCACGAGTGATGCTTGCTTTGGTAAGTGTTCTAAGATGTCTTCACTCACTTCGGATAACATTTCTGAAATAAATTTATTCGGAGTTGCGGTAGTTGTCTTCATGTCTTCTTTAATCATATTTTTAACTAAGTTTGCATACGCTTTTTGAGGATTAGAATCATGGCAGTGTTGTGGGGCCTCTCCAATGAGTTTTTGATTTTGTGTCCTTAAGAAAGCTCTGCATTTGGTGGAATAAAATACCCTGCATCTCCAGCTGACGACTCCACTTGCGTTTTCCTTGAATTTGGAATATTCATACCCTTGGAATAGAACAGTTGAATTCCCCCTTTGTGTCTTAGAGAACTCTAAAATCTCCACCGTAGGGTTTTCCATGACAGGGGATCTGAAAATACAAAACATTGATTGACTCTATATTCAAGCTTTACCATAGTTCTAAATTATGCAGTAGATCAGACGTTCACAACCGGTAAATCATGGAGAAAAATTTTGGGAATTTCAATAATTACGATAGTAAATTTTGAAAATAATAATTATTTTTGTATTTTAAATTTATAACCATAGATGAAAATAATACTTTTTTGCCATTGCACTATAAATATTTTTTTAAATGGTTGCTAATTTGTCTCTCTGACCCATGGTAAGGTTTGTAGGTTCTGGTTCAGAATTCTACACATGTTACCCAGCGTTAGCTAAAAATGAAAATAATAATCAAAAATCACAGAAATTTTTTTTGAAGTATTTATACTGTTTGCTGTCAAATTTAAGGGTATTCAATAAATTACAAAAGTTCTTCGAACTGAACAATTTCTGAAGGTAGCGAAGCGACAGTTGGTGAGGAATGATCAACTCATATAAATAAATTGTTGTTACCTCTTTCAACTTCTCAGCAGTTTTAATTCTCAGATTCTACCTGCAGCTCTGTGGAGCTCTCTTCTTTGGGCAGGGAGTCTTCCAGTATATTAATGTCTACAATTAAGACCGACTATGGTTTAGCTCACGGGGAGATGAGGGTGGCGATTAGACCATGCATCTGGGACACGTTTCCTTCAAAACCTAAGAATTTACTGGGCGTAGAAAACTGCTGAAGAATACCGATGATATTGCAGAAATGCTCGGCTTGCTGAAATAAATCGAATTTAAGTTCATCTGTGAGCATTATTTTGTAGGTAGAAGCATTCGTGCAATCAAACAAATAATATTGCCATTTGATCTGCTGCAAGACATCGAACCTGGTTGATTGTGTCTTGTAGTTGCGTTCCTCCATAAATGAACCAATCTACGTTCCTCCATCACCCACTAAATGAGTAAATCGATATGTAAGACAACGTGGAATTATTTTTTTACTTTGTGAACAAGAGTCCTAGAGCGCTACCTTCAATAGTTAAAAAACAGTTTGTTGCATAAATAAACTAGTTTGATGTTTTCAAACGTCAAAAAATATACTCAAAGCATAAATAAACCAATCCATAGATCATAAAATCAGTCATAGACATACCCAAATACCCATAGATTTATAATATAACTGGATGGATTCTCGCCAGCCATCAAAGATCAAAGTCACCGGGACAAAGAAACCGGGACAAGAATATCGATCGACCACAATCGACCACCTCTAATTTATTTTGACATTTGCCGTATCGTATCTATGACATTATTTGCAGTTTTGCCAAGTTTTGCACTACTGCAAATAATAGTTATGGCTTTTTGAATCCACATTAGCTGATTATTTTATTATAGCAAGAAATGCTGTGTTATAATTTGAGATCACTTCTTACACCACCTCAACGAATATGTTAAACTCTATGGAGTTTACTCTTTCAGTTTTAAAGCCCCACTTAGTTAAAAATCCCTTAGCTACCGAAAACATAAAGAAACTTATTGTAAAACAGGGTTTTATTTTCCTGGAAAGTAAGAAAATTTCATTAAAAAAAGAACAAGCGGAGATGTTTTATAGTGAGCACAAAGAAAAGTTATTTTTTGACAGACTTATAACATTTATTTGCAGGTAAAAAATGTTTAATATTCATGTAAAATAAAGTAATTTTTTTAATAATACAATAACTATGACCACGTCTCAATATCACTAATATAAATAATAATCGTTTATTTGTCATATTCCTTTTATTTCAGTGGGCCTGTAGATGCCTCCATATTAGCAAGTGAAAATGCAATCCACAAGTGGCGAACCCTCCTTGGCCCTACTAAAGTGTATAAAGCTATTTATTCAGACCCTTGTTCAATAAGAGGAATGTATGGGCTTTCCGATACAAGAAATGCTGCTCACGGCTCAGGTTTGAATGCTGTATTTTATAATAATATTTATTTTCCGTTACTCAATTCAGTACTGAATATTCAAAATATTTAAGATACACGTTGCTGCTTTCGGTTCGTCAGAGATTTATATTCTGTTTGCATCGTTGTGAAGCTATTTCGATAAACTTGTCGTACTTAGCCTCGCGGTTAATACAGAATATTTCTTATTTAAATACTTAGGTAATTTAGCTTTATTATTTCGAAAAAGTTAGTATTTATGTTGGGGAGATGAAAAAATGGGTTCCACAACAACTCAACTAAGTGGCATTTCAACAACTCTTTGTAAATTCATTATGGGTTAGGATTTTTTTTTTTTTAATTAGCCCCAAACCTAATTTAACGTAACCTACTTAACCAATTAAATAATAAAAAAAATGCATTCAATCACTTTTAATAACTTTTCAAAGTTCCACGTTTCTGAGTTGTTCGGCCACTGAAAAAATATCCATTTTATATTTTAATTTTGTTAACATTAATTAATCCACTTAGTCAAAGTGTTTGACGCCATGATTGACAAATGAAGCAGAGTACTACAACTTTACCGCTATTTCTTATGAGATATGGATGTCAAACAAAAGTAATAGAATTTTCCAAGTTTATGTCTAAAATATTTACCAGCGAGTCAGTATTTTTATTAAAAAGATTTTGTCCTATATTAATCTCAAGAGAAAATAAAATAAATGCAAGTATTGTTTAATGTTCGAACTTGGTACGAAACTCTCTTTGGTAGGTACCCTGCATAATATTAGTTCAACTAAACCCTGATAAATGAAGAGAACCTAATGTTAGTTCAACTAAACCCACGATCAATGAAGAGAACCTAATGGTAGTTCAACTAAACCCATGATCAATGAAGAGAACCTAATATTAGTTCAACTAAACCCACGATCAATGAAGAGAACCTAATATTAGTTCAACTAAACCCATGATCAATGTAGAGAACCTAATTCTAAAAGGTCACATCAAAGGCTTAAAGCCAATATATACACGACGTTTAATTTTTGACCAAATCTTATTATTTAAAATTCTTAATAATGGCCTGGACTCGCCAGAACTAACCAACTTAATAAATATTCATATTCCGACAAGATCAACACGGCAATCCCATTTGTTTCATTTGCCTACACATAGAACTAACTTTAGAAAAAATTCACCAATTCCCCGTATTTGTGCACAATATAACACAAAATTTCAAAATATTGACATATTTAACAATACACTTCACAAATATCAATTAGAAGTAACACGTACGATCGAAAATTAATACAAGAGTGTGGAATGTATTTGGAGCATCTCCTATCCTCATCCTATATTCCTCTTTCTCTCCTTCTCACCCAAAACTAATTGTATGTAATAAAACTCCATCTCCATTCAACTTTAACATAGGAGATTTTTTTGGCTTGACTTCATTTAACAATGTATATATTTATCTTTATATTTTATGTATAAGCTGTTTGTCTCTTACCAATAAATAAATAAATAAATTGTATCTCCACTTTATGGCGAAAATGAGTCGTGAACTAGGCTCTGAGAACTCAAATGAGTACATGTAAAAATATGGCATCTCTAAACTCACACCTTTCCAAATGTATTTTTGGCAATTCAATGCAAATCAAATTTTCAAAGAGATTCAAATTTGTAACCCTACTTAATTTAACACTGAATCATCGTAGAAGAAATATTCACTTCATTTGGAATATTATGCATAGAGGGTTAAATAAATGCTTTTAAATATACCATTAATTATTTATTGTTTATTTAAATTCAAAACTATGGGACATTTTGGTTTTTATAGTTTATAACCGGCACTGTTTTATTGGATAACCAACACCCCTGCAATTGGTCACCCCAAGTGGTTTGCTACATTTAGAAGGGGTGCCCGAGTTCATGTGGTGAGGTTTGTCTAGGGCTTGGCTGCGAATGATTCTGCCCACCCACTGCGTGGCGGGTCGGATCGGGAGAGGCTGGTTGAGGGAGACCTTTTGACCTCTCTAGCCGGACTCTCTCGACCCTTCTTCATCTTCTTTCATCGCAGTGGGAAGGATGGATTCATATGTTTGTCATTCCTGAACATTGACCCCAGATTCCTACCCACATCTCATACCTTTTCTTTCCCAGAACTTCATCTCCTTCCTTTCCCTAAAAAACCCTCCACACAGCACCCCAAAAGATGACAGGCTCTGAGAGATTTTTTTTTCGTCAGGGCCTCCTGTGTAGAGAGCATCTAAAAAATAAACTGTCCTTTATACCTGTAGTTAAACCAATTGTTTTCATCAACTTAAATGCCACTTCTAATAATTAACATTTGTTATTTTCAGATTCAAAGGA
The DNA here is from genome assembly GCA_951813805.1 of Limnephilus auricula. Taxonomy (NCBI): domain Eukaryota; kingdom Metazoa; phylum Arthropoda; class Insecta; order Trichoptera; family Limnephilidae; genus Limnephilus; species Limnephilus auricula. Next base: position 9,961,739 of record OX638388.1, on the reverse strand, counting down.
GTCAGCTGAAAGGGAGATTAAAATATTATTTCCTGACTTTAGTTTTGTAGATTGGCAAAAAAATCTTCTAGAAAAAAATTGATACATCATGTAATTTTAGTGACAAATTAATAATTATTATGTTTCTAGTCATAGAACGTCTTTGTTCAATTAGTATTTATTTTTTTGAATAGGGATAATTTACGTACAATTTTCAATTGTAAGTACCTCCGCTGACGAGGCAACTGAAACCAAACTAAAACTGGCTGGTTGATATGGTTTCCAATCAAACTTTAATCAATGGCGCTACTCAATTTTACGATTTCTGTAATCATCTCAGCTTGTTTAACCGTAGACGAAGAACAATCAGCTGTCATCGCAGTCATCTGTCGCTGTCAAATTGAAAAATAAACAAAAAAACTAGAAAACTGACAACAAAACTGGCACAACCATGACAACCGAGCAAACTGGCAACGACCGGCCACGGCAACTAGCAGGGCGAGTCATTTTTGCCATTGACAACGGGTTTTTGAGAAATTGCATAGTGTGCTAGCCATCACATTGAAATATTTTTTTTTTTACATTAGCTCCACACAGGAGCTAATGTAAAATATCAGGAGGAGGGTAGCATACACAATAAACAGGATAGCGAGTTTAGTTGCAAACTGGTTTTTTTTCGGTTGCCTTGTCAGCGGAGGCACTAACTGTAACTAATTTAAGAATAAAATTGTTAACAAAATAGTTTTGGCTAGTTTATTTACCAAAGTGTTTTATATTTACTTACAAGTAAAAGGTAGATAGACTTTGTAGAAGAGGATTGAAGCAGGTCGGGAAGGACTGGGGACCGAGGGGAATGTCGTGGGACCGGAGATAGAGGAGAGCATGCAGCATGTGTGTTGGGCGTTGCAAAACCGGTTGTGGAATTTCTTAGGAATCTGGAGAGTCACTTCAAACTATATTTCATTGATAGGTAGGTACATAAAATAGGTTTATATTTTTTAAAACATTCGGAACAAAATCAACTATACTATCCGACACGTCATGGTTTTAAATTCATACTGAACCGATACATACGGCCGAGCAATATGTGGCTCGGCCCAGTGGATATCGGTCTCTGATGATTAATTAGAAGTATCAGTGGATTGCAAACCTCCAGTAGGAACATCCAAGTATAATCTTATTTGTATTATTTATAATATATTATGTAGATGTACAGTAGAATTCGGATATAACGACTTTGCTTACAACGGATGACAATGTAAACTCAAGTGTGTAAATACAGCCTAACGTCTATCATTATTAACACGCAGTCAGTGTTTATCATCCATTATGACAACTGCTCGACACAATGAGTTCTGTGAAGCAAAAGTGTTTCTGAATTTAGAAGCCGGTGAATCAAGTGTTACTCTCGCGAAGGAGTTCAGCCTAATTTGTATTAAATGTTTTATTTACCTAAAAATAAATTTATCTATCTATACTATTAAATTTTTCATAACAATAATTTCAATAAAATTAATAAGTATCACAATAAAAACAAGCAGTATCGCCGGCCCCTTGAGGGTCGTTATATCCGAATTCTACTGTATATACATTTCACGTATTATGAATGAATGCAATTAAAATTCATAGTTTGATCATTTTTTGAAATGCAGTACCTACCTACGAAAATGTTGCCATACCAAAGGACCATATTATTATCGATTATTTTGATATTTCGATAATGCCCATCACTGTTGTTAGAAGTGAGTCATTCCACTTATTTAACGAACTCAAATCCAATTCCGATTTCAGACGAATTCTCAATTTGATTCCTTGAACACGGGGGAACCCCACAGAATTTGGGAACGAAATTTTTATCCCCGAATTTCTCTAAGGTTCCAAGATGGCAACACTGCACTACTAACTGTTGTGTAAAGCAGCGTATCACAACCCGGTCCGCGGACCGGTATCGAATGATTCGGACGAAATAATTAATAAATTTACCACTTACTAGCTTTCCAGAGTTCAGACAGCCTGCACATTGCATGTGAGCAATTCACAATGGCAAATAAAAAATAATAAAGCATTCGAAAAGGCAAAAAAAATTGTACAAAATCAATTGTTATTCTTGTAATACATTCGGGCCCTCCCTCCTACGCGTAAGTATTTCTTAGTTACTTGCTTACTTGCAAGTTGCCAAGTTGTCAAGTTCACCCGCTACCCGGATAGGTCATCCAGTTGAAGGTATTCATGCACGCATACAACGCAGTGTATTGGTAGATTCAGACTGGGTTAATGTACGTATGCATCGCTACGCCTAACAATATCTGGGCTACTTAGCAACCATAGATTTTCAATGAAAATTTATGTTTTAGAATCACATTGGCCACACGCATCGCGACGTGCGATGTCTGTGGCAATTTTCATAGAAAATGTATGGGTTGCTAAGCATTGTTTGGCGTAGCGATGCGAATGTACGTCGTCCAGTCTGACTCCACCTTTAACATTATGCGGTGAGGTAGGTCAAAATATTGAGAAACTTGTTAACTTATTATCAGGCTGTAGATATTATCGTTAAACATGCCTGAAATCGAACTTAAGGCTGGCGTAACGATTTAACATTAAATTGGGAATCTTTTATTTCACATACCTTCCTAGAATGTAATTCATACAGAAATTGTGCTTTGCACTAAGAACTTGCAAATGGTTTCTTTGTGGAGATAGCCCCAAAATGATTAAATAAAGCTGATGTAACACAACATTATTCATTGCACATTGCATTGCACTCACTTGGTTTCTCTGCCACAAAATGATGACAAAACATTACGTTCGGGACAAGGGAATGGTTTCTTTGCAGAACACGCAAGAATGATATGATTTTCACGCAAGAATTTATTTTTTCCCTCATAACATCGAAATGGTTTTATTCCAGGGATCGCAATAAAGTGGTGATATACCGATAACTATAATATAATTGCTTTCGAAATATGGAAATAGTTTCTCTTTCAATTTTTTGTTATGATTTTTGCGACTATAGAAAACTTTATTCAGAACATGGGCATATTTTTTCTCAGAAGTCAGAAGTAATCAATTAAAGCATAATACATAAACATTTACAACTACACTAAATGGTAAGATTTCATTTCAGATCTCGATTGAAAACTAAGCTTTCCTGATGCCTAAACTTATTATATGTCCCGTTTTGACTGGGATTATGCCAGTTTAAAAAATTGTCCCGGCTTTTGAAAAAAGTGTCTTTGCAAATGCAGCTCTTTAAAACATGAAGTTGAAGCATTGAATACGAATGCACGTTTTTTAATCTAATTTTCATGAACATGATTACTGCAGTCAGAATGCGAGAATGGTTTATATGCTCTGTGAAAATAAATAGAGTGCTGTTTTAACTCGTATTTCGTGTAAGTAATTTAAAATTGTAGTCAGAACATGAGAATGATCCGAGGAAACAGGTTGAATAGCTGAATCAACTTCAAAATATACAAAGAGGAAGCATGCGCATCTTAGGACCAGTTGTTTCGGAAAATCTCACGTTTGAATTTCCTTCAAATCGTCATTCACCGAAAGTCAGAAGAAATATCAAGGAAAATTTTATGGAAATGTTTCAAAAATGAAAAGATTCTTTTTTTCATTTCAAATTTGACACGCAATCACGTCTTCCTATATTTGAAATACGAAATAAGTTGTTTCAACTCCAAATAACGTTCGATAAATTTGAAAATTTTATTCAAGTGTTCCCCGCCGAATCACAATTTTGACGTCTGCGCATGCGCTTCCCATTATTTCGCTAACCGTCCGGACTCGGCTGATCACATTCACATCACATTTCTATAGTATTTTCACTGCTGACGGAAGTTGAAACAACCCAATTTTTCGGTGAATGACGATTTGAAGAAAATTCAAATTTGAAGGAAATTCAAATTTGAAGGGAATTCCGAAACAACTGGTCCTATGGAATTTTCGATGAAATTTCTTCTGACGGAGGTTGAAACAACCCAATTTTTCGGTGAATGTCGATTTGAAGGAAATTCAAACGTGAAATTTTCCGAAACAACTGGTCCTTAGTCTTAGACGGCATCCGGTCCGCGAAATCATAAATAAACCAATAACCGCGAAATGTATATTATTTTTTGCCTGTCCAAAGGTATAAAAAGTTGAGAAACGCTGGTGTAAAGGGTTGCCAATGAATATGTTCTAAATTACCCACAATAGATGTCTGAATTCCCCACAATTCCTCACGAGTTAATTTCCCTAAAAAATTAAACGAAATTCTATTGAAATTAGCATTTTTTTTTATCATCTAGTCAAATTTTCACTCTCATTCAGGCTGATATTCCCTTATAATCATGTGCTCTGTATTTCTTAGTAAATTCACCGGCAGAGGAATGTGGCTAAAAGTTTTTAATGCAAACATTAAAATAAAGTTTTAAAAATGGCTCACCTTATGTTTTTTCTAACTAAAATTACTGATAACGAAAAAACACACATACACATATATATTTTATTAGAAAAATGTATTGTAAACGTTATTGTCACTTTACTTTTTTGTAGTTTCATGTAAAAGTAATTAATAAAAAATTCTCGAAAGTTTCCTTTTTTTAAAATTGAGATCGGAAACTTTGATTTCATAAAGGTGTACATAATATTTATTTTGTGATTAACTTTTAGATTTGAATATAAAGCGTGGTGTTTTATCTTTCTAATACCATTTAGATAACCTTTCTCAAGTTGATTGTAAAGGAGACACAACGACTTCTATGAGACCTATACGAGTTGTTCCTAAAGGCGTACAAATTAGCCTGTGAGGTTAAAGTTAGTTATAAACGGAACTATACCTTTTTAAGTGCATTAGATTTTAAATCTCCTCAAAATAGAGTTACAACAAGGCTTTAAAAACAGAAAATTGTTAAAACATTTACTGCGAAAGAAATTGAAATTATGGTTCATACAATTATTGTAAAAAATATTTTTTTCAATATGGTTGAATAATCAAGAAAAGCCCAGAATCCCAGCATTTTTCCCACAAAAAGGTTCTCCCCGTAAAATACCCAATCTTAGAAATTACCTTTAATTTTGCGAATTAACCATAATAAACTTCCTCACATGATAATTCATCACATCATAACTCACATTAACCTACCCTTCCATTTCTCCCCCCCCCCCGTCCCCCCTCAACTATCCTAACCCAACCTACCCTAAGGTTAAAAACCCCAATTATCAGTATTTGACTCTTCGAGACATGATGAATTATCATGTGAGTAATTATCATGTGAGGAAAAGTTTGTATTCAATATTCAGACACTTAAAAAGTTTTTACTGAGTAGACCGGTCACCGTTTATTTATAATTCAATATCTATGGATTAGTTTATTTGTGTCTATGGTGTCTATGTCTATATTATGGAGAGATGTGTCAAAATATTTGCTCTTGGCGGTTAAATTGGCAGCGGTTTATATTTTGAATAAAGTTGAAGTCATAATATTCCACAATGAGTATGAGTCAGCCAAACCGATCCACGACTGGCAGAGTACCCGAAGGTGACATAGAAACAGTTTCGATCGATCTTGCAAGATTTCTGATTAACAAGAGCTTAACAAAATATCCTATAAAAAGAGCAGATATATTAAAATTTTTGAATACTTTACGTGAAGGTCTGTCTCGCAGCGCAAATGAAATCCTAATAAATGTTAATAGGAAACTAAAAAATGTAAGTATTGAGAGTTATTTCCTGAACCATTTTCTTCATATTTCTATCAATTTAAAAAAATTATATTTTGATCATCTTCTTTTCAGGTTTATGGATTCAAGTTAGTTGAGCTAAATTCTAAATCACAATACATATTAGTTTTATATGAAGAAGATCTCACTTCAAACGCAGAAGAAAATCAACCAATTAAACATTATTCTTTGTTGATTGCTTCTTTAGCCCATATTTTCATGAGTGGAGGTTCTGTTAAAGAAGGTAAAACATTATATATTTATTAATAGTTTCATACACCGCTTACTGGTTAATACGGAATATTTTTTATTCAGTTAGATTTAGCTTTATCGGTCCGACAGACACAGCTATAAAAGCTCAAGCGTTATTTGGCTTGGCCTACTTCAGCATATCGCTCGTCATACATTCCCATTGGGAATGTACGGCAACCGATATGCCGAAATACGCCAAACCAAATAACGGTTGAGCTTTTATAGCTATGTCTGTTGGCCCCATTATTATTACGAAAAATGAGTTTACATCGGGGGAGATGAAAAAACATGCAATAAATATCAATTTAACATTTTAATTTTGTTTAAATTAATTAACTTACGCGGTATGAAATCTTCACCATATTTGGCCATATTCTATTTACAATTTCATAGACAACACACACATTTTCCACATTTGGTACCAATGCTAAAATATTAAATAAAGGTTGCCATACCGCAAAAATCGAGGCTAGAAAATTTTTAAAAGCTGGAAAAGCTACCACGAAATCTGGGCGTGTTTGGTAAACACTAATTTACCAGAGTTTTGGAAATGAAATGACTTAAAAAAAATATTTTTAATTTCAGTTAATATTTTTTATAAATTTTATTCACTTTTGTGTCACAAACCATGTTACACAAACCTAGCGTAGCCGCTAAACTACTTGAAAACTGGGATGTTTTTCTTGCCTTGACGCGAGCAGGCGCTACGAAGGGGGCACATTCTTTTGTATCACAAACCATGTTACACAAACTTAGCTCAGCCGCTAAACTACTTGAAAACTGGGATGTTTTTCTTGCCTTGAAGCGAGCAGGCGCTATGAAGGGGGCACTTTTGTATCACAAACCATGTTACACAAACCTAGCTCAGCTGCTAAACTACTTGAAAACTGGGATGTTTTTCTTGCCTTGACGCGAGCAGGCGCTACGAAGGGGCCACTTTCTTTTGTATCACAAACCATCTTACACAAACCTACTTGAAAAATCAAAATCTAGGTTAGGTTATAAGTGTTTAATTTAACGATTATATTGTATGAATGAGCTCAATCAGAAAGTAGGTAGATACTGTACCTAAACTCATTGACAAAAATTTATTTTATAAGGTTGGAACTATCGGCGAATGTCATATTTGATTGTCTATTGATTTAAAAAGCAACGCTCCTTATTATCTGTGTATCGAACTTCGACAAGAAATATTCCGTATTATCCGGTAAGCGGAGTAGTAAACATTTACCCATAATGTTATATTACTTTACTAACTTCTATTTGTTTTTGTGTCACAAGATCTCATGTATACACATTAAATTTCCTGATAGAACTATAATTCCCTGTTATTTCACAGAATTTGAACAATTTATCAAATTTCGAGTTTTGTGACAGTTCTTATTCAAGACCGGATGAACTCACGCACTCTGCCTCACGGTTAATACGGAATATTTCTTATCCAAATAGTTAGAATTAACTTTATTATTACGATAACTTAGTATATATGTCGGAAAGACGAAAAAATATGCATTTCTTAATTTTAATTTTGTTAAAAGTATTTCACTTACGCAAAGTGTACGACGCCATGATTGACCCAGTGAAGCGGAGTAATAAAATGTTGCCAAGTTTTGTTATTATTTCAGTTCTGTGAAGTAGCTGATCCATAATGATACAATAACAAAACTTTAATAGAACTTAAAAATAAACTTTGATATTTGAATTTGAAATCTAAATTTGAACTTCATTTTCAAGTTCTGTGAATGTTGCTTTTATAATGGAACTTCCAACTTGAAAATTTACTTTGGAAGTCCAAATTCTGTGAAACAACCCGTCGTAAGTAAAGTTGCCAGTGATGACTGGGTACTACACATACAATGAGAAGTAATGTCAATATTTCAATGAAAGCATTCCTTGCAGTCATTTTGAGTTTAAGTCTGAGGCAAGCAAATAATTTACTTATAGGAAATCCTTTTATTGTATTGAAATAAGTAACAAACAATTTTAATTTTTCTTTAATTGTTTTCTGGTTTATTTAAGATGCCATGTGGAAATTTTTGGAAAGGGCTTCTTTGATGGAAGAAAACGATGCAACTGTGAAAAAGATATTAACACACCAATTTACAAAAGAATTGTATCTTAATTACGTTAAAGTGAGTATAAAATCGAGGGCTTAACCTCTTGAATGTCGGATGACAGTCAAGAGGTTAAGGCCGTATTCCATAGAACATTACTATCAGAGCATTTCGAGAAGCTAGAGTAGGTAATGCCAATGACTAAATAAAATTAAGCATTTTATCCAAACGGTTTTACAAAAATGGCGGCCAAGATGTAACAAATATTTATTACTTATCATATGAACTGAAATATAACTATGGAAACGGACCATTTTTGTATAGCCGTTTGGACAGAATATTCGGTATGTATTTGGATCGTTTTGCTAAGTCCTTCTCTTAGGTATTTTGTTTAGTCATTGGTTCAGACGCACACAAGCAACTATAGTTGCGGCGACAATTGGCGACTATTTAAAAATCCATACAAAAATAAAATTGGGGGTACGTCGCCTTCATATACCGTAATGGATTTTGATGCAGTGACGCAACTTTTGTACGCAACTAAAGTCGGTTGTCTGCACCTAGATTTACAAAGCAGGACAGTTACTAAAGAAAAGTGATGAAAAGAAAAACTCACCTAATTTAACCTCAGTTACAGACAAGATTCACATATCGCTGCAAAAATTAAATCTGTACCTTAAAAGATAAAAAAATAACTACGGAAGTCCACATTTATTCGGTTTTGAGTTGAATATACCGAAAAAATGTCTGTATTTCATTACATTATTGGATGAAATAATGAAATCCGTAAACAGTATTAAAAACCCTCTTAAGAAGTTCTTGCTTAACTTGTTGAAGGCCAGCATACAAAAAATATATTTTTTCAATACGACGTAAAATATTTGACAGTTCTCACCTTTTTTAGGAATTCAATTTTTATAACATTTTTTTTGTGATATAATACAAAAATTACATCAAAATAATGTAGATAAAACGAACTTCCTAAAAATCACTCAAATCTATGCTTTCCACAATGGATTTATATAAAAAACAATGAATAAATATAGACTTTGAATATGACAGCGTTCATATTATCAAGCGGCAGCCGTTTTGTCCGCCATCTTTGGTGCCCGGCGTGTCATTAGCAATTAATATGAATTATTCGGAGTGGCTAAATGCTATCCAGTAATTCGTAATGTCAAGAACGAGAATGGCCCAAGCGATTCTGACCTTGTTCTTCATACAATTTCTTTATACATAAGGGGCAAAATCGCTTAAAAAATCCGGACCCGCCGGGGGGACTGCGGCCTACAAGAGGTTAAGATGTTTTCCTGCTAAAGAAGTTTGGTTTTTTCGGTCCCTTGAAGACCAAATGGCCCAATTTATCCCACTTATAAGGTTTTCCCGCCTAAGAAATTTTTTTTCCGGTCCCTTGGAAAACTTCTTAAAAGGGTTTCACTGTATTAACTGATTTAACTAACTATGAAACCACTGTCATCAAATTTACTTTTGAGGATACATCAAAATATATTCATAAATTGACATATTTGTCTTAACTATGGCCAAAAACTAATGAAATTATAAAATATACCATTTACAGATCTTAATTATTGCAGTAAGTAAAAAAGTTATATCCCTTCGAACATTTAGTTCATAAACACAAAAATGGCTTTCCTGAACAAAAGTCCAAAGTGGACTCCTGTGGTTTGTCCTCTAAGGTACAGACATCTATATGGATTTCACATAGGTAATATTGGTAGTCCAGTTAATTGTCAGACAGCTCCTAAAAATAGAAATTTGAGTTGAGTACGCAGTTATACGTAAAAGTTAACCCTCTATCTGGTACAATACTCGGATTACTCAAAACGCTACTACATAAATCGAAGTATATTAATACGGTAATGCCCGTACGGTTCAAATTAAGGAACCCGACTCCGAGTAAATCTCCAATGCCACACTGTATGGAAACCCTTCTGACCCGTCCGTGAACATGACGTTTTCCACGGAGCTGCTGCCGTAATATGCACACTTATCACTCGCTCACATGCGATTTGCAAACGGAAGTGGCACCATCTATAGTACCATATTTAAGGAAAAAATTATGAAGAAGAAGAAACATTTTTCGCTTTCATTCAATAATAAGAAGATTTATGTTGGGGTGAAGAGTGTTCCTCTCATTATTCACGGTCTTAATGTAAGAATGTCTACTAGTATTCTGTAGTTTAATGTTAATAGTAGTTAGTTTTTCAAAAGGGTGATAAATAGTCACCAAAACACTTAAACTGGGCGAAGCAGAACGAAAAGCCGCCCGTAGAGCCTAGCAGCAAAAACCCGTGGAGCAGGTTTTTGCTGCTAGTCATTTATAATGCACAAAAACTTGAAGCGAATTAAACGAACTGTTGATATTTTCTGGCCATAGTAGGATATTTCAAAATGTCATACTAATGTACCGGACCATAATGCCTCCCTGTGTTATTTTATAGCATGTTTAATATGTAAAACACAGATACCCGTAAATAATATTTGATTTATGGCGAGCATTAGAACATTGTTTTGCTCATTATCCCAAAACTTGATATTTGTAGATGTCTGACTAATCAACTGGATGATGTAAATTTGTCTGAAAAGTTGACTCAAAAAGAAATAGGGAAAGAATCAACTGTAGCGTACGCATTGTATAGCCGTTTAAATATTTTACTGCACGGGCAACACCAAAAGGCCCCGCGCCATACGACTGCAAACTTGCATGTCATTCTGGTTTCACGGCCCGGTCGTCGAGTTGCTTCTTTGCGTACGCTACCTCTGTTAAATCCTTCTGATATTAATTTAACGTGTGTCGGTTTGTGGAGTCAATTAATAAATGAGAATTAAACGTTCACCATAGTATTCATTTAAATACCGACCATCCTTAAATTAAATATTTAAACGGCTATACAATGCGTACGCTACACAACCAACATAATACTGTTGGCCGTGAGGTCATCTTTATTGATTTTTATTGTCTCGTTGATAAACCTCATTATACTTTATGTAATTTTATTATTTCCTGATTTTTTGATTTTAGACTGGTGAATTAGACAATCCTAAGTATGTTTTCACTTGGGGTCCACGAGCTGCACACGAGATGCCCAAAACTTTCCTCTTAAAAAAGATAGGAGAGGTTAGTTATTTTTCATATTATTGTTATGATTTTTTTTGTTTGTTACACTGATGTCAAACGTAGTCAGTAGAATATAATTATATAATAACTATGACAGTTCCTTGAAAAATCACAGAATTTTTTTGTGTGTTTAAGATTTTTTTTTTTTTAATTAACATAGTCTCTTTTTAGCCCTATACACTTCGTCCAATGGTTTTCCAATTTTTCAATGCCTTCCGTATAATATGATTTCTGGAAGCCCTAAAAATAGGCCTGTTTCAGCGATGACCTCCCCTCATTCGGCCCAAATTTCTTACCACCAAGCCATTTCTTAAAATTTGTAAATAAATAAAGGTCACTGTGAGCCAAATCTGGAGAACATGGTGGTTGAGGAACCAATTCGTAGCGCAAAACATGGAGTTTTGTCTTTGCGACAGCGCACTTGTGTGCCGGTGCATTGTTCTGGTGGAAGAGCTAAATCTTCGCATGCTGCTGATCTTATAATCGTTTTGCCCTTTTCCAGATAAATATTGTGCGCATCCCAAAAAATGGGGCCATGACCTTGTTGGCTGATAGACCTACCTTGGCCTTCTTCGGCTTAGATTTGCGAGGAGTAGTCCACTGTTTCACTGTTCCTTTTTGTTTTCTGTTTTTGTGATGGATCCATGGTTAAATAAAAAAGTCACATTGCAAAAAATCCTTATCGCGGTTGAACATGCCAAGCACATCTTGGAAACGGTCAACATTCCCTTTTGTTGTGGACTGAGATCAAATGCGGCACCTATCTGGCAGAGCTTCCTCATTTCAAAAACATTCATGCAAAACATTGAGCAGTCGTTTGGTCGAGGTTTGAAATGCTGATCTGGTACTGGTGGCACCATCTCTTGCCTCGGCCGATTACTTTTCAACCGTAATCAGCTCAGTATTTTGTATTTATAAAAATTAATTCAATTTCTCGGAATTTCTATAAACGCAGGTTGAAAATTTCATTTGATAACTGCCGAAGTTGTTTAAAATCTGATTTATATATTTATAATAAATCATCTGCCCTTATCACCCCAAATTGATTTACAATATTTTTCACATTTTTGATCTTACATACCTACATATTTGATCCAACCTACATATTTTTAATAAGTATTTTTCAATATTTCTAGGCATTCAACAGAGTACCAGAGTACTGGTATGAACAGAACAATGATGCCAACTCAGCGCCATCACCATAAATTCTCTCCATCTCTTTGCCCTCTGGCATTTAAACATTGAGGATGCCAATCTGCTTTCGTGGTATGTGTAAAACCTCAAAAATGTTGATTTTTCACTCCTAGAAAAGATTGTTACATTTACACAAAAATTAATAAATAACACTATTTTGGAAAAAAAAACTTTTATTTCTTGATGTAGGAATTAAAATTGAGCCAGTTATTTGGCACAACAAGGGCACTATGGAGCTGATTTGTAAGGGATTTTTTGCCAAAGTACGTTCTTACAGTTCTCAAAAAAATGTTATTTTAACATCAAAAATGTTACCGGAGACCAAAATTTTATTTACATTTTTACTCCAAATAATGTCGGGAATCACCGGTTAAAGTAAGTCAAGTACACCCCTTCACTGTATAGGTACAATTGTTTTTTACAAATATACAAACACATTATCAGGTAAGACAGTACATTTTACAAAAACATAATTTTGCTAAAAACAAGCTAGTAATTATGAAATTACACTTTTTCTGCACACGGCACGGTAAACATGGGAGATGCTCCGGTTTTTAGCGATCTGTCGGTCGAAAACCCTGGCGTTCAAGAGGTTAAACCACTGAATAGGTATTACACACACACACCATTAAATATAAATGCCTTCCATTTAGATTTGATTGGAAACCAATGTCACCATGGTCCGATGCTCTGTAGGGAACCCGCTTGCACAGCGCGTTTGTAAACTGTGCAACCTAGAATTTAAGTTTAGACTTACGGAATTCAATATGCACTATGAAATCTTTTGACTTTTAGATCGCGACAGCCATACATTACGCACTCTGTCTCCTTTACACTGAGACATCATATTTGCCATTCTATTTGGTTTTGAATTTGTACTGAGAGATTTTATTTGTGAACTTGAAATTTAAACAAAAAAGTACCATGAAACATTTCCTATGGATAATATTTCTTGTGTTTTTCTTGTTTTTAACCTACTGATATTATGTACCTACTTATTTGCCCTTCATTATTGCGATTGATTTAATTTTATGTTCCTAATAGAGTAACGTGAACTAAAAATATCTTTCGCTGCAATAATAATACCATTACCAATTCGTTTATAAACGCTCTTACACCATGCGTACACAGCTTGGGTAACAAATACAGTAGAATCCGGATATAAAGACCCTTAAGTGACCGGCGATACTTTCTCGTACTAATCGGACGGCGCATAAAACGCCACAAAATATTATATGATACATATTAATGTTATTGTAATCATTTATATGAAATATATAATAGTATAAATAAATAAATTTCTTTTTAGGTAAATAAAACATTTAATACAAATTATAACTATAATGGTACTTAACTGCTTGGACACATAAGCTTGTTTTCACGATAATTTAACGTAGGTAGACATAGGAATGGCGTATGTCCCGTACCTGAGTTATTAAACATTCCACATAACAAACATACATAATGTTCTGTAATTCAAAAATATACAATGTACCTACTTTCTATGCAAGTAAATATGTAGTTACTAAAGTAGAGAGTCTGTAATTTGTGTTTGTTTTTGGCCAATTTTTGTTCGATAGTAAAAACTTCGTACAGCATTGTGAAAATGCTACATCATAGTTTTCATAAAAAAAGTTGTAATATAGCACTTTTTTCTTCAATTGAAAAACATTTTGGTAAAAAACATTTTGGCTTCACGGAACTCATTGTGTGGAGCAGTTGTCACAACAGATGATAAACACTGAGTGTGATTTACGCACGCTAATAAGGATAGGTGTGGGGAGCAAACTGGGCGCGGGGAGCAGGCGAGGCACGGGGCGGTGAGGTATTGGTGCGTAGGTTTTGTAAACACAACACTGCGTGTCGTTAAAATAGGTCACCTGAGTGGTTTATTTACAGGTCGCTTAAAACGGAGTCGTACTAAACGGATATGTTTTCCTAGTACCTATGTAACTATGAAACCTAACTTTAGTTTACATTGTCGTCGCTAAAAATGGTAAGCCGTTGTAAGCGAAGTATATGCGAATTTTACTGTACGCAGAAGTAGCATTGAAATAACTTACAAAAAAGCATTTCACATATTTTTTAAGTATTTGGTTTACGTGAAGCTTTTGTAACCTCATAGTATATTTTAATTAATTTGAATCATATTAGTATGTTTATATTGTATAACTGTTTTGTAATCTTTTTCATAAAAAAAATATTTTTTTAAATATATTTAAGGTACTTAAATAAAATATTATTTTTCACAGATGGCGATATTTTAATTATTTTAGGAAATAACGCCATTTATGTAATGCTTTAAAATATTAAGATGAATTAATTGTTTGTGCCCGAAAGGCTTACGAATACAATATTGTAGCTGTGATTTAATACAAAATTGTATTTGTTAGCCTTTCTTGAAAGATTTGAGTTTGTTTATGAACAAAACTAGTTATTCTTATTCATATTGCTTATGTATGGGCGCAAACAATTAATTCATCTTAACCCTTCAGTCCTCGGGCCTATTTTGTCAGAAGGTCAAAATATTTACGCTTTGCAATAAATTCCAAATAAATGGAATATTTGTGATTCGAAATACATATAATTTTTGAAATAATTTTTTCTTAAAATGGCTCACTTAAAATTTTTTAAGCAAAAAAATAAAAACACCTATTAAGCAAATGTAAAATAAACATTACCGTCAACTTTATTTTTTGTCGTTTCATGTGAAAATAATTAATAAAAAATTACCAAAGTTTAATTTTTTTTTCAAATTACAGCCGGAAACTTTGGTTTCATAAAGGTGCACATTTTAATAATTTTCTGGTTAATTTTTAGATTTGAATATAAAGCGTGGTGTTTTCTCTTTCGGCACTGTTTAAATAATATTTCTTACCGTGATAGTAAAGGAGACACAACGATGTCTATGACACCTGTGTAAGTTGTTCAGAAAAGCGAACATATTATCCTGAGGGGTAAATATTTGAAAGCATAACTTATATACATATATTATAAATGTATTATATATATATTTTTTTGTATGTAAAATGGAGGCCTCAGCACGGGTAAACCACCCAGTGAGGCCAACGTTAGATTGTACCATAAAATTGTATCAAATAAAATAAAAAATAAAAAATCTTGTGCGGTATATAATAAAATTATTTGCCTTTTTCTTAACAGTCAATCATCATAAACGGGTTATGCATACAATGAATTCTTGTATGTATATGGACAAGGAAAATCTTGTAATATTATTTTTCCAATAATGAGACACATAACAATATATCTGTACCTGAGAAGCATACGGATGCAACTCCAAAATTTGAAGAAATGAGTTTTTGATGGAGATGTGTAGTAAATGATCATGTTCATCAGTGGCAGAAAGATGGTAGTCATATTTTGAAGAAATATAGGGTTTTTCAAAAATGTATAAGGATGCAACTACCATTATTCTTAGAAGCATTAGAAGCAGAAGGACTCAAGTCCATCCTTCTGCTTCTAATCTCTTTGTTTTCTATCTAAATAGACACAATAACCTCATATATCAACAAACGACACCTGTGATATTGGTAATCATTAAACAGGAAGGATAAATATAAAATAAAACTCCAAGGGGAAAGTGCGATACAATCTGAAAAAAATCGGATTAGTTGCGAGGGAAGTCATCGTATTCAGTATTAGTTTTGATTACTCGGATATGGAAAAATGTCTTCCGTGCCCCTTCTGAATATTTTTATTTGAAAAAATTGTGGTGTTTAAATGAAGCCATTCTGGGCAGCACCAGTAACAAGGCAATTTTTGGACGTGGAATGAGTCAGTCGGTGTCAGGGGGGCAAATGAAGAGACTTCTTACTTTCTGAAGTGGATACATAGCGATATGGGGGATAATATTGAATATGGTCTGACAACTGTGAAGGCCAAAACACATTGACCCCCGTATTCATACCCATCCTTCATACCTTTTTCCTTCCCAGAACCTCATTTCTTTCATGCTAAAAGACACTCCACACAGCATCTCCAAAGATGACATAGGCCCTGGGGGATTTTTTTCTCAGGGCCTACTCTGTGGAGTTAATGTTGAAAAAAATCCACTGCATTTTTTTAACAAAATTTTAAGTCATAAATGCCAGATTATCCCCCGTCAGATGACGAAGATTTGGAAAATACCAATAGCTAGTAATAATTATATTAAGAAATATACAATAAAATGTATTTTTCTTTTACATGTTGTGTATCGTTATTATTTTACTTCCAAATAAAATTTTCAAACATCGATCTTTTAATAATTTAACTTGATTTTTTACTTGTTATAACGAAATAGTCTATTGCATTTTGAAGCAGAAGGACTCAAGTCCATAGTGATTTATTTTAAACATTTATTTCAAGGCTTTGCATGTAAAATATTTCGTTTTATTTTCTCAATTTTAAAACAAAACTAATTGACTTAATAATTACAAAAATTTCATCAATCAGCATGAATATCTGCAGAAGTTATGAGACCATAATTACAGAAAAAATACGGTTTTGGCTCTACTGAACATTTGGCTTTTTGGAGTTGCATCCGTATGCTTCTCGGGTACAGATATTATCAACCTCGTTATCTCGAGGTTGTTGTTGTTTTGTTATAAATAATTTTATATTGGCAGGGCCTCACAAAAATATATCTATGCAAAATATATTTTATATTGGCAGGGCCTCACAAGCCATTTTAAGAACCTGTCAAATATTATTTATGTAAGTTAGGCCATTGCAGGCCTCTTCTCGACATTGCACGGCCTCTGTAGTTGCTTTCCCTGATTTCGTCTGAATAACCTAACAATATTCGAAAATCTACTCCTACCAACACGGTAAGTGTCGTGATGGAGTACTTAGCCAGCCGAGGAATTGAACTCACAATGCTTGAGTGGAAACCAGATGCGACGCCAGCTCAGCCACTGACCACTGATGGTTCTATGATCTGAGTTCCCTACCAACAGATATATGAAGATCTCCTCCCACCAACACGGTAAGTGTCGTGACGGAGTACTTAGCCAGCCGAGGAATTAAACTCACAACGCTTGAGTGGAAACCAGATGCGACGCCAGCTCAGCCACTGACCACTGATGGTTCTATGATCTGAGTTCCCTACCAACAGATATATGAAGATCTCCTCCCACCAACACGGTAAGTGTCGTGACGGAGTACTTAGCCAGCCGAGGAATTGAACTCACAACGCTTGAGTGGAAATCAGATGCGACGCCAGCTCAGCCACTGACCACTGATGGTTCTATGATCTGAGTTCCCTATCAACAGGTATATGAAGATCTCCTCCCACCAACACGATAAGTGTCGTGATGGAGTACTTAGCCAGCCGAGGAATTGAACTCACAACGCTTGAGTGGAAATCAGATGCGACGCCAGCTCAGCCACTGACCACTGATGGTTCTATGATCTGAGTTCCCTACCAACAGGTATATGAAGATCTCCTCCCACCAACACGGTAAGTGTCGTGATGGAGTACTTAGCCAGCCGAGGAATTGAACTCACAACGCTTGAGTGGAAATCAGATGCGACGCCAGCTCAGCCACTGACCACTGATGGTTCTATGATCTGAGTTCCCTACCAACAGGTATATGAAGATCTCCTCCCACCAACACGGTAAGTGTCGTGATGGAGTACTTAGCCAGCCGAGGAATTGAACTCACAACACTTGAGTGGAAATCAGATGCGACGCCAGCTCAGCCACTGACCACTGATGGTTCTATGATCTGAGTTCCCTACCAACAGGTATATTATGTCTCTACCCTACTGATATTTTTGGAAACAACACAATGAAAAAGATGGCAAAATGATAATTTGAATATTAAATAATCTTTTTGCCATTTTTCAAATGGATTTATGGTAAAGAACATCCTAAAGAATACTTGATTGTTAAAAACTCAAATTGGAAAAACATGAGTAAGCCACTTCTCGCTCTTAACTGACGATATACATCATTATATTTTTATATATGCACACAAAAAAAAATATTACATTAAAATTTAAATGTATCACATTATTTACGAATTATAGTGGAGTTTTCAATTTCCTTCGCTTCTGTGGCAGCAACCCTATTAACCTAAAACATACATAATATTATTGTAATAGGATGTACAGTATGTATCTGATTGCTGTACAGTACCTACTTGTACTTGCAAAACAGGTTTTTTTATTAACCTCTATGATAATTCATAAGAATGTACCTATGTTCTTCCCACCAGTTATTCATTAGTTTTATCATTAAAAAACTATTAACTGTGTGTTGAGTAGTTTTTTGATGATGTTTTAAAATATATTTCTGAGAAGCGATAAAAGGGTGTATAATAATTATTATTTATTTATTATAAAGTTGACAAATTTATAAATCTGATAGGAGCTATGTAAACACTGTAAATAATATTTTATAATTGTGTAGTAGGAATTTTTCCTTTTGCGTTGAACTTAAAATCATCCATTTCACTGCCAGTTTTAATATTTCTAGGGCCTACCCACTAGTGCTAAGTACTTATGAAAAAAACAGATTCGCTTGTTCATTCAGATTTATACAGATGTCACAAGTTAAAACCACGAATTTATTTAATTTTTTATTTTCATTTATTAACAAAGTTCTTAATTTATAAGAAAATTTCTATAATGAAAGTCAAATCAATGCGTGCAAGTGGCTCGTTATTAATCATTATTATACTTTTAACATGACCTAAAATGTTTTTACTTTTGTGTTTACTGCTAGTAATTTATTATTAATCTATAGAAATATGTAAAACTGATAAGTACCTACACAAAATTCCATCCATGTAATAATGCAACTTCATATTTTACAGATGACTTCTCAAATTACTATATTTTTTATAACCACTGTCCTCTTTCACCTGGCAGCAGAAATAGACTGCCAAACAAATAGTTCTAACGATGACAGCGGTATAGCTCTCATAGGAACTGCTTATTCATCATTTAGTCCTTGCAATGATGGTATTATTTTTATGTCGAGAGAAAGTGGGAGAAGTCCCTCTGAGGATAATTATTGGACAGGAAGTGTTCACTTAAAGGATTATAAAAAATATGGAGAAGCAAGGATCGAGTTAGTTCTGGATAACGAGGCAGTCATTAAAGTGGTTTGTATTTTTATTATTTGTGAAAAGATTTTGTTTTATTGTGGTGTGATTTGTAGTTAAAAAAAAACACAAAATTTTCTCTTACAAACGTATATACCGATCGAGGGGTTGACAGTGATCAACTTATTGTGTCAACTAAAAAATTTATCACCACAGTTCCAGGGGAATAATATAAGATTAAGAACATAATTTATAAGCGTTCTTAAATTTATAATATAGAATTAAACTCAAATATTAAATAACATGCCTGAATTTTCTTTATAAAAATTAATTTTTCCAGAATTCAGACGTTGCAAGAGTTTACGCAGAAAACTTAACTTTTTTAATTACTCCATTCTACAGAAGAGTCCCAGACGACTTGGGATTTGAGGTGCTAGCTCCCCAGGGAAGGCCATTTCCAAATATAGAATCTGTTAAAATCAATTCAAGATCTGTGTGCAAAAATCCTAGAAAGGTATTCAGTAACGTCTTTATTAATTCTAAATAATAAATCATAAAATATCTGCCCTGATTTTAGATACAGCTAGGCTATGCCAATAATTAACTTTATTATTGCTATTCAGTTCACAGTTAAATGCAAGGATACTACAAAAAATATTTCACACATAGTACGTGTTATTTATAGTAAGATGGGTACTATAAATGGTTTATATATTATGATGTTATAGTGTGTCGTGAACACCTCACTAGGAGAATCTGGGCTGAGGTGTTCATGTGCTTTAACTAAGTGTGGCACAATATCTCAGAAAACAGCCAAGATAATGTGTTTTTTGTTTTCATTTTCAAAATGTTTTATTTGAATGTTGTTATGCACTCACCAAACATTCATTTTGCAGTGGAAGCCTTTCATTGAAGGTGTAGCAGACATAGCCGTGGGCACTTTAACCAATCCCGCAAACTTCAACGCCTTCTGCGGCAGGAGACAGCTGCCACACACGGAACTGGTGTTTGGTGCGGTGGCGACCAAACCCGGAGACTGGCCGTGGCATGTTGCTCTGAACCATCGTGTTGGAACACAGTGGAAATACCGGTGTGGTGGGACACTTGTGTCCAGGACTGCCATTGTAACAGGTAGAATAATATGAATAGTATTTTTCCTCTGTATCACTTATCTGCATGCACAAGACTCTTAGATTGTTTTAATGACATCATCAAAACACTTCGTTCAATACCACTACATATAGAAGGCGTGTTCCTAATATCCACTAAAAATGGAAGTAATTTATCCTCAAAATCGATAGGAAATTTATTATTTACTAATATATATATATATTTTTTAACTGTCTTAACTGTGTTTTCCGCTAAACAGTTCGAAGTGTGCTGGACTGCTGAAGTCACCGACTCGATATTATAATCGCGGCAGAATTTTTTAAACGTCGCTGACGTAAACGCACTTCCATTATCGCTGGCAATTTTCTCGGGTATACCAAAGTTAGAAAACATTTTTTTCAGCACTTTAATTGTACAATCTGAATCAACCTTAGCTACTACTACACAATCAATCCATTTCGTAGTAGCATCGACAATTGTTAAGAAATTTTGGTTTCCAAACAGTCTCAGAAAATCTATATGGACGCGATTAAATACCAAATTATTTATCTTCATTTAACTGCACCTTAGTAGGTGTAGGTAAACATTCATCAATAAATCTGCATTAAAATTTTTCTTTTCTGGCCAGCCTGTACTCAAACTAGACTTAATAGCTTCTGCATTTAATTCCGTTTCTGTAGATAAACAGCCTTACTAAAAAAAAAAAAACACTCCGCGGCCGTTAAACGGTGTTTTTGTGAATCTTTAGATTTGGCAACGCCGTGTTTTACTCGTTTAAATTGGAGTTTTCATAATAATCCGCTAGGTGGTGTGATTGATGCGCCTGCGCATTGCTTTACCGCTGAAAAAAATAGCCGCGAATGCAGAAGAAAGTCGGTCGCGATTTTGTATGTGATTAATATGATGTTTTCGTTAATGATTTCAATATTTTTGACTAATTCGCACTTATATTCATGTAATCAATATATTTACTATTAATTTGTGTTGTTTTTCGTTAGTTTAAGTCAAATTGTGACCCAAAAATCGTGTGTTCTAAATTGAGCTGTTGGAAAATGGTTCTGTAGGTTATATTCAGAAATAATTTGCATTTTAAGATTTTTATTTTATTATAAATTCTTGAAAGTGATGTTTTTTGGTGACTAAAATGAATGAAAAGAAATGAATGTCTTAAGATGTGCAAGCAATGTTTTCAAACGTGAGTTTTTTTAATGTAAATTTTTGGAAATGAAAAGCGAATTTCAAGATTTTTTTATATTTTTTTATTGTGTGAAGGAGTAAAATGTGAGGTGACAGTTTTATTTCAAAATCATTAAATAAAAGGACTGTGTTTTTGAATTTTGAATTTTTCCAAATATTTCTTTTCCAAATAGTTTTAATAGAAAGTGTTTGGGGTAAGTGAGTTTTTTTTTTTCTTGATGTTTGAAGCTTAAAATACTACAATTTTTAAACATTTAAGTATATTTTAGATATGAAAATCTTAAAGGTAATTAAATTTTGGTTCTAAAATGGTATTTGTTTTTACGACATCTCAAAAAATAATAAATATATAGGACATTAAAAAAAAAAATCGAAATTCGTTGAAAATTACAAATGGAACAAATATATACAACAGATAAACTACCCTCCTTGGCCGTGTAAGCAATGTACATATCTTTCTATGAACAATTTTTTGTCAGTTCTTAATTAGTAAGGATTCTTCATACATGGTTGTTTGACCATTGTACAAATTTTTCAGAAAGTTTATTAGTAAGGCTGGTAAAATGGCGACGTTGTCAGATCAAAACCATATATTTTGTTTAGTAAGAATTTGAAAAATGAAATGTACAGACTTTACACAACGTGCTACAGAAACACCGTTTAACGGCCGCGGAGTGTTTTTTTTAGTAAGGCTGATAATGTTTAAATGATCAGATTCTACACTTTCAATATTTAAGTCACAATTAAATCTAAGAAATAATTGTTACAATCTTCCCTGTCCATACGATCATTACCCTTCATTGGTGATCTATTCTTAATCCACGATAAGATCAACCTGTGAACGCGCATGTCTCCGCCCCTTCTCCCCACCGCTACTAGGACGAATGCCAACACATTCAAACCCACTATTTAAATAAATTTAATTATTTTATTAAAGTTTATTTATTTGTCTACCGACAAACAAAAAATGGAATTTCTTTATACACTTAAATAATGGTGGTGACAGTATTACAAAATACATACTGTATTTTATGTGGCATGAAATTTATTAAATTGGCTGAGGAATTAATCCGAAGTTATGAACATCATCATTCCCATTAAAAATAAATCTCAGATCATTCACTTGAAACCAATGAATAATCATTGTTATCAGTGGCGGCCCGTGACTTTTGGTGAGCTAGAGTGCTAATATTAACAAAAATGGCATTATTGATGTCGTTGTAGCCGAAAAATATTTTTTATTTTTTTTTCGAAAATTTATTTTTTGTATGAAGATTTTCAGGAAATTTCAGTTTTGCCGTGCGCCGCACAGATTTCCTGAAAAACATCATACAAAAAATAAATTTTCGAAAAAAAAATAAAAAATATTTTTCGGCTACAACGACATCAATAATGCCATTTTTGTTAATATTAGCACTCTAGCTCACCAAAAGTCACGAGCCGCCACTGATTGTTATCCTCAAGTTCATCAACAATATGATGGACATTACAAATTTTTTGCTCAATACCAATAATATGTCGAATTAAATTACTCCAATACCTTCGCTAGCAGTGACACCTACCATATACTTATCATATAACCTCCTGTAAGAGTTGTCCTCTTTAGTTCTTTGTAATTAGTGATTATGTATTTGGACATATCGGCTGAATATCCGTTTTATCACTGGGTCTGAATGGGTTAATTTCTCGCAGCGCAGGCCACAGGACAACGGTCAGCGACATACTGAATTTTGGGCATAGCGATTTGCAGTAGCCGTGCGGCGGTGAAGGGACCGTAGTGGGGGGGCTGGTATGCGCGGTAAAAACCAAATTTCGTACTGTCGCAGGTTGATCTAATCCTGGATATAGAATAGCGCCCAATCTAATATGTTCAATAGTATAATCGAATGTTTGTAGAATTAACGCATATCGTTGTAAGCGATTGGCCGCCAAAACAGGCACATGCTTGTTTGTATCAAGAATTACTAACGGTTTGTTGTCGCATGACAGTACAAATTTCTTTCCATACAAGAATTGGAAAAATCTCTTTAATCCGAACACTATTGCACAAGCTTCTTTATCTAGTATTGAATATTTCCGCTCTGTTTCAGATAATGTTCTACTCGCAAATGCGATTGGGCGTTCTATCCTGTTCTTGTAAACATGACACAGCATGGCTGAAATACCAATATTACTGGCGTCCATAATGAGCTTGTTAGGTAAACTAGGATTAAAATGTACCAAAATTTTATCTGACATTAACTGATCTTTCACTAAATTGAAAGCTATATTACGAGTACACTCCTCTGACCAAAGTATTCAGTCCCTTTCTTTAACAATCTATAGAGAGGTGACAGAGTATCTGAAATATTCCAGATGAATATTCTATAATACGATATTGCACCTAATAAACTCCGTAATTCAGATACATTTTTGGGTACCACCAAATGTTTAATCGCTTCAATTTTATCTTCCAATGGCCTAAATCCTTCCTGATAAATTCTAAAACCTAAATATTCTATTTCTGTTTCATAAAAATGAAGGTTGCTTACAAAAGAGAATGATAAACTACCTAACGCTCAATAATATACACCATGCAAGCATTCCATCTCGCTTGCACACATACTCTTTTATACACACATTACAGTATTACATAACCCTTTGATGAGACTAGTTCTTTGTACAACTTTGTGAAAACGTTTTTTTTAGCTGCTCATTGTGTAACAAGACCCGGATCAAGAACTTTACTACCCAGCAACGACCTGCTTGTTCAACTTGGAAAGTACAACTTAAAGGGCGAAAATCCAAATATGCAGGAAAGAAGGGTATGTACTCTTTTACATAGCAGTTTTTACATACTTAGGCCCTTCTTTGACAGGAATATGTAGATATCCAATACTTGAGGGCTCAAGTATCTTGGTGACTACCAGCATACATCGGCGCGAAGGTTTGTACATAGGCACACATTACTGGCATATGTATATGAATTGAACAATGCTGGTGGCGACGCAGGTCTTGTGATTTCAGTAGCGATGTGTATGGACTGTACACGACAAGTTGTCTGCGACGTGAATACACAACATGTGTATCAGATACTTGAGTATCCCTATGGAAGAAAGTCCTCGTATTCAGGTTCACAGTAAAACTCCTATACATATTTGAATTATGCATTGAAAAAACATGTTTTAAGTAAAGTTGACAATTTTGAGGAAATTCTCACTACATTGTGCACTTTTTTGTTTAAACATTGCTACTTTTAGGTATCAGATGTGTACATCTTTGAAGATTATGACCCAATCCAGTTAAGGAATGACATAGCCATGGTCCTTATGGTATCTGAAGTGGAATATGGTCTGCTGATTCAGCCCGTATGTTTGTGGCCAGATGAGGACTTGTCTAAAAACCGCGTGTTTGGATCACTCGGAACAGTAAGTAAAATTAATATAGCTAAATATTTTAAGCATTAATTACTAAAATTCATTGCGTAAAAAGCTTATTTTAGCTACGTAAGTTGTTTATCAAACAACTCAAGAAAATAATTTAAAAAAAAACTTTTATAGAACATGGAATCAGCATAATACAATACTCGACATTGTATATAAGAGGAAAATGGAACGTGAGCACAATACTAAGTTAACGATTCTTTGTGAAAGCCATACTTGTACCCAAATATAACAATTAAATATTTATTTATTTATTTTATTTATTTATTTATTGAATCTATATCATAAGGTTTACATTTTTTTTGGCCTTGCCTGTCTCACTAGGAACTTCTGTGTCGAGACAGACTAGTTTACAAATATTTTTTAATTATTATATAAAGTACATTTTTCAATAAAGCAAAAATATTTGACAAAATTTTCAGGTTGGTAGGTAGTGATAACAATAATGAGATATACTTTTATATGGACAGAGAACCCTGGACTTCATGATAATCTTCTAATATATAAAAATCTCGTGTCACGGTTTGTGGTCGCACTCCTTCGAAATGGCTCGATCGATTATGAAATTTTTTATGTATATTTGGTAGTATGAGAATAGGTCGTAAAGTATATATCATACCGCTAGGTGTTTAGGGTGTCCCTTATCCAGATTTTTTTTTCAATTTTTTTGACAATTTTTTTTTCATATTTGGTCTTAAAAAATACTTATGACCCCAAATATTTACACTCCTGCCCCCACTCTCACAAATTTTAATCACGACCCTCAAATCTTTTAATCACGATTTTAGTATTTACATATTATGAAGAAATTTAACTGTCGTTCGTATTTTAAATAGAACGAAATTATTTATGTTGTTGAATGACAGGGGTCACGTCATTTTGAAATTTCATTCGGAATTTGTTATGTATCACAATGCACTGTAATATTTTGTAATATTTTGTAAGATTTATTTTATTATTTATGTAATATTTTGTAAGATTTATTTTAATTTATCTGTTTGTGTGCGGGTATTAAAGTGAACAATATCCAGCAAAACGAATAAAGCAACAAACATGCGAAATATTAGAGCAGAAAGAACATACGAACAAATCCAAAAACAAGGAAAACTATTCGGCGGTACTCAGTTACTCTATTCAGCTTTTGTGTTTTTTGTTTTCATCGGCGGTCCATAGTCTACAGCGCTCCATTCCTCTTTCTGTCATAGATCCCATCCCCACACACTTAAAATAAATTCGTTATTTTTTATTTAAAAACTAAAATATTCATTAGAAATAGTTTATATGGCTGAACAACGTTTGCCGGGTCAGCTAGTGATAATATAATTTTGATGATAATATTTTTGAAGAACAATAAAAATTGTATCTCTTTTGTAATATGGACATTGATGATTCCAGGTTGTTGGTTGGGGACTAAATGAGAATTTAACATTATCCGAGCAGTTGGCGGCTGCCGAAATTCCCGTGATTCCCGACTTTGAATGTCTTCTGAGTAAATCGGAGTTTTTCAAAGAATATCTGACCAGCACTACTTTTTGCGCAGGCAGAAGAAATGGTAGTACATTAACATGTATTCTTTATAATAATTAATATTATAAGCTATGTGATTTGTGTAATTAATAAATTGATAGTTGCCTCTGAGTATTATTTTAAAAAAGAACTATTACTAGGCCCTTGTAACCTCAGGAGACTTTCGCAGCTGTAGGAAGTGGAAAGTACCAATAGCTGTAGGAATGTAAAAAGGATGAAGAAGCACCGGTTCATTTGCTTCCATATTGTGAAACTACGAGATTTCACCCAACTCTCAATAACAACCATGCTGAATTTCATTACAGGAATTGGGCTACTATCAAAGAGATAAGGTGAAACATAAGTGTTGATTATTATCCATCTCAATAGTATGTGTTGATTATATCCATCTCGATAATAATAATGTTTGCCTTTTGTTTAGGTACAAGTGCTTGCAACGGGGACAGCGGTGGCAGCTTTGTACTTCCTCGGTTAGAAGCCGACAATAAGGTGTCTTACTATCTCCGTGGTATTGTGTCTCTCAGTGTGGGTCTGGTGGGAACTAACATCTGCGATAAGAGCCAATACGTCTTATTTACAGACTCTGCCAGATATCTCATCTTCATTAATGAACATAAATAAATATTTTTATTTTTGGAATAATTTAATGAGTAAAACCTCAAATTGTAATATTTAATCATATACGACAATGCTATATAAGACAAACCCTTCCTTTCCTTCCTTAGAGGTTATTCTCAACGTTCCGTTGAGGACGAGCCCTGATTTTATTTTTAAGGTACTAAATGTTCCTAACTTAAAAAAATTGTATTAAAAAAATATCCTGCTTCATCCACTTAAAAATGCACATATGTTTGAAGAACGAATAAGCACTAGAGCCTTATGACAGTCACCTTTAAAATCTTTTAACATCCCAGTTTGTCTAACCTCTTATGGGCAAAGGAGTTTTAAATACAATGCTACTAGCTGTTTAATTCTCTACCTACTGACATTAGAAACACGCAAACAAAAAGTTCATTTAAAAGTAAAATCATCGATTGCCTCCGATGAACATATCCATCAGGAGTATTTTTTAACACATTTAGATTTATGCCAACTAAGTACATATACATATGTAAAAGTTTTACTTGCCTTTTTTCTTATCAATTATCATACTTCAATTGTATAATTTATAATAAAAAATTTATTTTATTTTTATGTCATTATCACAGTACTATAGTTAAAAACTGCTCTGTAAATTGCCATCTCAACACAGGCATTTCACACCTAGTGAGATGGGCAATACCAGGCAATACGTCAATAGTCAAACAGAAACTAAATGAACGGTCAAGGTCCACAACCATTAACACAGTGTACAGGTAAAGAAACACGAGAAGGTTCACGACTTAAAATTAACAAAATGTTTTTATTATCTTCGGGACTGAATTCAAGTGTCTTCAAGTCTGAAGTCAATTTAAGGATTTTATAAAAATGCGTAGGTGTTTAAAAATACCCACAAGGTGTCCGATAACTCATATTACAATACATATTTCAGAATCAAGAAAATTCTTAGACAGGTTTTATCTGATGCTTATTAATAAAGCGGTAACCAATTTACGAGACTTTTAAATTTTAATTCCCGGCTGGGATTTTACATGTTTATTTTTTTATAGGCAAAAAACACCTAAAGGTGAACATCAAGATAAAACAATATACTTTTTACAGTACAATATACATCGGTAAACTTTTATTTGTAATTTAAAAAAAAAACATTTTAAAGTTCACGGAAAACATGTAGATAGACACATTTATTTAATGAACACAAAATTTATTCCATTTTATGTCGTAGTAGTTCAAGTGCAACATACTATATTTGACAATAAATAAGATGACAAATAAATTAACAGAATAACAAACATAAGATTGAAGCAAAAAACAGATAATTGATTAATTAATTGTAAAAACCTATAACAGTGTTCAATATTTATTGGCGGGAAAATGTAAGAATAATCAATTGGTATACGTACGAAATTACGTATACCAACAGGCAGCGCCGGTTCTACGAAATCTGGCGCCCTGTGCAGGAAGTACCGATGGCGCCCCCCCCCCCCCAACATTTTTTTTAAATGCAGATAAAAAATTTATATACATATAAAAAAAATAAAAAAAAAATTTATGCAATACGTTTAAAATAAATTAATATCCCGCCAACAAGAATCAAGAGTAACTTTTCCAAATGACCTGGCGGTAGCTATCTATGACACTGGACAAAATAATAACATCATAACAAAATATAATATAAAACATGAGGCAGTTTAGTTCAGAAATAATAATATTCTGATCAGTTTGTTTAATATGGTGCCAAATCGCGCGCGAATGGCAACATAAATAAACCAATAACGCGGCGAAAGCGACGAACTATCATCAAAGAGCAACTTGTAATCAACGAAGGGAGATGCGTACGAGAAGCGATTAATGAACCAATCACAATGCTTGTTGAATTTCGAACGATACAATGGTCGTAAGAGCAACAAGGAAAAATAGGTCTTACGTTCGTATGAAATATATTGTATTTGGAAAAAAATTCCTTGACGTAAGTCAAATCCGTATTTCGTTAAATTTTAACCATCGATGCGCGCGCATTATGGGACTGCGAGACGAACAAGCGGCTTGATGGCCAGCACGTAAATTTGTTATCTATTGTTTTCTATTATTCTCTATGCTTTTAGGCTTGCCGCGGCGCATCAAGCCTCTCCTTCAAGCCTGGCCACGCCTTCGGTGATTTCGTGGCGGTCTAAAGGGGGTTGAAAGTGAATTTTGTGCGAAATGGAATATAACAAAGACAAAGCATTCTTTATTGTGTTATAATAAATTTTATATATTAATATTGTAATATAACATTAATTAGTAAAGTAAGGACAATTATTTTTCTCCATTTCTCAGATGTTTATTTATTTATTTAGGAAAATCAACAGATTGTTTACATCAATTAAAATAAAATTAAGAATACAAATAAAATCTAAACAGATTTTCACATTGCTATAATTATAATAAAAAAACTAAGTAGGCTGAGATAATATTTACAAAAAATACAACATTGTGAAATTAAATAAAAATTAAAAGAAGATGTAAGAACATAAATAAATAACAATTTAAAGTTAACATATAACCTGCTTAATAAATTTCAAATCATAATGTTTGGAAATATTTTTTTTTAAACACAAGACCTGTACAATTTAACACATTTAATTAAGACAATAGCAGTTTCGTTATTATTAAACATTTAAGAAAATATAAAATTATTAACACCAGTAAAAAATCATTTTAAACTCTATGGATATTGAAATTGGACGGCGTTAATAGAATCGCATAAATAAGTGGTCTAAAAGTGACCTAACTACAATTTAAAAATGACATTGAATGCCGAAACAGTTTTCATAATATTTAAAAAAACTAAAATACTTGCAGAACTTAAAAATAACATTATTGAATTTGATGTACAATATTTTCTTTAAAAATCAATGGATTTCTTGAATTGAACCCAGATATGGACAAATTGAACACAGAAACAATAGCTGCCTACTTTATAATAATTTTATATGATTTATATAATTGTTTTACACGATACGTAATATCTAAAATCACCACTCATCGTAATGTTTTTTGTCTATGGGTACTTATTTATCTATTCTCGTTTGTCTATTCCCAAAAAAATATAAATTCGCATCAAGCCCCACCGCCAGCACGTAGTATTGCGCAATGCTTGTGAGAAAGCCGCAAGCAAGCTTTGGAGACGGTCAAAAGGCTTGTCACAAAGCGCCATAGAAAAGAAACTACGTGCTTGCCATCAAGCGGCTTGGTCGTGTCGCATATAGCCGGTTCCCACGGGGCGACTTTTGTCGGTCAACTTAAAAGTAGACGGGCTATCAACTTTCGCTAGCAACAAAAAAAGTTGATAACTTTGTTGACAAAGTGTTCACACGTGTCGATTAGCTTTCAACTGTCGAGTTGACCGACAAAAGTCGCCCCGTGGGAACCGGCTAATAGCCTTAATGGGACTGCGAGACGAACAAGCGGCTTGATGGCCAGCACGTAAATTTGTTATCTATTGTTTTCTATTATTCTCTATGCTTTTAGGCTTGCCGCGGCGCATCAAGCCTCTCCTTCAAGCCTGGCCACGCCTTCGGTGATTTCGTGGCGGTCTAAAGGGGGTTGAAAGTGAATTTTGTGCGAAATGGAATATAACAAAGACAAAGCATTCTTTATTGTGTTATAATAAATTTTATATATTAATATTGTAATATAACATTAATTAGTAAAGCAAGGACAATTATTTTTCTCCATTTCTCAGATGTTTATTTATTTATTTAGGAAAATCAACAGATTGTTTACATCAATTAAAATAAAATTAAGAATACAAATAAAATCTAAACAGATTTTCACATTGCTATAATTATAATAAAAAAACTAAGTAGGCTGAGATAATATTTACAAAAAATACAACATTGTGAAATTAAATAAAAATTAAAAGAAGATGTAAGAACATAAATAAATAACAATTTAAAGTTAACATATAACCTGCTTAATAAATTTCAAATCATAATGTTTGGAAATATTTTTTTTTAAACACAAGACCTGTACAATTTAACACATTTAATTAAGACAATAGCAGTTTCGTTATTATTAAACATTTAAGAAAATATAAAATTATTAACACCAGTAAAAAATCATTTTAAACTCTATGGATATTGAAATTGGACGGCGTTAATAGAATCGCATAAATAAGTGGTCTAAAAGTGACCTAACTACAATTTAAAAATGACATTGAATGCCGAAACAGTTTTCATAATATTTAAAAAAACTAAAATACTTGCAGAACTTAAAAATAACATTATTGAATTTGATGTACAATATTTTCTTTAAAAATCAATGGATTTCTTGAATTGAACCCAGATATGGACAAATTGAACACAGAAACAATAGCTGCCTACTTTATAATAATTTTATATGATTTATATAATTGTTTTACACGATACGTAATATCTAAAATCACCACTCATCGTAATGTTTTTTGTCTATGGGTACTTATTTATCTATTCTCGTTTGTCTATTCCCAAAAAAATATAAATTCGCATCAAGCCCCACCGCCAGCACGTAGTATTGCGCAATGCTTGTGAGAAAGCCGCAAGCAAGCTTTGGAGACGGTCAAAAGGCTTGTCACAAAGCGCCATAGAAAAGAAACTACGTGCTTGCCATCAAGCGGCTTGGTCGTGTCGCATATAGCCGGTTCCCACGGGGCGACTTTTGTCGGTCAACTTAAAAGTAGACGGGCTATCAACTTTCGCTAGCAACAAAAAAAGTTGATAACTTTGTTGACAAAGTGTTCACACGTGTCGATTAGCTTTCAACTGTCGAGTTGACCGACAAAAGTCGCCCCGTGGGAACCGGCTAATAGCCTTAATGGGACTGCGAGACGAACAAGCGGCTTGATGGCCAGCACGTAAATTTGTTATCTATTGTTTTCTATTATTCTCTATGCTTTTAGGCTTGCCGCGGCGCATCAAGCCTCTCCTTCAAGCCTGGCCACGCCTTCGGTGATTTCGTGGCGGTCGAAAGGGGGTTAAAAGTGAATTTTGTGCGAAATGGAATATAACAAAGACAAAGCATTCTTTATTGTGATATAATAAATTTTATATATTAATATTGTAATATAACATTAATTAGTAAAGCAAGGACAATTATTTTTCTCCATTTCTCAGATGTTTATTTATTTATTTAGGAAAATCAACAGATTGTTTACATCAATTAAAATAAAATTAAGAATACAAATAAAATCTAAACAGATTTTCACATTACTATAATTATAATAAAAAACTAAGTAGGCTGAGATAATATTTACAAAAAATACAACATTGTGAAATTAAATAAAAATTAAAAGAAGATGTAAGAACATAAATAAATAACAATTTAAAGTTAACATATAACCTGCTTAATAAATTTCAAATCATAATGTTTGGAAATATTTTTTTTTTAAACACAAGACCTTTTCAATTTAACACATTTAATTAAGACAATAGCAGTTTCGTTATTATTAAACATTTAAGAAAATATAAAATTATTAACACCAGTAAAAAATCATTTTAAACTCCATTGATATTGAAATTGGACGGCGTTGATAGAATCGCATAAATAAGTGGTCTAAAAGTGACCTAACTACAATTTAAAAATGACATTGAATGCCGAAACAGTTTTCATAATATTTAAAAAAACTAAAATACTTGCAGAACTTAAAAATAACATTATTGAATTTGATGTACAATATTTTCTTTAAAAATCAATGGATTTCTTGAATTGAACACAGAAATGGACAAATTGAACACAGAAACAATAGCTGCCTACTTTATAATAATTTTATATGATTTATATAATTGTTTTACACGATACGTAATATCTAAAATCACCACTCATCGTAATGTATTTTGTCTATGGGTACTTATTTATCTATTCTCGTTTGTCTATTCCCGAAAAAATATAAATTCGCATCAAGCCCCACCGCCAGCACGTAGTATTGCGCAATGCTTGTGAGAAAGCCGCAAGCAAGCTTTGGAGACGGTCAAAAAGCTTGTCACAAAGCGCCATAGAAAAGAAACTACGTGCTTGCCATCAAGCGGCTTGGTCGTGTCGCATAGCCTTTAGGTTCACGCATATGGGAAGTGAGTGTTGCCAGCGCGAACTAATAATTCCGTATTACGAGTAATTTTTAAACGATTCGGGGAATATTTTAATTGAATTTTAAAACAATATTTATTTTATCACGGCGCCCCTTCGTAGTGGGCGCCAGGTTTTTTGCACGTTTTTGAACGTATGGCAGATCCGGCGCTGCCAACAGGTACAGGTAGCATGGATATAAATAACAATGGGGAAAATCAATTTCAGGATTTAGACCAATTCACTGGAATAACCGACATTGGAATATCAACATTTTGTTTTGCAGCGTATAATTATTAGGTTAGTTTAACCTGAAATATTGTTTTTAGAATCCAGTTTAAAGTATTTCCAAAAATCGGAAATTTCGAGGGTCAAATAAATAATAAGAAATGAAAAATACAAATATTAATAATATAATGGTGGAGTGTCTTTCGAGTTTGGGTTTTTCGGAGTTTTTACTGTACGTTAATCCCCGTGTGAAATTTTGAGAGTGCACTTGGTATTGGTTCGACTATAGTGTCATTGTCATTACCCTATTTATATCTTCTACCAAAAATTTTCTTTTCTTTTCTTTTACTGTTTTCGTATATTCACTTCAAATACACTTTTTCTTGTATATTAGATTGATTTGATTGTATATTAGATAATAGATTGGAAATTGTTTAATACTTATATGAATCATCATATACCTACCTACCTACCTAATATGTACGATACCTCTAAATTTTACTGTCCTAGAACGGGAGATCTACCTAGTTGGACAGTCAAAATGTCAATACAATGTAAACGTATTTTTGTTATAATAAATAAATATGTAATATTGAAATAAATACATAAATTTTTTTTTTTTTTAAATTATAAAAAAATCCGCGGCCTATGTTTCAGCACATGCCGAGCCTAACGAATCTCAACGGAAAATCAGAAAAAGATCGGTCGCATCTAGGAATTGAACCTGGGATCTAAAAGAATGTCCTGGGTTCAATTCCTAGATGCGACCAAATCCTTTTCTGATTTTTCTATTTCACATTTTTCCTTTGAGAGTCGTTAATATTGTCTTCAATGAATCAGATAGTATTATTGTCCTAGCGCCCATACGGTCTAAATTTAAAAACCCGACTTCGAGAACATCTCGACGCCGGGCCGTATTAAACCCGTATGAAAACCATGTGTGTACATTAAGTTTCCGGCGAAGCTACTGAGGTGATATTAACACTTCCAGACCGGATCAGGAGTTACGCACCTACACTGACGAGAGTTTTACGCAGTATCTATGTTATTTTCTACACCACATACTCAATAGCTTAGGTAATCCTAGACTAACTATTCAGCTATTGATCTGCATTTAAAAAATGTATATCGCATTATTATTATTTTAGATATTAAATAATTTCTATCGAAATCTGTCTTGAAAGTTTTGAATTCTCCCCGCCCCACTTCCCCTCTACAACAATGCCAGCATTCCCCCGTTCCACATATCAATTATAAATTATAAAAGAAAAGATGAAATAAAAATAGATAACATATTAGTTAGGCACCTGATTAACACATAAAAATAAAATAAGATTCATCACATAAATAAGTAAAATTAAACATAAACACAATAATTACATAATATTACGTGTCATTGTAACCTAGCTGGAATAACATCATGCTCTTACCAAAATATACTTAATATTATACTATTTCATTGGAAAGGCCTCAAGAAAAATCTAACAGAGGGTTTTTTTAAGAAAAGGAAGGAGAGGAAGTTCTCGGAAGGAAAAAAGAATAAGGGTTGGGTAGGAATCTGGGGTTCAGTGTGTTCAGATCATCCGCCGCCAAGACCTATACAAACCTAACCCTATGAACCCGGGCACCCCTGCTAAGTCACCAAACATAGCGAACCACTTGGGGTGGCCTATGGCAGAGATGTTGGTTATCCAATAAATGGTTCCTGGGGCGGCGGTGCCCATTCCCGCCTCCCAAACTTGTACTTCCAAAACCGGAGAATTAATGTTAAAATAAATTGGTTTTAACCAGATTTTAGTCGTTATATTCTAATATTTAAAAAAAAAAGAAATAATCTATCGATAAGCGACTTTAAAAACTTTATCTACGTTTGCATTAAAAAAAATTATTTGTGTACTTATGCCGATTTGTAATAATAAAACCCAAAAGTTTTACACACAGCTGACATTGGCTCGCGCACTGGCATACTGAATCTGAATACTAAATACGAATACTGACGCGAGGGAATCGGGCAACAAAGATGTCGTCTTTCACGACAGTAGCTTTGATAATAGCAAAATGGTGAAAGCTATAGTAAGAAAGCTGGCGTGATTCAATTATTACGACCCAGCTTTTTTATAAAAATACAACATTTACCAGGCTACCAAATCTGTAGGTGCACTCGTGAGTCCAGGGCTTCAGCTTCTAGGAACGGGGGAATGCTTGAAAATATTATGTAATTATTGTGTTTATGTTTAATTTTACTTATTTATGTGATGAATCTTATTTTATTTTCATGTGTTAATTAGGTGCCTATCTAATATGTTACCTATTTTTGAGTCGGGCCATGTCAAGAGTCAGAATAATAGAAGAGTATGTATGAGAAGATGTATGAATGTGAATGAGGCAAGGAGCGTGTGCCAAGACCGAGTTGTTTGGCGGTCCGTCCTCTCTGCCTACCCCTGCGGGGAAACGGCGTGATGGTTAGTTAGTTAGTTAGTTTTATCTTTTCTTTTAGAATTTATAATTGATATGTGTTATAGCCATAGACATATGAATATGTCTAGATCTGCCCTAAGTGATAAAAGCGTATTATTTCCCCTCCTTGATACGGGTTCCATGGAACCGGCTGGGCTGGCGGTATAGAAATAACATGGCAAAATAGGTAACATGTGCTATTAAAACGTGTAAAAATAGAAGTGAAAAAGAGTATAAACCCAATTGTCACATTACGTTCCATAGGTAGGCATTATTTGTATTTATTTTAAGCTTATTCACATCATATAATATGATCAGTTTTATCACAACGAGAAACATGCAGCGTTGCTAACTCAGAATTCGCATCCCGAATAGAGGGCAGGAAACGTAGGTAGGAAAAAAGGAATGGATTATGTATCTCTGTGGGAGAGAGTTTCTTCTAAATATATAAACTTTGATATGCTTGTAACGGAAGTCCAAATCAACAAATAAATTAATAGTACAGAAAATTTATCTGGATCATCTTTCATAAAATAAAATCTAATTTATAAAAATTAATGTTTGTTTGTTTGTTCATATGTTATGGGCGGCCATACCGATTGCGATGAAACTTTGGGAATATGATGTGCGCATGCCCGGGATGG
The DNA here is from genome assembly GCA_951813805.1 of Limnephilus auricula. Lineage (NCBI taxonomy): Eukaryota > Metazoa > Arthropoda > Insecta > Trichoptera > Limnephilidae > Limnephilus > Limnephilus auricula. The sequence continues at coordinate 9,925,089 of OX638388.1, read as the reverse complement.
CTATAGGATAGTGAGCTCTGGCATTATGAAATTATTTCCTATACTATCTTGATGCGATTAAAATTTGATCCGATTTTGAATAATTTTAATTGTTGTGAACATGATCGCGAATATTTCTATATATCGACCCTTTGGAATAACAAGGTTCCATCTGTTGCGGAAACGTCACGCGATTATGGGATCTACGGTGAGCTACCTTAGAGTTCATTATTGCATGACGTTAAAGCAACAGATGGAACTTTGTTATTCCAAAGGGTCGATATACTGGGGAGCTCTGGCATAAATTTGCATAAAAAAATTGAAATAGGTCACGCGAGTTGTTGGACAAGTCGGGTATCAGCTAGTTAATAATAATTTTATAAATCAATAAATGATGTGATGTGTTCAAAAAATCTATTTATCTATCCGCCACACCTTCTTCCTTTTTTTATTATTAATTTATTTATTCTAAAAATAAACCACTTTCTCTCAACATGAAAATAATACCATCACCGCATGACATGAATATTTTCTTGAATAGTTGCTGAAAAAAATGGTAAAAATTGATTTTGGATGTTTGGAGAAGAAAACTGTGGAATACAAAACCTCAAATTTGACAATTTTATTTAGGTACCCTCTTAAGAAGTTTCCACGCTTGGAAAACTTCAGAGTTTCACTGTAATTAGCCTGAAGTGCAATTTTCTCTTAATGTTCCTATTAATCAAATTACTCATCGCCCATGTTTCCTCTTAATGTATACACTGAATGTTTTTAAAAATTATTTTACTCTCCGTAAGTAGTAAGTGGGATTCATGCTTATGGGAGGAACATTTACACCTGTCTGGCAATTGTGGCTATGGATTCTATATTTTAAACCTTTGTGGTCATTGGAACATAATATACTGTGTTATACAGGTGCTTCAGCACATATCTGAAGGATTTTATCCAGTGATTCCTAAAAACATTTGTAGTTAAAAATTTAGGTGTCATTTTGTTGTCAGATGATTTAAAAAAAAAAACTTTCACACTTCACAGTGGATCACGTGATATGCGGTTATGAACAAATTCACATGCACATTTTTTACTACCAATATGCTCAGGAATCGCTGGATATATTCCTTCGGGTATGTGCTGTTAACATACCATGAATGTGAAAATTAATAGCCTACTCTTTATTTATACATAATATTTTACGGTCTTGCCCGAGAGCTCGGACCATGCTCAGGCAGTATTGGCCTCTTTATTTGTTACGCGTGTCACATGAAAGGGTAGGTTGTAGGCTTTGATTATATAAATGTCTAGATAGAGCTCTCGAGTGACGAAACGCCAAAAAAAATATCAACCAACTGTTTGCTTATAAGCTTGTCCTGTCCGCTCAGTTGCGACACTATCTTGCAACCAGCTAAAACAATTGTCATTTGCTCTGATCATTTCCTGAATAATATTGTTTAAATATTGCAGTTGAACAAAAAATCGTTGTCTCTAATATGAAAACTAATTTTAAATCTGGCGCGTTTTTGTATACCGACTCTTCGCAGTGGTAAAATTTTTTTGATGTTTTAATTTAATATTATTAATCGTTTCATTATCCGTATAAATGAAATGAAAACGACAATTACTTTTGAAAATCTTATGAAAAATGTATTCATACTTACATTTGTAGTAGTAATATTGGGTTATATTCTTTATTTTTATTGAAAAGTGCCCTAGCTTTTCCAAGTGACCAGTGACTACTGTGGTAGCTAGGACACTCGTTTTTTTTTAAAGAGAGAATCGCCAGTAGCCCTATACTCTCTGAGCTAGTGATAGAAAATCAATAAAAAAGTACAAAGATAAGTTCAGTAAGATGTAAAATAATGTATTAAATGGGTTAGTTGTTAGTAAGTTAGTCACCACCATGCAAGATGGTTTAACACAGTATTTTAGATCTAACTATGAGCTAATCTGAACTAAAACTAATCCGGACAACTAGCGATTAAAAAATATCAGAAAAAAGTTCAAAGTTAATTTCAGAAAGATGTACAATAATGTTTTAAGTTTGTTAGTTGTTAGTCCCCACCATGCAAGATGATTTAAAACAGTATTGCAGATCTAACTATGAGATATTATCTGAACTAAAACTAATCCGGATAACCAGCGATTTAAAAATATCGGAAAAAAGTTCAAAGATAATTTCAGAAAGATGTACAATAATGTTTTAAGTTTGTTAGTTGTTAGTCCCCACCATGCAATATGGTTTAAAACAGTATTGCAGATCTAACTATGTTCTTATATGAACTAAAACTAATCCGGACAACTAGCAATTAAAAAATATCGGAAAAAAGTTCAAAGATAATTTCAGAAAGATGTACAATAATGTTTTAAGTTTGTTAGTTGTTAGTCCCCACCATGCAAGATGGTTTAAAACAGTATTGCAGATCTAACTATGAGATATTATCTGAACTAAAACTAATCCGGATAACCAGCGATTAAAAAATATCGGAAAAAAGTTCAAAGATAATTTCAGAAAGATGTACAATAATGTTTTAAGTTTGTTAGTTGTTAGTCCCCACCATGCAAGATGATTTAAAACAGTATTGCAGATCTAACTATGTTCTTATCTGAACTAAAACTAATCCAGACAACTAGCAATTAAAAAATATCGGAAAAAAGTTCAAAGATAATTTCAGAAAGATGTACAATAATGTTTTAAGTTTGTTAGTTGTTAGTCCCCACCATGCAAGATGGTTTAAAACAGTATTGCAGATCTAACTATGAGATATTATCTGAACTAAAACTAATCCGGATAACCAGCGATTAAAAAATATCGGAAAAAAGTTCAAAGATAATTTCAGAAAGATGTACAATAATGTTTTAAGTTTGTTAGTTGTTAGTCCCCACCATGCAAGATGATTTAAAACAGTATTGCAGATCTAACTATGTTCTTATCTGAACTAAAACTAATCCAGACAACTAGCAATTAAAAAATATCGGAAAAAAGTTCAAAGATAATTTCAGAAAGATGTACAATAATGTTTTAAGTTTGTTAGTTGTTAGTCCCCACCATGCAAGATGGTTTTAAACAGTATTGCAGATCTAACTATGTTCTTATCTGAACTAAAACTAATCCGGATAACCAGCGATTTAAAAATATCGGAAAAAAGTTCAAAGATAATTTCAGAAAGATGTACAATAATGTTTTAAGTTTGTTAGTTGTTAGTACCCACCATGCAAGATGGTTTAAAACAGTATTGCAACTGAACATGTTCTTAAACTTTTTAAATAAATTTCATAAAAACATTCAATTCACACTACAAATAGTTAAAGAGAAGAGTTTAAATCACTTTGATTTAAATTTAACATTAGTAAGTAATAAAATAGATTTCAATTTTTTCCGTAAAGATATGTACACCGATATTGTTATACATAATTCATCAAATAATCATCCTTTCTCTCAAAAGCTCGCGGCCTTTCACTCTATGATTAGTAGATTCCTTTGACTGTTCCTAATTATACTTTTTAATTAAATCTCATTAAACAATGGTTAATAATGGTTATTCCACTAAATTAATAGACCAAATACTTAATAAAAAGAATAAACAGAATTTCTTAAAACTATATATGTTTATTACCTTTTTCTAAACATATAAATAATAATCAATGGCGTAGAATTCTATTTGTTGATAACGATCTGTCAAAAATAATTAGTAAAAACATTCCCGGTACTATACAACTAGCATTTTATACAAATAATAAATTTAAAAAAATACATCCTATAACAATAAAGATAGCGAAAATAAAACAAAAAATCGGGCGTTTATAAACCCAATTGTAAAGATTGTAATTGCTTTTATATAGGTAGAACAAATAGAAACTTTGAAGGAAGGGTAAAGAACATCTCAGGGCTTTAAATGGCAATAGCGAATCTGACTTCGCAGATCATTTATCAAAAAACATACAGGTTATAAGGCATCGCAGATTAATAATTTAGAGATTTTAGAAATAAGAAAAAATGTTAATAATAATAAGCAGCAAATTTTTATATACCCTCTTTTGAACCTTTTCCCACTCAACCGGTCTTTCCCTTCTAATGACTGAAATCCCTAATTCTAATAAACTTCTCCACCTTTACCCCTTCCCCTTGCTTCTACCCCTTCCACCCATATGTGATCAATATTTAATTTTTAACTTTAGTGTACATTTAATCCTGATCATGTGAACATCATTCACAAAACATGTTGATTGAGTATAAATCATTAATCCAATTGCGTTGAAATTTTGGCTGTTTGTTGTGCGCACGTCTGCGGTGGTTTCTATATATAATGGTGAGCTCTGGCATTTTGAAAGATGTATACAAAATTAACAGATGGCAAGCGATTGTTTGAAAAATGTGTGTATTTCATATAGCGGCAGGGTGGGAAGGATAGCGAGGGAGCGATAGTGAATAGTAGAGACTGAATTTGGAAAATACATGCTTCTCACACAGTCAGCTCTTTGTAGCCTACTCACGCATAGAAAAACTGAAAATATTGTGTATCCAAATGCACTTCAATAAACAGAATCAAAACTCGTATGCTTTCTTACTTTAAGTAGCATTGCAAGGCATGACAGGTATTCACTAGTATCTTATATATCAATAAACAGAATCAAAACTCGTATGCTTTCTTATTTTAAGTAGCATTGCAAGGCATGACGGGTGTTCACTAGTATCTTATATATCAATAAACAGAATCAAAACTCGTATGCTTTCTTACTTTAAGTAGCATTGCAAGGCATGACGGGTATTCACTAGTATCTTATATATCAATAAACAGAATCAAAACTCGTATGCTTTCTTACTTTAAGTAGCATTGCAAGGCATGACGGGTATTCACTAGTATCTTATATATCAATAAACAGAATCAAAACTCGTATGCTTTCTTACTTTAAGTAGCATTGCAAGGGTATTCACTAGTATACTATGTCTATCTACGTTAAATTATCGTGAAAACAAGCTTATGTGTCCAAGCGATTAAAGATTGCATTCAAAATGTTTATAATTAAGAAATTGCATGGTTTTTTTTTTTAAAGAATGACAATTATTCCTATGTCTACCTACGTTAAATTATCGTGAAAACAAGCTTATGTGTCCAAGCGGTTAAAGATTGCATTCAAAATTTTTATAATTAAGAAATTGCATGTTTTTTTTTTTTTAAAGAAAGACAATTATTCCCGGGTTACGAATAACCCAACAACATTTGAAAATCTCCTACTACCACCACACTAAGCGGAAGATGTTGCTTGTGTTGTGATGGAGGACTTAGCCAGCCGAGGAATCGAACACGGAACGCCTGGGTGGGACCCAAAAGCAGTGCTTACTCAACAACTGACCGGTCATTTGGTTATTTCTAATAATTAAATTTTAAAGCGTAATTCATCACCTTTCAAAAAAAGTTGTTAGTTTTCGGATACATTCACAATAACGATTCTTTTTCAAACTTTCTTTATCGAGTTTAAAGAGGTCTTCGCAACGCTCAATTTAAAAAATGAGTAATACAGCTTCACAGTTAGGTTGACAAACTGCAACAAAAATAAAGGTATTTAATAAAGGATCTTTATTTAAATGAAATTTCTTACCAAATCTCAGAAGAGTCCACAAATGTTTCTCGGAAGTGCAAGTTGACCATTTCCCTTCGAGTGCAAGAGAACTAGAAGAGAAGGCATTTGAAGTTCAACCTGGAAAAAACTAAAAGAGATGTTATTATAATGAAATGAAAAGGGGAACAAACACAAAAAATATACAAAATTCAAAGCGTAGTAAATAAAATACATAAAATTCATATAGAACTAGAAGAGAAGGCATTAGAAGTTCAACCTGAAAAAAAAAAACAAAAAAAAAGATATTATTATAATGAAATGAAAAGGGAAACAAACACAAAAAAAAAACACAAAATTCAAAGCACAATAAATAAAATATTAAAAAAATTATGAGTTCCTCTTCAGCATCTCGAACTCTACTAGATGGCTTAAATCTGAACGAGACAACCTAGAGCTAAACATGCTTAAAGCTAAGACGGACTTACATGCTAAGACGGACTTACACGCTAAGACAGACTTACACGCTAAGACGGACTTACACGCTAAGACGGACTTACACGCTAAGACGGACTTACACACTAAGACGGACTTACACACTAAGACGGACTTACACGCTGAGACGGACTTACACGCTAAGACGGACTTAAGATTAAAACGCACTTAAGATTAAAATTGACTTAAATCTAAATGTGCTTAATATAAACGGGTTAAAGCTAAAATGGGTCCAACGCTAAAACAGCAAACATTTTCAAACTGCATACCAGTTTATGAATACATTCAGTCAGGGGGGCCCCCCCTCGTTAATGGTGATCAACAAAATACAATAGAAAATACAAAGTATAATAAATAAAATTTCACTTCCCAACAAGCCAGATAGGTAGGTAGGTTGTACGCCAGCTATGCATCTGTTCTTATTCAGCGGGTTTTGGTTCAGCGATACATCTGCTGAACCAAAATACAGCTTGATGATGTCACATGTTGATAGAAAACCTTGCACCTAGAAAAATAAATAATGTAATTAGTTTAAAAAAACTGCATTGATTATTATTAATTAATATTAATTCGAATACATGAATATGTTTTTTGTGCCCACTCTGCCCCCCTCCCCCCATATCCCACCCTTTTCACAACTCCCTCAAAAACTTCATCAAAATTAAAATTTGTTAAGTGTGTAGGTATTGGAACACACCTCCATACATATATGGAAAATACATACACTTTTAAAATGACATAACATGTCCTTTTTCTCCGCAGGAGTAGGCAGAGAGGATAGATCGCCTCACAATTCTTATCTTAGCGCACACTTATTGCTTCACTTAGCATTCATACATCGCACAGTGAATTGATTAGAAAAAGCTAGCTAGACAAAATTCATAGAAAGATTGTTGCTTTAAAAAGATACATGTAGATGTTAATTCCAAAAAAATCACAGTGGCTCTTTGATGCTTAGGACCAGATTTTTCACAGAATTGGAATACTCATACTTCAAAATTAAGTTTGAAATTTGAAGAATTGTTCAAAATCTGTTAAAAAATTGACTTGCCTAAAAATGCATGCTAATTTGAGAGAAATATTGTAAAATTTAAATACCTACAAATTCAAAACAAATATGTACCTAGCTACGCATTATACTACGAATTATAACCAAATTTTCCATCAATAATTATGATAACTTACTAGAATGGTTAATACTTTCATATCGGCCCAGTGAAAGACAACCATTCAAATACGAAACATTGCTTGTAATGGCTTTAACCCTTTCGGACCATGTATATATTTTGCACCATGATTATTTTAGTGATCCCCGAAAGTTTATTCCCTGACAGACTTTTTCGGTTGTCTGAATTTTTCACACAATCAGTTCCACGTTAAATTCAAAGTAAATCCGAGTTATAGAAATGAAATTCAGTTACAGACAGTAAGTAGACTTAATTGTCTGAATTTTTCACACCATTAGTTCCAATGTTGAAAATGACACTTAAATTCAAAGCAAATCCAATGTAGAAATGAAATTGTGCTAGACAGACAGTAAGTAGACTTAATTGATCGTCTGAATTTTTTACACCATCAGTACCAATCTTGAAAATGAGACACAAATTCAAAGCAAATCCGTTGTAGAAATGAAATTAAGTTAGAGACAGACAGTAAGTTAACTTAATTGATTGTCTAAATTTTTTACACAATCAGTTCCAATCTTGAAAATGTTAAATTCAATGCAAATCCGAGTTTATTGATTGTCTGAATTTTTCAAACAATCAGTTTCAATCTTGAAATGTGATGACCCGACAGTTAATCCCGACAGTTTATTTTACAACTGTTTATCCCCCGAAAGTTTATCCCCCGACAGTTTCAGCTCCGACAGTTCATCACCCAACAGTTTATCCTACGACAGTTTATCCTATGAGGCTATGAGAGTTTATCATATGTCAGTTTATCCTATGACAGTTTATCGTATGACAGTTTATCCTAAGACAGTTTATCCCCCTAGTTAGCCCCTCGAAATTATAATTATAATTATTTCTGCAATTTTTATCAATGTCAAACCTAAAACCGACTTCAAAAATACTTTTAATAAGAAGTTGATATGGATATAAAACGTATTTATCTCAGTGTCGATTATTGTACTTGTAAGCTGATATTTTCAGTATAAGACAAGTTTTTTCCTGGATGAATCATCCTCTCCGCGCACCCCTTCGGGGACACTTAGTTATATTTTGTGCGAGTAGATATACCATTTATTTTCCTTAACATTTTGTATATTGTATATAAAAACGCTAGGAGGTCAACTGTCAGGGGATCAACTGTCATTAAGCCAAAAGTATAGTTTTGAGATACAACAGATTAATTATTAATCCAATGACGTACAATTCTCATTTTGACAATCTTAACACCTAGGAAGATAATTAGTATACAAAAAAAATCTTTAGGCTATTTAAAGAATAATTATTTATATCTAGTGTTTCCGAGATTTCATTCAACAGCACCATTCCTCTTGTCATGCTTATGCTGTGTAAGAGCATCGGTTCTGCCGTATGGTATTTTGAAAAAAGTCGTATCGACGACTACGGCTAAAGTTTTCAGGCACGTATAAGCCACCGCATTCTAAGAAGAATGGACTATCAATACAGTTATGAATTATGTTAAAATTAAGTATCTACTTATTGCAAGATTTGCATAACGTCTGGCTTCTAAGATAAATCTATTTGTTGCCTCAAAAGTAAGTTTATATGGTGCATGAACATCGGATTAGTTCCATGCGTCCGCATATACATACCTGGGGATTTTTTATGGATTTGTTCCAGCGTAATAACATATTTAGTTTGGTGCGGAGACCACACACCACTAGCATACTCCAGCTTACTTCGTTTGTAGCATTCTGGAGTGAGTCGTAATATGTGGTCCGAGAATGTTAGTTATAAAAGGTAAGTGTAAGGAAATTTTGGACTCGGTATAAAGCACTACTAAGTAATGCAAAATCATGCAATTTTGGTTTTAAATCGCTTAGAAATATTTCAGATGCTTTAATTAAAAACTGCTGTAAGAGCGATTGACCAGCAGCTGAGAATTAATGTTTAAAAATGCTTGCAACTATACAGGGAGGTTCCAATGAGAAAGATCGATTATTCTCCGTATCAAATATTTAAAAATTAATTTCATTCAAAACATTCTTTAATATATACCTACATTCAAGTGAGCAATAAAAATGCTCAAAACGCATGATGATAAATTATTAAATATCGTGTACTTCTTGTAAGTGTTTTTTGATCATAAATATTAATGATTTTTCAATAATGTAAACAAAATAAGTATGTAATTTTTTTTTTAAATATTTTAGTTTGTAAAACCTAAATAAATAGAAAAACCGCATTATGTTTGTCACGAAAATTGTTCTGGGATTTATTTTTAATGATTTTAAATAAATTTTGAAAACTGTGTTGACTAGATTATGTATTGATTTATTTTGTTGTATGATTATGTGATTTGAAATTTGTATTGTTTAATAGAATCGACCAACGGTATAACCTTAGTATATTAAAAATCCACTTAGTTTTCAAAATTTTAAAACTGCATGTACCAGATAAAATAACAATCTTTCAAAATCAATTTATGTTTTTTTGTAAAATAGAGTCACTACGTTTATAATTTGATTTAAAAGGACTAATTTCTGGTTTTCTCTGGTAATACCCTCTTAAAGTTCAAAATAAAGTTATGGTTTTAATGTATAATGCGAAAAATTAAATTCCTTAGAAAATGATCGTAAAATATTTAAATTCTTGTGCCCGAGCTTTGCAAAATAAAATAATAAAAGCGTTTTCTTGAATTAATTTAAACAGGAATTTAAATCTTATCCCGTCTACATACGGTGTTATTGTTGGCGGCCTGATCCAGAATTTTTTCGATGTGGTGACTAAAGTACTCATGGTGCCATTTAATATATGTAAATTTCAAATTTCTTCCTCACTTTCTAAAAGCTAATATAAATTGTCAGTTTAGATATTGAAATTTTTTTTTTTCTAAATAACTCTACCAATTGCTGTCAAGTAACAAATCAGGGGGAGGCGAATACGGGAGGGGGATTCGCGGGATGGGGGAAGGGGGGAGTAGAGTGAGGAAAGGGAAGGTGGAGGAGGAGGAGTGGGAATACGAGAGGGGGAGGAGACGCGGGATAGGAAAGGGAGGAGGAAGGTGAACGGGACGAATGGGAAAGGACGCGCAGGGAGAAACAATTTCTTTATTAAATTGGCATTGCAACGCATGCCGAGTATCAGCTAGTGATAAATAAAAATAACCCAAAAATAAATCACGGTAAGCCCACTAGCTGGTACATTTTTGAATCTAATACATAACCCCAATAGCCGGTACATTTTTAAAGTATAGTTAAATTTTAACATTTTAGAAAAGCTTTCCTATATGTGTCAAATGTTAGAAGCACGTGTATGTATACCACTAGCAGACGCGCAGTACTCGGACAACTCAATAAATAAAATGTCATAGAATACGGACATAAATTAATGTAAAAGTCTGTCATCCTATGCAACAAAAGCAAATTTTCATTTCACTTAATTGAAATTGTTTTCCATAGCATATACAGTAATAAAGATGAATCAAAAGGTTTTTCTAATAAATATTCTTATTAAGCATGTCCAGTCATTCCGAAAGTATACCAAATATTTTTCTATACAATATAATATGCATCATAGTAATTTTTATTGTAGCTCACTGTGATAATGGAATTATTTGTAGCCATGAATCAAAGAATGTGTGGTTCTACAAAAGCCTTCATAGCAGTTTAGATATTCAACATTCAAAATTCTATTAATCTATGATTTCCACGGAAACAAGTCAACAGCTTCAAAAGTGAAAACACATTAAAAAAATCAAAGTGATATTTTTAAAGTTAATGTGAAAATGATGCTCACCTTCCCACTTGGCCTCGTCTTCCTGCGTGTTGAGGACAGGGGAAAGGGGACAGGGGGCGTGGGAGCCCAGTTGCCCGGCTGTAGACTGGAATTCCCATTTCTGGTTCCGACTCCAGTACTCCCAATTACTGGACCTGGGGAAATTACCATATAACGTTAAAAATAGGATACATAAAAAGGTATGTCTAGGAGAAAAAAATTTACCGAAAAGACAAGTAATATGAGACAAAAGGAGTTGGGATAGTATAAAGATAAAATAGTATTATGTGTTACATAATTTTAACCTTTAAAAAAAAAATCATATGGTTAATTAATATTGAGACCAATAACTACAAACAGTAAGTTCTTTAGTAAGCATGTTATATTATTATAACACTTTATTGACGACATATTTAAAGGATACTGAAGTGCATGACATATTAGAACAAGGATTATTAACAAGATAAGCATACATACAGGTAATGTAAAATAATTACCCACTTTTAATCACTAATTACTGCGTTATGCCATATTTTATTAATGGCAATTATTTCACTAACCGCCGAACTTGTACAGATTACGGAAATTACATTTTGTTTTAACAATTACAAAAAATCAACTCTTTACATGCAAAAAACATGTCATTAAGTTCTTAGTTTAGGTGAACTCAGTAATTCGTGAGTAGACTGAAACAAAACTGACGCAAATCAACCCATACAAAAAAAATATTAAAATGGCGGTAAGGGAATCGTTTTATTCCTGAAATTTTGAACTTTGATTGAATAAAATTGTGATTTTAATGCATCTTTTACCGTCTATACAAATGTAATTAGTTGTTTCCTGCAGTAATTAAAATTATATTTTTGTAATTTCCAAAATTTGTGCCTAATAAAAGTGCGGCGGTTAGTGGAATATTTACCAATGCATGCATAAAACCTTGGGATTGCAGTTGATTAAAAAGATTGGGAGTTGCAGTTTTCAATACGTCATTTTTGGAGTTCGGGTCCCAAATTTTCAGGAATCTCACCACAATTATGCTAGTGATATAGCTATAAAAGCGCCAGCGTTATTTGGCTTGGCGTATTTAGGCATATCGCTTTGGGAATGTATAAACAAATAACGCCGGCATTGTTATAGCTAAGTCTGTCAGTCTATTGTTTAGAAATAAATGCTCCAGTGCTGCCATAAAATAAACTACGAAATCTTCCACGGAATGTACATTTTCTACAATAGGGTTACATAACAAGGAAATGCATAGAATTTTTTCATTTCCCTTGCAAAAATGTTCTTCCCGCTTCCAATTTGGCCGAGAGCATGCTTATAAAGAGCGTGTGTATTCATTTGTTGGCTTTGAACATCTTATACATGATTATAGTCAAAATAAGCGTGCTAATTTATGAGCAAATGTACCAGTACAGTTGAAGAGCATGCTTATTTATGAGCTTGTGTGTCAGTACCATAATTATGAACGCATTATTGTTGATTCTAATATCAGAGGGAAACACCAGTGTATCAATTAAAAACAAATGGATAGTAGGGAAAACATTCATTTGTTCCTTTCCATCACCCCAGGAATGATGCTATTTGTGATCACTTTGCATTTATTTATTTAAAAATTAAAAATTACAAAAATTCATCCGACGAGCTGATTATTGGTCTCCAGGAAATCGTCATCTCCCTTACTGTTATGGTGAAAAATATTATCTAAATGGTGTTGAAAGAGAAAAACCACGCTTTATATTCAAATCACAGATAATTAAAATATCGATCGTCCAGTTGATTAGTCAGACATCTCTGAAAAATCGACACATGAGTTGAGCATGCCGTTATATATAAAAGTGTACCCTCTATCTGGTACTCATAAACACCACCAAATCTATTAATTACAATGCTGAAAAACTTGTACGTGGATAACAAAAAAAATATGTTTTCAGGTTAACTTGTAGGAAATTTCAAAATATTATATATTAATAAAAATTATGAGCTGATATAATAAAAATATAATGCTGATGTTTTTATGAAAATAAAAAAAATCATTTCTTCATATTTTTTATTATCCGTTTATTCCTTCTAGGGGAGAACTTTGGTTATTTTAATTAAAATAAGTACTTCGTGATTGCAAAATAATGCTACCTAATGAAAAAAAAAACAATAATATATTTAAATGGACTTACGTTTTTTGTCTATATGATATTATGTTTTTCGTTTCCTTCCACGTGAACGTGTTAGAGGTTAGAGCAGCAGTTGTCAAGCTTTTTGAACCTGCGTACCCCTTGACTCTTACTAAAAAAATGTTGTACCCCCTACCCTCGATGTATCTTGCGTACACGTGCAATTTTTTAATACTCTCATTTATTTTCTTATGGTTTTAACTGTAATATATTGTGTATAATATATTTATACCGTGGAAATTAAATTAATAAATTATTGCATGAATTATTTAACAATCAAGTCACACAAATACAATTAAAGCAATTTTATACACAGTGTCGCACGACTTCGACCATTTTTAACCAGTAATGATTCTACATGCGAAATTGTACAATTTTTTTTAATTATGAAGACAATATTAGTGAAACTCAATTAATTTATTTAACACAAAAATCGCTCTCCTGAACAAAAGTCGAAAGTGGACAAACGTGGTTCATCTACTAAGGTATAGATATATAGAATCACAATTTCGGAACGCAATTTGAAAAAAAATGTGTTTTTTTTAATTATTTGAGGTGACGTAACGTTTATAAGACATTTTTCTAACATGTGGGTAATAATAGTTTTATTTTATTACCAGCAATTTTAGTTAGAAAAAACGTATGACGGGCATTTAAAAAAACTTTTTACGTTTGCATTCGAAAATTTATACAAAAATTATTTGTGAATACAAAACAGTTTTTAGTTTTCCGGCACGTTCAGAAATATTCAATTTTGATACCTATTACAAAGCGGGAATTATGTGACCTTCTGACAGAATAACATGCACCGGGCACCCTGCGAGAAAAGATGCTACCTCACAAATATAAATAAGGCCAATGACGTTAAAATACATCTAGACTTGCTACGAAATGCGGCAGGCAAAAAACACTTTTTCCGGTAAAATCTTAATTCAAACAGTGATAAAGATAGAAATTCGAAGAATTTGTGTGCATTGCGCTATTTAAAACAATATAAATTCGCGTACATTTAAAAATTAAATGCTATTCGTTGGCTTTTACTAGTGTTTGCCGAGTTTAGGAAAATATTTTTCATCACACAGGGAATTTGGCACTTTTTCAGTACTAAAAACTACGAAATAGAAAATGACAATTATGTCAGACTGCTTTGAGCAGTCTAAATTATTATAAGAATGGCGAGTAGAAGGAAGCATTTTAACGTTATTGAAATGGCACATGATTAGAGTTTAAAAATGTATAATAAAAAATATGATTTAGATGAAGTATGTAATTATTAAGGCCCTCTACGCACCATGCCGCAAACAGGCCGACAGGTCGGGCTGCTTGGCTGCTACAAATGCAGCATCGCGCGTACTACCCTTGACAATCGAACTAAACGTAAAATTGGGTAACTCCTTCCTATCAGTTGATAGATGTGGTGGTATAATGTAAGTTGTGAAATAATTGCATAATGTGGTGTAATTCTTTCACAATCATTTATACGAATGCTAATAATGTAAAATAATCACAATAATTTGTATTTTCTTTAACATAAGTTAAATTTAGTTCGATGGCAAAATCACTGAAAATATTAAATAATAAAAAAATGGTAAATGTTTACTACTCCGCTTACCGGATAATACGGAATTCAAAGTTCGATACACGGATGCGCACGGATAATACGGAGCGGAACATTTCCTTTGCCGCCATTTCTTTGGAATTGATATTTGCGATTTTTTTTTCAATCTAAATACGCACGAATTACTTAGTTTACCCAGCCTAAGAACCTAATAACATATTTTGTGCACGTAAATAGTTGTATATTGTAGTAATTGAAGTTGTATAAGTCCCGTTTCACTTGTCCAAACGTGGCTTTGCGTAAGTGAAATAATCTTATAAAATTGAATTATAAAATGCATCGTCTCCCCCGACATAAATACTCAATTTTCGTAATAATAAAGCAAAATCTAACTGTTTCAATAAAAAATATTCTGTATTAACCAGTAGGCGGAATATGAAACTATTAATGTTTTTTCTTTTATACAAGTTAAATTTATTTCGATGACAAAATCACTGAAAATACTAAATTAAAAAAAAAAAACTACTTCCATAATATATTATGTCGACTCCGGAAATTTGAAATGTTGTAAAGAACAAATTGTTGTTCGAAAGAGCAAAAAGAAAGATTTTTTGTAGACCGGTAATAATGATGATTTTTTTATTGAATTGAATACTTCTGTCAGAAAACTTTAAATAAAATTGGTTTCTTTTACGTAACAGTTTTTAATTTATAATTTAAATTTACAGAAAAAAAAATCCCTTTAAAACGCACGTTATAAAAGACCGACTTATTTCCTGGAATTATTTCGACTACGCAGATCGAAAGAGAAAAAAACGAAGAAATTGAACTCTTTGTTGGATTTATTGTCCTTTCCAGCATTTCAAATTTACGCTAGCGATGTATAATAATTTAAATAAAAAACGTTTTAAAAACAGCCTAATTTGAAATCCACAATTTACATGAACAATTTGAAAACGCAATAATTTGATTTTCTTGTTGAAGTATTCGTTTTAGCTTATTAGACTACTTATTTAATTACTACTTAAAATAAAAAAAAATTTAAAAATGAAACTTACTGGAGAACGAGGCTCGCCATGCTGTTCTCACAACGGCGGGTCGGCAGAAAATGAACTCAACGGTGGCGCGCGGAATAAATGCTAATAAACCCCCCACCACTCGAATTAGTTCCGCGTTTTGCCGGGGGCTCCGAAGAGAAGGAATAAAAGTACTCGAGTTCTATGAATGGTTGCAGGTTCCGAGTTCTCGTTACGAACTGGGTACGACCCCGAACTCGCGCGAGTTACGGTACTGACAGACATGCTCATTAGTAGCAATAAAGCATATGTTACTAATGAGCAAATGCTACTTAGTGGCATGTGTGTCAGAGACTTTGCTAGCATTGAGCACGCTCAAATGAGCATGCTACTGGATTTGTGGATGGAAGGGGAAGTGCTCTAAGCATGTGTGAACAGGCTCGCTTTTGAGTATGCTCATTTTGATCCGATCTCAGTCAGAACAAAAAACGATATTTTTATTTTGTATTTGTTTTCTTTCACCAATATTTTATTTAATAATTGCATTGCAAACACTAACATTATTTTGTTGACTTCTGTGCGGATGAAACTGTATCTATTACGTCGTTGTAATTGTAAATGTAATAGAGACAGTTTCATGAGGACAGAAGTCAACAAAATAATGTTAGTGTTTGCAATGCAATTATTAAATAAAATATTGGTGAAACAAAACAAATACAAAATAAATATATCGTTTTTTGTTCTGACTGAGATCGGATCAAAATGAGCATACTCAAAAGCGAGCCTGTTCACACATGCTTAGAGCAAGAAGAGTTGACATCTTGGACCCAAATCAATCAGTCGTGAGGTCTAGTCCTGGGTCGCTATTCTGGACGCGAGGGCGCTCGTAATCGCCGTCGAAAGTACGTTCGTTGGTCGACTTGGGTATTCTTGAGCTTGGTCGAAGGAACATTCTTAGACGCAAAACGTCAAAAGTCATTCCACACAACAACGAGTGGGGCGAACCAGTAGAAACAGAGCAGCGAGTGGTAGGTTGTTGGCGTATCTGTGGAATTGGCTGTCAAAATCTAGCATTATTGTTTTCCCGCGCGGACGTTCGCACCCGCAAAGAGGTTTATAAAGTTAAACCACAATCAGAATACCTGATTGATCATAATCTAAATTAAGGGCTGACTTTCTGGAGGAATGGCTCCACTTTAGCCTGGTGGTGTTAATAGAATTAAACCAGATTTAGTGGCTGGTATAGCTGTTCGAAATATGATAGTTCAATATTATTCTTTCTGTGTTTATACTTGACTTTTATATCCTGTTGTTCAGTTCATTATTTGTCAATTGTCTGGGATCGTATTATTATTGTTGATATTAGCCATACTCAAATAGTGAGTGGTGAGGTGAGGCAACATGAGGCTGCGTTACAACAAACACCTCAAATACACTGTTTACACGTGATTATAATAATTAATTTTAAAGCATCACCTTATTTTGGTTGAAGGCCGACATAATACCATTTATGTTTTATGCTGGCCGAGGCCGATTGCCTGCCACAAAGAAGGTTGTGTTGGAAACTAGACAGTTCACTGTATATTATTTGTCAATTGTCTGGATCATATTATTATTAATGATATTAGCTACACACAAATAGTGAGTGATGAGGTGAGGCAACATGAGGCTGCGTTACAACACTTCAAATACAATATTTACATGTGATTATAATAATTCATTTTCAAAGCATCACCTTATTTTGGGTGCAAGCCAACTGATTTATTTAAGGCCGACATAATACCATTTATGTTTAATGCTGGCCGAGGCCGATTGCCTGCCACTGTCAAAGAAAAAGATGGTTATGTTGGAAACTAGACATTTTAAAAATTATTTTGAAATCCAGTTGCTGTACAAAATAAGCCCCATCACCAACAGCAGACGCCAGACTCTTTGGTGGGTCTCGCCCCACGTTCAGTATTGTATAATTTCGAAAGTGAATTTCAAAAAGCTTTTATATATTTTGTGATAATATATTGATGTAAAATGTAATAAAACAACGGTGTGATCATAAAAAATGTATTTTACTCTAAGAATATCATATTTTTCATCAAATAATACAGAAAAAACACAGTTTTCAATATACAACGTCAATATATTTTATAATACAAGCTAAAAATAAAGAATTATTACGCTGATGAACAAATCAAGTCTGATATTTTCTATTAAAATACAACTCTGGTGTTAATTAGTAAAACATTATGTTTATCCATGATAAAAATAAAACTCTCATTCATTACGCTGATATTGATTTTGTCTACTAGATATCTTTGTTTATTATAAGGAAAAAACATTATATTTATCTACGATAAAACTAAAATGCTACTAAATAGTATCGCAATTTTTATCATATAACGCAGAAAACATTACAGTGTCAGTTGTTCAGTTAAAATTGTAATTATTTCAACATATTTTGTATTATTTGAGATCCCTGAGGCGTATGTGTGATAAAAATCATGTGTGTGAGAAATGTGGACATCTGTCAAGAATGCAAGGCTGATGTAAGCGTAATGAGTAAGATTAAGAAAAGGACCCTCAGATGGTTTGGTCATGTAGAGCGAAATAAAGAAAAAAGGAGTGTAAGAAGGACACAAAAGTGAATGGAAAGTTGTGGACGCCCGAGGAAGACATGGCATGATGAAGTGAACCAGGTACTTGAGTCGGGCTATGTCAGGAGTCGGAGTAATAGAAGGTCATGTATGAGAAGATGTATGAATGTGAATGAAGCAAGGAGTGTGTGCCAAGACTGGGTTGTTTGGCGGTCCGTCCTCTCAGCCTACCCCTGCGGTGAAACGGCGTGATGGTTAGTTAGTTTATTTTGTATTACAAGCTAAAATTAAAGAATTAGTGCACTGATGAACTAATCAAGTCTTATATTTTCTATTAAAATTACAACTCTGGTGTTAATTAGTAAAACATATTTATCCATGATAAAAATAAAACTCGTTCATTACGTTGATATTAATTTTGTGTACTAAATATCTTTGTTTATTTTAAAGAAAAAACCTTATATTTATCTATGATAAAACTAAAATGCTACTGAATAGTATCACAATTTTTATCATATAACGCAGAAAACATTACAGTTTCAGTTGTTCAATTACAATTCCAAAAACAAAATTAATATAACCGAAACTTTGAAATATGAACAATTCAAAAAACAAATTTAAGTCCCTGAAATTGGATAATGATATATTGTAACCTTAATTTACACTTACTTAATTTTTACTATTCAGTTTAAAAAATATATATATATATTGATTTTGTCTTTCAATAACAATTTTTTTCTAAATTGTATACCTATGTTAAATAATATTTGTATTTATCTCGTAAGTCTTTGATTATTGTTTAAAATATTTAATTAGAACATTATTTTTTGCATAGAAATACTTCTCCCATAAACATGAGCTCCTAGAGCTCAACTTATGGAGTAGTAGAATAATAATGAATAATTGTATAACTTTGGATAATGTAATCACTTGTAATGTAAAATCTCTTTCTTATAAATAAATAAAAAATTGTAATTATTTCAACTTATTTTGTATTACAAGCTAAAAATAAAGAATTAGTGCACTGATGAACTAATCAAGTCTCATATTTTATATTAAAATTACAACTCTGGTGTTAATTAGTAAAACATTATATTTATCCAAGATAAAAATAAAACTCTCATTCATTGCGTTGATATTAACTTTGTGTACTAAATATCTTTGTTTATTTTAAAGAAAAAACCTTATATTTATCTACGATAAAACTAAAATGCTACTGAATAGTATCACAATTTTTATCATATAACGCAGAAAACATTACAGTTTCAGTTGTTCAATTACAATTGTAATTATTTCAACTTATTTTGTATTACAAGCTAAAAATAAAGAATTAGTGCACTGATGAACTAATCAAGTCTCATATTTTCTATTAAAATTACAACCCTGGTGTTAATTAGTACAACATTATATTAAAGATAAAAATAGAACTCTTATGCATTAGGCTGATTATTATTGTCTACTAAATATCTTTGGTTAATTTTAAAGTAAAAACATTATATTTATCCACGATAAAACTATAACGCTACTAAATAGTATCACAATTTTTATCATTTAACGCAGAAAACATTACAGTGGCAGTTGTTCAATTACAATTGTAATTATTTCAACATACATATTTTCAATTATAAGCTAAAGAAGAATATGTGTACTGACAAAAAACTATTATTTTGGTTTGAATTAAATTAAAACATTGAATTTTTTCCATGATAAAAATGCAGCGATAACTTCATTATGTGAACCCAAACATTTAAAAAAATTAAATGTTAAACAATACATTTTATATTATAAAGAAAATTATGTTTATAAAAAATGTTACATGTTTTGAATACAAGTTAACCACATTTAGTTTTATTTATAAACCCAGTGTTGATTACGGGCCATATGGGAGTTGAAGAGTCGAAGGTCAACATTGATTTTTCCTCTCTCCAGCCAGCTGCTGGCTGCAACAGGGGAGGAGTTTGCTTAATCAAACCAAAAAAAAATAATGGACTTAACTAACAGATTCAATTAAATCTCATAATTCTCAATTGAATATGGTGTTTAAACTATTGGAAGAAATAATACTTCAAATTGTCAAGGGATAGATTTGGCCTTTATTTCTTCCAATAGTTTAACCGCCAAATTTAACCGAGAACTAACAGATTCAATTAAATTTAACCGAGAACCAACAGATTCAATTAAATCTGTTAGCCTCGTCATTGCAGCCAACATGCCATTAATTTTTTTTTCTTGGTTTACAAACTCCTCTCCCCCTGTTCAATGAGGGTAGAGGAGAGAATCTGCGAACCTCTGCCGAGGCGTACTGCGAACCTCTGCTAAAGCCGCAGTACGCCCGGGAGTCTGTGTGGGTGGAGGCTCAAAGGTAGGGGGTTCTACAAGGAGAGGTATGGCCTCCAAGAGCAGCGGCACCTCAACAGACTGCCAGCTGCTGCAGCCAGCAACAGGCTGGGGTCCTCCGAGAGATGAAAAGTCGAAGTTGACCTCCGACAGTTCAACTCATTTTCTCATTTCAAAATCAGTTCGTCACTCGCATTGAGGCTGACTGCTGGCGCTGGTGGTCCGCCTCCTGTCCCGGCCGCATGCCGCCTCAAGGAGGCATTCTTCATTTTGGCCTTTGACCTTTAGTCTTGCCATGTCTGAAAACATTTTTGAATTATATTAATTATTTACACAAAATGTCAGTGGAAAGAGACTTTAAGATCTTAAAATATTAAAAAAGAAAGACAACGTCAAGATCACACAATTTTACTTGAATTTTGAAATAATCGGCTTTGAAGTAACGTAGCCCCATTATCAATTATCATATTATATGTTAACGTAATTATCATAAATTCATTTCGGCGTTAACTGTAAACTTCAATATCATCAATTATTATATTATCAGTA
This sequence comes from Limnephilus auricula, assembly GCA_951813805.1. Taxonomy (NCBI): domain Eukaryota; kingdom Metazoa; phylum Arthropoda; class Insecta; order Trichoptera; family Limnephilidae; genus Limnephilus; species Limnephilus auricula. The sequence continues at coordinate 9,903,936 of OX638388.1, read as the reverse complement.
TACTTCATCACCATAAATTATATTATCTGTAAACTTCACCCGCTATAACACAGGGACATCCCTAGCATGGCGGATGAAATAACACAATATCTATACAATGTACAAAATTCATTTAATAAATAAATAAAACTATTTTCAATATCGTGATTTTTAACATACAAAACTAAACACATTGTGAGCGGTGACCGGACAACTCAGAACCCCTTCAGAAAAGTCACTAAAAGTGGTGATAAAAATATACAAAAAATTGGTTAAATAGGTTACGTTAGGTTAGGGTTAAGGGCTATTTCAAAATTATTTTTTTCATAGCTTTTTTAATGATTCAAAAGAGGTGTTGAGTTAACTTGATTCGGTGTGGAACCAAGGCCAGGACACTGAATCAAGATGGCCGCCGCTGAAGGCTGATGAGTATGGATTAATAAATCTAGTTAGATGCCAATTATGGCAAAACAGTGTGAGCTGAAGAGATAATATCATACAAAATACACACTTAAGTGCAAAAAAACAGGTACATGGCACATTGGGGAAATTGTATTGATGGGTAAAAAAAGAAAACAAAATTTCTTAGTAAAAATCGATAATTTCCTTTGTCAACAATGCAACATTTCTAATACAGTATAATGGTCCTTATAATTATAGAAGGTATCAAATAAAGATTTTTTTTAGAAGCCCAAGGGCAAATTGTTTCACAAAATTTAAACAATTCATCAAATTTTATTGAAAAATTTTAAATTCTGTGAAAGTTCTATTTAAATTCGGTTATTATAATCAATAGGGGGACAAGTTGTTTTACATAACTGAAATAACAACAGAACTTGAGTAGAACTTTCACAGAACTTGAAAATTAATTTTGAAATTTGATAAATAGTTCAAATTCTGTGAAACAACTGGCCCTAAGAAATAAACTAATTAGAAACAATATTAATAATTGATTTCATTATTAAATGTAATGTGTGGGAATGTGTATAATACGAAGTATGTGTAGTTAGTAATGGGACGTGATAGCCGGCAGTCTGCTGAGATTGTAGAGCAGTCTGCCGCATCTGCTGGAGGCTGGTGGCTGGCTGCTGTAGTACCGGTGCATCTGAAAATAATAACAACTAAAGTAGTAGGGGTATATTGTTTTTACATGTTGAATAGTGTTGAGGGAATGGTGTACTTTGCTATATCAATCGGTCAAGAATATTTTTTTTTACTGTGTAGATTTTGCGACTTTTTGCAACTTTTTTGGTGGTATCATTTCTTTTTTTAACATAATTATTTAACAATGAATTTGTAGATGATCTGATTAAATGTTGCAAAATAATATTTGATGAATGTCCAGCGGGACAATTGTAATCTGTTAGGAAAAAATCTCTATCATTGATAGCATCTATTGTCAGTTGTAATACTAATTCACGCTGGTTATTGTAATCTAAAAACTTTTTTTCTAGTTTGGTTGATAGAAGCTTTTGAACGGTGACATAGTTATGAATGATGGCATTGACGATGTCAGGGTGAGGACATAATAGACCACCTCGATCCATATTCCTTATTAATGAGTAGGAGGCGGCTAAGCGGTGGCAAAACGAAGAATTCTAAGTCACGAATCCGCAAAAACATCATTCGGAGATATTGAAATTTGAATTTTTGAAATGATATGTTTTTGTAATAATGAATCAATTCTAAACTTCAAACCTCAATATCTCCGAATGATGTTTTTGCGAATTTTCAACTTGGAATTCTTCGTTTTGCCACCGCCTAGCCGCCTACTATTAATGAGTAACTACAATCTGCGTCTAACATTTTATCGACAGTTATGGTATTGGAACATGTTGTGCATTTAAGTTTCTTTAAAACGGTTCGGGCACAGTAACCTGCAAGATATGTGAGAACAGGGAGACTGGCTTCTGCTTGCTCGAAATCTTTCTCAGTAAATGTTTTGTATAATCCAGAAAAAGAGAAATTTGGTTGCATATTTAAACTGGTACAGGCCTGGGGTTCACTTTCATGTTCACAATCAACAATGTCAATCTGTATACATCCAAATGCAGACCAAGACAACGTTAAAGGTAACAGATCTTGTATCCTCAACTTTGACTTCACTTCAAATATTTGTCTGATTGTATTGCATTATATACATTGAGGTTATGTACAAAATTGAATCGTCGATGTAATGATACGGGGCTGTGTTTGCATTAAAAATAAGCACATTTCACTTACCGTTGAATATTTTGATGGAATAAAATCTCGACGAATAGCCTTAACCCATTTTTGACGTAATATAACATCAATTGGGAATTTAAATTTTTTTTTTATTTTTTTTTTTTTTTTTTTACAAAAACAGTTATTATACATTGTATATATATTTTTTTAATACATTTTTTTTAATATCGTGATTTACCTTTTTTTTGAGCAATGCTCGTGTAAAAAAGGTGGAGCAGCGAAAAACAATTCAAATATATTTTAAAAATGTGTAATGAATAATGAAAATTATAATATTTAATTTTTTTTATATATGTATATCATACATTATATATTGACATATATTAAACAGAATTGAGTAAGGAAAAGATATAAAAGAAGAAGAAGAGAGAAAATAAAAAAGAGTATAAAAGTAAAGGGATTTCCAAAGTCACAGTCACAATGATTGTAATATGTTATTGATGTATTGTTTTAATTAACCTTTTGAATTTTTTATAGTTTGTTTCCAATCTTAAGTTAAGGGGTAATTGGTTAAACCATTTGACTCCAAAATATTTATAAAATTGTTGGGCTGTGGTGGTATTACAACGCGTGACAAATTAAAATTAAATTATTATTAAATATATTATTATTAAATGTGTGACGTTTTGGTCCTGTATCATAGTTTCCCTTACAACGCGGAACAACGCACTTGTTAACCATTTTTTCAAACTAAAAACACTTCTGTAGATAATAAATATGTTAATTCACTCAAAGGTTTCTGTGTAATGCTTCTAATTAATAGGTTTTTTGTTTAAATCAAAAGACACGCGCTGCGGCGAACGCAAGACACCCATAAACTTGGATGAAGTGAGAGTAAAAATCTATGAATCTGACGTTTCCAGCCGCCTAGAACGTAAAATCCCGCTAGAGACGCAAACTGGTTGGTGGAACCCGTGTGAGATGTAAACTTGGTGTTCGTTTTGTTGAATAGAAATTTGTCATATGCAGAGCTTCATCTGAACGAAGCGATAGGTGTAACAAATAGACATTAAATGTACAATACACACAAATTAATCGAAATGAATTAAAACAAACCTTTCTCCAGTGTTTGTTTTCCAAGTCTTTATTAGCTCCTGCCGGCATGCAATTGCTCGGAAATCGCCAACCATCTCCTTCGGGATTCACCGAACATTTCCCACTCATCAATTATTTATCAGAACTTACTAATTCTGTTAGTAGTTCCTTCTGGCTTTGCGTAATGTATCCTGCAGACATTTCTGTTTTGCTTTGAATATTTGTGTTTACTGTTGACCGTTTGACAGTGACACCATAGAAATCCCAAAAACATCAGGAACATAGACAATATTCACAGGGCTGCCAATATAATCATCTCTTCTACCGCTCGACGTTCAAGAATACGTAAAATTGAAACATTCGACAAAGTTAGTCGCGACGACGAGTACTTTTTCGCTCGTAGGAGACGCATAACGAGCAACGTTTGATCGTCGGTCGGGAATAGCAGCCCTGGTCCAAGTTTTGTGCGGGTTCTATCTCAATCCGGCCGCAAAACACCCAGTCCGCACCCAAGAACTCGAGCCCGGGACCTGCTAGAACCCGAGTACTTTTAAAAAGAAGCACTCTTTGGAGGCCTCCGGCAAAATGTAGGACTCACCCATCTCTAGTGTCGAACCGACGAGAGTTAGTACGTGGAGGGGGGGCTGCGTTTTCACCGTTTCCACGCTCGCAGTCACTGCGTGGTTTATTTATGGGTCACTGCTTGCGAGCCGCCGGGTGAAGACGGTCAGGCCTTCTCTCTGGAGCGCGGGTAAGTTTATATTTTTATAAACCTCATAATTAAATCGTGCAATAATACAAACTCGAAACCAATACTTCGAAAGTTTTTTTAAAAACTATGTCGTTGAGTAATTCAAGAAAATTGTGCATAGCAGTTTAAATAATGTTGTGGTTTTACGTGATTCGTCAGTGAATTTCTACATAAATTTGATTTTGTAATCGGTAAACTATGTTCAACTTCTATCGAAGAAAATGCGGTTAATATTACGCCGCCACACTTTTAATAGGTACCTACATGTTTTGGAAATAAAGCAACGGACACACATGCTCATTTGAAGTCAAAGAGCATGCTACCTAGTAGCATGTGTGTCAGTGACGTTGCTAGTAATGAGCATGCTCATTTGAAGCTAAAAGAGCATGCTCTCAAATCAACAGCCGTTTGATTTGTGAGCATGCTCATTGGATTATCGGATGGAAGGGGAAGGCTCTAAGCACGTGTAAACAGGCTGGCTTATGAGCATGCTCATTTCAATCCGATCTCAGTTCGGAATAGCATTCCGCATTTGAGTATCTCGTTTTTGTATGCAAAGCTCGTCAAATTTCTGCAGAAGCATTCGTAAATGATGTTTATATCCTTTGACATCTTCTCGCGTTTCTACTAACAAATGATTAGTTGCTCCAAGGTGTGCTCTTCTAGTGGTCCAATTACGAACCCAAATCGATATTTTTATTTTCTTAACCCTTCAAAAATTTGGCGTTTTTTGTCAGACTAAAAATATTCCCGCTTTGCAATAAAATCCAAATAATGGAATACTTGTTAACGTATCCGAAAACAAAAAAACTGTTTTTGAAAGGTGATGAAATAGGCTTTCAAATTTTATTATTAGAAATAAACATGTTTTTTTAAATGTAACAATTTTGGATCATATAGACGTTGACACAATGTGGTGAAATGGTTGCATTAATTTCACCACATATTAATTAATTAGCTACTATTTCACTACATCACGTCATTGTCTATAATAATATTATGTCGTCGATCGTTATCGATCGTCCAGTTGATTACTAAGACATCTCCAAATATTAAGTTTTAAGATAAATGAGGAAAGCAATAATCGAAGGCTCACCAAAAATCAAATATTATTTACATGTGTCTGTGTTTTACGTATAAAATATGCTAAGAAATAACATCGGAAAGTATAACGGTCCGGTATATTAGTATAACATTTTGAAATTTCCTTCAAGTTAACGTGAAAACATTTTTTTTTTGTTATCCACTTACAAGTTTTTCAGCATTGTAATTAATAGATTTGGTGGTGTTTATGAGTAATCTGAGTATTGTACCAGATAGAGGGTACACTTTTATATATAACGGCATGCTCAACTCATGTGTCGATTTTTCGGAGATGTCTGACTAATCAACTGGACGATGGATATTTTAATTCTCTGTGATTGTGGTTAACTTTTATATTTGAATATAAAGCGTGGTTTTTCTCTTTCAACACCGTTTAGATAATATTTTTCACCATAACAATAAGGGAGATGACGATTTCCTTGAGACCAATAATCAGCTCGTCGGATGAATTTTTGTAATTTTTAATTTTTAAATAAATAAATGCAAAGTGATCACACATAGCATAATTCCTGGGGTGATTGAAAGGAACAAATGAATGTTTTCCCTACTATCCATTTATTTTTAATTGATACACTGGTGTTTCCCTCTGATATCAGAATCAACAATAATGCTTTCATAATTATGGTACTGACACACAAGCTCATAAATAAGCATGCTCTTCAACTGTATTGGTACATTTGCTCATAAATTAGCATGCTTATTTTGACTATAATTATGTATAAGATGTTCAAAGCCAACAAATGAATACACACGCTCTTTATAAGTATGCTCTCGGCCAAATTGGAAGCGGGAAGAACATTTTTGCAAGGGAAATGAAAAAATTCTATGCATTTCCTTGTTATGTAACCCTATTGTAGAAAATGTACATTCCGTGGAAGATTTCGTAGTTTATTTTTTGGCAGCACTGGAGCATTTATTTCTAAACAATAATAGGGCTGACAGACTTAGCTATAACAATGCCAGCTTTATTTGTTATACATTCCCAAAGCGATATGCCGAAATACGCCAAGCCAAATAACGCTCGCGCTTTTATAGCTGAGTCTATCACTAGCATAATAGTGGTGAGATTCCTGAAATTTGGGAAACAAACTCCAAAAATGACCAAAAATGTATTGAAATCTGCAACTCCCAATCTCTGTCACGGTTATTCATTGGTAAATATTCCACTAACCGCCGCACTTTTATTAGGCACAAATGTTGGAAATTACACTAAATTTCATTTTAATTACTACAGGAAACAACTAATTACATTTGTATAGACGGTAAAAGATGCATTCAAATTCCAATTTCATTCAATCAAAGTTCAAAATTTCCCATATAAAATGATTCCCTTATATGGGTTGATTTGCGTCTGTTTTGTTTCTGTCTAAATCCTCACGAATTACGTAGTTTACCCAAACTAAGAACTTAATAACCTGTTTTGTGCATGTAAATAGTTGATTTTTTGTAATTGTTAAAACAAAGTGTAATTTCCATAATCTGTGCAAGTTCAGCGGTTAGTGAAATAATTGCCACCAATAAAATATGGCACAACGCAGTAATTAGTGATTAAAAGTGGGTAATTATTGTATATCATCTGTATGTATGCTTATCTTGTTAATAATCCTTGTTCTAATATGTCATGCACTTCAGTATCCTTTAAATATGTTGTTAATAAAGTGTTATAATAATATAACTTGCTTACTAAATAACTTATTGTTTGTAGTTATTGGTCTCAATATTAATTAACGATATGATTTTTTTTAAAGGTTAAAATTATGTAACACAAAACACTATTTTTTCTTTATACTATCCAACTCTTTTTGTCTCGTATTAGTTGTCTTTTCGGTAAATTGGTTTTCTCCTAACCATATCTTTTTATGTTTCCTAATTTTAACGTTGTTTGGTAATTTCCCCAGGTCCAGTAATTGGGAGTACTGGAGTTGGAACCAGAAATGGGAGTTCCAGTCTACAGCTGGGCAACTGGGCCCCCACGCCCCCTGTCCCCTTTCCCCTGTCCTGAACACCCAGGAAGACGAGGCCAAGCGGAAAGGTGAGCATCATTTTCACATTAACTTTAAAAATATCACTTTGATTTTTTTTATGTGTTTTCACTTTTGAAGCTTTTGACTTGTTTCCGTGGAAATCATAGATTAATAGAATTTCGAATGTTGAATATCTAAACTGCTGAGAAGAAGGCTTTTGTAGAACCACACATTCTTTGATTCATGGCTACAAATAATTCCATATCACAGTGAGCTACAATAAAAATTACTATGATGCATATTATATGGTATAGAAAAATGTTTGGTAAACTTTCGGAATGACTTTAGAAAAACCTTTTGATTCATCTTTATTACTATAAATGACAGCTATTTGTGTTCGGGCTATGGAAAACACGGCATTTAAAATTTCAATTAAGTGAAATGAAAATTTGCTTTGGTTGCGTAGGATGACAGACTTTTACAATAATTTATGTCCGTATTCTATGACATTTTTTTTTTTATTGAGTTATCCGATTACTGCGCGTCTGCTAGTGGTATACATACATGTGCTTCTAACATTTGACACATATAATTAGTAAAGTTTTTTATAAAAAAATTTAATAATACTTTAAAAATGTACCAGCTATTGGGCTTTTCTTGATTTATTTTTGGGTTATTATTATTTATCACTAGCTGATACACGGCTTGCGTTTGCTATGCCATTTAATAAAGAAATTGTTTCTCCTTGCGCGTCCTTTCCCATTCGTCCCGTTCACCTTCCTCCTCCCCTTCCTCTCCCGCATCCCCTTCCCCTCTCGTATTTCCATTCCTCCTCCTCCACCTTCCTTCTCCTCACTCTACTCCCCCTCTTCCACCGTACCTCGAACCCCCTTCCCTTGTTTTCCTCCTATATGAGCTATATTATTATAAAGTTTCATTAAAATTCTATCAGTAGTATTTGTGTGAAAGAGAAACAAACACACTTAGACCCATATAAACTTTCGCCTTCATAGTTTATATATATGGGAAAATGAAATTGTTGTTTTTACCATCTACCTCACAATTTTTCCATGCTTTCTCACCGTTTAAACCTTCCCTGCGCCCGATGAAAAGTTTGTACTCAATATTCATACGCTTAAAAAGTTTCTACTGAACATTCTGGTCACCGAAAACAACAGCTGTGTCATTTTACAACCTTATCAATATTTTGCTGTTTTTTGTGTATTCCATACTTGCTAAATAAGAATTATTCTTTGCAAAATGCAAAAAGATTTAGTATTTTATTTCGTTCGCCCCGAAATACTATTTAACATTTATTATTATTAATAGTCATAGGTCATTTACAAACATTTATTTAAAATTGTCAACGCTTGGGTACATTTATTTTTCAAATGACATTTTATTTTTAGCTCAAATGGAATGCGTAGAACCATCAATGAGCCGATGTTACTAATTCTTTCTTATATAAATATAGGTTTTGGAAGAGTCTTTTCATTGTACCGTGTAAATAACGTAAGAATCCAAGCGTTTCAAACTGTCATAACACTATAATAATATTCATATAAGTAATTTAAAATCCAGCATTGTGACAAATAAATGGACTTTCATCAACATCAATTAACATAACAATGTTAAAATAACAACAACAATTACAACAACCATTTCAACTACAACTATTACAACAATGTTTATTACAATTGCAATTACAAAAAATGATTAAGTCAACAATAATAACATCACCAATAAAAACATCAACAATAATAACATTTAACAATTATCAATAACAATAACCATGTTATTTCGGTTCCATGTCTAATGGGACTATGAGATTTCTGCATCTGAATTCCCATAGTAAATTTATTCAGACACGATACTTCCTCACATGATAATTCATCACATCATAACTCACACTAACCTAACCTAACCAAACCTAACCTTACCTAACCTAACCTAACCAAAGGTTAAAAACCCCAATTATCAGTTTTCAACGCTTCGAGACATCATGTGAGGAATTAACATCCGATGAAAAGTTTGTACTCAATATTCATACACTTAAAAAGTTTCCACTGAACATTCTGGTCACCGTTATTTCAACAATTTTTTTTTTACAAAATATAATTTTATTTAAGGTCCATGATTGGTCATGTATACCTTATCAGAAAAGAGGAGCGCTTGTGTTGTACAAAATATTTATTTGTTAATGTAAATTTTTTTTGAAAAATTGTTTTTATTTACGATTTTGGATAAATTTAAAATCTATTTACTGTCAAACGTGATAGCTTGATAAGTTTATTAGTGTGGTAGGTTTGCACCAAGGGTGGTGCAAGGTTCTCGTGGTCAAGGGCTTCCACAGAATATAGATGGGTGGTGAACAATAATGAGAGTTGGATTCTTATTATACAGTTTAATGAGTACTCAAGTGACTAGTAAATACAATGTGTATCTAATGGAGATTTCGAGTGAAGAGCGCACAATGGACAAAGTACATTCTTTATATAGTCATACATCCTGTCTCTTTCATGCATACGATCTCTCACATATCATTGAACATGCAACAATCACCACAATAAGTCACTTGCTGAGGGTTGGTTTGTACTATGTCCACTTATATATATATTTTTTAACGCGAATGCAGTAACATTAATCATATTTTTATCTACTAAATCCACACACAAAAAAAACAAATTTTCAGCAGGAACTTACATTTTGAACATCACTTTTTTTCTATCTCCATAGTAATTACAAATAATGAGGATTGGAGTGTACTATGTCCATTGGCCAATTCTATTTTTTTTTTACTATTATTTATTAAAACCTTATGTACGTGTATGTAGAAATTACTAATGTTTGATTACTCCATACATTTTATTTATTCATACGACAATACTAAATTTTCTCATTTCTAATGAAGAATTTTTAATATTTTTTATTTTATTATTATTTGTTAAATCCTTATGTATGTGAATGTCAACTTATTATTGTTTGATTTGCCATATGATGAAATTACTGTTGGTTTGGTCTATCTCCGCCCAAAGTATGGATATAGTATTAAATATGGTCATGGTATAGTACAAGCCAACATTATTTTTTTGCTATTTCGTTTAAAAAAAGTGTTTTTTTACATTCTTGATTATGCTTTTATTCAATTAAAAATTCAACCAATTATGTTGTTCTTTTACCTAAAGGTAGATTAACCCTTGTATTTTATATTATTATTTATAACAATTAGTTTGAAGTAAAGGAAACAAAAATAGATTTTTTAAAACTTCAAACCTTGTTTTCTAAATACGAGTTTTTGTGGACATAGTACAAACCAACCCTCAGCAAGCTAAGTGTTGAGGTTTTTAATATTTTTATTATGCCCAAGAGTCACAACTGCTCCCTGGGGTGGAATTTGAGGAAGAGTTGGGATAACCTAACCTAACCTAATGGTAGATTAACATAGATTACATGATAATAACGTCTCTTCTAGCCCTTCATTATGTTATAGTATCAAGAATACCAAACGCCAAATAAGGGGTGAAGTGAGAGAGGCTAGGGGGTAGTTTAATTTTGTTTTTCAGGGTAGTAAGGGTTCTTTACTTTTTATTATGTGAATACCACACAAGAGTCCCAACTCCCAAGGGGTTGAGCGAGGGTTGGGAAGGAGGATGTTGGTGAGAGTGCCGCCCGCATGCGATGCTCGCCCTGCACGGCCTCTTATGGGCGGGCCTGTATGTATGGCGGTCATCCTAAACGCAGATTAAGCAAATTTTTATTTTTTACGTACTTGTAATTTGAATGCAATGCAACCCATTTTGATATAAATAGTGTTTCCGAAATTTTACCAACGCACCTTACGTTAAGGAGGTTTTTTTGTAACAGTAATGATATGCAAAATACAGAAATTACCCTTGACGTTGGGTTACCACAAATTTAGCACAAACACTAAAATTGTGCCTTATTCAAAAAACAAACAAAAATTTCAGTATTTTCTAATTGTTTATCTTTGATTGTGAGTTTTTTTAAAAACTAATTCTATTTATTTTTCCAGGTGTAACCTTTTCTTCCAACGAAGGATGTGCCGTCATCAAGCTGAAATTTGGTTCACTGTCTGCTGAGTCTTGCTGTAATCGTCCTGCTGTGTCTTACTGCGTTAAGTGGTAACTGCGTTGAGCTCTAGACCGTTTAGCTCTAAGACGATTAGCTTTAAGAACGTTATCTCTAAGGCGTTTTTCTTTAAGTTTGTCTTTAAGGTATTTATTCTAGGCCGTTTAGCTCTAAGACCGTTATGTCTAATGCGTTTATCTCCAAGGTGTCTGTCTCTATGCCGTTTAGCTCTAAGACTGTTACCTCTAGTGAGTTATTTTCTAAGGCATTTATTTTTAAGGCGCTTACTCTAGGCCGTTTAGCTTTAAGTCTGTTATCTCTAAGGTGTTTATCTTTAAGGCTTTTATTCTAGGCCATTTAGCTCTAAACCCGTTATTTCTAAGGCGTTTATCTCCAAGATGTTTATCTGTAAGGCGTTTATTCTAAGCCATTTAGCTCTAAGACTGTTAATCTCTAATGCGTTTATCTCCAAGGCATTTAGGCGTTTGTCTTTAGGTTGTTTAGCTCTAAAACCGTTATATTGAATGCGTTCATATCTAAGGCGTTTGTCTTTAGGTTGTTTAGCTCTAAAACCGTTATATTGAATGCGTTCATATCTAAGGCGTTTATCTGTAAGGCGTTTATCTCCAAGGCATTTATCTTTAAGGCGTTTGTCTCTAGGTTGTTTAGCTCTAAGACCGTTTTATTGAATGCATTCATATCTAAGGCGTTTATCTGTAAGGCGTTTATCTGTAAGGCATTTATCTGTAAGGCGTTTATCTTTAAGGCGTTTATCTTTAAGGCGTTTAGCTCTAAGACCATTATCTCTAAGGCGTTTTTCTCTAAGGCGTTTATCTCTAAGGCGTTTATCTCTAAGGCGTTTATCTCTAAGGCGTTTATCTCTAAGGCGTTTATCTCTAAGGCGTTTATCTCTAAGGCGTTTATCTCTAAGGCGTTTATCTCTAAGGCGTTTATCTCTAAGGCGTTTATCTCTAAGGCGTTTATCGTTGTTATTATTTATTACATGGACTTCACATTTATTCTTAAATAATAAGTGTAAGTTTTCACCTGATTTTATACATTTTATGTGCTATGCTTTCAATTTATATATTTCTTGGGTTTTGCAAAGATTTCTGTTTCATGAGAATCAGGACACCAGCTGTCTTCTTACTCCAGAAAGTCAATGCGCTGTCAGCGGTCTGAGGAGTTGATTTTCTTCAGACCCGGGTGTGTCCAGTTGCCACCACTGAAGTTTCCAGGTTAGTTTATGTAATAATATACTGCTGTGCGATTGTTTTAATTTAAAAAAAGTATGTTTAGTCTGTTGGAGTATTATTTAGAATTAATATGTTCCGAATTTTAAACACTGCACATATTCTATGTAGAATAACTTGATGTAATTAAGACGATAGACTTCGCTTTTCGGCCCTACAAAAAGGACGCCCGGGAAAAAACACTTTTCTACATCGAAAATTGCTTTATACTGCCTTCTAGAGGGTGGAAACTATGTCGGTATGTTTTCGAATTTTTGATGCGTTTCGTATTAACGTAAACATTCACTGTCAAACATGTACGATTTATCAAAAAATATTATTTAAGGAAAAAGTGCTGCTAACTCAACTCTCATAAAGAATTATAAAATTATAAAAAGCTACCGACGTAGCTTCTTCTTTCTAAAAAATATATATTTTTTAAAATTTCAATTTCGTGAAAGTTTCGGTGTAGAAAAGTGTATTCTCCATAAACCCCTTTTCGAGTGATTTCTGTAGGTAAATTTGAGCGTTGTCTCATTCGCACATTTCGCATTCGCATGTATTGTAAGTGTGCGTTAGCTTATTGTGAGCGGGACAGAATGACAGACACGGGTGTTCCGCGTGTCGTTTAAAGTCTAGCCTCTTAATTACCACCGAGAGCTCGAGCCGGGCCCAGATTTTATCATTGTTGAGTTTTAAATCAACTAAAAAAAGTTTGAAAAAAGAATCGTTTTTGAGATGGTGATGTTTCTTCAGACAAATTGCATAATTCCTGCTTCCATATTTTTAATATTTTGTCGGAAAAAGAATAGAAAAATTTGTCTTAATTCTTTTCCTTCGGACCCCTCGCCTCTCATTTTTATTTGTTTTAATAATGTCTTGCTTTTACATTATAATAATATCTCCTTTCGTGTATTTCAGGTTGAACCTCGCCTGCTCCAGCCTCCAGAACTTCGGGAGACGCGGTTGCTGGCACTCCGGGGGACCTAAAGGGATCACCAACGCTTCTGCGGACTTGGTATGTAATTGTTTTTTGATTTTTGCTTCCAGTAAATAGCTATAAGTTCATTTCCCATAGTGTATTACCAGAGACCGGAATTTAGTCCTTTTTAAATCAAATTCTAGACGCATTGACTCTTTTTTACAAAAAAACATAAATTAATTTCGAAAGATTGTTATTTTATCTGGTTTTTCTATTTATTTAAGGACTTACAAACTAAAATATTTCAGATTTTTTTAAACACTTATTTTGTTTCAACATTATTGAAAAATCATAAATACTAAGGATCAAAAAATACTTACAAGAAGTACATGATATTTAATAATTTATCATTGTGTGTTTTGAGCATTTTTATTGCTTACTTGAATGTAGGTACATATTAAAGCAAGTTTTGAATGAAATAAATCGATATTAAATTTTTAATTTAAAAAATTTGATACGGGGAATTATCGATCTTTTTCATCGGAACCTCCCTGTGCAGTTGCAAGCATTTTTAAACTTTTACTCTCAGCCGCTGGTCAATGGCTCTTAAGGTGAATGTCAAAAGAATTCATATTCTACGCTTTCGTAGATGGTGCGCGTAGTATTTTTTACTTATAAACACTTTTTACAAGTTATGCTTTGAAACATTAGGAAAAAAACCCAAATCTTTCAAGAACGGCTAACAAACACAATATTTCATCAGTGATTCAATCCAATATTGCATTTGCTAGCCTTTCTTGAAAGATTTGAGTTTTTTAATTGACAAAACTATTTGTTAATATTCTTATTGCTTTTAGCTCTAAGACTGTTACTTCCACGAACAATAAAATTTTCTTAACATTTCAAAGCATAACTTGTAAAAAGCGTTTATATGTCAAAATACTATACGCGCGACATCTACGAAAGTGTAGAATATGAATTCTTTTGACATTCACCTTAAAAAGTGTAACATGAGATTTTGTATCGAAAGCTTTACAATAAGACTAGGTAGGTAGGTACATTGAAATTTGTTCTTGAAGTTTTTGGTGTCATTTTTTGGTCATGAATTTATAAATAGCAATTACTAGTATTGTATTTAAACATCCTAAAAAGTACCTTATTTTAGGCTAAGTATGTATGTGGATTGGGGAGTTGGTTACTTGAGTTTTAATTGTCTTGGCGTCTATGATGTCAGCACCTGTAGATGAGTCATTAGCACCCCCCACACAGACTCATGGGAGCGACCGTCCCAGCACCATTCCAGGCCACCGTGCAGAAAAGTCTCACAGTGAACTGTGCTGTAAACTGTTGTCTTACTTTCGGTCTTTACTTTTCTGCCCGGCGGCTAAGGCTGGAATCAGACGGTTCACTCGAGTGAAGGTTTACTCTATGGTTACTCGAGCGAATGTTCCCATCTTTGTTTCAGTTCTTGTTCAGACGTATCATTCCGAGTGAAATAGGTGGAATGAAATACAGAAGTGAACGATTAGTGAACCGTCTGATTCCAGCCTTAGAGCGGCGTGCGGTACGGTCGCTCCCAAGAGTCCGGGTGGAGGGTTCTATTCTTTAATGATTGTATTAATTTATTTATTTACGTATCATTCCGAGTGAAATAGGTGGAATGAAATACAGAAATGAACGATTAGTGAACCGTCTGATTCCAGCCTTAGAGCGGCGTGCGGTACGGTCGCTTCCAAGAGTCCGGGTGGGGGGTTCTATTCTTTAATGATTGTATTAATTTATTTATCTTGCATTGTGGGCTTAACCGCTTGGGCACATAAGCTTGTTTTCACAACAATTTAATATAGGTAGACATAGGAATGACGTATGCCCCGTACCTGCGTTATTAAGTTGTGATGTTTAAATTGTCTATCATTATTGGAGTTATTGTTGGGTAGATAGATGTTTGCTGCAACAGTACTTGTGATATTTTCTGCTAATATACTTCCAATATTTTGTAGTGTTTGTCAGCTACATTAGCACATTTCCTCAGGGCTTCTGTACAATTATTTTCAATATTTTTATTTAATCATGTATTTAACGCCCTTAGCCCTTAGGGCTGTTACAACAAACATATTACGTGTTGAAATTTTAAATATATATCATTACATAATATAAAATATATCAGTAAATACCATAGATACTTTTCATATTACTTTGTAGTGTGTGTAATTTTATTAATTTACCTTTTTACTCCTGTTAAATAGACTTTTAGAATCGTTCTGTACAATTTTGTTCATTTTTCATTTCAAGCTTAGTGATCAGTTTGTTTGGAGGTCAATAATTTGTTCCTGGAAGTTATTTCTATTAAAGTTGAAGTTATTTCTCTCCTGTTTTAAATTTTTTTCTAATAGTTTCATTGTTAATTCCATGTTCTTTCACAGTTCATTTAATGAATGTTGATTATTTACAAATCTGGCTTGCCATTGAAGTAAAATCATGTATGGTTTCACAGTGCTTTCACACAAACGAATTATTGATTTCCGTAAGTCTAAACTTAAACTTTAGGTTTCACAGTTAATACCCACGCTGCGCAAGCGGGTTCCCTACAGAACGTCGGGAATCTGAATCTGACTCAAATTAAATACATTTTTTTTTATCATTGAAGAAGAAGATAACAATAATAATCTAATTTTTTTTTAAATATGAAAATGAACAAGACACAGAAAAATAATAAAAGATAACGGTCGCAACTGGGACTCGAACCCAGAACCTTACGTCTTACCGGGACATACACCTCTACCAATTGGGCTACTGCGATCTTATATGAGACTGTCGTAATAGTCAACTTCATATTTCAAATTTCAGAATTAACAATATTATCAATTACAATGTTATGGGAATAACCTTCAAAAGTTAAAAAGAGAGTTTTCCTTATAAAAATATGAACATTTTTTTTATTTTGAACAAATATGTTCAACCATTTCTTGTTATTTATTAATTTTTTTTTTTTTAAGTTTTTTATTCCAGAAAAAAGAAAATAACATTTTCACTTACTTAACTAGAATTTTAATTAAATTACATTACATTACAGTAGATTAAATTACATTTTATTATTATACAATATATTTATAAAAGTCTAAATGAATATTCTTTTTTTTTATAAGAAAAACTCTCTTTTTAACTTTTGAAGGTTATTCCAATCAATGTAATAAATCATTGAAGAAGAAGATAACAATAATAATCAAAAAAATTTTAAATATGAAAATGAACAAGACACAGAAAAATATATTATAAGGTATATGTCTCGGTAAGACGTAAGGTTCTGGGTTCGAGTCCCAGTTGCGACCATTATCTTGTATTATTTTTCGGTGTCTTGTTTATTTTCATATTTTAAAAAATTATATTATTAATGTTATCTTTTTCTTCAATGATAAATTACATTGATGGGAATAACCTTCAAAAGTTAAAAAAAGAGTTTTTCTTATAAAAAAAAAAGAATATTCATTTAGGCTTTTATAAAAACTCAATAGGTGTTCCATAAAAATAAAATCGAATATATTTATCCGAGACACCATCTAGGTAACAAATACATTATTTGAATACTTGTTTCCGATAATAAAGGTAGCTGCCAATAATATGAAAAAAAAACATTAGTCGAAGATAATATTGTTAATTCTGAAAATTGAAATATGAAGTTGACAATTACGACAGTCTCATAATAGATCGCAGTGGCCCAATTGATAGAGTATGTCCCGGTAAGACGTAAGGTTCTGGGTTCGAGTCCCAGTTGGGACAGTTATCTTTTATTATTTTTCTGTGTCTTGTTCATTTTCATATTTAAAAAAATTAGATTATTATTGTTATCTTCTTCTTCAATGGTATTTTCGATTAAAGAAAGTTTGAAAAAATAATCATTATTGAGACACGGTTACATTTCTTTGGACATATTGTATAAATAGTGCATTAATGCGATATAAATAAAATTTTTTTTAGCTATCTCATTCTTTTAATGTTATTTATCTTTTCAATTTTAAAATTTAATTACTTGGAGATTATATATAATTAAACTTAAAAAGTAATAAAGCCATTATTTTTACAGAAATAAATTTATTATAGTACCTATTATAAAAAATTTGGAATTATAAAAAAAATCTATATAATCTTTATTTCGGAGGAGAAGCAATAGAACATTTTGTCTATTCTGTTCCTTCGGTCCCCTTGTTACCATTTTCATTGGTTTTAATAATATCTTGATTTTACATTATGACACATATCTTTTGGTGTTTTCAGGTTGGTTTCTGGTGTCTCCAGTATTCCAGTACTCCCGGGGAACAGAACAGGAACCAACACTTCCGAGGAATTGGTAAGTTATTTCATTGTTTTTTATAACAGTTTTTTAAATGCAGTGATACCTAGTGGAGTGTACACAAAACATCGTCAGTCATTTTATAGCAAAACAGCGTAAACAAAATTGCAATACCATGTAAGTGCTTAACCACTGGAGCAACAGAGTAATTAAAATATTTTTTCTCGGATTGCTAAAGGAAATTTTTCAGCCCACATCGAAAAAAATTATACCTCCGAATTTGAATATGGAGACATACAAACTGATTATGGTAGATTCAGACTGGGTCGACGTACGTGCCCATCGCAACGCCTAACAATATCTGGACTGCTTAGCAACCATACATTTTCAACGAAAATTTATGTTTTAGAATCACATTGGCCACACGCATCGCGACGTGCGATATGAAAATTCATGGAAAATGTATGGGTTGCTAAGCAATGTTTGAGTAGCGATACGTACGTACGTCATCCAGTCTGAACCTACCCTTATGTAGCCAATGAATTCTCCTATCTCTTGTCTATTATCACATATTTGTAGGATTTATAAAAAAAATATAATAAAATCTTTAACCTTAAAACATTTTAAAGAATCTAGAGAATATTTAATTTGTTATATTTTGAATGTACAATATATTATATAGTCGTTTTAATAATAATAAAAAATAAAAAAATTGCCACATTTTGACAACAAACCAATCGGAGGTTTTGGAAATAGTGCCATAATGAGTCAAAAATCGCTCAAGTGGTTAAGTAAAAGTTTTAGAGGTACAAAAAACTTTTTTTTTTCCTAAAATGCTTAAGATTTTGGCTCTTCAACTCTACGTGTTACTCACTTCGCTTCCGCATATCACTCTATTTAGTTATTTACATTCTAGCTACACAATTATGCAAGATATTAATTACACTTTACAGGGCCCTTGAGGTGATTTTTCACAAAATGGGCGCTATACAAGTCATCCAATTATTATTATTACACTTATGGTATTGAACTAATTCAATGTTTTTAGAATAACGCAAGCTTTGCAACTCACGTGTAAATGAAATAATTTAATTGTTTTTTTCACCCAGGCGTTTAATTTTTATTTACCTGTCAAATAAAGAAAAAATGCATACATTAGTTATCTTACTAATTTATGCACATTTTATGCTTGACTTATAACACTAATTTATGCTCAATTTTCTTATCAATTTTTAACAATAATAAATGTCTACTCTACTCCTCACGAGGTAAGCCATAAATAAACAAATAACAGGTAAACTATATAGATATGTCACCATAAAAATGGTGACAGTTAACTCTTTAAATTTTTCCTTTCTGAACACTGAATCTTTGAGCTTTCTATGGTTGTTGTAATGATCTTCAGATATATTTCCAACTTAAGCACAGGACACTCATCTATCTTCAGTTTGAATAAATAATGAATTAACCACTGGAGCGACAGAGCACTTAAAATAGTTTTTCTCGGATTGCTAAAGGAAATTTTTCCGCCAACATTAAAAAAAAATCATACCTCCGAATTTGAATATGGAGACATACAAACTAATTATAGTTCTATATAGGCAATAAATTCCATCTATCTTCAGTTTGAATAAATAATGAATTAACCACTGGAGCGACAGAGCAATTAAAATATTTTTTCTCGAATTGCTAAAGGAAATTTTTCCGCCAACATAAAAAAAAAATCATCCCTCCGAATTTGAATATGGAGACATACAAACTGATTATAGTTCTATGTAGCCAATGAATTCCCATTTCTTTTGTCTATTATCACATATTTGTAGGATTTATAAAAATAATATAAATAAAACAACCGTAAAACATTTTAATGAATCTAGATAATATTTATTTTGTTATTTTTTGAATGTACAATTTAATATTCAGTCGTTTTAATAAAAAAAAAATCTTTGAAAATTTGCCACATTTTGACAACAAAGCAATCCAAAGTTTTGAAAATAGTTCCATAATGTGGCAAAAAGCGCTCGAGTGGTTAAACAGCTCCCTGTAAGACACTGGCAGCACTCTTTCTTTGGCATCCTACTCCTAAATACGATACAATTTTTGTTGGATTTGTGTTATTGGTTCAAAAGATAGAGATTTGTAGATGTTTGTCGGCGATAGTGAGATGGTTATTTTGGAAGGTACTAATTATTTTTACTGTGTCTGTTTTTTTATTTCTCCTTCCAAGGCTTTTATTGGGAACATTCTCTTATTATCCTTAGACCCTTTAGAACGATTAACCGCAATAGTGTTATTAGAATCCTGCATAATCCCAATAGCGCATGGTCCATTATTTTATTTTTCTCAGACCCTTCAGAATGATTCTGCATACCCATGCCGGATATCATGCCGGGTTGATTATACTCTTATGTACAATATTCTGCACAATACTTATTTATATGTAGATGTCATGGTTTTAAAAATCGTACCAGTCTAGCAGTAATAGGCTGAAACCAGTAACACGTTGTGGCAAAGGTACCTAACTAGAATGTGCAATATATCGGTAGTGTTATGTGGTAAAGGGTACTTAACTAGAATGTGCAATATCGGTAGTGATATGCGGCAAAGGGTACCTGACTAGAATGTGCAATATATCGGTAGTGATATGCGGCAAAGGGTACCTGACTAGAATGTGCAATATATCGGTAGTGATATGTGGCAAATGGTACCTGACTAGAATGTGCAATTTATTTATTAGAATTCAGTTACTAGTATTGAGGGCCATTAATGATTTTTTTTGTCTTTAAGATTTATTTTAATTTTTTGGTTTTCACAGGATACGTCGTGGAGCGACGCTGTCGGCCTGAAGAACCAGTTTATTTTTAAGTTAGTTTTAAGTTAATTTAAAGTTAGTTTTATGTTATATTTAAGGTCAGCAACATTGTGTATACAGGTATATTTTTAAGTTAGTTTTATGTTTCCGGCAGGCAACCACTCGTGGTTCGGTTTAATTTTAAGATGAGTTCTTAGATCTACGATACTGTTTTAAACCATCTTGCATGGTGGGGACTAACAACTAACAAACTGAAAACATTATTGTACATCTTTCTGAAATTATCTTTGAACTTTTTTCCGATATTTTATAATCGCTACTTGTCCGGATTAGTTTTAGTTCAGATAAGCTCATGGTTAGATCTGCAATACTGTTTTAAACCATTTGCATGGTGGGTACTAACAACTAACAAACTTAAAACATTATTGTACATCTTTCTGAAATTATCTTTGAACTTTTTTCAGATATTTTTTAATCGCTAGTTGTCCGGATTAGTTTTGGTTCAGATAAGCTCATAGTTAGATCTGCAATACTGTTTTAAACCATTTGCATGGTGGGGACTAACAACTAACAAACTTAAAACATTATTGTACATCTTTCTGAAATTATCTTTGAACTTTTTTCTGAAATTTTTTAATCGCTAGTTGTCCGGATTAGTTTTAGTTCAGATAAGCTCATAGTTAGATCTGCAATACTGTTTTAAATCATCTTGCATGGTGGGAACTAACAACTAACAAACTTAAAACATTATTGTACATCTTTCTGAAATTATCTTTGAACTTTTTTCCGATATTTTTTAATCGCTAGTTGTCCGGATTAGTTTTAGTTCAGATAAGCTCATAGTTAGATCTGCAATACTGTTTTAAACCATTTGCATGGTGGGTACTAACAACTAACAAACTTAAAACATTATTGTACATCTTTCTTAAATTATCTTTGAACTTTTTTCGCAAATTTTTTAATTGCTACTTGTCCGGATTAGTTTTAGTTCAGATAAGCTCATAGTTAGATCTGCAATACTGTTTTAAACCATTTGCATGGTGGGTACTAACAACTAAAAAACTTAAAACATTATTGTACATCTTTCTGAAATTATCTTTGAACTTTTTTCTGATGTTTTTTAATTGCTAGTTGTCCGGATTAGTTTTATTTCAGATAACCTCATAGTTAGATCTGCAATACTGTTTTAAATCATCTTGCATGGTGGGGACTAACAACTAACAAACTGAAAACATTATTGTACATCTTCCTGAAATTATCTTTGAACTTTTTTCCGATATTTTTTAATCGCTACTTGTCCGGATTAGTTTTAGTTCAGATAAGCTCATAGTTAGATCTGCAATACTGTTTTAAATCATCTTGCATGGTGGGAACTAACAACTAACAAACTTAAAACATTATTGTACATCTTTCTGAAATTATCTTTGAACATTTTTTTCTGATATTTTTTAATTGCTAGTTGTCCGGATTAGTTTCAGTTCAGATAAGCTCATAGTTAGATCTGCAATACTGTTTTAAACCATTTGCATGGTGGGGACTAACAACTAACAAACTTAAAACATTATTGTACATCTTTCTGAAATTATCTTTGAACTTTTTTCCGATATTTTTTAATCGCTAGTTGTCCGGATTAGTTTTAGTTCAGATAAGCTCATAGTTAGATTTGCAATACTGTTTTAAATCATCTTGCATGGTGGGGACTAACAACTAACAATCTGAAAACATTATTGTACATCTTTCTGAAATTATCTTTGAACTTTTTTCCGATATTTTTTAATCGCTACTTGTCCGGATTAGTTTTAGTTCAGATAAGCTCATAGTTAGATCTGCAATACTGTTTTAAATCATCTTGCATGGTGGGGACTAACAACTAACAAACTTAAAACATTATTGTACATCTTTCTGAAATTATCTTTGAACTTTTTTCAGATATTTTTTAATCGCTAGTTGTCCGGATTAGTTTCAGTTCAGATAAGCTCATAGTTAGATCTGCAATACTGTTTTAAACCATCTTGCATGGTGGGGACTAACAACTAACAAACTTAAAACATTATTGTACATCTTTCTGAAATTATATTTGAACTTTTTTTAAAAAAAATTTTAATCACTAGTTGTTTGGATTTAGTTTCAGTTCAGAGATAAGCTTTTAGTTAGATCTAGAATACTGTGTTAAACTAACTTGCATGGTGGGGACTAACTAACTAAGAACTAACCTTCCTAATAACATTATTTTACATCTTCCTGAACTTATCTTTGTACTTTTTTATCGTTTTTTATCACTAGCTCAGAGAGTATATGGCTACTGGCGATTCTCTCTTTTAAAAAAAAACGAGTGTCCTAGCTACCACAGTAGTCACTGGTCACTTGGAAAAGCTAGGGCACTTTTCAATGAAAATAAAGAACATAACCCAATATACCTACCAGGGGCATAGCTACCGCCGTATCAGCCGTATCAATGATATGGGGCCTGGGGCTACAGAGGCCCCTAACGTGAGTAAGCAAAAATTAGTAAAATGTTATCCACAATGTCACATATAAAAAAACTGTCATACGTGCCTGTCGAGTTTTCACTTCAGAAATGACAAAGGTCCAACAAAGCAATCTCTTTTTTTCCGGGTTTAAGCGAGCCTATAAGTTGGCAACATCCTACATCGGTTATTGCGGGATTCCCCATTTTAAGTCTTTCCTTTATATGGGAGAATCCCGCAATAACTGATGTACAATGACAAACCATGGAGAGCAATATTTACGCGTTTTATTTCATTCCAGTTCAAACGTTTTGTTTGGTTTTGAAATGATAATATGCATGGTTCCTACCTGGATGTCATTTTACCCAGTACCTACCTCTACCCATCCTTACCACATCACTTGCTGAAAGAAATTTTGAACTTGGAACAGTGATTGGAAAATTGGAGGGCTTTTGTTCCGAAAAACACAGAGACAGGAAGAGGAATCTAGCAAGAGGTTTTGAAGCAAGTTTCGTTTTGTTGTGCTAATATAATTGTGCATCATATAAAAGTAGACTATCGTGTTTACTTGTTTGTGTTGGGCAATAATACCTCGAGGTATCTCAGTGAAATAAACCTACTTGTAAGTTTTGTGTCGTGTTCCCGAGAGGTAAGTGCTTGGTTTCCTTTTCCTTGTTTCCCATTTTTGTTCCCAACCCATATTATCACCCAATTCCAACAAATACCATTTCGTTTAGTTAGTTTTTCGTTTCGTATTATTTACAGTCCATTTCACCAAATGCATCTGAAGCAAACAGTTTCGGATGCAACATTTTGGTCCAATCGTTCCGGATATCGTCGGTGTTTTCATTAGTTTGTTGGATTTGGTTGCTGGTATGTGTTATTCCAAGAACCTTTATCCCTTGTTCCTCATATTCCTGGCATTTCGGCCTTCGAATTAAGCATATTGTCATCTTCAAAGGGGATAATTTCGTGGGAAAAATCGTAATAAATTTCGCATTTGTCGTTTGTTGCTTCTATTTTTAAAATATTTTTAGCATCTGATTTTATATTGGGTACCTACTTTCAGCTTTGGAACATTGTTCATGATTTCAAATAATTTGGAACATTGGTCACAAGTAGGTACTATATCTTGCATTCGGTACCTACCTGAAGCAAAATATTATTCATTATTATTCAATCTTTGATTACAAAATAGAAAACTTTAATATTTTAAATTATCGTATTGTCTGATTATCAGAATAGTTTGTTTATTGATTTTAATTGATTAATATCATTTAAAATGGCTGCTTCTGCTATTGTCCGGAATAAATTGGCCATTCTAGGACTTTGTGAAATTCATGATTCGTCGATCAGAGCAGTTGTTTCTGGTAATTTGATAGATAGAAATGGCTTATTGATTAGATTTAAGGATATTGAAAAATATAGGAATGATTTTGTAGAATCCTATGTAATTCTAGAAACGTCGAAAAGTAAAGAGGTAGATTTAACAGATATGGAAAACAGATATAAGAGTTTTATGGACATGTATTATGAAATCCATTCGAATCATCTAGCAGTGTTTCCACCCAAGGAAGATAGTTCTGGAAAAATAACAGACAACAGTCTCGGTTTTTCACTTCCAAAAATTAGTTTGCAAACCTTTTCAGGTGGAATTACTGAATGGGTAAACTTTATAAATACCTTTGATGCAATAATTCATGAAAATAATTCTCTGAGTGACATACATAAACTGCATTATTTGTTAGGGGCGCTATCGGGTGATGCGTTGAAAATTATAAAGCATCTTCCGGTTTCCGCAATCAATTATCCCATTGCTTACAAATTGTTGAGAGATCGTTTTCATAACAAACGGATAATTGCAGACAGACACGTAGAGAACATTATTTCATGCCCCATAATAAAAAAGGAATCGCTTAGATCTGTCGTTAATGTTTTGAAGGAAAATGTTCAGGCATTAGAAGCCTTAGATTTTCCAACTGATCAGTGGTCATTTTTATTACTACATATCGTTTTAAAGAAATTTCCTGATGACCTACGAACTAACTTCGAGTTAATGGGTCACACGGAAGAAATTCCATCGTTTTCACAGTTGTTGTCATTTTTGGAATCGCAATCTAAAATTTATGAATCTGTTCATGGCTACGGCATGAAAAATGAAGCGCCAAAAGCGAAACCAAATCGCGTATTAAATTCTTTTGTCAGCACTCAAAAATCGGTGTGTTTATTATGCAAAGGTGGACATTTCCTCTCAAAGTGTGACCAATTTTTAAATCTAGAGCAACCTGCTAGATTCAATATTGTGAAGAAATATAAATTGTGTCAGAATTGTCTATCGGCTAAGCATTTTGTTAAAAACTGTTCGTCGCGTTTTAATTGTTTTCGGTGTCATAAAAATCACCATTCCTTGTTGCATTTTTCTCATGACGTAAATAGGCAAGTACAGGAGTCAAATAGCAACAATTTCGATAACACTTCCAGACAAGAGGTACTTGATTCGCCACCAGAATCAATCAACCAAGTCGTATCGGCCATTGCGGCAACCACAGCTCATTTGGAGAGGCTTGATAATCCCAACGTTTTATCGAGCTCTAGCCAATCATCAGTTTTGTTAGCTACTGCTATCGTAGAAGCTTGTGATAAAAATGGTAATTTTCACAAGGTTCGTATATTATTGGACTGTGCAAGCCAGGCAAATATTATTTCGAATGATTGTGCAATTCGTTTGGGCCTCGACTGTTCTAATAAACAAATTTCTATTCGAGGAATTGGACAGTTGTCGGCCATCGCGCAGAAGGGACTGGTCAATTGTCGGATCCGTCCTCTATGTTCGAATGAACTTTTTGAAGGGGATTTCGTTGTGTTACCAAGCATTTGTGCACATATGCCTAGTTCTCCCATTCGTCGGGGAGACTGGAATCATTTGAGAAATTTAACTTTGGCTGATCCTAATTTTGATAAGCCCTCTGCAATAGACATTTTATTGGGTGCTGGATTGTTTTCATCCATTCTTCGTTCGGGACAGGTGGTAGGAAAATCTAACGAACCTATAGCTTTGAACACAGCTTTTGGTTGGATTATAATGGGAAATGTAGATCACAGCGCATCTCCTCCCATTAATTCGTTTTTGACAATATTAGATTCATCAATTGAAACTAATGTAAAGACGTCTTATGAAATTGAAGACGTTCCCAATCATCCTTCACCGTTATCTTCACAAAAGTTGCTTTGTGATAAAATATTTTCAACTCAGCATTATAGAGATGATTCAGGATTTTACGTTGTTCCATTTCCATTCAGGGAAGTTACATCGGCTCTTGGTGATTCATATCATTCGGCAGTATCTCGTCTGCAACACCTTGAGCGCCATTTATCTCGGCATCCTGATATAAAATCTGATTGCACTCACTTCATGAGAGAATATGAATCTTTGGGCCACATGATAGATGTGACAAGTTCATCAGTTTCGACTGGGAGATATTTAATTCCTCATCATTGTGTAATTAAGGATACTGCATTATCCATTAAAAAACTTAGAGTTGTTTTTGACGCAAGTTCAAAAACATCTTCTAACCAATCGTTGAATGATATACTTTTGAAAGGGCCTAAACTACAACAAGCTATTGTGAAAGTAATATTGTGTTTCAGAGCCCACAAAATTGCCTGTAAGTTAACTGCCAAAGAACTTAGTTCGACCCTAAAATCGTGGTTTATGAAAGTGCAATTTGTGCATTTTCATCCAGTTACAGGCAAAACTTGTCAAAAATTGTCTTACGTTTGACAGATTATACCTTTTTCGAATTCGGTTGGTTTATTCAGAGGTGGTGGGCGATTGCAACTTGCCCATATCGCCTTTGTTGTCCAACACTCCATACTTTTGCCCAAGAAAAGTCACCTCACTAACTTGATTATTGACTCGTATCATAAGAATTATTTGCATGTGGGGCCTAGGACTTTATTGTCAATCTTACAATCAAAATATTGGATTGTTTCCGCTCGAAATGTCATTCGGTCGCGATTGAGTAAATGCATAACTTGTTTTAAGGCTCACCCTATTGGTGTGCAACCTATGTTGGGAGATTTGTCTCAAATTAGATTTCGCGAAGGTCGTCCTTTCCTCAATGTTGGGGTGGATTTTGGTGGCCCATTCTCAATAAAGGAAAGCAGACGTAGAGGAGCCAAAGTTTTGAAGGCTTATCTGTGCTTATTTATCTGTTTAAGTACCAAGGCAGTACACTTAGAAGTTGTATCTGATTTATCCTCCGAAGCCTTTTTAACGGCTTTGGATCGCTTTATAGCTAGAAGGGGATTATGTTCTAGTATCTTTAGTGATAACGGCACAAATTTCATCGGTGCTAACAAATACTTATCAGCTCGTGATCGCCTCACATCTGCTGCAACCACGCGGCAAATTAAATGGTCTTTTCATCCCCCTTCTGCACCTCACTTTGGAGGCATATATGAAGCAGGAATAAAATCCTCAAAATACCACCTAAAGCGAGTAATAGGAGAACAAGTACTCACGTTTGAGGAATTAACAACATTGTTTAGTCGAATAGAAGCCATTTTGAATTCTCGTCCATTATCTCAATTGTCATCTGATCCATCTGAACTCGAAGCATTGACGCCAGGTCATTTTTTGATAGGGGCTCCTCTTACATCGGTACCTGAACCTGATTGGTCTGAAGTGCCTATGAATAGGTTATCGCGTTGGCAGTTGTTGCAAAAAATAACTCAGGCATTTTGGAATCGATGGAGAAAGGAATATTTACATACCCTTCAACAACGTGGAAAGTGGATAACGTCATCACCTAATCTTAATGTTGGAGATTTGGTGTTATTAAATGATGGAAAAAATCCATCTATGCACTGGCCACTAGGCCGTATTGAGGAATGTCATCCTGGTCCTGATCAAATCGTACGGGTTGTGACAGTTAAAACTGCACAAGGAACATTTCGTCGGCCTATTGTTAAACTTTATCCATTACCACTTTGAAACAATTTACTTATATGTAATTTGATTTTTAATTTTATTCATTGCTTTTATTTTCGTTTGTTTTCTCCTTGTATTTTGTTCGATTTACCGCGGTGTCGGTTGCTACGAAAGAAAGTTCTTCGATTAATTAATTAATTTTAGCTTTATTGTAGACACACGTTTCGATTTTTTAATTTCGGTGAAGTTGTTTGTTGCACAAAGATTGAATAATTGTTTGTCATTTTTGTTAATTATAGATTGTTACATAAAATACATTTGTTTTTTGTCAATATTCGGAACTGTGTGATTTACTATCGATTGTAGATAAGAGATTTCAATCTCTTCTCGGGGGGGGGAATGTTTGGTTTTGAAATGATAATATGCATGGTTCCTACCTGGATGTCATTTTACCC
The DNA here is from genome assembly GCA_951813805.1 of Limnephilus auricula. Classification (NCBI taxonomy): domain Eukaryota; kingdom Metazoa; phylum Arthropoda; class Insecta; order Trichoptera; family Limnephilidae; genus Limnephilus; species Limnephilus auricula. The sequence goes on along the minus strand of OX638388.1, from coordinate 9,875,678 downwards.
AGTACCTACCTCTACCCATCCTTACCACATCACTTGCTGAAAGAAATTTTGAACTTGGAACAGTGATTGGAAAATTGGAGGGCTTTTGTTCCGAAAAACACAGAGACAGGAAGAGGAATCTAGCAAGAGGTTTTGAAGCAAGTTTCGTTTTGTTGTGCTAATATAATTGTGCATCATATAAAAGTAGACTATCGTGTTTACTTGTTTGTGTTGGGCAATAATACCTCGAGGTATCTCAGTGAAATAAACCTACTTGTAAGTTTTGTGTCGTGTTCCCGAGAGGTAAGTGCTTGGTTTCCTTTTCCTTGTTTCCCATTTTTGTTCCCAACCCATATTATCACCCAATTCCAACAAATACCATTTCGTTTAGTTAGTTTTTCGTTTCGTATTATTTACAGTCCATTTCACCAAATGCATCTGAAGCAAACAGTTTCGGATGCAACACGTTTGTTATTTTTATATTACAGAAACAAACGGTACATTGGTTACAGTGATGAGACAGTTTACATATATCAAATGATATTTCATGGTGGGTACCTATGGTGTGTTTCTTTGAATGTCTTATTTGTAATTACCGGGTGATGTGCGTAGTGTAGATGTGCTCGAGTGTATGTGTGAGTATGTTGGTAGGTGTGAAAAGTGTATGCGCATTGAATAGTTTATATCATTGACTTGTTTATATCATTGATATGATGCTCTTTTTAAATTTGGGCAGTGAATCGGAGAAAACGTCAATGTTATGGTACTTCCACACCGCAGCCAACCTTCCAACTCCGAACTTAGTTCGGAGTTGGAAGATTGGCCGATCGTGTGGTTGCTACGGCCAACCTTCCAACTCCAAACTCCGAATTTCAACATGGCGGATGTCGAACAGCTGATTCGGCGCTTATCTTATCAGTTGCCTACAATTATTACGTAGAAGTATATACACGACATTTTTTCAAACAATTGTTATACCACTCTCCCGTAATAATATTTTCATTTAAATGGTACGCGGAACACGTTTCTTGATCGCCAGCTGTTCGCAGAATGATGTGTGGCTGCGGCAGGCTGGTTCGTGTGAGTTGGCGTCGCGATCGCCTCGGAGGCGATCCCGGGCCAACTCGAACTCCAACCTTCCAACTCGGATCTTCCAACGCACGAACTACCCCTCCACACAATCGACCAAACGTTTGAAGTTGGAAGTTGGCCGCAGTCTGGACATAGCATTAGAATTTAGGCAAATATTATTGAATGTATGAAGAGCACTTGAGCACTAGGCAAATCCGCCATTGCTGATCACATATTGTACTGAGCAATAATAAGAATTTTGTTTTGAAATTCTTCTTTAGTAGTTGATTATTACTATCAAAGTCATTATTAGTTCTTTTAAAACCGAAAGGAGAATTAAATTATTTAAGCCCTACGTATCAAAATGAAATTTTTAATTTGCTTGGTACCGCAGTTAGGAATTTATTTATTGTTTGAAACATTTACAGAGTGTTAACAAGTATTACATTAATATTATTGCGTTGGAATGTGCACAGATATTAAACACTCCAATTAAAAATGTTCACTAGGCGGTGATGCTAGTAGTGAAAATGACAGATAATAATAATAATAACATATATAAAACATGAGATACAAAATATAGAAAGTGTACAGAGAAAGAGAAGATATAAAAAGATAAAGAAAAGATATTATGATAAAACAATTATGTCTGTTCTCCATGAAGTATCATGGTAGAAGATTGTTAATTTGTTTTTTAAAATATGCGAGACTGTTTGCAAAGATATCTATAAGGTCACAATTAATTGTATTGTATAGACGACACATTCGAGTCAGAGGATTGAAGTGTGCGATATTGTTATTAAATATTTCAATATGGAATATATTTTGACTCCTTAAATTACGTCTATTAGGGACTTTAATATGAATATTGCTCAGACAATGAGTGGTAAGAAGTTTATCACGAATAATTTTATATAAACATATCAAGTCAGCAAATTTCCTTCTTTTTTCCAATGTTGTAAAATTAAAGTGATGTAGTCGTTCCTCATAAGATTGGAGTAAGGCATTAAATCCAAGTTTAAATGATAACAGTCTTAGGAATTTCTTTTGCACAGATTCAATACTTTTATGCTGTGTCCTCCTACGTGCCACAAGCTGCTTGTCGCACGACGCGGCAAGCTATCGCACGCAAATGTTGGTCACCACACGCGTGCACAAGCTTGCGAGTTCGACATTGTGTTCGGAGCGCCCAAGCATGGCGGACATCGAGGCAACTACATCGGCTGTCACATTTGCACTAACTTAATTGTACTAAATTTAAAAAAAAAGAAGAGTTCGCCGAAAGAGATGGTGGATGATTCAAATTTACAGAAACCGTACCAGATAATTTATTTTAAATTCTAGTATTTTGTTCATTCGTGTGTTATCTCTTTGTAGAATTTTATTTTATTTTATAATAAATCTAAACAAAAATATGAAAAAGAACAACACACAAAAAAATGAAAAGGTAACGGCGCACCCTTTTTTACATTATTTCCACACAGGAGGCCCTGAGGAAAATAATTTCCCTATGTCATCTTTGGGGATGCTATGTGGAGGGTATTTTTAAAGAAAATAAGTTCTGGGAAGGAATAAGGTATGACGGTTGGGCACGAATCTGGGGTTCAGTGTGTCTATATCATCCACCGCCAAGACCTAGACATACCTTACCCCATGAACCCGGACATCCCTTCTAAGTCACCAAACGTAGTGAACTACTTGGGGTGACCCATGGCAGAGGTGTTTGTTATCCAATAAATGGTTCCCGGGGCTGCGGTACCCATTCCCGCCTTCCAAATTAAGACTGGGACTCGAACCCAGGATCACTCGTCTTATTAATTACTTTAAACTTACATTAATGGGGAATAACCTTAAAAAAGTTATTATTTATTATAAATAAGAGATATTCAATAATTTAAAAAAAAAATTCTTGTAATAAATAATAAATCTTTTAAAAAAAAAATTATTTAGGGCTATTGTGTAAATCCAGTCTTAATAAATTTTGCTAGTGCATTAAAAATCTGTAACATAAAAATTTACAATAAACCGCACGGAGCAAAAACGGCGACTGTACCGGGCCAGTTCATAATTGTAATTTTGTTTTTAGCGGCCCGTACCAAAAGGTGCCAAATAAAATAAGTCTATTACTAAACTTCTGCAACCGTCTTTTCGTATTTCTGACCTTACTAAGTAAATTTTATTGTTCTTTGTAGTTTAAATTTGTTGTTCGATTAAAATAAAATAATAATAAAAGTAATATGTAAATGATTTCTAAAACTGTTTAATAAGTCTTTATTATATAACTAAATAAAACCGTTTGTAATGATTTTCGTTGTCTTTATTTGTTAAAAATAATCAAATAAAAATAAATCTCTTTTAACAATGATTTTCTTTTCATTTATATCATTATATGTAGAAAACTATTTTACTTAAATGAATTCAAAATTAACGAATTATAGGTCCCGCAAAACCGAAACATATTTTTTACCCACTTTTATGGAAAATACTCGGGAGCTGGTATCACTCAACATGCCCGCAGCGCTTGTAAAACAATACAAGTTACGCATACTTGTGTGCGTGTCACGCACACAAGTGTTTCAAATCTGGCCTGTTGTTTTTGTCGCAATTACAGCGCATCACTCCATCTAGACATTTATATAATCAAAGGTTGTAGGTTATCATAAGTGTAAGTACCTACCTAGTAATTCATATACATACAGGAGATACATGTGGTACCACCAGTGATGTACTTTATTTCAAATATATCTATTTCAAATGGAAATGCAAAATGGGTATTTTGCAGTTTAAACAGTTTTTTTTTTCATTAAATGCATTTTTGCAACATTCTTCCTATTATCTCAACACATTTTTATTTCTTCATATATACGTCTGTCAAGTTGCTCCCAGGTAGAAGCCCTGGCAAAATAAGTGATACCATTACCAAAAATGAGCCATAGACGCTCTATTATAATTTCTTTAAGCTGGCAACATACTATATCAAGTGTGCCTAGTCTGTTTTAAAATCTAAAAATATATGAATAATTGCTATATATATTGGATAAGTAAGCCGAGTTTTCTAACTATTGCGAGTATTTTATTTGTATTTTTGTTAATATTCGTTATAGTATGGATAAGCTATAAATAGTATAATAAATATTTTCTTATAATATTAAAAAATAAATGAAAAAACCTTAGTTCAGCATAAAATTTGGCGGTTTTCGTCAAACTATCTGTTTATGACATAATTAATAGTTTCTTGAAGTAATTAAGTTGAAACGAAGTGTAATTCTCAAAATCTATTTCAAAGTCTATTAAAAGTGAGGCAGTTGAGGTAAATTTACCAAAACTGTAATTATTACAATTACCAAATTATATTATTATAATTACCAAAGTGTAATTCTCAAAATCTATTTCAAAGTCTATTAAAAGTGAGGCAGTTGAGGTAAATTTACCAAAACCAATATATGCTGCAATAGAATGCTATATTAGTTTATCCAGTATTATACTTTTTTTAAATTCTTTCATTTTTGATCTGAGAAACCATTTTGCATTTTCAATTCCTTTTGAAAGTAGGTATTTTGCATTTGAAATGATTTTCTAAAAACCATTTTCATTTTTAAATGGAAAAGTTTTACCCATTTCCATTTTGAATTTCAAGTGGATTTGGGTACCCATTGGATTTGCACATCCTCTGTACCTGACAAACTTTAACCAATGATTCCTGAGTTTATTTGGATTAAAAATGTTGATGGTCTGCGGTGTTTTTTGTCGTTCACCTAAAACATAAAAATATGGGTAGTTTTATTGGACAGTTTTCATGAATGAATTAATCCAAATCTTGGAAGTGGAAATTAATCTACTTCCCGACATTCAATCGAGCTGAAACTCGTAAAAAAGACTCGTTATCGATGACAATGCATTCTGTCAACTTTTGGTGGCACTCGCACACACACACGCGTTTCTCTGAAAATGGCTATTAGCGGGCCCAAGAAATGCCCGAAAATTGAAAATAGATGTATTACGGTAAAAAAACTTTGTAGGTTGATTTTTTTTTTTGAAAAAAAAATTCTAAAATTCATTGAAAACCAAAGTGGCATCTATAATTTTACTACAAATAAGATCAGAAATAACTGGTTAAAGTTTGTCGCGTACATCCTGATACACCCTGTAGGTGTTGAAATTCATATACATGCATATCTATCTTATATCAGATGGCATGGCAAAAACCGGTATTTTCAGAATCCTGTTTTCTTAATACCATTTAGACTTTAGACAATGTTTGTTTTTTTCGCCAGTTCAGTTCTTCGGTCCACCATAAGATCGCTATCAATGTGTTAATATTTAAATAAATTTTAAAAAACTGTTGTTATTGTGCCATTGTGATTAATATTGAGTTAATTCCATGAATCAACACAAAAGGTAGTTTGTCATTATTAAGAATAATATTAAGAGGGCATTACCAGAGAATATCGGAATTTAGTCATTTTTAAATCAAATGCTAGACGTATTGACTCTTTTTTACAAAAAAACATAAATTGATTTTGAAAGATTGTTATTTTATCTGGTACACTCAGTTTTAAATTTTTGAAAAACTAAGTGTATTTTTAATATACTAAGGTTTTATTACCGTTGGTCGTTGGCAGATTTGTTCAATTTTCAAACGATAGATTCTATTAAACAACACAAATTTCAAATCATATAATCATACACAACAAAATAAATCAATACATAATCTAGTCAACACGGTTTTAAAATTTTTAATTTTAGTTAAATTAAAATCATTAAAAAATAAATCCGAGAACGTGTTTTGTGACAAAAATATCTCAGTTTTTCTATTTATTTAAGGTCTTACAAACTAAAATATTTAATTTTTTTTACACACTTATTTTGTTAAGACATTATTGAAAAATCATAAATACTTATGATCAAAAAATACTTACCAGAAATACACTATATTTAATATTTTATCATAGTTGAATGTAGGTATATATTAGCAAGTTTTTAATGAAATAAATCGATATAAAAAAAAATTGACGCGGGAATAATCGATCTTTCTAATTGGAACCTCCCTATACAGTTGCAAGCATTTTAAAACTTTTATTCTCAGTTGATGGTAACTTAATTTCGGCTCCGATGGAGCCCCAGTACCTAAGCTGGTCACTTCTTTTCAGTGAGCTAGTGCCAAGATAGAAAAATACAACATTATTAATGTTGTTGTAGCTGAAAATGAAATTTTTATGCAAAAAATTGAAATTTTGAAATAAAAAATCATTTTTAGCTAACACTAGTTTACTTGATTAAAAACAATTTTATTTGTAAATTTAAAATCAACTCAAATAAATTTTTCTAAACCTATTAAAAATGCACGCAAGTGGCTTTCCACCCAAGTAATTGTAATAGTCAACTGCTTCAAAGACGTCAATGTATTGTTATTCGCCGATGACATTAAATTATATAAAGAAATAACTCTCTTAAATCACTGTCAAGTTCTTCAATATAATATAGACATGCTAAATAACTGGTGTTCACAAAATAATTTATATTTAAATGTAGATAAATGCAAAACTTTAACCTTCTCCAGAAAAAAAACATCACTATTATTCGACTATTCTATAAATGAAATAAATTTAGAATCTTGGCGTAATAATGGATGAGAAACTAGTTTTCACGGTCCACATTCAACAAACTGTAAATAAGGGTATGAAAATGTTAGGATTTATTAAAATAAAATAAATTATAAATAATAAAATAAATACAATAAAAAACTTTGAATCTTTACGAATCGTAAAATTGTTGTACATATCCCTGGTTAGAAGCCTAATTGAACATAACTCAATAGTCTGGTCGCCCTTCTACAAAATTCATATCCATAATATTGAAAGAATTCAAAGAAAATTTCTAAGATTGGTGAATTTTAAACTTAACATCCCTTTAGAGCACATAAATTACCTATCATTAATGAATATTTTGAATATTCCAACTTTAGAAGACAGACGAAAAATAACCGACCTAACCTTTTTATTAAAATTATTAAACTCTAAATTTGATTGCATTTAATAAATCTACATGTACCTACACGAACTACTAGACAAACAATAACATTTTATATACACACATCTCATTCTAACTATAATTTGCATTCCCAATACAACCATTACATAGTCTTGGTAACCAATATTTAAACAATATTGATGTATTTGACAATAATTTGAATTTGGCAAACTTTAAACGCTGTATGTGCGAACTATTTCTACTTAATTCATAAACTATTGTAAATACCAATTTTAAACATTTTTATTAATACCTATTATTGTTGATTTGGAGGATATTGGCAGGCTATCTATTTTTCCTTTATTTATATTCTGTTTTACCTACATTTTGTCAACTCCTATTTTATCTAATCTATATTACGTGTCTTTATATTTTCTGTTACTTACCTGTATTTTATTCACTTCTAACTCTTCACTGTAATTAATCAAAACATGTATTGCTTTATGTATGTAAAAGCCCTATGGGCATTTAAATAAAAATAAAATAAATTAATTAATCTTCATTCTTTACAGATGACTTCACAAACTACAATATTTTTGATAACCAATGTCCTGCTTCATCTGACAGCACAAATATTCTGCCAAACGAATAGTTCTGAAGATGACAGCGGTGGTGTCTCTCTCATAGGAACTGCTGCAATGTTCTTTCCTCCTTGCCCTGATGGTATTATTACTATGAGTAGAGAAAGTGGCAGACGTCCCTCTGAGAATAATTATTGGACTGGAACTATCAACCTGAAAGATTATAAAAAATATGGCGAAGCAAGGATTCATTTAGTTCTGGACAGCGAGGCAGTCATTAAAGTGGTTCGTAAGAATATTATCAATAAACACTAGTTTTTATCATACCTATTAGGGTAAGTATGTACATACGAGTATGTTGAAGTAAAATTTAAGTTATGTTCTGACAAATATTTATTGAGTGTTTTTCTGATCAAACGATGACAATGTCCTTTTTTGCCTGCTTCCTAAGGCCGGCATTCACTATAAGTAATCTTAATCTTGGCTCTTCTCACTTAAGTCTACCGACCTCTGCGTTAGGTGAAGAGGCATAGGACACAGATTAGTTTGAGTCGGTTATATGGTTCAGTGTGCATCTGGAGCCATGGTGGACATGTTCGCCACTTCCATACAAGAACGGATGAGTCGGCATACCAATGCGTACAGACCAATCCGGAGTACAAGTTCGAATGTGAATGGCGTGCTTTAACAATAAAATATGATCTCAAAATACATGAGGATTACTCAGCAGGTTTCATAGTTTTCATGATGCACAAATGGGGCATTAAGATTTATGATTTGTGTGAATGTGGACACATTAAGTAGAGAACATATCATAGAAGAACATCCACTCCACACCAGTTTCCCGGAAGCAAATCTGTGTTAAATCAAGGGACTTCCGATGTCGTCAACTGACTCAATGATCTCAGCATCCCATTATGACCTCCACCAACTTCCCTTCACTATACGAAGAACGAGGGAATAATTCCATGGAATACCATAAGATTAATAAGATCTGTATTGCATTTAATTTGGGCAAAAATCTGCTATGATTATCCTAACCGAATGTTTGTTAATCAAAATGAATGCTTTCAGGATTCAGAAATAGCAAGCGTTTATGCAGAAAATTTACTTTTTATAATTACTCCATACTACAGAAGAGTTCCAGACAAATTGGAATTTGAGGTGCTAGCTCCCCAGGGAAGGCCATTTCCAAATATAAAATCCGTTACAATCAATTCAAGATCAGTGTGCAAAGATCCTAGAAAGGTATGTATTCAGTAACCATTGGAGCGCTAGGCTCCCACAAAGTGGGTAGATGGCTTTGACACCTGAACACTGTGTTGAACGAACTAATGTTCGTGAGATGTTACCTGAGATAATGCTTTCACCTATGATAAATAGATGGCAGTGAAACGTTTGCAATGAAACTAGCAACCAAGTAGAAATATGCCAACAGTTCTATTTATTTCTTTAAACACAGCAAACTTATTTTGTGGCACCATTTTAATTCAAAATTAATAGAATACTTATGCTGTCCGTTCATGGAGCTACTTACAAGCGACTCAATGTGCAGCGCGAGCGGCGTGTATGAATACTAATAATAGTATGGCGGGTACTGACGAGCGGCGATCGAGTCAAGTCATCGAGTAAGAAGCTCCATGAACGGACGGCCTAGTTTTAACCAAGTTTATAATAGAATACTTTCTATTTATGTTTTCATGGCGATCAAGACACCGCATTCGAAAATCACATGGATGTTTATTTTTGGCAAATTCTGTTGTATTATACATACATATATTAATGTGTTTGTTATTGAATTCTCTGCTTATTTATAGTTACTTCAAAGTTCTGGAAGTAAAATAAAGGTTTAATTTAGTTTACACTAAACATAAAATTTCTGTTTTTGCAGCGGTGTCCATTTAACTATTATAATCCTAGATGTAATATCGCAATGTGTGCGGTGTTTAATATTAATTCAAATATAGTGATTCATAACAGAGAAATAGATATTATTTTTCTACTTTAATTTTTAGTCTGATTAATTACAATTGAAAAATGATATGTAGAGTAAAAAAACGATCAAAAGTTTTTGGTACCGAAGTACATTGTAAAAGTTAAATGTTATTATGTATGTATTTATTAGTTCAATCCTTGTTTTTTTGTATCCTATAATAATTACATTTTTAAAATGATCTCTGTTAACAAACTTTAATAATTTTTTTATCAAAGGAAGCAAATATTTTGCGATGTGACATTTATTAAATGCAAAAACACCACTTTTTATTTGAATTAATATTTAACAGCCAACCGGGTTTCGCTTAGCTCAAGCTTCGTCTTCATATTTAGTTTGTGGGAAGGCTTCACTAAAGAAGGAGATATGCAATACAGCTCAATATCTTACAAAACGACCAAAATAATGTTTGTTTGCATTTACAATATATTTTATTTGATATTGTTATGCGCTCACCAATTATAAGTTTCACAGTGGGAACCTTCACCAGTTCCCAATGTAGCAGACACAGCTGTGGGCACTTTAACCAATCCCACAAACTTCAACGCCTTCTGTGGCAGGAGACAGCTGCCACACTCGGAACTGGTGTTTGGTGCGGTGGCAACCAAACCCGGAGACTGGCCGTGGCATGTTGCTCTGAACCGTCGTGTTAAAACTCAGTGGAAATACCAGTGTGGTGGGACACTTGTTTCCAGGACTGCCATTGTAACAGGTAGAAAAAACATTCTGTTTTCCTCTGCATCACTTATGACTTATGGCACATTATTTTCAGTGCAAACTGTTATTGGGTCAAAAATATATTTTTGTATTACATTACTCTCTGATGAGACTAGTTCTTTGTAAAACTTTGTGAAAACATTATTTTTAGCTGCTCATTGTGTAACAAGACCCAGATCAAGAACTTTAGTACCCAGCAACAACCTGCTTGTTCAACTTGGAAAGTACAACTTAAACGGCGAAAATCCAAATTTACAGGAAAGAAGGGTAAGTACATATTTGCATAGCTGTATTTACAAACTTAGACCCTTCTTTAACAGGAATATGCAAATATCCAATACTCGACGATTCAAGTATCTTGACGACTACCAGTATATGTACATCTGCGCGGAGGTTTGTACACAGGTACATGTTACTGACATTTTTTTAACTCAACAATGATTGGTGGCGACGCGGGTATCGTGATTTCAGTAGCGACATGTATGGACCGTGCACGACAAGTTGTCTGCGATGTGAATACACAACATGAGTATCGGATACTTGTGTATCCCAAAAAATAATGTTTTAAGTAAGGTTAATAATTTTATAAGGAAATTCTCACTGCATTATGCACTTTCTTGTTTAAACATTGCTACTTTTAGGTATCAGATGTGTACATCTTTGAAGATTATGACCCAATCCTGGTGAGGAATGACATAGCCATGGTCCTTATGGTATCTGAGGTGGAATATGGTCTGCTAATTCAGCCCATATGTTTGTGGCCAGACGAGGACTTATCTAAAAATCGCGTGTTTGGATCACTCGGAACAGTAAGTAAAATGAATACAGCTAAATAATATTTTAAACATTAATCACTACAATTTATCAGGTAAAATGTTTATGTTATCTGCATTTATCAAACAACTCAAGAAAATAATTTAAAAAAATTCTTTTATAGAATATGGAATCATCATAATACAATACTTGTAATATATCATAATACTCTGAATATAAGAGGAAAGTGGAATGTTAGCACAATACTAGGTTCACAATTTTTTGTGAAAGCCAAACTTGTACCCAAATATAACAATAAAATATGCACAGAGAACCCTGGAGTACAGCATGATCATTATAATGATAATATTTTTTAAGAACAATAAAAATAACTATAACATTGATGATTCCAGGTTGTTGGTTGGGGACTAAATGAGAATTTGACATTATCCGAGCAGTTGGCTGCTGCCGAAGTGCCCGTGATTCCCGACTTTGAATGTCTTCTGAGTGAATCAGAGTTTTTCAAAAAATATCTTACCCCAACTACTTTTTGCGCAGGCAGAAGAAATGGTAATACATAAACGTTTTTTCTTTACAATAATAAAATTGATAACTTTGTATAATTAATTAATGGTTGCCTCTGGTTGACCACGTCACCTCCAAGGGCGGATCCAGGGGGTCATGGGGGCCATGACCCCCCCTGGGCTGGGTCCAGGACCTAGGTGGACCACTAATTAAATTTGTTAAACATAATATTTTTGTATATTTTTTGTCACGTTATAGAGTACTTACTTTCAATATTTAATTAATTTAATATAATACTTTGTTTGACAGCAAACGTATATCAAAATTAAATTGTAACTTCTTGTGACTTGACCACGACTATGTGACCCCCCCCTGGCGCCAAAGCTGGATCCACCCTTGGTCACCTCAGGAGAATTTTGCAGCTGCTGGGAGTGGAATGTAAAGGGGATGAAGAAATACCAGTTCATTATGAAACCATGAAATTTCACCCGACTCTCAATAACAACCATGGTGAATTTCATTAAGGAACTGGGTTCTGTCAAAGGGATAAGATGAAACATGGGAAATACCACAATATGGGCTGAATGGACTGTATCCGTCTCAATAATAATCATGTTTGCCTTTTGTTTAGGTACAAGTGCTTGCAACGGGGACAGCGGTGGCAGCTTTGTACTTCCTCGGTTAGAAGCCGACAATAAGGTGTCTTACTATCTCCGTGGTATTGTGTCTCTCAGTGTGGGTCTGGTGGGAACTAACATCTGCGATAAGAGCCAATACGTCTTATTTACAGACTCTGCCAGATATCTCAGTTTCATTAAAGAACATAAATAAATATGTCGTTTTATTTTTGGACTAATTTAATGAGTAAAAGCATTTTTAAAGATTCAAAGTACCATAAAATCGAGGCAAGCGTGGTGAATTCCTAGCAAAATTCTAAGGGCAATTGAGAAGTGCAATTATTTGAGTAGATTGCAATTACTCTGATAGGTTAAACGATTAAATGCTTAAAAGGTGAAAAAAATAAAATGCGATTTTAACCCTTATGTTTAAAGAAACTGTACAAGGACAAGGTCAGAACCGCTTGCGCCAATATCATTCTAGACGTTGCTTTTAATTTCAGTAATGTAGCTTTTAGGAATTCTTTGTAATTAATTTTCTATGGTATATGGCCGTCATGTGGGCAAATGTCATCCGACATTCAAGAGGTTAAAATAAAACAAAAAGTGGTTTATAATCTGCAAGATATATTTTATATTTCAGTACATTTGTGATAAATGAATAAATTTAGTATTTGACTTAATCCAAAATGTTTTAATTGCTGCTACATCCACCTTACGGTCTTCATAGTAACTCAAGTTACAAATATTTTAAATAAAATTTATAATATTTACATATTATTACATAAATACAATAAAAAAAATAGTCCCAGCAAGAGCTTGTACAGACGTCATCGACGTTCGTCGTTTTCCTTCTCACGCATCTTGTTTGAAAATAAAAAGACAGAAGATACTAGAACAATTCGTCACGTACAATCACTCGGTGGGAATACGAATACTATACTTAGGAACTCCAACACTTAAGAAATAAAATGAATACTTTTCTTACATGATAAGCCCTGTAAAATTATCTACTGATTTTGAATTATGTAGATATTCCATATATCTATCGCCTAGTTGATTAGTCAGACATCTCCAAATACTAATGAGAAAAGCAATGCTCGAATGCTCGCCATAAATCAAATATTATTTATGTTTTTTACATATTAAATATGCTATGAAATAACACCGAGAAGCACAACGGTCCGGTACATTAAAATGACATTTATTTTAAATATTTTGAAATTTCCTACTGGTAACCCAGAAAACATTTTTGTTTTTGTTTTTTTTTTTATAGAGAACACCTCACAAGAGTCCCAACTGCTCCCGTCTGGAGCCAGTGAGACTATGGCATCCCCAATTGGGGTATGTTGTGAGGCTGAAGGTAAGTTGGGAAGGGAAGGAGATGGGGTAGAGGAAGGTGGGGAAGTTCCTGGCTATTCAGATCTAGTCACTAAACACGGCGAAAGCCATTATTAAGCAACGTTTTAATTCTGAATGGTGGTCTTACACCAAGGCGATACTGTGAGTATCTTCCACTCTGGAACGTGCCGCAAATATAGTATGTATTATTTTTATTAATTAATTGTGAAATAACACAAATTAATAAAATAAAATTTATTTGCGCACGCCGGGTTCGAACCCGCGACCTTCCGATTGGGAGTCAAGTGTCTTACCACTCGACCACGGACGGTCGTCAAATGTTTATTATTTACTTTGTTTATTTTACTACAAGCTTTTCTGCATTATAATTAATTAATTTGGTGGTGTTTATGAGTAATCTGAGTATTAGATAGATAATATACAGATAGAGATATATACACAATCAAGGACCGGGTGACGTCACGAACTCTCCCGCACGGTATTATACTCTTGCCGGCGTTTTCGCGGGCTTTAATAAAATTCAAACTTGTAGAATTAATTTAACCGCTTGGGCACATAAGCTCGTTTTCACGGCAATTTAATGTAGGTAGCGATAGGAATGACGTGTGACCCGGACCTGAGTTATTGATTATGAAAACGAACTTAAAAAAAAAAAAAAAAAACTGGTATTTAAGTTTGCATGTCATGTCCATGAACATATTTTTTATAAGTCAAAATATTTTTCACTCAACTTCCCTATTAATGTATATCCCTTTATCTAAACATGGTCTTGTGATATTATTAGAGCATTATTACATACAATCATTATAAATTAAGCACAATTTTTCAATTTAGTACATTACTCTCTCAGTAATCCACTGCTATATTATCTGACAACTACTATAATCCGACGTTAATTTTACCAGTTGAAAACACAAAATCAAGGTCTATAATAGTATTTGAATGTTAAATTCAAAGTAGCATTCCGCAGTAGACTCAAGCGCCTAACTTTGGTCACAAACGGGTTGGGTTATCTTACACCGAGTCGCCAGGGTTAATTATTGTTGTCTTAGGAAATTTTCATTAGTCATCCGTGTATTCTAAGATTCTAGCAACTTACTGTCACATCGACCCTTTGGAATAAGGCGCTCCGCTGACGAGGCAACTGAAACCAAATTAAAACCGGCTGGTTTCTATGTCTTGATTGGTCAAAAAGCTTGTTTAACCATAGGCGAAGAACAATCAGCTGACAGCTGTTAACTAGCAACGGCCGGCCACGGCAATGAGCAGTGCGAGTCGCGACTAACCGCTTGTGTTACCATTGACAACGGGTTTTTGAGTGATTGAGTTGTGTGCGGGCTATCACATTGTCATACAAAGACAGTTGCCAGTTGACAGTTTTCAGTTGCCTCAGTGAGCGGATCGCCTAACAATGTTCCATTTGTCATGGTAACGTCATGCGAATAAACTCTAAAGTAATTATTTTTAATTGATAAACTAATGTTTAAGACAAGATTTTATGCATAGCACAAAGGGTAACAATTATTATAAGCAATAATTATCAGCCTGAAACACTCATCCACATTGAAACAATCTTCTGAGAAAAGATACATGCCGCCGATGGGACTTTAAAAAACTTATAAAATCGGGACTTATAAAATCTTGTCATAAACATTAGTTTATCAATTAAAAATAATCAATATTTGACGAGTTAAAGTACTTAACCAAAAAATGTAGACATGATATGTCTCGACGCCACCTAGTGGGAAAGTTAGCACTTACAATGCCTTTCTCATATAAAAATAAAGTTGGTTGTTTGCAGGTGAAAAAATGTAATAAGCGGTAGTTGTTGAATGAAACATTAGTATGTATTGGCGGGTAAGAGGTAACCCGCCGTAGCTCAGTGGTTTAAGAGCACCTGACCAGACATGAGAAGGGCGCGGGTTTGAGTCCCGCGGCGGCATGTACCTTTTCTCGGAAGATTGTTTCAATGTGGATGAGTGTTTCAGGCTGATAATTATTGCTTATAATAATTGTAACTCTAAAGTAGCTTACTATAGATCTCATTGTCACATGATGGTACCGCGACAGACGGAATTTGTTATTCCAAAGGGTCGACATGTGTTTCTGTTTGTTTCATTCTGCCATGTTTTTGGTTGAATACGTTTACAAAATGGAGTCTTCTTTACAAAACTGGAATTTTACAAAACATTGATAGCGGTATTGGTTTGTTTTTACGAAATACCTGTTTAATTTTTAACGTACTTTGTACATTCTCCACTTTTATTAATTGAACAATTGCACGGTTTTTAGAGTGGTGGATTAGTGAGAGAGAATTGTATCAATAATAAATATTACCGCTAAGTAAAAAGTCAGTGTTATTCTTCATACCTATCTTAAAATAATTTTATTATTTTAAAAAGAATGTGCCATGTATGAAAAAAAAAATTACTGCTTTGCAAACAAATATTGATAGCAGCAGAATTTAGTTTTAAGGTAGCGACATACTCGCAGCTCACATCAAAAAGTTATTTATAACACAATAGCGCTCGCCATACAATCCCATGAGACCCGCCAGACGTAAAAAGATGATGCGCTGTGATCGCGGTTTGAATCTTCGCTAATCGGAATTATTTTTCGTATTCGCTACAGTGGCGAAATCAGAAAAGTTATGCGACCCCCTCTCTACCGTGAACAGGAGAGGGGGTCATTTTTAATACACGGAGCATGCACGGAGCTGTCAAGTTAACATATCCAGTACAAAGAAATGATATTCTCTCGACCGCTTCCGATTTCAACTGACCCCTTCTCCTGCCGTAGGAAGGAATATTTTATAACGTAGTGTGTCGGTAGAAAAGATACTTATAACGCAGTATCTTTTTGATGTGAACTTCGCGTTTGTCGCCCGCTTTAAGGTCAGTTCAGTTCATGGCGAAAGATACTGACATAAAATTTCCAAATTAAATATTATATTTTATTTAATAATGTGACAATGACCATCACAACAAGTCAAACAGATAACCTATAATGTTGCTATCTTACTTTGGTGGTACAAGACAAATATTTGGGGATCAAATCACTATTAATTTGTTGCTAGTTTAAATACAAACCTCTTGAATGTGCACTCAAAATCTATACTCATTTAAACCTGGGTGATCAGAAAGCTAAAATCTGAAACAAAATTGACTGAGCAAAACAATTTTTTGTGGTTCTTGTAGAATTGCATGGGTATAACTAGGAGGGAGATAGAGTCAGATAGATTATATTATATATCTATTATATATATCTTTAGTCCTAAACAATAATAATAATAATAACTTTTTTTATTGGTAAACTAATGTTTAAGACAAGATTTTTATGCATAGCACAAAGGGTAACAATTATTATAAGCAATAATTATTAGTCTGAAATACTCATCCATATTGAAAAAACCTCCCGAGAAAAGATACATGCCGCCGACGGGATTCGAACCCGTGTCCTTCTGATTGCCAGTCAGGTGTTCTAATCCACTGAGCTACGGTGGCTTATCTCTTACCTGCCAAATAATACAATATATACCAATGTTTCATTCAACAAAAGAGAACTCCAGTGAAACATATTATGGCTTTAAAAAAATATGTTCATATAGACCAATAAACGCTGATTCTGAATATATAAGTTTTATTAAATCATAATACACATAGAGTTTTAAAAAAATTATTAAAAAGTCCATTTTAAAACCTGTAATTAAAACAGCCTGTCAAGTTGGTATTTTTGGGATTGGACAGTGCTGACGTCACTGAGCTCTATTCGCGCCCATTCGCCTATTGAAGTTATAGTGAAATGGTCAACACTTCATGTTATTGGTTTGTTTATGGGATTATTTACATACTGTTTAAAGAGATTTAGGCATATAATATAGTTGTTGTGTTAATTGAAACATTTAGGCCCTCAACAACTAAAATGATGACGGTAAAGGAATAATTTGCGGACAATCTGATAATTTGTTCGTAGTTAATACCGAAATGTCATATTTTGCAAATATATTACGAACTATGTAAGTGCCGAATTTCGTGAAATAAAAGCTACTTAGTAAGTAAATTATCTTATTACTTGTTTTTGAAAGTCGTAGTTAGCTTTAAAAAAATATTTTGGCCAGTTTGAGGTTATATGAATTTGGCCTGTTTGATTTATAAGCATATTCTATTTTCAGTTCGGCCAGAACATCTTACGGTGACACATCGTATTTGCAATGAATAACAATAATTACAATGTATTTGTATACAATAACAGTAGCGATGAGATGTTGACATTTTACCAAATGTTTTTCTATAATAAAAGCAGTTAAATCTTGAATAAAAAACGCCTCGACTTTTGACACCTAAAAATCATTGATTTTCCATACACCTGTTGAAAAACAATAAAACTTTTGGAACGTGATGACGTCACATGATACACCATAGATGGTGGTGAAGATCTTGAAAAATTAAAACTTTGACAATTATTTTAACTATTAAAACAAACTATAAAAATAAATATGCAGTTATTTAAGTTAGAAGGCCATTTATACATTTAAAAAAATTTAAAAAATTGGACTGGAGTTCCTTATTACCGCTTATTACATTTTTTCACCTGCCATCAACCATCTTTATTTTTTATATGAGAAAGGCATTGTAAGTGCTAAATTTCTCACTAGTTGGCGTTGAGACATATGATGTCTACATTTTTTGGTGAAATACTTTTCAATAAAAAAGTAAATAGTAAAAAGTAAAGCAACTTTAAATAAAAAGTATTTCACCAAAAAATGTAGACGTATATAATAAAATAAATAAAATGTAAACATATATCTCGACGCCAACTAGTGAGAAATTTAGCACTCACAATGCCTTTCTCATATAAAAATAAAGATGGTTGTTTGCAGGTGAAAAAATGTAATAAGCGGTAATTTTTGAATGAAATACTAGTATATATTGAATTATTTGGCGGGTAAGAGATAAGCCACCGTAGCTCAGTGGATTCTAATCCCACCTGACCGGCAATCAGAAGGACACGGGTTCGAGTCCCGTCAGCCGCATGCATCATTTCTCGGGAGGTTTTTCAATATGGATGAGTGTTTCAGGCTAATAATTATTATTATTTATAATAATTTAGAGAAAAAGATTGCTAAGGTAACTCAAAAAACAGTGTTATTTGTCCCAAAAGATAAAAATGAATTATTAGTAAAAGAATCACATTGTGGAATGCAATTTCTATTGTTATATCAAATTAATTCATAAGTACATCAGTGCATTTCGGTACTCTCCATTGCACAGCCACGGAGAGTATTAAAAGAGATCATAAAAGTAATCCAGGCCCTGTCCCAGTTCCCATATTGCGATTCCGGTGCCCAATTCCGATGCCAGTTCAATTCGTCGCTGGATGGAGTAGAGAGTCGGATAGAAAAGTATCTTTCTTCCTTGAGAAGTTCTGAAAATATGAAAAAAATATTTTTAAAATATCAACAATATTTAATAAAATCACAAACAATGTAAATATGTGTGCATAGTGAGATGATTTGTATTGTCATAACTAGACATCGGATTATATGCATTTGCATATGCAAATGCATATAACTCTCTAATTACGGCGTTAAAGCATATTTTAGCCTTTTTTCCCAATCGTGCATATTTCGTTGGTCAATTTGACACTTCTGAGGCCTTTGCAATTCAGTCAAGCAAGCTAGCATTTGAAGAAGCATCCATTAAATAGAATACCGCCCTCATCTCAACACATTTCCACAAGTTACCAGATGCCATAAAAAAATTGGAAACAAAAAACCTCCCTCTATTTAAATCAGTAAAATACTGGAAACAATGATCGAACTCGCCAACGTCCTTCCTAATTCAATATCAGAAAAAAAAATTAGAGGCAAAAGAAAGTTAGACGCTATTTTGCTTAAAAACCCGAGTCTTGAAGACATGAAGAACATTGATGCCTACATCAACGGCACAGGACCCCTCCCTAAACAGGTATCTCTAGAAATGGCGCCAAATTAAAAATTTTGTCCAATGTCGTCAGTTGACGTAGAGAGGACCTTTTTGACGTAAAATAATACTGGGTGACAAAAGTCATAAATTTGAGATCAAAATTTTGGAAAAAATACTTAATTGTATATTGTCACAAAAACTATGCATAATTTTAAGAATATTTCGCCGTTTTTGTACCGTCTTCAATTAAAACATATAAAAATAAAAAAGGTTTTTTGACTTTGCATTGTGCGTATTTTGGGCATATCAAGAGTTTTTAGTGCATATTTCGGCCGTTTTTAGTGCATATTTTGGAACTTTGTTAGTGCATATAATCCGATGTCTAGTCATTACATAAATAGAAAAAATCGATTCTGATGATAGAAAACTAAAAGAAGTAAGGATTAAAGGTGACTTCCATGGCAGAAAGCAAGATTCTTGGCTCCGAGTTTGAGAAATGCGGGTTCAAATCGCAGAGAGGGAAAATGGAAATTTACTAAATTGACATGGACTACTTTCAGGTGGCAAATATGTACTCTCTAATAGCCGTGTTTAATAACCATATCTAAATAGCTAGCTACTTCTCAATCTTCTCAACTCCTTTCCCTCCCAACAGCAATAGTCCCCTGGCTCCTGATAATTTCATGGCTGTGTGTATCACACTTCTTTAATCTAAAAAAGGGAAAATGGTTTAACAAGTGCTTACTTTACGTCGATGAAGTTCTCAAAACTTTTGTCATCATATTTCATGGTTCCCTTTGCAGTCTTTAAAATGCCAATAAATTCATGTCCCACGATGGGGCCCCCTCCAGTCGGCGAGTAGGCGTTTCCATAGAAGTTCAGTCCTAGCAGGATCTTCCTTCTCAGAACTCTGTCATCTTCCTCCGGTACTAGATTCACCACACACTTCCTCACCCAGTCCAAGGGAGCATTGGGACCTTCAAATAATAATTTTATAACATTTGGCTTGATAAAACATACTTACGTAATTGAATTTACATAACTCTTTCCGCACTGACTGTTTCCATATGAGAAAGCAATTGGCGTAGTTTGAGTGGTAGGAGCATTATACTACACATGTGTAATACACTCATTGTTAAATACACTCATTGTAGTACACTAAGCCCATTTCATCCCTATGTGGAAACAATTTTAGATTATAATGTATACAGAGTCGGTTTACAACTCAAATCCACAAAGTACAGTTTTTCCTCAAATGTGTATATGGGTCATTCCGCCGTTTCATTCAAATTTGCCTGTTTCCGCGGAATTTTTTTTTCTTCGTTTTTACTATAATATATGTAGTATCAGGGGTACCTACCCGCCGAAAGGTCGTCGGGTTAGGTACTAATGATAACTCTTAATTGAATACCTTTCAAAATTAGAACGTCGGTTCCTGACCTGAGTGGCAGTTGTTTGTGTTGGTGTTCTTTTGTTTTTTTCACAGTAGAAGTTTTTAACAAGTGCAAAGAGCTGAAAAGATGATTTTGTAAACTTTGGATTTAAATTTTAATAAATGTTAATTAAGAAAAATCATTCTATCCCCTTATTCTTGAAAAAGGATATTACATATATATAAAAATCTCGTGTCACAATGTTCGCTCGAGGTAAACTCCGAAACTACTTAACCGATTTTGATGAAATTTGGCTTATTATTTGTAATTTGGTCCAACTTAAACGATAGGATAGTTTTTATCTCGATTATTGACCTCAATATTTATTATTGCGAATTAAATGTTTTTTATGGCACAATTATTTGTAAGTTCCATAAGTTTCTGATAGATGGCAGTGTGAGTTGATTTATTGATACAACACTTGGTTATCTAGATTAGGTAACCTTACAATAATATAGCTCATTCAGTAGATGGCATTGTGTTTCGTTAGCCACAGCAAGGCGTGGGCGGGTCAGCTAGTATTTTTATAGAAATGGGTTCCTGTACCTATCAGATGTAGAGAGGTGAAAAGGGCACCCTTGTACGACACTTAGATATGAAGAAAATTGATGGAAGGTAATGAAGATGTGAATGGTAATGAAAAACTGTTGGATGGTAATTTATAAATTTGGAAGGTAATGAAGTTTGGTAATTTGGTAATGAAATATTAATAGAAGGGAGTGAACATGTTCAAAGTTCGTAAAATTTCTGTGAATAATGAAATATGAATTAAAATTGAATAATGAAATAGATTTCAAATCATGCTAAGTATCATTTGACCTGACATGATGAACAGATTAGGAAAAAAGGAAGAAAAACCTATTATAGTGAAAAACTAATTGAAGTGAAACTAAATTTTTACCAAAACCGAGTAAATATATAATTATTTTTTTTTATAGAAAGACAAACATTCCCCGGTTACGAATAACCCAACAACATTTGAAAATCTCCTACTACCACCACACTAAGCGGAAGATATTGCTTGTGTTGTGATGGAGGACTTAGCCAGCCGAGGGATCGAACACGGAACGCTTGGGTGGGAGCCAAACGCGATGCCCACACAACCACTGACCGGTCTTTTAATTAAATATATTATGTATTGCATAAGTCGATAAAGATGAGTAAGAAAGATTACCTGGTCTTTGAGGGTTGGAATAGTCATAGGTCATGAGGGAGAAAGCGGTCACATAAGGATGGAGGGCGTTGAATTGTTTGATAAGATCATCATCGCTGGATTGCCCGCGGGATGGAGGCATGACCAAAATGAAGTCCAGCAAAACTTCAGCGGTCGCCAAACCTTAAGAAGAAAAATACATTTATACATTTGAGGGTACATCACTGTTATAACACACAAAATAAAGTCAAAAATAAAATTGCAAGTTTTTGCCTAACTGTATAGTACATCCTCACGATTGCATTGTGCGTGCCCCTCTTGAACTAACCCAACAGGATTCCTCTTTTTTTTATTATGAAAAAATAAAATAAATTGTTTTATTGGTTACTCGTCTATGTAACCAGTGATGACATGTAGAAAAAACTTTTTTTGTTAGATTTTGAAGAAAATAAAATCGAACAAAAAAAAAGTCATCGAAAAGTCTCCAGAGACCGGCTCAATTGAACGACGGTTCACTAAAGATATTCCTTCTCCCCCCGCTCCACTCACGCTTCCTCGGGCCTCCTTAATATTTCAATCAAAAGGGAATCCCGATAATGTCGGAATCCCCCTTCGTTAGAATGAAATCATTTGTTTGGTCAAGTTTTAGTACAAAAAATTTGCTATAAGAACTATAAAATATAGCTGATAAGAACACTTTAATCTTTCTTAATAGACCGAGAAGCGATACCTGAAAAATTGGAAAGCAGGGCTTAAACCAACCTTCTGATAGCGTCCGTATGCTAACTGCGAACTAATGTGGCGCCATCTTGAAACGGCAATATGTATTATAATTTTTATCATACAATTTTTGATCAACATTACTTTTTTAACGATTATTTAGATAGAAATGATTATTGAACATAAATATGACTGATAATAAACAATGAACAATAATGAACAATGAAAATAATATTACTCATCCTTGTTTTTGTTATAAATATACAAAATAATGTGACCGGAGCGATGACGCCACGACCCATATGACTGCAGTTTACGCACGCATACTATGAATCCCGATATTATTACATACACAGTTAACAGCTACTGAACCGCGCGCTTTTGCAGGCCACCGCGCAGAAAAGTCTCGCAATGAACGAATGAGCTGAGCTGTAAACCGTTACCTTACTTACGGATTGTACTTTTCTGCGCGGCGGCCTAGTGAACGAACGAACAATGCGGATCCCGGATCAGTCAGTGACCCGTCGAACGATACGCGGACCTCTCGGCTCCCGCGGTTCACCGGATCAGTCGGTTCACCGGATCAGGCGGGTCTCGCAGATCACCGGATCACTCGTTCGCAAAGATCCGCGAACGAGTGAGCGGGTGATCTGCGGAACCGGATCGACGGATCAGCGTGGAGAAGCGGATCACTTCGTTCGTTCGTTCGCGAACGACTCGCCTCTACCTTGTATACAATGAAATGTAACCATATACGTATTAAACTGACTATTTGATAATGCCCTCACAATGCGAAACAGCTGTCACGCGTAAAAATAATTAGCAGCAGAACTTGTTTATTAAATAATCATTATAAATTGAATAATAATTTTATCATTTTATCCACCGAGCCGGACCCTCTGATATGAAAATATCTGGAGTCGGTGAATTATTTTTCCATTTAATAGTCTTGTTCTTGTATTTTTTTGTATTGATTATCTTACTAATATTATAAATGCGAAAGTTTGTATGGATGTATGTATGTTTGTTACTCTTTCACGCAAAAACTACTGAATGGATTTTAATGAAACTTTACAATAATATAGCTCATACATCAGAATAACAAATAGGCTATAATGTATAGAGCTAGCTATATTCCATATATTAAAAATAATTATTATCTACTGTTTAATATAAAATGTCAAAATTTTAGAATGACATTTTGCAAAATAATGATTGTTGAATCAAAATTCTATTTTAGAAAATATTTAAATTAGTGAATTCATTTGAAGTACTCGCTTAATACTTTGAATCGAATCAAGAATTATAGATATTTTAAATAAATAATAGGTTAAGAATTTTGTTATATTCATAAATGGGACCTAGGAAAAGAAAATTGGCTACTCGAAATACTAATCCTGCGCCGACGAAGTTGCGGGCAGAAGCTAGTTCTTACATAATACACTTGCATAGCGTGGATTTACCAGATGATCATTTTTATGGAAAAGTGTGTGAAAGGGTTTAGTTTTTCCTATGGGGAAAACAAAACCCGGACCTAAAGGTCTGTAACATATACTTATAAAAGAAAAATAAAAATTGTGATCTACAAAAAAAGTCTGATGCAGTTTAAAAGTGTCATTACTATAATTTACCATTATGAATTAACAGAGCCAAAAAGCACATAAATAAATATTATGAATGGGGTGTTTTCATTTCTTGCTACAGAGCAATACCGATTAGATTAAAAACGCATTTTGGTAAGGGAGGAATTGACAATACATAAGAGGGAGGTAATGCAATTTTACTTAGGTTATGTTATGGTTAGTATCCAGATGAAAAATACTACAACGGCATCAATCGTAAAAAAAACTAAATATAGTATTTTTTTTAATTGCTAAAGATAGATTTAAAAGATGTGCTTGTAAAGTCAAGTCTTCCATATTCAGATTTGATAAAAATAAACTAAGATAATAAAAATATTTGTATATTGCTTCGCAACTAATTTAAAAGCTGTACATGTAAAATGTGACTGTATATTGTTACTCTGCGCTGGCAAGAAACACCTTAGTTATTGTAAGGTCGCAGGTACCAAAAGGTAGAGCTTTCGACAGAGTGCAGGTGTGCTACAGATTTATTTAATTTGGCAGTAAATTTTGTGAATGAACAGAAAGGAATACAAAAAATGGTCTTGGCTTAAAAAGTGGAGGTGAGAATGATCGAGCCTTCTGTTGTGGTCCTTTCGGCTCGTATGGTCAGGAAGCTAATATTTTTTTCCCGTAAGTTAAAGAATATAGACATTTTTGTTTTAGAAACACCAAATTGATGCGTCAGAAAGAGAAAAGAATACACATATGTCAACTTAGGTAAAATAATGTAGACTGCAAGCGTAATAAATAAATTTGAACGTATTATATTACATTCCTCTCTGACTAATGACTAAAAAGAGATGTCACGTTGAACGTAGGTTAACGAATTTGAAATGACTTAATATATTGTTTTCTCTGTCTATCTCAAAGAAAGTCGAAATTTGGCGTGGCATCTGACACTGAAATGAGTTTATATTTTTTATTATTTTATCTAGAATAGTTGCAATTTTTAAAATATTTTTAATGGTTGCAAAAATATTTTTTTAGGAATACCTATATTATGTATTTAATATTAAATGTATTTATGGAGATATGGAAAGTTGAACGAGCAATGTAGACTGTCATGACACCGTGGATGCAGCAGGGTTAAAAAATAAAATTATTTCTATTGAACACACCTATAAATTTCAGCAAATCCACTGCAATTTCGTAGTTTACCCGTCCAGAAATTTGAGTAAGGATTTCCATGACAATTCCATCAAATTTCCACTGTTTACAAATTTTTTTGATAGTGTTGACTAGGGCGACCCTCTCCTCCCTCGGACCACTTAACAGCTGGGAAAAATCCTGGGATGACCAGCCTTCAAACAGGAATCGAGGAACAACTGCAAAGTATTCACAAAACTATTAATAGTGGGCGTAATAATGGTCCACAAATTTAACTGCGTGATCATTTGTCAGATCTGAATAAATACTCTTCCATTATTGCATTCCAACATGCATTATGTAATATGTTAATCAATGGGATAGTAGATATGGCATATGATAATTTAATAATCATGATAAAAAATTACCCTTTAATTTGTTGGATGCTCCATTATGCTTGATAGTCTTTATCCAGGCATGATCCACATCATGCAGTCCTGTAACTTCGTACTCTTCCTTTCCCTGCCGCTTCACTTGAAGCCACACGGGGGACACGTAAGCAAACTTGGGCGCCCACAGCTTGGCTACATCGTATCCACGGTTATTCCACTAAAAATAGCACACCCGATAAAAATCACCGTCTTACTTTCTAGATTCTTATGCAGCAGTTCAGCATTGGTATAGGTATATTTAATTTACTATGCCGTGGTAGCGAGTAAAGTCTTTCACTATTCCGACCTTACGTGCCAAATAATATTTATACCGCCTTTATAAAGTATAAGTTCTAACTGCAAAGTTTTATTGGATAAAGAATATTATGAAAGTGAAAAAAATAAAGTGACTGGGACTTATATTTGCCATTGAAGGTCTGGGAACCAAATTTATATATTGCACGGGTTGTTCACCTTGGTGGACATAATCATACAATTATATTTAAATAACATAAGTCATTAAGGTGAGTTGGGGTAAGTGACTTTTTGGGGGAAGTTCATCCAGGCCTTCTACCTTCTTTGAATGCAATATTCAAGAGCTGCCATCTACGAGAATGTAATGTAATTAGCTAAATCCTCACCCTGACATATAGATAGAGCTGCTTCATAAACACAGAGAGTTGTTAGAGAGCTTCAAAATTTGGGAGTTGGTTTTAGTCAGCGTGCGAGTTGTGAGAGCTGCCTTAATTTATCTATAACTTGACAAAAAAATTGTGCTAGGAAGTTACAAATTGGTGAGTACTCTATAATTGAATTGAGTTTTGATGTGTATATATTGGAATTACGAATATCTTAAAGAATTGAGATTTGTGAGACTAGATTCACTTCCCCCCATAAATTTACATGCTGGGGTAAGTGCTACTAAACTGTAGATCCACTTCCCCCTGATATTTTTGTATGGACGCAAATGTTACTAGTGATGTGCATACTACTTTAAAAAAAACGAAACACAAACTTAATTAGTACCATTAGAAATATGACAAAGATTAACAAAAATAATCAATGTTAGTAAGTACATAAATGTAGCTTTACTGAATTACCAATATTATAATGTTTATGAATGGGTACATTAACGTAACAATACTGTTCTTTCAATACCCTAAATTATGTTGTGTTATTTTTTAATACTTCATAAAATTATTAACCTCAACACAGCCTTGTCCTAGCGACGTTAAATATATTGCTATGAAATTTATAAAACCTATCTTGCGAACAAACATTGAATAAAATAAATAAATAAATGTATTTTACAAACGAGATTAGTTAATTATTAAGATATTTCAAATATAAAGTATAAAATGAAGTAGGTAAAGACCTAAATAATCTGGAAGGTTTTTTTTTTTCAGAAAGTATTATGTAAGAAAGACTTCTAAGGCTATTTCTTACACGAAAGAAAAACTGTTGGAAGCAGTGGAAGAAGTAAAAAGCGGTCGCGTGAGTGGTTACCAGGCTGAGAATTTTTCTCATAATACCCAGATTAACTATTATGGGTTATTTTTAATCATTTTAATGTCGCAAACAAAAGGTTCCGCAAAGGCATTATTATTTCCACATATTGTGTCGTTTTTTTTAATCTAGTAACCAAAAAATTAGTTCCTATATAAACTTATTAAGTTCAGTTATTAGTAGTAAATATATATTATTATATAATATTGTGAAAAATAATACTAATACATTAAAAAAAGTTTGTTTTTTTGCCCCATCACTAGTCATAAAATGTTGCACTTACCCCAATCTGCCAAATAATGTTTGATTTATGATGTATATTCCATTATATTCAATATTTTTAAATGGCGAAATTGTGTGTTTAGTGCGTTTGATTGGATTGGAAATTAAACATTTTTATTCATTTAGCCAATAATCAAAATATTGAGGTTAGATCCACTTACCCCGCCTCCGGGGTAAGTGGATCTATCAAGACCTTTTTTTTTTAAATGCTTAAAAATCTAATAAAAACAGCAGATTAACTTCTGGTGATAAAACAGTTTGATTAAAGAATAGTTAATATTCCTTGTGTAAAAATTTGAATGCGATGAGATAATGCTGTGACGTATGGGATAACTTTAAACTTCATCTATTCATTTTATACAGTGCTCTTACCCCAACTCACCTTATTAAAAAATCTATTATGTTGACTGCCTGCTTATCAACAGGGAAACTCAAATTTTCATTGTTCGATGTTTCATTTTAACACCTGTCAGTCAGACATGAAACTAAGTAAAAATCCAAAGTGTAGCATTTATAAAATTATTCCAGCTTGTGAAAACCAGTCATGTTTTCTCCACAGTTCAATCAGATATTCATCCAATCTTTCTCAGTTGAGCAGAATATGTATTTTATCACATACATTTTTTAAAATAAAGGATTTACTACTCACAGGTGTGACATATCCCAAAACAGTGCCATTGAAGTACCTCCTGCTAGTGTCATCGTGAAATGTCTGATAATTTGAAACAATGTCTTTGATAGACGGTTCTTCTTGCACCAAATCTCTCTCGATTACAGACAAATTAACCGGCCCTTTCCTCTCCTTGTAAGCTGGTTTTGATTTGGAACTTTTCCCAGACTTCGTTGGGGATATTGTAGCACAAGAAAAATTGTAGTACAGCAATACAAAGACACATACAACCGTATATATTTTCATTTTTACTCAATAGTTTAATATAA
This sequence comes from Limnephilus auricula, assembly GCA_951813805.1. NCBI lineage: Eukaryota > Metazoa > Arthropoda > Insecta > Trichoptera > Limnephilidae > Limnephilus > Limnephilus auricula. Next base: position 9,847,011 of record OX638388.1, on the reverse strand, counting down.
ATACATAAATACAAAGACTTGAATTAAATTTTGAATAGCGGTTGACACTTTATTCTATAATCATAAACATTATTATCATATTATGAATATGAGCATACTTGCATACAATGAGCAAATTTTAAATTTTTCTACATCTGTCAAAATATTCCTAGAGACTAGAACACCTAGAACATAATATACCAATCCGACTAGATCATTTCCTATGGCAACAGCAGGTAGGTACTAAAGAGATTTTTTTAGGTCGTAGAAGCTCGAAAACATGATCGGTGAATGTAGCCTCTCCGTCGAACCCATACTTTTTGCGGGAAATCCAAACCATGAGACGATTTGAATTAATAACCCGCCCAGAACTCGCGCGAAAGACGTAAAGAAAAACGGTGTAAAATTAGTAAATACAAGCTTCGAAAAAATGTTTAGAAATGGAAGAAAAGGAAGCGGACAATAGAATATCGGAAATTCAACGATTTCATTTTCAGATCTAGTAGTAGGTACTTCAGAAACACTCACACACTTTGTGTGTAGGTCGTAGGTAATGTCATATAAAATGATAAACATTGATCCTCTTAATGCAAATTTACTTATTGTGTAGGAATGCAACTGCCCACTGGGAACACAAAATACCCAAAATCCCCACAAGTTTCTACATAATATTTCTACCTCCAAAGTGAAACAAAATTTATTGAAATTAGCTTTATTTATTTATTTTCTTAACATAAATTCACACCTCAAATTGTAATCTTTTAATGAATGAAGACAATATTACCGAAAATCAATCGAAAATCTGAAACCGAAAAATCAGAAAAAGATACGGTCATATCTGGGACATGAACCCAGGATTTAAATGAGATTTGGCGGGACGTGAGATTTACACTATAGTAAAATAAATGTTTTTCATAATTGCCATTTTTCAGCGGGCAAAATGGGACGCTTCAAAAGAAGTGAAACAATTTATTTTTTATTATTTTTATTATCTCTCAAGTTCGGCCCTGACCGAAACGCGCGTTACGTCTGCATATTTTTTTTTTTCTTTTTTTTTAAAAAGAAAGACAAACATTCTCGGGTTACGAATAACCCAACAACATTTGAAAATCTCCTACTACCACCACACTAAGCGGAAGATGTTGCTTGTGTTGTGATGGAGGACTTAGCCAGACGAGGAATCGAACACGGAACGCCTGGGTGGAACACTCAATCACTGACCCTAAACTTGTCAAATATATTATTTAAAATATATATAAAAGAAAATTCTCTATCTCGATAGTTTAAACATGTGCAATAAGTATGATATAATAAACAAGTATGATGATAATCGACATACTTGTACGACAAACAGTACCTACCGACAAACAATAAGGCGCTCCGCTGACGAGGCAACTGAAACCAAAGTCAAACCGGCTGGTTTCTATGTCTTGATTGGTCAAAAAGCTTGTTTAACCATAGACGAAGAACAATCAGCTGACAGCTGGCAACTAGCAGCGGCCGGCCACGGCAATCAGCAGTGCCAGTCGCGAGTCACCGCTTGCGTTACCATTGACAACGGGTTTTTGAGTGATTGTGTAATGTGCGGGCCATCACATTGTCATACAAAGACAGTTGCCAGTTGACAATTTTCAGTTGCCTCAGTGGGCGGATCGCCTAAGTACTTAGGAATCGCGACACCTCAATTTTTGTTTTGTTTGCGTGAATTATTTAGTTCCAAAGTTGAAATAGATTTTCATAATATGTTGATTTATCTTTTAAGGTACCTACCGAGTACCGAGTACGAGTACCTCCTCACTTCTGCACTGAATTAAATAGAGACAGCTAAAATAAGATGGTCCACCTTTTGAAAGCGCATTCCTAGTAGGTGCCTACCTAAGTATCAGTGAACTCTGACGTCAGCTCTTTTCATTTAACAATGATAATTATATTATATACACTCTATGCCTACTTTTCGTTGACCCAACACTACCAGAATATTATTTTATAGGTACCAATATCAACATATATTTTTTATTATGTTTTCTCTTCATATCATTTGCGTATTTGATTCAATGACAAGGCAGAGGCACCCAAACTGTGTGATAACTGGAAACGAGTTACCATTGGTTAACTTTTTTTGTTAGATTTTTTCGTGTATAAAACCCGTTTTAATATCAATCTGGTTAGTGCATTTCTAAATGTGTAAAAAGATGTAGGTAGATACCGACTTAGAAAATAAAACTGTTGGAGCGTTTTTTCATAACTTTAGGAATGTGTTATGTGTAAACATGATTTTAAGCAATAATTAAATAATTCGATCAGTTCATTTGGGTACCTATAACGATCGTTTAGGCTGGAATCAGACGGTTCACTCGAGTGAAGGTCTCTATGGTTACTCGAGCGAATGTTCCCGTCTTCGTTTCACTTTTGTTTCATTTCTTGTTCAGACGTGTCATTCCAAGTGAAATAGGTGGAATGAAATACAGACATGAACGATTAGTGAACCGTCTGGTTCCCTTACGAACGAATGTCCTTTCCAAAGTCACTGACTGTGGGGGTATTTCACCCTCCTCTTCATAGATTATCCATCCGGTAACGTACATTTTCGATTTATTAAACTGGTACTTAAACCCAGTGGCGTAGCGAGGGGGGCGGTGGGGGCGGCCGAGTAAAAAAAAACGGCCGGTCGGGGATTCCCCAAAAATTCTGTTGTTTTAATTTCGTTCCTTGCGCTAACTTTTGCTCTAATGGGGATTCCCCCAAAAAATTCCTCCCTTGTCATATGTGTAATTCAGATTTTTTTCGTACGTTGTAATTGATGTGGACTCGTGAAGTGAATTTTTACCTATTGATTGAAGTTATGTGGTGAAAATTTTGTTAATCTGTTATTGTTTTTAAAATCGTTCAGAGACATCTTTCAAAAGTCTCTTTTATTTTTGATTAAGTCAAAATTTGCGTTTTGAATTTCTCAAAGTTACTTTAATTTTCAATTCTCAACTTTCAATTTTCAACTCCCCTGTTCAAAAGGAACATTTAAAAGTCCACAAACCGACTCAAGGTTGATAAAAACCTTTTTCATGTTCCGTTGCAACTATGTACTACAAAGGGACCTTTGGCGAAACTCGCTGATGCATAGTGGAGAAAATCCGTATGTATATTCGGATTGCAATTATTCATGTTCTAGAATGGAGGATTTTAAAACCCACAAGTGTACTCAAAGTGGAGAAAAACCGTATTCATGTTCTGTCATCGTCATTCTAACCGTATGCAACTATTCATATTCTCGAAAAACATATTTAAAAGTACACAAGCTGACTGACAGTGGAGACAAACCCTTTTCATGTTCCGACTGCAGATAGAGACAATTTAAAATCAACATGCTGATTCACAGTGGAGAAAATCCTTTTTCATGTTATAAAGGGAAATTTAAAAATCGACTTGCTGAGTCACAGGAAAGAAAAACCTTTTTCGTGTTGTGAAAATGTTGCCGGTGCACAGTGGATAGAAATCTCTTGTATGTTCCGATTGCCATTATTCATGATCTAGAATGGATTTTTTTAAAATCCACGAGCTAACTCATAGTTGAGAATTCATGTTACAACTATTCGTGTTCTGGAAAGGCATTTTTAAAAAATAAATTTACAAATCATGTCTAAACACAAGATTGAAAAAACCTGTGGTCACGCGCGACACTAACGTGCTAACGAAACAAGTGCTAACCAGAGACTGACGCACTGGCGCGGAAGTCCCGGCTCACAAGTGAGTGACATGAAGATGGAACTTCTCCTTGCGTCACTTGGAATGCGAAATGTCGCTCGTTAAGGAAACATATTTTCCATAATCGCATTATGGAAATGTTATGCGAATTACTCGTTATGGGAGGTACTCGTCATGAGAGGTTGCACTGTGTTGTAACCTGATACTCTAATTTTATTACTTATTAAATTGAATCATTATTTTACGATACTTTTTAATAGTTTTCATTCTAGGGTGACACTACGTTATCCCACGCTAGCTACGCCACTGCGACCTACTTAAACCTACGAACGATGAGTTAGCCGAGTTTTTTTTTCCTTTTGCAAGTATTTATTAAGAGCGATTGACAGCAGCTGAGAAGAAAAGTTTAAAAATGCTTGCAACCGTACAGGGAGGTTCCAATGAGAAAGATCGATTATTCCCCGTTTCAAATTTTTTAAATTAAAAATTTTATATCGATTTATTTCCTTCAAAACTTGCTTTAATATATTTAAGTAAGCAAAAAAATGATCAAAACGCACGATTATAAATTATTAAATATAGTATACTTCTTGTAATTATTTTTTGATCATAAGTATTTATGATTTTTTAATAATGTCTAAACAAAGTAAGGATGTAAAATTTTTTTTTAAATATTTCAGTTTGTAAGACCTTAAATAAATAGAAAAACTGAGGTATTTTTGTCACAAAACACGTTCTCGGATTTATTTTTTAATGATTTTAATTTAACTAAAATTTAATTTTTTAAAACTGTGTTGACTAGATTATGTATTGATTTATTTTCTTGTTTGATTATATGATTTGAAATTTGTGTTGTTTAATAGAATCTATCGTTTGAAAATTGAACAAATCTGCCAACGACTAACGGTATAACCTTAGTATATTGAAAAATCACTTAGTTTTTCAAAATTTTAAAACTGCGTTTACCAGATAAAATAACTGTCTTCCAAAATCAATTTATGTTTTTTTGTAAAAAAGAGTCAATACGTCTAGAGTTTGATTTAAAAAGGACTAATTTCCGGTATCCTCTGGTACTTAATATTCGTTATCGTGTGGATAAACTATCAGGAGGATGGTGAAATACCCCCTGTTTACAATAAATTATTTTTCTATATTCTTTCAAAGGTAATAGGAATATTTTTTGCTAATAATAACACGCATGTGTAATACTTATTTTATAAATTCAGCATGCACTTAAGGTATAGGTTATATCTATTTTATGGATCCTTTTAGTTTGTGATATTATTGATAATACCTATCTAAGCAATATTATTTATCTATTCTAATGACTGCTGGCCCACTGTAGGTACAAGTGATTCTTCTATTTAAATTAACGGATTGCATTATTTAAAACACATGCGCCAGAAAGGATTTTTTTTTTTTACATTAGCTCCACACAGGAGGCCCTGAGGGAAAAATTCCCTCAGGGCCTATGTCATCTTTGAAGATGCTGTGTGGAGGGTTTTTGAAGGGAAAGGAAGGAGAGGAAGTCTTGGGAAGGAAAAAGGTTTGAGGGGTGGGTAGAAATCTGGGGATAAATATGTCCAGGAGTGAAGGACGTGTGAAGCCATCCCTCCCACTGCGGTGCAAGGCGATGGGTCGAGAAGGTCCGGCTGGAGAGATCGAAAGGTCTCCCTTAACCAGCCTCTCCCGATCCGGCCTGCCATGCAGATGGTCGGCAGACGCATCTGCCCCCAAGTTCCGGACAAACCTAACCCCATGAACCCGGGCACCCCTGCTAAGTCACCAAACGTAGCGAACCACTTGGGGTGACCTATGGCAGAGGTGTTGGTCGTCCAATAAATGGTTCCCGGGGCGGCGGTACCCATACCCGCCTCCCAGATTGAAAATTTAAGTTTACATGTCATCTACATGAAAATATTTTTTACAAGTCAAAATATTTTTCACTCAACTTCCCTATTGGCTTGGTTGGAAAGTTGCACTACTTTTTCAAGATGTCTGTAGTTATAGCATCAAATCCAGGTGCCGCATCATTTTTTAGTGATTTTATTATGCTTTCAACAGTTTTCTCCGTAGTCGGTTTAAAAGTTGAAAGGTTGTTATTGGTTTTTTTTATCTTCGTGTATCTGGTTGATCATTTTGGTCAATTTTATGGACATATGCTCTGAGGGAAATTATTTTCCTTCTATGTGGAGTTAATTTAAAAAAAAATACATTATAGAAAAACCACTACACATTTAACGTCACAGGAAATAAACTACAAATCCTAGGTATCACTTTTTATACACCGTTGAATTAGTTATGACTCTATGACTCTAGATATATATCGATCTCTCTACTTTCGTGATTCTACAACCATTATTCCGCTAGTTTAAAATTAATGTATGTACATAATATATTGTATACCTACCTACTTTTTTACAATAGCTCCAAACAGGAGGCCATATGAGGAAAATATTTTCTCTCCGGGCCTATGTTATCTTTGGGAATGCTGTGTGGAGGGTCTTTCAAAGGAAGGGAAGGAGAGGAATTTCTGGGTAGGAAAATGTATTAGGGGTAGGTAGGAATTTGGGCATCAGCGGATTCAGGAGTGAGGGACATGAATCCATCCTTTCCCCTGCGGTGCAAGGCGATGGGTCGATAGCCTTGCTGGAGAGGTCAAATGCTCGCCTTCGATCAGTCTCGTAGATGTTGGGACACATCCGCCGTCAAAACCTAGACAAATCTCAACCCATGAATCCGGGTATCCCTGCTAAGTAAACCACTCGGGGTGACCTATGGCTGAGGTATTGGTTATCCAATAAATGGTTCCCGGAGCGGCGGTACCCATCCCCGCCTCCCAATTATCTGTTGCTATTATTTATTGTCTGCTACTGTAGTAGTTAAGTACCTACTTACCTCTTTTCCTTAACGATATTCACATATATACCCAAAATAAACTAAATTTACAGGACAAATTTAGGAAAGAAAGGAATTACGGTAAATCGGAAATATTATGTAGGTAGCCATGTTTGGTGACTAGATCTGAAAGTAGATTGTATTTTTATTATTAAGCGTTTATATATTTTTTCCACTACCTACACTATTTTTATTTCACACCACTTACTCATAATTTTAATTTTTCAAAACATGTTTTTAACACTTCATTAAAATATTTATAACATAAAATATAGATTTTAAATTACATAGTTTATACCATAGTCCACAGGCAAATCACATTACAAGCACAGATTTGATGGCGTTTAGTTTTGCAGTAGGTACCTACCTAATTATAAAAATTATAGATCCGCAATGATCGATAGCGAGAACACCCTTATCGCATTAACAGATCTTTTCAGATTTATAAACTAGGTTATTCACATTTAACGGATATCGTCTAAGTATGCGTGCATACCCATATAATATATACGAGTTTGCATACACAAGCATATACAAGCAGGTAGATAGCGGAGAAAGAAGAAAGTCGCTCTGAACTCTCGAATCAGATGGTGTGCTCGGTTCCTCGCCATTCCGCAGTACTCAGTATCAGACGCATTTCGTTCCGTGATGGCGCGAAGTTACATTTTGCTAACAGGAATCTTGATATGTTTTTTATTTACACTGGCCAGTATGTAGTTGTTCGAATTTTAAATGCGAATTGAAAAATTGCAAGTGACTATTGCGGAACAGTGAATCATTGTCGTTGTTCTAAAATCAAAATTAAATTCACCACATCAGCAGGATGATCATTTATAAATTCATTACATTTAAAAATATGTCAAACTATATGAAACTACGATACAATAAAAAAAATGATTTGGTGTTCGCAATAACTGAATGTGATTTCAATATCTATACAACATGATGTCCGGAAACTCGTTGTTTAAGCGGGAATCTAGTGAATCTACATCACACTTGAAGTTGATGCTGTAACTTTTTGAGGTTTGAGGTTTCGTTTTCGAGTAAATCGAAAGAATTCTTTGGGTCAAGTTTGAAAAAATCGTTCCATGGACGGTTATATCAACCGTTCAACGTAAAAAGTAAACATGGTTCAAAAAGTTTTTTGAAAAAAGAAAAACAAATGTTCAGATTGAAAAAAAAAAGTTTTTTGGCTTCTCTACTAGATTCTAACCAGTTTCCCGCTTTTTCTACGAATTTCCGTACACCGTGCATATTATCAACTTTTAAATTAGATTCGTAGTAATGATTTTCAAAGCTGTTTAATCTAAAAGTAATTTGTGATAGTGAATAATGATATGTGTACCTATAATAATTATACTAACATATCAAACCTATCTATAAACTATAACGCTATCAAACCCTTAGGTAGTTAAAATAATCGATCAATGTTTATATTTTTTGTTTAGGTGTTCAAACCGGCAAACTGGTAAAAAGGAGTTTACGAAATACCGTTAGTTGCTTAGAAGACGGCAAGTTTTACAGGTATGAACTTTTATACAACTTTCTACACTGTAACAATGACATATTGGATTGAAATTTAACACCACCACCGGGGAAATTTTACTCAGATAGTGTCAAATTATTTTACTGCCTTCCGAAAAGAAATTTCGAAGAATTTAGATTGATAGGTAGGAAGGTAAATAATTCACACCATAGCCAGTAAGTACCACATGGCGGAATCTACCTAGATTATTTACGTAACTCCGTTGCGCGTTATTGCGTGGGGAGTTGTTTTATGATCGGTTCATTTACCTAACACGGTTTTACTATAATAAGTGGTTTAATGTTATAAATCGATTACCCGACGTGCCCCCCACTATGCTACTTCCTCATCTGAGTTTTTGAGTAGGCGTTAAATAAAAGCTTTGCAAAAATTCTGAATCCCTTTGCCTTATCGACTTTCTTTATTGATCTATTGAGTAGCATTGAGCATAAATAAACCAATCCAGATCGGTACTGGAGTACTGGGTACTTACGGACGTCTGTGGTAGCTTTGGTACCTACCTACCTACTACCCAATCTTCATTGTATTATTTTGGACGTTTTATCTATGATAATTTATTATTTTGCGCTCCGCTGACGAGGCAACTGAAAACCAACTAAAACCGGCTGTTTTCTCTGTCTTGATTGGTCAAAAAGCTTGTTTAACCATAGACGAAGAACAATCAGCTGAAAGCTGGCAACTAGCAACGGCCGGCCACGGCAATCAGCAGTGACAGTCGCGAGTCACCGCTTGCGTTACCATTGACAACGGGTGTTTGAGTAAGGCGCTCCGCTGACGAGGCAACTGAAAACCAACTAAAACCGGCTGTTTTCTCTGTCTTGATTGGTCAAAAAGCTTGTTCAACCATAGACGAAGAACAATCAGCTGACAGCTGGCAACTGGCAACGGCTGCCCAGGGCAATCAGCAGTGACAGTCGCGAGTCACCGCTTGCGTTACCATTGACAACGGGGTTTTGTGTGATTTTGAAGTGTGCGGGCCATCACATTGTCATACAAAGACAGTTGGCAGTTGAGAGTTTTCAGTTGCCTCAGTAGGCGGAGGCGCTTACACATTGTTTAGGGTCTCCCGATCTTTTTATTTGGGTAGGTACCTACATACCTCGTTATTTATTTCACGTGTTTTGTTAGGAAGTTTGTACGTACCTAATTATTGTATGTTTATTAAAAAAACATAAAATTACTTTCATAATTTACAGATAGTAATAAGAAATAAGTTATATTGTTAAAATATGAGAAGTGTACCACCATAATAAAGCTAGGCTCATAAATAAACCAATCACGCTAGGCTTGTGTGTATGGGGAAGGGGATGTGCGTTATGATGTTATTATATTCGTTAGTTTTTATCCCTCGTTTTCTTCAGCATTTTCACTTTTTTCGATTATATTATTATTTTGTAGCACATTAGGGCGTCGGATAAAAAATGGGTTTATCTGTTTTCTAATGGAGGAAAAATACAGCGAAAGCAAAATGTTAAAATAAATTTGATATTTTATGAACCCAGTGAAAATTTACGTATTGAGGTTTGATGAATAATATTCATATTAAGGCCAGACAAAATAGAAATAAACCTAGGTTAATATATGAATTCATAAACATGTTATTATTTCCGCAGAAATCCGCAGAGGTTAAAGAACAAGATATGGACAAATAATGAATGCTCGAAATATTACTTGTGTCTCGACGGTGAAGTTTTCGAATTCAAATGTTCCGTGGGACTGCTTTTCGACGTTAGCCGACAAATATGCGACTTCAAAGCCAATGTCCACAACTGCGACATAACAGCTGGTAAGTGATAAAAATCAATAATTTATTTAAAAATTAATTAATTCAGAATGTTATTCTAAAATGCGATCATTTTATTCGTAAAAACGGTTAAAAATGGGACTGAAGTTCTTACGAACAAATTAACAGTGTTTCAATATTTATTGGCGGGAAAATGTAAGAATAATTTGTTGGTATACGTACGAAATTACGCATACCAATAAATTATTCTTACATGTTCCCGCCAATAAATGTAAAACCTTTTTAATTTGTTCGTAAGAACTTCAGTCCCGTTTTTAACCGTTTTCACGAATAAAATTATCGTATTTTAGAATAAAAATTTTCTCCGTATATGTACCTACTAATTTCGATTGTCTGCGCGTCCTACATAACTCGATTGTAAGGGTAATTTTTTTTAAATTGGAAGTGAATCGGTATGTGAATTACCTACCTATATTATTATTTTTTTAACAGAAAATTATTTCAATGGGTTGTTTTTAAAATTGTAACTGATTTGTCAAGAATTCAGACTCTCCCGTGATTTTCACAAGTCTGCGCTAGTTATACGATTTTTTTTTATAACCGCGAGAAATCACGGGATGTAACTTGACTTACCGAGATGAAAGTTGAGATTTGTTACTGCAGATTATGTTTTCTTTATCTATTTTTAAATAATAAATCTGGATAGAGCCTAAGAATTCAATATAAATTGTACAGCGCTTTTGAGGTGAGTTCTCACAAAAATGGCGCTTTACAAATTGTCCAATTATTATTATTATTATTATTACAGAACCACATTTTATATATGTAATATACAATAAAAATAATTGTACCTGAACACTCGAAGAAAGATACTTTGTAACTTTCAGATATGAAAAGATTGTAAGGTCGCGGGTTCGAACCCGGCGTGCGCAAATAAATTTTATTTGATTTATTTGTGTTATTTCACAATTAATTAATTAAAAATAATATATACTATATTTGCGGCACGTTCCAGAGTGGAATATACTCTCGGTATCGCCCTGGTGTAAGACCACCATTCAGAATTAAAACGTTGCTTGAAATGGCTTTAGCCGTGTTTAGTGACTAGATCTGAATAGCCAGGTTCTTCCCCACCTTCCTCTTCCCCATCTTCTTCCCTTTCCCGCTTAGGCTGGAATCAGACGGTTCACTAATCGTTCATTTCTGTATTTCATTCGGCCTATTTTACTCGGAATGGCACGTCTGAATATGAAATGAAACAAAAGTGAAACGAAGTTGGGAACATTTGCTCGAGCAACCATAGACTAAAGCTTCACTCGAGTGAACCGTCTGATTCTAGCCTAACCTTCAGCCTCACAACATACCCCAATTGGGGATACCAGAGTGCACTATAAAAAAAGGTATTACGTACCAGATAGAAGTTCGAATTTTGAAATTGTCACAATAGTACCTACCTACTACGTAGGTAGTATGTAGGTAGGTACCGAGACATTATGAAAATCATAATTTTGGCATGGGTCGATGCGGTGCACAGGTTTGTATGATATTTAGTAGTTGATAATGCCAGTAAGTAGTGCTTACTTTCCTAACTAATATGAACTTTCGTAATAAAATTATATTATTACGATATTAGCGCCATTGAGGTAATTTTCCCACGAAAATGACGCTAGAGGAGTAAGTAATAGCAGTGCTTTCGCCGGAAGAATCCACCTATTATTATAAAATGCCTTTATATGCCGCTTCTGTAGGTATTATGGTTAAATGACTTCGTTAACATAAATTCAATGTTATATTATCTGTAAATTTCATCTATCAATTATTATTTTATCTGTAAATTTCATTGTCATAAATTCCTTGTTATATTTATTACCTGTAAACATCATTATCATCAATTACTATATTATATGTAAATTTCACTATCATAAATTCATTGCTGCATTAACTATAAACCTCATTATCATAATTATTATATTATCAGTAAACGTACTTCATTACCTTAAATTATATAATCTGCATACTTCACCCGCCATAACACAGGGACATCCCTAGCATGGCGGGCGAAATAACACAATATGTACACTATGTATAAAATTCTTTTAATAAATAAATACATATCTTATGAAATTTTTTTCGTTTTTTGGCTACATCTAAACTGCATACGTATAAGTACGGAATTATTTACTGGTTTTCACCACGCCGATTTGCACCTACCTACTCCTTTTAGAAATTTTCAAGACCCTTCTCTAATATTTAGATACTAATAAAAAATAAACTATCACAGATTCATAAAAACTGAAATATCTTAAATGACAATATTAAAAACCCTTTTTGAGTGATGAACTCTTTAATTGATTATTTTTATTTGTTAATTACCATATAAATAAATAATTAACTAGGTAGTAGTTCTGTGAACAACACTAGATCCATAAATAAACCAATAATACTAGACCCATGGTAGATCGCGTACAAAAAAGTATGTTTCTAATTTTCTCTCGTATCAAAACCAAAAATTTTCTCTAAAATTATGAGATTTGTAAGTAGGTACTTAAATACTTACCTACAGAATATAGTGTGCCTACCTACGCTAAATTTGCACGTGCCCCAGCTGATTCTATTTTCGTTAAAAAGGAAATTACTAAACTAGGGTGTGATTTCTGAAAATCTCTAATTTTAATGAGCATGCAAAATAAATAGAAAAAAAAATATGTGTAGATTGTACCGTCTTACCAGAGAATGACGTGTTTATATATTTTTTATAAAAAAATAGTACATGAATTGATCCATATTAAGTATCTTCCCCAGAATAGTAATTTATATTCAGAGAAATGACTGTTATCTACAACTGAAAATAACAAATAAATTTACAGACAGATGAAATACCAAATGGTCGAGTTAAAACAGGACTTCGATTTCGTCAATTAAAAGGCGTTTTTTGAGTTATGAGTTCAATGGCTAAATGGAGTGTGAAGGATTTTGGCCGTGGGTCTGGAGGTCACGATTTCAAAACCCGGCGAAGTGATAGTTTCTACCTAAAAACAATTAATTTTAAACAGGTTTTGTCTAATTTTACAAAAAATATGTAATGTATTAGGCCAGTGCAATTAGCGCAAAAAAGGGGGTCGCGATCGGAATTATTCCGGTAGTCCCAATTTTTTTATATGTTTTACATAGTCATCTCCTGATGAAAACCTGAACACCTTGGCGCACTTGAGCTTTCGTCGCCATTTTGAAAAAACCAACCGGTTTCGCGCCAAAATCTAGTTTTTCTCAAATATCTCGTTTCCAAAACAAATTTTGGCTAAAGTAACTTAACAAGTTTAGTAGAACATAAAATTACCTACAACTTTTATTTAAAATAAATACTTCTATATCTAATACATATCGAGATATGCAGTCGTAAAACTGTGTAAAAGTTTATAAAAACAGGTAAATTGCACGACTTGGTTTGGTTTTTTGTACATATCTTTTTTCCAGTACAATTTTGTGAAAAAAATACTGATATCAATTTTATAGAGAATAAAATTTCATAATAGAAACATAGTAGGTATACGTTTAATGTTTTTATTTCAATGAGGTATTCAAAAAAATCTACTTATATCAATTTTGTAGAGAATAAAATTTCTAAAAGAGGTGTGATTTTTATGTTTTTTTCACTAATAATAGGTGAAAACAGAGAATTTACCTTAGATTTTTACATATTATAACTATGAATTAACGAGAGTGGGGGGGGGGGGGGATCACACCCCTCCCCTACATTCAAGTGAAGATAAGAATGTGGTATTCAATGCTCAGGAAAATCAGGCTTTTCAGGCAGTTCAATCTAAACTGATTGATATACTGAAAAAAATAAAAGTAATCGGACCTACTTTCCAGCTGTAGGTTCAGTACTTCCAGATGACAACACTGACTGAGCTGTATATTGAAGCGGCGCGTTCTGGAAATTGGAAGCTCCATCTTGCAACGGTCCTAAAAATTATACCTCTCTTTCACGCAGCCGCCCACTTTAATTACGCCAAAAGTGCACATCTGTATCTTCAAGATATGTTGACATTGAAAGAGAAGATGGATCTAATAGAATATGAAAGATTTACTAAAGAGGGTTTCTTTACGATTCGACGATCTCATAAATTTTGGTCAGGGATTTGGTCCGATATGACCACTGAACAAACTCTGATGATCGATGAAAACATCTGGAGACCCAAGGACGAGGAATTACATACAGTTCTATTCTTCGTTGGACTGCTGGGTTTGTTTATCTGCGTAGTATTTGTGAGGGTATCGAGTAATTCTGTGGAGTTGAATAAGGAAAGTCAGAACAACATGTAGAGATGAGGCCTACACGAATTAAGAGGGATGATGAAAACGTCCAAACCCTCATTGATTGGTTTGCTTGCCATGAACCATTTTCTAAAACAAATGTGATTATGTCTATAAGCAGTGGCACGATCGGGGATAGCAAAGAAACTTGTCACATATGGCTGAAAAGATGGGAAACTTCGCTATGTCTAAGGTTATCAACCAGAACTTTGGAAACCTACACTTAAACGTAAGGATGCTATAGTTTATCTTGCGGTGGTGACGAGCGGCATAAAAAATCAGGGTGTGACTGTGACAATATTCATCCATTAATGCTATTCCATCGTATGTGTACTGCCAAAAAGTCTGAAATTGAACTTAAAGAATGTTTCCAATATGAACTATCTCCTGTCCTACTGTCTCTTTTCTTAGAGGAAGGCATGCGCAAAAGAACCAAGTCCATATTTTACACATCGTTCAACCCTTTACCAAATAACACAGAACTGGGAAGCAGTAAAATACACGTAGTTGATGGAGGATATTTTCTACACAAAGTTGTATGGAGTCGTGCTCAACCTTTTTCAATAATTTTTCAGCAATATGTCAGGTATATACAAAATCATTATGGAGCCAATACAGAAGTGGTGTTCGATGGATACCCAGATTCGGCTGAAAAGAAAAGCACTAAAGAGTTACAACTTCTGCTGAAGTTTTGTTATGAAAGCAGTCACCCAAAAGTGCCTCAGAAAAAGTTTCTGGAAATGAGAAGAACAAGTCTCGTTTTATTTCCCTACTCAGAGCCTCATTTGAACGATCGCAAATAACAACAGTACAACCTGAAGAGGATGCTGACGTTCTCATAATAACCACAGCAAACTCGTTGTCATCTCAATATGATGGAGTCATAATCATTGGTCAGGATATCGACCTGTTGGTACTCCTCACAGCTCTCTCACTTCCAAATGTATATTACCAAAAAGTTAGTAAAGGCAAATCACCTTGTACTTATTGTTACTTGTAAACGTACTTATTCGTATATTCCAAGTTCCAAAAGCAAAGCGGGAAACAATCATTTTGGCAGCCCAACAATTCTTTGCACTTTTGTATGGTGGCAATGAGAAATCAAATTTGGAAAATTTAAGGTACATCCTTTTTGTCAAAGGAGTGAAAAAATTCAATTTTTCCAGGCTACCACCTACCAAAGACGCAGTCCAGCAACATGCTTCAAGAACTTACTTGCAAGTGCAAACTTGGCTTGGTCACCATAAAGATCCAACTGAATGGGGGTGGAAGAAGGACGCTGTTAGGTTACTAACTCCAGTACCAATGTTGAAGGAGGCTGCACCTCAGGCGTTGCTGAACTTTATATCATGCCAATTCAAAAAAGGTTCCGCTGGAGAGCGCACTTGTAGAAAGTCAGGTTTAAAATGCTCCCTAATCTGTATTCACTGTAATGGAAACTCGTGCGAGAATGCTGTGGAAGCCTTCGTGATGATGATGACGAGGAATTTGGTGACCCAGTCGCCACAAATTCGGCTGATGAGACATATGAAGTATATATTGTGGCCCGTAAGTGGCAGTAAGAAACAGAACTACAGTCAATAGTCAAAAATTTTAAAGAATATACTTTTTTTCTTATTTTTTTAACATGTTTATGTACCTTAATTATTAATTTTATTTATATGTTGTAATTACTTTGATGGTTAATGTTGCTAATATGTATGTTACGTGTTATTTCAATAATAATCAAGGTATGCCAAGATTAAAACATTATTATTCTTCTGATTCAATCTTTCGCCTAAGATTTGTATTAAAACCTGGATACCTAATTGAGATAAAAATATTAAACATGTACCTATTATTTTTCTAATATGAAATTTTATTCTCTATAAAATTGATATCAATAATTTGTTTACAAAATTATACTGGAAAAAAGATATGTACAAAAAACCAAACCAAGTCGTGCAATTTACCTGTTTTTATAAACTTTTACACATTTTCACGACGGCATATCTCGATATGTATTAGAGATAGAACAATTTATTTTAAATAAAAGTTGTAGGTAATTTTATGTTCTACTAAACTTGTTAAGCTACTATAGCCGAAATTTGTATTGGAAATGAAATATTTGAGAAAAACTAGATTTTGGCGCGAAACCGGTTGGTTTTTTCAAAATGGCGGCGAAAGCTCAAGTGCGCCAAGGTCGAAAACTCACACTTTACATCAGGAGATGAGTGTGTAAAACATATAAAAAAATTGGGACTACCGGAATAATTCCGATCGCGGATCGCTAAATGCACTGGCCTATATAGGTTGTCTGGGGATAAAGTGCACTAACTTTGGGCACGTTAGTGTCATCGGAAACCAACATTTCATTTACATTTTTTACTTCAAATATGACTGAGGAATCACTGATTAAATAATAAAAAAATAGGTAGACACAAAATTATGAAAAAAATAATACAATATAATAATCAAAATATAAATTAATATATCATAAAAAATCATTTATTATGAAAATGAAATATTTTATATATTATGCATGTAATTATTACTCTGATATCAAGCTATAGGAGATGCCAAACTTTAATACCGACCTGACGCTGATAAAGAAATCATCACAATAGGCAAGTTTAAGGATAGAAAAGTGGCCACGCCTATCTCTGTCGCATGTATGTTTTACGCATCTTTCTCTTTCGGTCATTGTAAAGTCAGTAAAGTGAATGGATCGTATCAAGTTCAGGTCGGCATTTAAGTTTGGCGCGTACTGTACCTATATATAAATATTTGCACTTCATTCCAGAGTGACAAGATACTCTCAGAACGCTTTTATAAATGAAGAAATCAGAACTCACTGTAAAGAAAAACCTCCTGTGTAAATTAGCATAAGTATCAAGTAGGTACCTACCTAATAATTTTTCTAACAAATCGCCCATCGGGATTTTTTGTTCAGTGCCAGAACCAAATAGTTATGTAGTACCTACTTTTCTCCTCAATTCCTTTGGACTGACAACAACTAAAATCGGACTTCCACAGTAGTATGGATCCGAATAGCGAAACTCATGTGCTGCCGAAGGAACAAATATGTGATATTGATCACCGTTTTATATTATGATTGCAGAGGTGCAGGTTCCAAAGCCACTACTGGAAGCTGCAGATTGCCCCGAGCCATCAGAGTTGGGGTGCGGAGATGGGACCTGTCTTCCTAATGAATACTTTTGTGATGGATCCGTCGACTGCCCTGACTCTTCTGATGAGGTTAGCTATTTTTTTCCCATAATAGATATGAAAATGTCGCCAAACTGATGAGAACTCTTCATTTTACTAGTTTAAGCTAAGTTTGTACATGATTAAGACTAAAGGAGTGTGCCCATATAACCGGAGCATACCATGACCATGCTGTGAACGTATCAGCATGAAAAGAAACACGACACGCGCTACTATGCCCAATGCAACGTATCATCAGTGTTCTATTATTTGCACAATTTCATGCATGGAGCGTTTGTTGATAGTCCGGTCATGGTGGTGGTCAGTGACGGAACGGTCTAGTGGACACTGTTTTATATTAATTGAATCATTGAGTTCCAAAACCTTCCCTAATGGATTTTCATAATTTAGTAAATCAAGAATTTTTTTGTTTTATTTAGAAATTAATAGAATAAGCATGACAAAAATCAACCAAACGAAAGAAACTGGTGACCATTTTGAATATGTTGAGATGCTGACTTCTGATTCAAAATACTCCGTAATTCGTCTAAATCATGGAGTATTTTGGAAGGTCGATACTTAACACGATTTACAAACAGGAGGAATTTGTAAATAATAACAACAGCATCACATTCCTGGTTAGAAAACACACAATATGGCATTCACACCTTATTTTCAACAAAAATCCATCAGGGAGGATATTGGAACTCAACGATTCAATTGTAGTGTTTTAAATGTAGTGCTTTTTATATTATTGTATTGATTATCTAGATGTAAATTGTCTTCATAATGTTTGCAAGTTGATTATCACTCAGTTCTCTCAGCCATGTTTTGACTTTAGTTTTACATATAATAGTTTCTGTTACTTTTTTGGTTTGATTTGGTATGGCATTATATAGCTTTAAAATGTATTAAAATTGAGAATAACCAGTATATGTTGGCTTATTGCTCTAGTTGAATGTTTATGTTGTGCTGTGGAGTATTCAATATGCTTTTTTAAAGTTTAAACCAATGAACAAATAAAATACCTTGAGAGAGCCTTGGCATACCAATAAAACATTTTGTCCAAATGGTTATACAAAACAATCAACTTAATAATAGCCATGGAAACCGCCGCCATTTTTGTATAACTGTTTGGATAGAATGTTCAGTATATATTTGGATCGGTGTGCCTGGTCCTGTTGTTTAAATATAAAAGTTGGTTGAAATAAAACATTTTGTTAATAAGGTTTTTGTACAATAAAAACGTGAAAGTTTTTAAATATTTCATTTGAGAGTTCTAACCGGAACTCTCAGAATTGTTTTGAAGAGTTTTAATTTTCGATGTACTTTCGATACTTAAATTAAAAAATTTCTGCTACCGGTTTCGACACATCCGTGCCATTCACTAGCAAACTTAAAACTAAATTTAAAATTTAAACTAGTAGAGAAATGAATTAGATGTTATTTCTGTGTCGAAACCGGTAGCAGAAAAATTAAAATTTAAGTAACGAAAGTACATTGAAAAATAAAACTCTTCAAAACAAAATGTCTAGAAATTGTTACATAGTTTGCCCACGAAATACAAAAATATCAGAATTGTTTTTAGTACTCTTTTCTGAGGTATGTAGTGAGTGCTTTGTGTGAGTGCTTTGTGTGAGTGCTCTGACTGAGTGTTTTAACGCCTTTTTCTATTGCATGTAAAAAAGAAAAACGTAGAATTATGGAATGCCAATAACTCAATTTCCTTTCTAGCAATTGAAGCCCATTTTTCCTTAACATTGTCACCAAAAATTTTGCTACTCGATGTATGTGTTTCTTTTTTTCATGCACATTTCCTTTATAAGAATGAAGAAAAGGTTACAATGCAGTGGAACGTTTCATCAGTATGCCTACACATGTTTATGATTGTAGTAAAATGAGAGTTATTGTTTTAGAAACATTATTTAATTCAATGTGTTAATTTAAGGGATGGTGCGATGTTCATCATGATCCCAATGCAGCGGAGTCTTGCAATCTCCAGACTTGCATGCTACCAGATTGCTTCTGTTCAAAAGACGGCACTCTGATACCAGGAAACCTAGAAGTTAATCAGGTAAAACCATCTCGCAATACAATAATGTCTTTATTTATGTCAATTCAAATGAAATATTCCAGAAGGGATTAATGCATAATGGTCCATTCTATATTTATAGGTACCCCAAATGATAACTTTGACGTTTGACGATGCCATTAATTTTGAAAATTGGGACCTCTACACACAGAAGTTGTTCACTCCAGAGAGAAAAAATCCTAATGGATGTCCAGCGCGAGCCACTTTTTATGTTTCTCACCAGTACACCAACTATATGCAGGTTCAAAAGATGTGGAATCAAGGTCATGAAATCGCAGTGCATTCAATAACGTAAGAATAATTAAATAACAAAAATATATAATTTAAGTACCTACCAGGTGCAGTCCCTCCATACATACCATGGATGCTGCGCTTACCTTCCTTTTAAGGCTTATAATAATAATTATTATTTATTTATTCTGAATTAAAAAAAGATTTGAGCTTATTTTTTCTAGCCGTAAACAGCAATCGATACCGTAATTTAGCTTCACCGTCCCAATCTCAGAGACTAACAACAATAAAACGCGGCGCACGGTGCGAGTCGAAATATTATAACTACATATTATAATAACATTCTCAATGCTCGAGTGTCGCCTAAACACACCAATACCAGCAACAGTAGATTCTCTGCTTCGTTCCGCATCCACGAAGCTGGAAGAAGTTTGATATTCGCGCATGCGCATTGAGTCCTGCATGCCTAAACTTGCTTTGAAGCCGGATACGTTTTCAATAAGAGTATCCAACGCACATAAAACTGTATAAGTGTGAATAGCACAGCTGGAGCGGATTGTTCGAGCAATCATTTTTGACAGTTTGGCTTGAATAACTGAAACCGATTGATGCGTTGAATATCTTACGAATACTTATTTAATTAATTTAATTTTGGAACTGTAATATGTGTAAATAAATGTAAAGATGTAAAGCGTAAAGGATTTATAGAGCTAATTTGATAAAGGTACTATTTTTATTAGTAATTGCATCTTGTTCGTGGGCTAGTCTATAGATTTTTATATTTGATAGTAGGTACCTATATACTTCAGCATCCCTTATACAAAAAAGTTATCGACCGCCACTGGTACCTACCCTACTATTATTAGAAATGAATAAGTAAGTACCATTGGAATATGGCACTTTTTGGCTCACGGTAACACTATTAATTTGATTCCAATTTCGAAAGGTAATTAATAATTTAATTCATTCCCATCTTAATTACCTCATAGAAATATGGGGAAACACAAATATCACATTCTTAAACGAAATTCAAATAATTCAGAATAATGTTATAAAAAAACTTTTTAACTATAGACCAGATACCCACACCAAAAGAGTATACCAAGAAACTAACTTAATGAAAATCAGAAAACTGTATGAATACAACATATGCTTATTAATCTACAAAATTCAAAATGGCTTTATACACACAAATACTACATTTATGAAAACATCACAAGTACATGAACACCACACAAGACAACGTAATAAATTATACACAAATTCAACAAAGACAGAGTGTGGCAAAAGAAACATAGGCTATGAGGGTATAAACATATATTATCTCCTTCCTGATAACAATTCCTAGCCTGACAACCGAAAATAAAATAAATATATTTAAAAAAAAACTGTTTGCTCTCAAAATTAATGAGCAAAACCAAAATGTTCTTACTTAAAAAAATGCGTTACTTGGTGTTAGGTAGTAAACCATCATTATTTTTATAATTTGTATCAATGTATTAAGTTAACAAAGCAAAATATGTATATTTCTTTTAACTTAATAAATTTTTTTTTTTAAAAAGTGCTGGTAAACGAGCAAGATAAATTGCCTATTATTGCCTATTGCCAAACAATTGTTTTGACCGGCAATATTCTTGCAGGGCGAGCTGTTGGTCATCCCATCTAGATTGCGGTATAGACAAATTCACAACACAAAAAAACGATCTCCTGCAATAACTCCACCAAGCTTGTACATATAAAGTTGGAAGCAAAATCGCAAAAATATTTATTAATATTATTGGCATTCGAAATTATGACAGCTTAGCAGTGTATTGGTGTGTTTAGGGTATAGAGGCGAACATAGGTAACAGAGCGAGAAAGAAATAAATTTCGCCCGATAATATTGTCGTAATATCGGTAGCCGAGCGAACTCAACGGTAGACAGGTCATTATGTCGACAGCATAGACAGTACGCGACAATCTTGCCTGACAATAAATCTGATGAAAACCTGCACAACAACATCTTGCCGGCAAGAAATTAGCGTAAAAAGATGCTTGTTAACTAGAGCCTTTAGGTGGTGTATTTTTCATCAGAATTAAAATAATTACATAGTAAAGGTGATTTGAAATAATTCATTAATTAATATCAACATTCCAGTCACAGGGGACCAGAAGAATGGTGGTCAAGAAATGCTACAATAGAAGATTGGTTTGATGAAATGGTCGGAATGGCTAATATAGTCAACAAGTTCGCCAGCGTTCGCATGGAGGATTTACGGTAACCTAAAAACTATTTTGCCTGTAACAGATACATATAATTTTTAAGGTGATCGGACAACACAACAATGTGCAACTTCATCACTCCTTTGAAAAGTCATTAAAAACAAACTTGGCTGGTGTTGAAATGCCACTTTATAGAGTTGTCTTGGAACCAATTTAAAAAATGATTCTAAAATAATTTTATTTTTGATTTTAGTGGAATGCGTGTTCCATTTCTACGAGTCGGATGGAATAGACAATTTCTAATGATGAAAGAGTTTGGCTTCGTGTACGACTCTTCTATGACCGCTCCATTTTCAGACCCCCCACTTTGGCCATACACCCTCGATCACAAAATGCCCCACAAATGTACAGGTAAAACCACATTATCAGTTTACTTCCGAAACTCAGCAATAAGTTGTTATGACACTTAATTTTTAAAGGCTTTAAAAGTTTAAAATTTTACACAATTGATAACAACCGTTTACCATACATAAATAGTTGTTTATCAATTGGGTAAATTTTAAAACAAGTATATTAGTAAGGGAATAATATTGTGAAATACTAATATCAACCGGTCAGTGGCTAAGTTGGCATCGCATTTGGGTCCCACACAGGCGTCGTGTGTTCAATTCGTCGGCTGGCTAAGCCCTCAAACAGGACACAAGCAACATTTTCTTACTGTGATGGTAGTAGGAGATTTTCAAATATTATCAGGTTATTCGTAACCTGGGAATGTTTGTCTTTTTTTTTATAGTGAATACCTCACAAGAGTCCCAACTGCTCCCGTCTGGAGCCAGTGAGACTATGGCATCCCCAATTGGGGTGTGTTATGAGGCTGAAGGCAAGTGGGGAAGGGAAGGAGACGAGGAAGAGGAAGGTGGGGAAGTACCTGGCTATTCAGATCTAGTCACAAAACACGGCTAAAGCCATTTCAAGCGACGCTTCAATTCTGAATAGTGGTCTTACACCAGGGCGATACTAGGAGTATCTTCCACTCTGGAACGTGCCGCAAATATACTATATATTATTTTAAATAATTAATTGTGAAAATAACACAAATCAATTAAATAAAATTTATTTGCGCACGCCGGGTTTGAACCCGCGGCCTTCGTAATGGGAGTCTAACGCTCTAAATATATATTTTTTTTTTAAAAAGAAAGACAAACATTCCCGGGTTACGAATAACCCAACAACATTTGAAAATCTCCTACTACCACCACACTAAGCGGAAGATGTTGCTTGTGTTGTGATGGAGGACTTAGCCAGCCGAGGAATCGAACACGGAACGCCTGGGTGGGACCCAAACGCTATGCCCATTCAACCACTGACCGGTCGAAATTATACATTGGGGCGCAGAAGAATAGACATTTTCTTTATAATATTGTGGTTTATAATTTACTTTCCTTTCTCTGCAACGAACCTTGGACATTATAATATCTCCAAAAGCAGCGTAACAGCTATGAGCCACTAAACCTAATTAATAGAACATAGGAATGCAGCACTAAAATAATACATGAGTTTAGATGTTGAAATATGATTTATAAATTAATTTTAGGAAACAACCAGAACTGTCCATCGAGGAGTTATCCAGGAATATGGGAGATGGTGATGAACCAGTTGACAGTCAGTGAATATACCTGTGCCATGGTAGACTCGTGTCCCCCCCATCTCAACGGAGACGAAGTATACAGAATGTTCATTGCTAACTTCAAGAGACACTACCTGAGTAACAGGGCACCGCTGGGCTTGTACTTCCACACTGCCTGGTTTAAAAAACCTGAATATTTGGCTGCTTTTACGGTAATTAAAATTTAGATGATTTGGGCTTGTTTTGTGGATATTTTTCTGGACTACTTGAATGTTGCAATGCAAAACACTTTTATAATATCAGATCGTATTGTTTTATTCGCTTTGTACATAACATTTAACAACTGAAGCGTTCCGCTATATAATAAACTGAAGGACACCACATTAGAGATAATATTAAATTGGACTATACTCGGGGCTATATTTTTGTGGAAACTTCACTCGTTTATGCAACCCAGTTGACATGAAAGTCGGGTTAGTTACACCATTTATAACTCAAGAACGGCTGGACCGAATTATATGATATTTGATTTGTTGGATTTGTCTCCGTCCCGATTAACAGAATAACCATTAAAACACCGGAAAAAATCACGGGAAAAATAATTATGAAGAAAATTAATTTTTTCATATATTTTGTATGTAACGGCTTTTCAAATAATGTGAGTTGGTCGACATAATTTGAATCAATTCGAATGTCAATGGTGTAGTGTGCAGAACATTTCGTGCTTAGCCAACAGCTCAATTTAATTTTTTGAACTTAGAGTAGGTACCTATTTATTTTAACAATTAACTTAATTTATTTCATCTAATAAATTAAACACAACATTTATTGATTCTGAGGCGGTACGAAGTTTGCCGGGTCAGCTAGTATTATATAAAATAAGTTTATAAAACTGTTCCTTTCCCCAAATTTAAAAAATAAATAAATGCATTGAGTTGCTAACTTTATGGTTCCTAAAACTCCAATTTTTTTTCTCTTACGTATAACATAATATGTAGATCTTAATAGTTCTTTAACCCTAAAAGGTTAAGGTGCTGGTAAACAAGCAAGATATATTGCTATTGTCTTGCAGGGCAAGGTGTTAACCATCAATATTGTTGCGTCAAATTATAAGTCAAATTCGCGACACAAAAAACTAACTCCTGCAAAAATCCAAACAACTTGTATAACCACTGGAGCGACCATGTGAAATAAATAAATTTGCCTCGCTTGCTCGAGTTTTTAATTTAATTTGCCGCATAAAGAGATAATTGGCTTTTTTATCCGGAAAGCAAACGAAGACATTTAAAAAGGCACATATTTAAGCCAAAAATCGCGCCAGTGGATAAACTTGAAAAAAGATTATTTATTAATTTTACAAAATTATTTATAATATTGCATTCCAAATTATGACAGTTTTGGTAGCGGGTAGGCGGTAAACAGAGATACAGATATTATGTAACAGAGCGAGAAAGAAATATATTTGACTCAGCAATATTGTTGTAATATCGGTAGTCGAGCAAACTCAACGACAATACGTCGACAAGAATAGACAATACGCGACAATCTTGCGTAATCTTGACGGAAATACCTTGCTGGCAAATTTTTTTTGTAAAACTTGCTTATTTACCAATTGCTTTAAAGTTTTACCTAAACTATTTCTATTTTTTAGTAAACTATTTTTGCTTTTAGAAATTTATGGACGAGGTGCTTAAAATGCCCGACGTTTACTTCGTAACCAACTACCAAGCGATCCAGTGGATGAGACATCCGACCCCCAGCAACCAGATGGGCCAGTTTGAGCCGTGGCAGTGCAACAAGAAACCCCTGGAACCCGTGGAGATAGCATGCAACCTCCCCAATACTTGCAAACTTCACTCGCGAGTCCTGCAGCAGGACAGGTACCTGACTACATGCAATGAATGCCCCCCGCAATATCCCTGGCTAAGGAATGAATTTGGACTTGACTGATATTATGGCAACCCTTCAGAGAGAATTTATTATAGTACCTAAATACAATTACAAAGATGGTGTACAAGTACATAGTATATGCAGGAATAAAATTACATAGTTTGAACAAAAGATATACCAATATTATTAGATTTGTATTTTATCAGAATGTTTTATTAGGTCTGCTTAATTTTGAATAAGGAACTCCAGTGAAAAATAGTATGGTTTTAAAATGTGTATATGTATTCATATAGGTCAACAAACACCGATTCTGAATATATAAGTTTTATTGCATAGGTACATAGAATTAATAAATCATTATTTAAAAATGAATAAAAACAACAAAATGTCCCGCTTGGTTGGCATCACTGTCTCTATCGTAACGCTGTGAAACTTTGCTGGTTTTAAATTCTGGTATTGAATGAAAATTTTTGTTTTGTTATCAGAAATTTGTGAACCTACTAATAGATTCATTGTTTTTGAACATATACCAAATGAATTACTGGTATTGAAAGCAGATGAAAGATTCTTTCAGATGTTAATATGACAAATTGGCATATGCAATCAAAAATATATAATTTAAAAAATACAGGATTATTTTGTCGCTTACTGATCGCTTTTTTCTTGCAAACTGTAGAAATATCACTTTACATGAAACTAAAAAACATAGTTAATTGCACAGACGTATTATAAAGGTTATTGTCACTTCATTTTTTTTCATTTCATATAAAAATAATTAATAAAATATTCCCAAACTTCGACAAATCTTTCGCAAACATGAAAAACTGTACATTATTTATTTTAGAATATCTGTATTACAATTATTTGGAAGTGTGTGGTAAGATGCAAATACAAAGCGTGATGTTATATCTTTCTAACATGGCTTAAATCATATATTTCACCTCAATACAAAAGGAACTAGAATGACTGTAATTATGAGTCCGCCTCAGTTTAGTACGGAGTTGACCCTGTTGATGTTGATACATACGTTTTAGCGAGCATTGAAAAATTAATATTTTGAAAATTATTTTGATTATTAAAACCAACAAAAAAATGCTGTTATTTAAGTTAGAATGTGATTAATTTAAAAAAAATGGACTGGAATTCCTTATTATTCAAATATGTTTTCAACAATTTTAGCTCAAGAAAATATTTATAATGAAGAAGTGAGATTGAGGTGTAAAAGGATTGGTGTAGATGTTTAATACATTCCTTTAGAAATGTGTGCAATATTATTTATAGAATTAAGTGTTGTTGTTTGATTAATTAATAAAATGACATGTTAGAAAATAATCAGTTGTTTATTTTACTTTTGAGAAACATATAAATAACTATAATTATTATTTATTAATTCATTATGTCACCTATAAAGTATTGCTTATCCACTGGAGCGACCACGCGAAATAAATAAATTTTCGTCGATTGTTCGAGATTTCCAGACGATAATTTATTTTTTATTTTTCGCCAATATTAAAAAAATCATATTTTGGAATTTTAACATGGAGACATAAAAACTTATTAAACTCATATATAGCCAATGAATTAACCTAAATTAAACTGTTAAAGATTTATAAAAAAAATATTAAAAAATCGTAAATTTTATAACCGAGCGGAAACATGCGTGTTTGAAGAGGTACTTATTTGAGTCAACATAGAATATTTTCAATTTCTGTATGTTGTCTGTGTTATATTGATAATGAAAGGTGCATATCTTTGGAAAAAGGACTTAATTTTAACCGTAAACACCTGAAGAGAAATTCTGCGCGAAAAAAATATTTAAAAAAAATTATTTTTAACATCGTTCTAAAATAATCTACGAAGTTTAGATTTGCGACATCTATGGTTATAATAGATAAAGCATTTCACTAGCTTCGTTTTAAAACCAAAATAACAAATTTGGGAGCTACAAATATTTTTAAAAAAAAATATTGCCGAATCAAGAGATAATTGGCTTTTTTTATCCGAAAAGCAATCGTAGATATTTAAAATGGTGCAAAGCCAAAAATCGCCCCAGTGGTTATGCAAGGAAATATGGGTGTGAGGTATTAAATCAAAAAAATAAAATAAATTTTAATGAAGTATATAGACAGAGGAACTGTCTGGGCAACCTGATTGGGCAGCGCTATGAGGAGGAAAAACAGATGCTGAATGATATTTGATTTAGCTGATAGTGGTCACAGAAGTATTTTTACTAAAACATCATAAAAAAACTACTAATACCAAATTACACATATTATTTAGGTACACTTTGTCCTGCATGAATCCTTAAACTAGGAAACGCACATAACTGGGGGGGGGGGATTTTCACACATCTTGAGCGATGAAGGGGTTCTGAATAGCCTCCATGCCGTCCACCGGACAGATGAGGACCACAGAGGTTCCTCGGCAGACAACCAGCCCCAGAGGTCGGGTATCTTCAACCAACTTGTAAGGGTCATCAGGATCTGAAATATTAAAAAAATATGTATACATAAATTGTAATAATATTAAGGTTTCTATACCAGCATGGTTGCTTGGGGAGTGGAATACAATACCTTTTTCAGAAAATAAAATGCATCGACAAAACAAATAGAAATTAGCTTGATACTAAACAAAAAATCATCGACCGAGACAGTACACACGTTGATACGTGTTCAAATGAGCGTAAAGCCACCGAACACGTCAATAAAAAAGTACGCTGGTATTTAAGTTCAATTTTCATTGCCGGCAACCCGGGCGTTTATTGAGGTAATATAATATTTTATAACCAGTTAAAGTTAAAAGGTCATTAATGATTAAAAAGGGACTGGAGTTCCCGGAACTGATTATGTGAGTTCAGACGAGTGATAAAGTAGGTACCTTCCTATAAACAAAATTATTTTATTTTTATAATTAATAATTCTATATTTGAAATGTGTATTTCTATTGTAACATTTGAAAGGTTAATTTCTGATTGTCTCTCTAATTTGTAAACAAAAAATATAATGATATTATAAATAAGATTGGAAATATTTGGTTTTGAAAGGTGATCCCTGGAGTAATCTTACAATTTATAATAACTTGTGATTTTATATAAAAAATAAAATACAATTTATGTTACATTATGTACAATACTAAAAAATGCGGTAAAAAACACTATTGATTGAAAATAAATATGTAGTAAAAACCACAATAATTGTGATAAGGAAGGTATATATCGGCCACCATAACACGGGCATGTGCCTAGTATGGCGGCCATAAATTCCACAATTGTTATAATCGTTATAAATTGTTGAAATCCCTTTACTTTTATACTCTTTTTTATTTTTTTTCTCTCTTCTTCTTCTTTTATATCTTTTCTTTACTCAATTCTGTTTCACGTATAATGTATGATATACATATATAAAAAAAATTAAATATTATAATTTTCATTATCCTTAGTACACATTTTAAAAATATATTTGAATTGTTTTTGCTGCTCCACCTTTTTTACACGAGCATTGCTCAAAAAAAAGGTGAATCACGATATTAAAAAAAATGTATTAAAAAAATATATATACAATGTATAATAACTGTATTTGTAAAAAAAAAAAAAAAATATATAAATGGTATTAGTACCATATACTGGGTAGAGTAGTGTCCACAAATTTAATTCTCACAAATTGCCTCAAAACAGCTAGTTATTTTCCGTTTAAGAAAACAGTTCATTTTTGTTGTTTCAAAAGAACAAAAATACCCAACTCTAGTGAAAGCTTGCCGACGCTTGGCAAGCATCTGGACGCGGCATTATGTTTTCAGTCAATTCTTAATTCAAAAGTTATTCATGAATAATAAAGATGGACATTCAAAGAATGTGTGTTTGAGAAAGATATAGATATATTATCCGTTTTAGTGCTATGCTCATTTTGCAAGTATGTACATATATGTAAATTGCTACAGATATTCTGTGTTTTTAAATAAAAAAGTATGGTATTCAATCACAACTTTGACAAATCGACCCTTTGGAATAACAAGGTTCCATCTGTTGCTTTAACGTCATGCGATAATGAACTCTAAGGTAGCTTACCATAGATGCCATAACCGCGTGACGCTTCCGCGACAGATATCAACCAATTTTAATGATTTTTTTTTTAAATTATACAAATAAAGAATAAATATTAGTTTTAATAAAAAACAAACACATTTACAACTACAAATAATATTAAAAAATATAAGATTAGTTCACTTCACAAATGTACAACAATGGCACTTTCGTCATAAAAAAAACACACACTGAAAATTGCTACGTCGCACTTTACACAACTAAAGCTTGCAGCGTGTTGGCGCTGGGCCGCGCTCTAACGGTTATATCTACTATAGATATAGGACCGTGCGGCGATCTCGTTTTGCACCAAATACTACATTTTACATCAATGAAACGATAAGTACACTTACTCGCTTACACTAAGATCAATACGGAATGCTGTATGAGACGACCTACTGTCCTAGGTTGTCTTTATACTTATTGTTGCTACGTTTGCTATCTCACTTTCTCTAATGGCGCTAAAAATCATCGAGAAATAATTGAATTTTTTTATAATAATAAATAATTTTTGTGTATTTACATTATTTATGTTATTCCTTCGCTTTTACTAGCGTTTGCTGGGCAATGGAAAAAATTTCTCATCACACACAAAGGCATATGGACACATTTTAATGCAATTTACTTACTAGTAGGACACAACCGTATGTACGCGTGGCAGCTGAGAACTGAAATTACGAAATCGAAGATAATTCAATTGCCTTGTCTTTGGCTTACCACTTTAAGATTTCTGCCATGCATCTATATATTATATACAACAATACAACGTCACTGATTATAAGCACTTTTAAGTTACCTCTTAGGAACTCTGTTGTGTTGTCCAATACAAGGTTTAGAAGCGGGTCATAGCCTTTAAGAATTCCAGCAGCCTCACGTCCACCGGCAAACTTAACCCTTATACTTTTCTCCAAGTATTTGCTTAAATCTAGGATGGATTCTTTGCGACGCTTTTCTTTACCATCTCCTCCGGCACCACCACCCCCTTGCTGAAATCATACATAAATTTAAGTACAAAATTAAAAAAAAAAAACAGATCATTTTTACACTTTATGTGGGAAATTTTAAGATCATCATCAAGTATTGGTTTGTTGATATTTGAGAAACTTTATACACTTATATATTATAACCAAAAAACCTTGTTCTTATCTCCACCGGAATCCTTTGAATTCATTTTTATAGTAAGTTTTACGAACGAAAGCCCAAATATTAGACACTGTTTTTGTTCAAAGGGAAAAAATTGTCGAAATTAATATAATTCGAAGTTGACAAGCAACAAATGCCGGTGATTTATAGGTTATGTTGTTGACTGTGTTGCGCTGTGTTGTAGTTCGTATTGGTGCTGATTGTCTCTGTCCCTGAAGTAGTACATTTATCTTATCTATGGACTGAACAACATTTCTCACGTATGGCAACTGGCAACACTAAACGCTTATGTCAAATTGGGAAAAACGTACATACGGTACATAACATACCTACCTCTCAATAATAATATATTCATACGCGTCAATGTTTCAACTGATATGTCAATAGACAGAATTTAAGGTAAATTACGTCTATTTTTATTTTATAAACCCTTCCAGGTAAACGCACAAAATACTCCAAATGTATAATCATAATTTGCACAAATTGACTCGACTCATTACCTATATTCTCTAGGCCGATCAATCGAGGTATTTTTGTTTCGGTTGGAGAGACTTTTATTTTTGTGATTTATTTTCTAATTTGATCCACATACCACATGCTTTCTAGTAGGCGTCTTTTTTAATCATAAAGTTCCATGTAATGGTGTAATAATAATGATGATTGTTTTTCAGTCCTATTAAATGTGTGCTAAATGCGCTCGTCCGTGAGCGTGATGCTCTCGGGAGGGAGCAGCGAGGCTCCGGCGGCGCGGCCGGACTGGGCCCAGAGTGCCCCGCATCATGCCACGCTGCTGCTGCTGGTCCGGGGGCTCGGCAGTCCGCTGCGCAACTTCAACAAGCTCTTTGAGCGCATACAGAAAGTTAGCAACGTGAAGATTACAGGTACGATAAATCTTTCTCTACCTTTATCATTTTAAATTTCGTTTGTTACCTATGTTATAACATAACTTAAGTTGACTAAGTACGTCAGCCCATTGGGTCACTGAGGGTGAGGAATCAATAATATAACAATTTAACTGGAACTACCTCCCAGGGAACCATTTATTGGATTACCAACACCTCTGCCATAGGTCACCCCAAGTGGTTCGCTACATTTGGTGACTTAGCAGGGGTGCCCGGGTTCATGGGGTGAGGTTTGTCCGGGTCTTGGCGGCGGATGTGTCTGCCCACGAATTGTGTGGCAGGCCAGATCGGGAGAGACTGGTAAAGGGAGGCATTTTGACTTTTCCAGCAGGACTCTCTCGGAACATCACCTTGCACCGCAGTGGGAGTGATGGAATCATTCGTCCGTCACTCCTGGACACACCGACCCCCATATTCCTACCCACCCCTCATACCTTTTTCCTTCCAAGAATATTCTCTCCTTCCTTTCCTAAAAAGAACCCTCCAAACAGCATCTTCAAAGATGACATAGTTCTGAGGGGAATTATTTTCTTTAGGGCCTCCTGTGTAGAGCTATTGTAATAAAAAAAATCGACGTAAATTTTGCTACGATTTGTAGCGCAGCCATTGAGGGACTTTTCTGCGCAGGGTCTTAGGTTTATGTCGATTCCTTATCCTTACCCTTATCAACACCGACCCAATGAGTCGACGGGTTTATTTGAACAAGTTCACTTAGAACCCGGTAAATATCCAGAACTACCGGACATGTTTAATACGCAGAAAATGTTTTAAAAACACCGTATCAATTTAATAAAAATGAAAAAAAAACTATTTCAGTCGCCGGAAAACGAAAATCATAGTTATTTTGTTAAAATTAAAATTAGCGAATTTTCAGATTAGTTTTTTTGTCTTTAATTGAACCCAAACTAAGAACCTACCATAGGTTGTGTTAACCCTTGTTCATATTGTTATGTCAAAACATGGCCCTAACAAAATATGTAAAATTATCCATATTTCGAGTAAAATAACAATTAAAATGCATTATTTTCCTTTTCCGGTGACTGAAATAGTTGTTTCTCATTATTTCTTCAAACTTCGCAAAATCACTTTGTGGCGTCATTTTGAATTAAATTAAAACAAATAACTTTGTTTAATAAGTCAGGTACGGGCCATACGTCATTCCTATGTCTACCTACGTTAAATTATCGTGAAAACAAGCTTATGTGTCCAAGCTGTTAAACCACTAATATAATCACAATCACCTACATGTTTCGAAACCGATGGTTTCTTCGTCAGGGTAGTATACATACCATACTACCACCATACTACCCTAACGAAGAAACCATCGGTTTCGAAACATGTAGGTGATTGTGATTATATTAGTGGTTTAAACAAAGTTATTTGTTTTAATTTAATTTGTTTCTCATTATCATTAAACTGATATAAAGTGTTTTTAAAATAATTTGTGCGCATTAACTGTATCCAAAAATTCTAAATATTTACCTGGAAACCTTGATAGGGAATTATGTAGCTACATATTTTATCAGTTCCTCCAACTAATTAAAATGATGCCACAAAGTAATTTTGCAAAGATTGAAGACACATTCTATTTTTTTTTTTTTAAGTCAATAGTTGTAAGTCTATATAACTACATTGCTCTTTCTCTTCTTACAGTTTATTTAAAAAAACTTTAATTGTAACATAAAACCATATATGTAACAAAAATATTATTAATTATTAATAAAAATAAATAAATATTAAAAAAAATAAATTTTGCCTCCCCTTATTACAAATTACTACTTACTACATTTTGGAACTTCAAAATTGTATTGTATTGAAATATAACGCTATAGATAAAATCTTTTGAATATGTACTAGTTAATAGAAAAATAATGCTTACCTAAATTGTAGAGCTTATTACAATAAAGCGGGCGAAGACTCGCAGCTCACATCAAAAACATATTTATAACACAATAGCGCTCGCCATACAATCCCATGAGACCCGCCAGACGTAAAAAGATGATGTGCTGTGATCGCAGTTTGAATCTTCGCTAATCGGCATTATTTTTCGTGACCTCTGCGATCGCGATATTAGAAAAGTTATGCGACCCCCCCTTCGCCGCCATAAACAGGAGAGGGGGTCATTTTGAATACAAGGAAGCACGGAGCTGTCAAGTTGACATATCCAGTACAAAGAAATGATATTCTCTCGACCGCCTCCGATTTTAATTGACCCCCTCTCCTGCCGTAGGAAGAAATATTTTATAACGCAGTGTGTCGGTAGAAAAGATACTTTATAAAGCAGTATCTTTTGATGTGAGCTTCGCGTATGTCGCCCGCTTAAATCATGTCTTATTTCCACTTATTTTTTTAGTGCTTGAAAAATGCTGTTTTTTAAATTCAGACAAACTGTCAGCTTGGTCCTAATCCCACTTTTTTTTTCTAGATTCTTCCGGTCACATTCGTGATATTTGGGTGCGTTATGTTCGAGAACACCCTGTGGAGAATAATGATTGGGGAGACTTTCAAACTCACAGGTAGGAACTTTTTATAATAATGAGCATGCTGTGTATGTTTTGTATACAATATACAGGGTCTCCGGGAGTAAAGTGCATTAACTTTGGGAGGTGATTCTACATAGTTTAAAGTTTTTTTTTATTCCAGAAAAAAAGAAAATAACATTTTCACTTACATAACATTATATTATCATACAACATATTATCATACAATATATTACAATATTATTCACTTTCATTACATTGTTTTTTGTGAATAAAAATGAATAATTTTTTTTAAATTTACACATACTTTTTTCGTTTTTAATATCAACTGGAAGGCAATTATATAAATTGCCCCCCTCATAACTGATAGATTGCTTACCGTAGTTAGTATGAATAGTGTTTAAATATTGTCTAGAGAATTTATGACGCGAATGTGAACGGTAGAAGAAGCCGAGGACGCCCAAGGAAGACGTGGCACGACTAAGTAAATCAGATACTTGAGTCGGGCCATGTCAAGAGTCAGAATAATAGAAGAGTATGTATGAGAAGATGTATGAATGTGAATGAGGCAAGGAGTGTGTGCCAAGACCGAGTTGTTTGGCGGTCCGTCCTCTCTGCCTACCCCTGCGGGGAAACGGCGTGATGGTTAGTTAGTTAGTGTTTAAATATATGTTATCGTGTAAAATGTTTGGGTACTTGGGACGTTTTAATGAATTCTGTGTTTGTATGAATGAGTTTATTATTTATTTTGTATATAAGGAGACATATATTGTATTCGTATAGTTTTCTTAATGTTAACAGTTTGGTTTCCAAATATAGTTTTTTTGTGGATGTTTTGGATTCGTAGTGAAATAGTTTTTTGATTAGTTTATTTTGAATTATCTGTAATTCATTAATGTATGTTTCATACGCATTTCCCCAGATTTCAATTAAGTAATTTAAATGCGAGTGTACGAGACTATAATATAAACTTTTTTTAAATTTAATTGGTAATATATAAGATAATCGTCTAAAAACGTTGATTAAGGGTGTGATTTTATTTTTAACATCTTGGATATGGTTTTTAAAAGTTAGATGCTTATCGATGCACAGCCCAAGATATTTTTCCTTTATCAGGATTTGCAAGTACATGATAGTATAAGTGAAAAAGATGAATAACTTTTTTCGAAACTCCAACTTTTAAGGGTACTTATTTGGTAAAAAGATAAAATTAGCACGGCGTGTGCGCCCACACTATTATTTTCCGCTATTACGTTGCGGACAATCACAACCTTCCAACTCGCCGTCTCCGGCTGACTCACACCAAATTGATCGGTGAGTTTGTACCTAACACTAAGGATTTTTAATAGGTACGTCTTTTTGTATGGAACAAAAAAGTTGGAATTTCGGAAAAAGTTATTAATCTTTTTTACTCCTACCATCGTTTTATTTATTTTATTTTATTTTATTTGTGTACAAAAAATTTACAACATTACAGATATTTTATCTAATTAATTGTAATAGTACCATTTTCACAGTGAGAATGTAGCGCCAAAAACCTTACAAACTCATTGAACTTTTTCGAAGAATATGTCGAAATTTTTATCTAATATATTTAAATAGCGTATCGCTCTTCCCACGGGCGAATTCGGGTACAGATTTGTACGACTCAATCGGCAATATAATATGTTATGGCGACGTGCCCGAGAGTGAGACTCTGGTACAAATAAATTGATTTGGGCCAGAATCTCACCGTTAGAGACGAGGCCATTGATTAATTGAAAGAAATATTTTAGCAACGCAAAACATCTACGAGTTTCTAGAGAATGGTAGTCATACCTAGAATAAATCTCGATGGATATAAATATGGATATGTTCCATAGATGTGTAAAAATAAAAAACCTAGGAATTTTTTATGAACTCTTTCAATGTTTAAAATAAGGATGCTTCAAATGGGGCCCAGATAATGTAATTAGACTCTAGTACACTTAGCACCAGTGAGTTGTAAAGTAGCCTAATTGTTAGTGGGTTTTGAAATGAGCATGAATTGCGAATGACAAAGCCTAGCAGTTTATATGCTCTGTTGCATAAGTCATTTGTGTGCTGGTGGAATGTCATTTTGCTGTCAAAAGTAACCCCCAGATCTTTTATTTGACTAAAGCGATGAAAAATGTTACCGTTAATGGAATATTCAAATATGATCGTCTGTTTTGCCCTTGTGAAAGAGACTACATTGCATTTAGGTGCACTGAAGCTTAAGCAGTTAATTTTTGCCCAGTTTGCGACAGAGTTCACATCGATTTGTAGGAGGACACAGTCAGCGAGATTTTTTATTATGCGGTAGAGTTTTAGGTCATCAGCAAACAATAAATAAGAGGAATGAGTGATGATTGAGCCAATAACGTTGATGAACAACAAAAATAATAGCTGTCCAAGAATTGATCCTTGCGGGACTCCAGAAAAAACCAGGAATTCAGCAGAACGAGAACCCTTATAAAAAACGTATTGTTTGCGATTAGTGAAGTATGAAGCAAAAAATCATGTAGAATCACCGCCCAAAGTTAATGCACTTTACCCCCGGACACCCTGTATATCAAGATACAAAGCATGTTATATACAGGGTGTCCGGTATATCAATGCTTTTACATATTTACATTTACAGCATTAATATTTCATGCACCTCGCATGCGTTATTATCATCCAATATACTACGAAACTTAACACCTTTTGGGGTTAAGTTTCGTAGTATATTGGCCAATTTTGGGAAATATTCTTCACAGTCAAAAAAACACCCGTTGAGTCTTTTTGGGAGATATATATCCTAGCCTGACATGGTCTCACAAAAGTTAAGCTATCTCATTATGTATTAATCGGGCGACAAACGCGAAGTTCACATCAAAAAGATACTTATAACACAGTAGCGCTCGCCATACAATCCCATACAGATCCGCCAGACGTAAGAAGATCATGTGTTATATATAAGCGCCGCTACGATCGCGATATCAGAAAAGTTATGCGACCCCCCCTTTGCCGTAAACAGGAGAGGGGGTCATTTTGAATACACAGAACATGCACGGAGCTGTCAAGTTGACATATCCAGTACAAAGAAATGATATTCTCTCGACTGCTTCTGATTTCAACTGACCCCTTCTCATGCCGTAGGAAGAAATATTTTATAACATAGTGTGTCAGTAGAAAAGATACTTTATAACACAGTATCTTTGTATGAGAGCTTCGAGTCTGTACCGTGCTTTACGGTGAGATAAATATATAATATAAGATTTAAACAGTGTTAGAAAAAGAGAATACATACCTCACTTTCAGTTTGCGCACAAAAGTTTATCGGAAAAATTTGAAATAATTCTATGAAACAATATATTTAGCATTTGAAAATTTTTTGTCAAGGTTTGCAATTTTTTTTATAACTATTTTTATATTAATAACTCAGGCACGGGGCATACGTCATTCCTATGTCTACCTATGTTAAATTATCGTGAAAAAAGCTTATGTGCCCAAGCGGTTTAACAATTTTATTTTTATTTTAAATCTTTATTATTTCATATAAATTTCGCATTACAATATTCATTGCCATATCACTACCACCATACGAGGCTCGTGCCCGTATCATTGAAGTCAAATGACAGTAACTTTTATAATACCTTTGTCTAATTAAATACGTTTTGTAGTTTCATGTAAAGTGGCAATTACAGTTACATAGCT
The DNA here is from genome assembly GCA_951813805.1 of Limnephilus auricula. Taxonomy (NCBI): domain Eukaryota; kingdom Metazoa; phylum Arthropoda; class Insecta; order Trichoptera; family Limnephilidae; genus Limnephilus; species Limnephilus auricula. The sequence goes on along the minus strand of OX638388.1, from coordinate 9,809,298 downwards.
ATAATAATTGTAGTAAAATATTTTTTTTAAATGTTAATCCATTTACTTGCCCTTTACAAATAATTGCCCAAGTGGCCTTTAACCACTCGAGCGCTTTTTGCCATAATATGGCACTATTTCCACAACCACGGATTGCTTTGTTGCCAAAATGTGGCAAATTTTTAAATTTCATTTTTTATTAACCGCCCTAGGCCTACGAACGTACGTGATACGTTCATGTTGATTGTACCATTCTGCACTATCCCGTATCACAAATGCACTTTTTTTTTCAATTTAAAAAAAAAAAAAATTATGTTTAAAAAACTTTTATTTTAATAAACCTATTGTAAATTAACATATTTTGACAAAAACTTATCAGGTATGAGTATTTTGCGGAAATAACCTGAAGGTAGGGCGGTTAAAGCGACTATATAATATGTTGTACATTCAAATTATAACAAAAAAAATATTCTCTTGATTCTTTAAAATGTTTTTAAGTTAACGATTTAATAATACTTTTTTTATAAATCCTACGAATATGTGATAATAGACAAAATATAGGTGAATTCATTAGCTATATAGAACTATAATCAGGTTGTATGTCTCCGTATTCAAATTCGGAGGTATGATTTTTTTAATGTGGGCGGAAAAATTTCCTTTAGCAATCCGAGGAAAAATATTTAAATTGCTCTGTCACTCCAGTGGATAAAATAGTGAATTATTAAAATTCCTTTTTTTTTTATAAGAAAAACTGTCTTTTTAACTTTTGAAGGTTGTTCCCTTCAGTGTAATATATCATTGAAGAAGAAGATGACAATAATAATATAATTTTTTTAAATGAAAAAGGGTAGCTGCCAATAATAAGGAAAAAAACATTAGTCGAAGATAATATTGTTAATTCTGAAATTTGAAATATGAGTTTGACAAATACGACAGTCTCATAATAGGCAGCAATGGCTGAATTCGTTAAAGGGTATGTCCTGGTTAGAAGTGAGGTTCTGGGTTCGAGTCCCAGTTGGGACCGTTATCTTTAATTATTTTTTCTGTGTCTTGTTCATTTTCATATTTTAAAAAATTTGATTATTATTGTTATCTTCCTCTTCAATGAAATATTAAAATCTTTATTGGCCTATCTTACTTCTTACTAATATTATAAACGCGAAAGTTTGTATGGATGTATGTATGTTTGTTACTCTTTCACGCAAAAACCACTGAATGGACTTTAATGAAACTTTACAATAATATACCTCATACATCAGAATAACATATAGGCTATAATTTATACCCAAAGCTTGCTATTTTCCATGTATTACAAATAATAATTATTGTTTAATAGCAAATGTCAAAATTTGAGAATGATAATTTGAAAAACAATGATTGTAAAACCAAAATTCTATTTTAGAAAATATTTATATTAGTGAATTTATTTGAAGTACTCACCCTTGAATCGAATCAAGAATTATAGATATTTTAATTAAATAAGTTAAGAATTTTGGTATAAACATAGATGGGACCTACGAAAAGAAAATAGGCTAATCGAAGTACTAATCCTGCGCAGACGAAATCGCGGGCGGAAGCTAGTATTTTATAATTTAAATCACAAATAAATAAAGTAGCACATATACCCTTTCATTCAAAAAAATGTTATTCAGTTTGGTGGTGTATTTTGACCTCAAATCCAAAATTAGGTTTTTATTGAAGCGGGTCGAAGCGCGCCGCGCAGCCGTTCCTCTGTTCCGTTCCGTTCCGTTTCCTGAAAACTGATTTTAATGGTATGTACCTATTTATGTTTTTCTAGGCGTCTTCTTGGTCTCATCACATTGGGCAAGTACGGTAACCAGACGGAGCTGAACGAGGTATGTCGCGTCCATGAGTCCTTGAAGGTGAAGTACTCCAGCACACTGTACGACTCCAGGGCTCTTCTCTTTGGGCCCGGGAAGCCACACAGGGAGGGTAGCCCCGTCGGAGATGTGCCAGACATATTCGAGGAGGAGAAGGCGCACAGCGAACGAAGCCTCTCGTCGCTGCAAAGCGATAGGTGAAGAAAACTGTAACATAACTAGTTCATAGGAAAGTCACTTACTTTACATTAATGAACACCTGTACTCTTATAGTGCATTTAAGTTTTTTTTATAACCTCTTGGTGAGTGCGTTTTTGCGCATCTAACTGTAAGTGGGAAGTAAGTTTTTTTTTTGTAAAATTTTTTATTTTATCAAAATATATCACAGATTAACAATAATAATCTTGTATTGTTAATAAAAACGTGATCCGCACCAATCCATTAGAATAAACCTAATCGTAGTAATCATCAACCATATATTTTGCAACACAAATCGGTATATTTCGAAGAAAAATAATTTGTTTCAATTTTTTCTTATCCAGTATGATACAGAGCTTTCTTATCCACTATGATACAAAATTACATCTTGTATTTTAAAGTTAATTTGTCTCTTGCATCAGTTCTAAAATATATTTTTTTAATAAACTAATGCCTTTTTTATCCACTATGACTTAAAATTACATCTTGTATTTTTAAATTAATTTGTTTTTCAGATCATCATCTCTGCCATGCGAAGTCTCTGACAGCTTATCGTCAGTAGACAGTTTCCAAAGACCGTCATCTTTGAGTATAAGCAATCCTCTGCAGGAGGACTATAACTATACAACTCCTTCAAATTTCAAGACTAGGGCAATGTTCTACAGTGAAACAGATCCTTGCTTAGACCTAGAAAAGAATTTGGAAGAATACATCAGTTCGTTGTTTTGGATTTTGGAGTCCAAGAGATTGGAAAGGTCCAGAGAGAAACTTGAAAAGGTGTCTCTGATTTTGGCTCCCTTTGAAAAGAAAGACATAATCGGCAAGTATCTTCATTGCATATGGATATGTGTGCATGTTTGTACAAGAGATATAATTTTTATCATTGTGATGCTTTCATTTCAGGACTGGACATGGAATCTCGTAACAACAAAAAACGAAGCAATGGCAGAATGACCAAACACTTGGCTGATCTAACATTGCAGGCTGGTCTGGTTTCCGACTGTCTTAGTCTATATCATTCTGCTGCTGAAACTCTCAAGGCCGTCAATGATTGGCTGTGGCTCGGAGCAGCCTATGAAGGTGAGATATTCATGCAATATATTATTACGGTATTATGATGTGTTACGCTATACCGCCTTTAGCTAACCAAAAATCAGATCGGAATTTATAAAGCTGACCGATGCATTTGAGCGAAACTGTTACTCCGCAAGATGCAAATCATAAGATTCAAATCTATCTCAAACGAAGACAGAATTAAACAAGAGTCAAAAGGCTGCGCTTTCTTGCCTTATGTTCATGATTTGAAGGACAGAATTGTCAGGATACTGAGAAAAGAAAACATCAAGACTATCTTCAGAACAACAATAAAAATAAAAGACCTACTGAGGCCTGCACAAACCAAGTTTCCTCTTGGGACAGATGGAGTTTATAAACTCATATGTTCCAAGGTGTGACAAGGTGTATGAATGTAGGCCAGACAGAACAGACCATCTTCAAAAGGATATCAGAAAACTTTCGAACATACAAATTCGGCCATCCCGACAAATCGGCAATTGCCGAGCATTCAATTGAAACCGGCCATTACTTTGGATCTATTCGTGAAATCCTGGTAAGACCTAAAATGCTTAGAGCATGCCTAATTACAGTCGCAATTCAGATTCACAAAAATCCCATTAATATTAATAAAGACGAAGGGGCTAAGCTCAATAGGTTCTTGGTTTGCAGTAATTAACAACTGCACCAAAACTAAATGCAGAAAACCATTTTAATTGAACTAATTGTACTGTAATATCAGCTCTTAGAGGATTGGAGCTGGCAATACGGTATAACATCGACATACCAAAGCACCACAATCATCGATTGCTGCCCTGATGGACACTGTAGCGCTGTACGAAACATTGGCTAAAGCAGTTAGCGCATCATGGCATAATACCCCAAAAATAACTCACAATAATTCTTTTGGCCGTAATAATATCAAAACAAATGTGGGATATTCATGTTTATATTTGTCAACGGGTTATTTTTTAATAGCATCTAAAAAAAATAAAAAATTTATTGATTTTAGGTCTTTGCGCAGCATCAGCCATTCTTCTCTACCCCAGTCTAAGAAATCCAGCTCCTCTGCAAAGAAATGCAAGTCTTCAAGAAAGCTCTCCCAACAAGATACGATCTTTGTCAATTTTTCAGCAACAGACGGACGCCCTCACAAAGCAAAATATAATTTTATCACCTTCGAAAATTGTTCAGCCATCTAGTCCGGTGAGCGTGCACAGCGATCACACTCCCCCTTCATCTTCAGACAGTATTGATACATCATCGAGGCTTTCTTTGACTGACAATAATGAAAGCGATTCTTTAGCATCGTCCAGTGATAATATGGAACAGAATCAAAGGATATCACTTCCTTCGGAAGCTGGATTTAGTAGACACTCGCAATTACACATTCAATTTATTCTTTCCGCCGAAGATATTATCAAAAGATACAAGGAGGCCATAATTTATTACAGTAATTATAAGAATGCTGGTATTATTGAGACGGAAGCCATATTTAAAGCAGCTAGGATATGTGTAGAACAAAATAGCAGCTTGCAAGCCGCTAATATATTGCAGAATGTTATTCTCATCAATTTGAATTTGAGCGAACAAGAAAAAATACAAAGATTTGATACTCTCTCAGAAATGTATCAGGAAATAGGTAAACCCTTTTCTTTTCAAAACTTAATAAATTATGTTTGATTCTCGATAGTAAACAATTTGTCTATACATACTTATCATCTGCGATTTTTACAGGATTCCTACGCAAGGTTGCCTTTTGCCAGCGCCTTGCAGCCACACGACAAGTTAGCCCGAATAATCCCAATCCAGACTGGCAACGATGCTATTCTCTCATGTTACATAGCTTCCCTGGGCACAAATTAAGCTTGGATCCCAACCAAGTTGTTCAGCATCAAATCGGTAAGTTAACTAATATAATCAGATTACCGGATTCAATTCTACGGTGGCATAAAAATATATATATATATATAAATTATACATTTAGAAACATGCTTATACCTAGATTGTATGCAGTTGGCAATGCTTTCTCAGAAGTAGTAGATGTGTTCAACTGCAAGGAATATAGTTACAAGAAGGCTATAATAACACACCTCAATCATAGCAATCATTGTTAGGCATGATACCATTCTTCTGTATGGCTTCTAAATTATATTTTACTGCAGATTCTAAACTACTTACTTCAAATTTCCAATATATCAGACAGAAGAATGTTAGCTAATAAATGCATAATTTTTTTCACAATTTTATTATAATTGATATATTTTTTATTATTTATAAATTTTTTATTATTATAAATCTCTGACAGACAGCCCTGCTTCAACAGAGCCTAACTATAAGTACTTACAGTGCCATTTCAAACAAATATAAATTAGAAGGTAACAATAAACTCAATCCAAACTACACAATAGCCAATAATTCCTAGAATCCAATGAGTTGCAAAAAAACTACGAAGTACTTGATGTTATTTTAGAAGATATTTCTATTATGGCACTGTAAATTAATCCATGTTCACTTTAATGTAAAAGCCTTAATGGCGTTTAAATAAATAAATATTTAAAAAAGCGAGTTAAGATGAGCTGAATTGAGATTGTTAAAATAATATTAATTTATTGTTTGTGTAGGTTGGCCAGCATTGCAAATTCAACTGCTACAAGAACTGGTGGTGGCGGCCAAGCGCATGGGTCACCCCGCTCTCGCCACCCGCCACATGACATTCTTAATCCAAACCATGTGGCCCCATCTCAGCGCTCAGGAGAAGAGAGATCTTGCTATTCAACTGCAGGTATAACTTACCATTTATAACACCACGCCCACTGTCTATCCGCTGCTGGATGCTCCCAATACTGCTTCCGATCTCCTTGTTTTGTAAATATATTAAATGCACATGATACTATTGTTATTAACTGCTTGAACCATTTTGCAAAATTGACCTACCCTCCCTCTCTTCTCACAATAACGATCATAACTACATAATCTGTCTGGATTTTGAAATCTAACTTTGTTTTCAGGCTCTCTCGGCCCAGTGTGAGGGTGGGCCCGTTCCCCTAGTCCTGGAGTGGGGTCAGGTGATTCCTCCAGCCAACCTGACCCAGGTGCCCCAGTGCTCCCGTTTCTGGGTCCGTCCCCCACCACCGTCACGCGCCCCCAGGATCAAGAATCCCACCAAAGTTCCCCAGGGGCCGTTCCTCTTTACTCCGATACACTTTGGCAGCCTAGACAGGAAACCAAAGAAGCCCACCGGGAAATTAGGTCAGGAATTTTTTTATTCTCATAAGTTAATTCAATCAATGGTATGTTTTCGAATCATTTTAATTTCACATAAAGCAAAATAGCTTTCTTTACACCACATTAATTAGTAATAACTCGCCTTTAGTGTTCATTTAATAATTTTCCTATTACAAAATTATTTATTTCCATTTTTGCAGATTACCAGTGGGTTGAAAATGATACATGTGAAGTTCAATTGAAACTGACCAATCCTCTACCGTTCGAGCTCAAAGTTTCCAATATGCGCCTTTTGACAGCCGGGGTGGTGTTTGAATCAATACCCGAAACTGTGATTCTTCAACCCGATACCCCTACAATGGTCACTCTTCTCGGAACTCCTAAAGAATTTGGTCAATTGGATATCCTCGGATATTCAACACATACCCTCGGCGTTAAATCTAATTGCCGTCTGAAACATATGCCGGAAAGCTGCAAATTTATGCCGATGTACACAATTGATGTCATACCGAGCCTACCCATAATGGCTCTGGAGACAAACCTTCCCCCTTCACCCACGTTCAGCACTCTACCTAACTATGAGAACATTGTGTCTTCAGCAAGTGTGTCCCTTTATAATGGACAGAGTACAGAATGTACCGTGACCGTCACTAACACCAGCGATGTGCCAATCGAGTTCATTGATGTTGCTGTACAGGTAACCATTATTTTTCATTATAAAATAATTACTGTACACACAAAAAATACATAACCTAATTTATGATATTTTCTAGTCTACGTTAGACAATCAGCTGCAGTCCCAGATGTTTAAGTGGAGTGACGAGGAGATACAAAAGCAACTCCCGATAGAGGCAAACGGCACAGCCGTGTTCACCCTGCACCTGTACGCGGAGGCAGACTTCCTGGACATCGGAGGCATCGGAGGGGATACCCTCTTCCCAAACAGCCTGAACTCTAACAGCGTCCCTTCGCGCGTTAACTCACCCACCCCTAACCAGACCAACAGCTCTCTTCCCCATACAAACAACTCCTCACTGCCGCACACCAATTCTTCCTATCCCATGAGGAATCAGCTCTCTGCTAGTTTCAGGTAAACTGCGTCATAAAATTGTCCCAGACATAGACATTCAAATTGTTAGACTTGCCTTATCATAAAATCTGGGTATCATTTCGACGAGCTGGAGGCAAAGCACATGACCATATTTTTGGCACCAGGTGTTTTCGAGAGTGCTTTGAATAAATTAAGACATCGGTCGTAAGTTTGAACGTTGAAGAGCACATATTGAAATAACCAAACCTTGCGCAGAAAAGTGAAGTTAGGTTTGCACGACTTTTCTGTGCAGGATCTGAATTTTAGTTTTTATCCGATCCGCCTGACGTAGTGAAGCTAAAATTGAGTGAGGTGGATAAATTATAAAACATTTCTAAAAGTGTCTAAATAAAACTAAATAGTATTTATTTAATTATTTCAATATCACATACAAATAAAGTAATAACGTATTGTCCATCTCACTAGGTGTGAATCGCCTGCGTTGAGATGGCAATTTACAGAGCAATTGTTAAGGCCGGTCTCTTGCGACCAATTTCACAAACAATACCTCAAACATTACCATAAACATGGGGCAGGACCACAACGTTTGTTGTTTTCCATGGGCCACGGAAAGTAAAAAAGTTGTGGCCCTGACTTAACTATCCACAAAGTGTGTAAACATTTTCGTCGGAGGAGACGCCTCTTAAACTATAGTACTATGTAAATGACATAAAAATAATATAAAATCTTTTTTTTTTAAATTATACAATTCAAGTATGAGTCTAGTTTTTTAACTGTTAATTCATGGTGGAATTCCATTGTATTAGATATGAAATTAAACAATTTTTTTCACTTTGTTCCACTTGTTTATTTACACCAGGACCGGTTTCGTCCTACTACGGACATCATTATAGAGACAATGTTGTGCGCCCCTGCCTAAGTTTGTATAAATTCCGTAGCATAAGAATTTCAACTACCAGTCTGAAAATGTCCGTAGTAGGACGAAACCGGTCCTGGTGTAAATAAACAAGTGGAACAAAGTGAAAAAAATTGTTTAATTTCATATCTAATTCAAGTATGATAAGAAAAAAGGCAAGTGAAACTCATACATATGAGAGGGCTGTTCAAAAAATAAGGTGACTTTTGGTTTTTCTCGAAAAATATTTATTTATTCTTCAATATCTATTTTGTCCCATTCAAAGTAAACTTCCTCAGATATAATACACTTGTGCCAGCGCTTCCAATCCTCAAAGCCCTTCTGATAAGTGCTTTTGCTTCTGATAAGTGCCTTGAGCTCTTCCGGCGATGCGGTCTTTATCTCCTCAATTGTGGCAAAACTCCGTCCTTTCATGGGTCCTTTTCAGTTTTGGGAACAGGAAAAAGTCTGACTTTTGGTTTTTCTCGAAAAATATTTATTTATTCTTCAATATCTATTTTGTCCCATTGAAAGTAAACTTCCTCAGATATAATACACTTGTGCCAGCGCTTCCAATCCTCAAAGCCCTTCTGATAAGTGCTTTTGCTTCTGATAAGTGCCTTGAGCTCTTCCGGCGATGCGGTCTTTATCTCCTCAATTGTGGCAAAATTCCGTCCTTTCATGGGTCCTTTTCAGTTTTGGGAACAGGAAAAAGTCTGACTTTTGGTTTTTCTCGAAAAATATTTATTTATTCTTCAATATCTATTTTGTCCCATTGAAAGTAAACTTCCTCAGATATAATACACTTGTGCCAGCGCTTCCAATCCTCAAAGCCCTTCTGATAAGTGCTTTTGCTTCTGATAAGTGCCTTAAGCTCTTCCGGCGATGCGGTCTTTATCTCCTCAATTGTGGCAAAACTCCGTCCTTTCATGGGTCCTTTTCAGTTTTGGGAACAGGAAAAAGTCTGACTTTTGGTTTTTCTCGAAAAATATTTATTTATTCTTCAATATCTATTTTGTCCCATTGAAAGTAAACTTCCTCAGATATAATACACTTGTGCCAGCGCTTCCAATCCTCAAAGCCCTTCTGATAAGTGCTTTTGCTTCTGATAAGTGCCTTAAGCTCTTCCGGCGATGCGGTCTTTATCTCCTCAATTGTGGCAAAACTCCGTCCTTTCATGGGTCCTTTTCAGTTTTGGGAATAGGAAAAAGTCACAGGTGGCCAAGTCCTGTGAATACGGTGGCTGAGGCATGATTACGGTGTTGTTTTTGGCCAAAAAATCACGAACAAGCAACAATGTGTGCGCCGATGCATTATCGTGATGCAAAAGCCACGACTGGTTTTGTCTCAAATTCAGGCGTTTTCTTCATACTGCTTCAAAAAAATTTGATGGAATGAGCCAACCGGTATGCCGACATCCTCAGCCACTTCTCTAGTAGTGATTCGATGGTTGTCCTTAACAATTTTCTTCACTGCTTCGACGTTTTCATTGGCTGTTGACATGCTGGGACGTCTGGGGCGAGCATCGTCATTAACATCTTCTCGGCCTTCTGTGAAGAGCTTATACCATTTATAAACATTTTGTTTTGCTCAAAGTGGACTCGCCAAATGCAGTCAATATTTTAAAGGCGTTGGAGCACTTAATTTTATTTTTCACACCAAATTTAATGGAGATTCTTTGATCTGTTTTTATCGATAGAAAAAATCACCAAGCACAAAATACACGTCTAACCTTTATATCTGTCAAAAACAAACTAATGATGCAAAGGGTCTGATAACGTCAACATATGTTGAGGACCTGTGTACCAACCGCCTAACCCACCTCGGAACACAGACTTTGTCTAGTGAGGCAGGTAAAAGAACAGAAAATTGTAAATCAATCAATTTATATTAAATAAACGCACGGGTTGCCGGCACTGAAACCGAAAAAAAAAAATACATAACATTTTTTTTTTTCAAAATTTAATGTAGGTACGTAGCCCGATAAAATTGAAAAGTCACCTTATTTTTTGAACAGACCTCGTATGTTCATAGTTGGTAAATATGTTTAAAAATCCTCTTGGTGGATATGTTTATTGGAGATAATCAACGTTTTTACACATTTTAATCAATTGATAGTGTAACAAAATATTCAATTTTGGAAACAAGCCGAAAATTTTGCTTACCCAATTTTGTAGTTAAATTTTTTACGCAGTCAGCAATTTGCATGCTAAAAGGACTATAATTCGTGATCAGATTTTTTTTTCGAGAACTGAATAGTGATTATTACAATGCGAGTTGCCTGTATACTGCCAGATTAATCTATTAACAAATCACGGAAAGGTTACGCCGTCTCCCCGCTCTGCGCAACTTGATTTGTTCGCCTTTCCCTGATTGGCTGGTCTATCAATTTGAATGTCTATGGTCTCAGAAAATTAATACATAGCACTATTTCATTCTAAGAAATTTTTTTACTAATTCATATTTGCACTGTTCAGGTCATCAAATTCACACAGTACTGCATGGTCTGCTCCAATATCTGTCCTGCCACCTACAAAGGGAAGACAAATCGATGCCCAGGTTTGTTTAATTATTAATATTATTATTTATTCAATTTTTATTATATTATAATGAAAAGTTTATTTCTAAACTACAGTCGTATCTTTGTAAATTTGAAAGAAGGAATTAATCAAGTTTATATTGCTTCTAATGCTTGTGCACATAATATTATTTTAGATGATGATACGTTACTCTGGTGGCGCTGGAAAGGAGACATATTGCCGACAAGGTGCCTTGCACATCAACATGGAGCTTCTACCCAGTGTATCTATCACACATTGGGACGTGCTACCTGCCGAAGTGTAAGCATAGTCTAAGCACCTTGTCAACGAAAGAAATTTTTTTTTTTTTCTTTACAAAGTCCATTTGCATTTTTCTTTCTTAACATGTATTTTGTAATCTGTCTTTGCTGAGCATTAGTTCAGCTTAAGCCGTTAAATCAATAGGTCTAGTTGTGAGAGAGATACTCTCCAGCCTTCTGCTATTTCCTTTTTGTTTCTTATGCCTGACGCTGCGGTGTTATAGTAGTCTCAGTGAGAGGTTGTATGTGACGTTATCGTTCTAGTATCTTCTGTTTTTTTCGTTTTCATACATGACATGTGAGAAGGAAGAGAATGATCGTGGATGACGAACATACAACCTCTATGGGACTACTACAGTCTCGACACCATCCAGCCACCTTAGCTGAGACCTTCCAATATATAATTTCTGATAAATCTTGATTGACATTTTTGTATTCGCTTTCAGTCCAAGCCAGCTGTATCTAGTACTGGACGTGACCAACCTGACAACAGGAGACATGGCCCTGGAATACTCGGAAGGTCGGCGCATGCTGCTGAGTGGTGCAGAATCCTGCCGTGTTCCTGTGCCTTTGGACAGGTGTCCGCTGAACATGCCCATCCCGCCTCCACCTCTGGGTAAACAGCGCTATGCTTTCATCTACTTCTATTTCACTGTTTCTAATCTATGAATGAGCATTCAAGTATTTTCACAAGTTGACGCTATTGAGCTTCATAGATAATACTTACTTCTTGTTGGTCTTTCCAGAGAGCTATAGATAATACTCACTTCTTATTGGTCTTTCCAAAGAGCTCATAGATAATACTCACTTCTTATTGGTCTTTCCAGAGAGCTCATAGATAATACTCACTTCTTATTGGTCTTTCCAGAGATCTCATAGATAATACTCACTTCTTTTTGGTCTTTCCAGAGAGCTCATAGATAATACTCACTTCTTATTGGTCTTTCCAGAGAGCTCATAGATAATACTCACTTCTTATTGGTCTTTCCAGAGAGCTCATAGATAATACTCACTTCTTATTGGTCTTTCCAGAGAGCTCATAGATAATACTCACTTATTATTGGTCTTTCCAGAGAGCTCATAGATAATACTCACTTATTTTTGGTCTTTCCAGAGAGCTCATAGATAATACTGACTTCTTATTGGTCTTTCCAGAGATCTCATAGATAATACTCACTTCTTATTGGTCTTTCCAGAGAGCTCATAGATAATACTCACTTCTTATTGGTCTTTCCAGAGAGCTCATACATAATACTCACTTATTTTTGGTCTTTCCAGAGATCTCATAGATAATACTCACTTCTTATTGGTCTTTCCAGAGAGCTCATAGATAATACTCACTTCTTATTGGTCTTTCCAGAGAGCTCATAGATAATACTCACTTTTTATTGGTCTTTCCAGAGAGCTCATAGATAATACTCACTTCTTATTGGTCTTTCCAGAGAGCTCATAGATAATACTCACTTTTTATTGGTCTTTCCAGAGAGCTCATAGATAATACTCACTTCTTTTTGGTCTTTCCAGAGAGCTCATAGATAATACTCACTTCTTATTGGTCTTTCCAGAGAGCTCATAGATAATACTCACTTTTTATTGGTCTTTCCAGAGAGCTCATAGATAATACTCACTTCTTTTTGGTCTTTCCAGAGAGCTCATAGATAATACTCACTTTTTATTGGTCTTTCCAGAGAGCTCATAGATAATACTTACTTATTATTGGTCTTTCCAAAGAGCTCATAGATAATACTCACACTAATGGTTGTTCTAATGCAGCTGACCAATAGAGTGAACCACTGCCATCATCTTCAGTATTGCCAGCAGTTAATTTTGCCAAATTATAATCTTAATATTTTTTTCAATTTTAATTTGAAAAAGGATGACAATCCTTAGTATTATTATTTTATTATATTGTAATGTTTTTTAGATCGTGACATGGAACCTCGCTCAATGACAAACAGTACAGTTAACAGTATAGAGCAGCTCTGTTCCGATCACTTGAGTCGCCAGGTAGACCTCAAATGGCACTTGCTAAATGAAGACATTATCGGGAAGGCGTCCGTCAAGGGTATTACACTATCCCAAGGAATGATGGACATTGTGAGGATGTCTCCATTGAACTGGGGTGAGATACTTTTATTGTTATTATAATTCATATATTTTATTTTTGAATCCCTGATGCCAAATTAAGATGGCTTTTTCAACTTCCGTCACATTCTGTCGACAATTAGCTTGATATTGAAATTTTGACATTTGAACAGTCTTCTTTATACACTGCCACTGTTCTTTACATTGAGGATATTGGGGATTATCCCCACCAGATATTCCTGAAACCTGCTAAAAGAAAAAATAGTCGAAGCTTTGTTTTCATCAAAATTAACGAATTGTTTAACCTCTTGAATGTGAGATGACATTTGGCATAATGATGGCCGTGTACCGTAGAAAATTAATTACAAAGAATTCCGATAAGCTACATTACTGAAATTAAATGCAACATCTGGAATGATATTGGCACAAGCGATTCTTGTCCTTGTACAATTTCTTTATACATAAGGGTTAAAATTGCATTAAAAAAAAATCTCAGACGCCGGCGTCCGAGCGACAGATGACAGTATAGACATATAATGTAAAAATTAATTTCAGATCTGCTTGAAATTTGATTAGTTCTTACCGAGGAACAAATGTAAATAATTCTGACTTGTGCTAAACATCGATTTGATCATCAAGCAAATACCAAGTGATTTTTCCTTTACTATTCTGCTCAATTTATTAACCTGTTGAAAGCCAGCATAGGAAAAATATATTTTTTCAACACGACGTAAAATATTTGACAGTTCTCACCTCAATTTTTATAACATTTCTTTTGTCATATATGTATTACAAAAATTACATCAAAATAATGTAGACAAAATGATCTTCCTAATAATCACTCAAATTGATGCTTTCCACAATGGATTTATATCAGAAACAATGAAAAAAATTTGACTTCGAATATGACTCCTTTCATATTATCAAGCGGCAACCATTTTGTCCGCCATCTTGATGCCTGGCGCGTCATCGTGAATTAATTTGAATTATTCGGAGAGGCTAGACGCTATCCAGTATTTCGTTACGTCAAGAATGAGAATGGCCCAAGCGATTCTGACCTTGTTCTTCATACAATTTCTTTATACATAAGGGACAAAATCGATGGTACACCGGAGTAGTAAGGCCAATGACGGGTTAATAAAAGGTATGCATACACACAAAATAAAAAACACGCTGTATTAGCAGTAGCTATGTTGTGTACTTCACAGTGCGTTTTTGACGTTGTTTGTATGCATATTCTTTTACCTTCAAATAATATCTTCAATGTTTCTTTTGTATGGCATTTATAGTTCAAAATTAGAACCAAATAATGTTGCCATTAAATGAGACGGTACCTACCTATCAGAATAAATATAAATATATAAATACTGTTGCAATATTATTTAATATCTCAATATCATTTTTCAGAGGTGAGCTTCAACTCCCAATGTATAAAGCCCCAAGAAGAATACAGTTGTGCAGCCGGAGAATGTATTTCTCTCGCTGTGGCGGTATCCAACCATCTCGACAGACCTCTTAAGAAACTAAGCCTGTCTGTCCAGTTTTATCAAGATCACCAAAATGGCGTTCACAACTACAGACTGGATAATAGGGTTGCTACAGCAGGAACTAATAAGTAATTAAAATTGTTCATTTTATAAAAATAAGCTTAAATTTTACAGCCTTACTTTGTAAATTTTACACAATTGATAAACAACCGTGCATGTGAAAACCTTACTAATAAAGTAAAATAATCTAAAATGATATTTAACAGCCATAAAAACGTTTGCAAATTCAGGCTTACTAAAAAACGTCATGAATATTTTATAAACAACCGTGTGTGTGAAAACTGTACTAATATAGAAGCTGATAAAAAATAGTCCTTGGAAAGATATATAAATTGCTTTTCCATCCAAAGAGGGTTGTTTTAACTGTATACACTGTTATTAATAATAATTTCCATCAAATGCAATTTTTCCAATATTCGAAAATAAAAAAATATTAATATTTTGGATTCGTTGTTTACGCAATATAGACATTGATTTTTTGGATTTATATTTACCTGCATATGCATAAGGCATTTATGTTATTAAAAATCATTACTTTCACGAAATTCTTGATAAATTCACGTGGTAACAATCAATTAAAAAATAATACTTCCGAAATAACATAATTTTTTCAAGATAGGATTTTCAAGTGTCAGTTGGCCAAAATGAAACATTGCCAGCTCTTTCGGAGCACGGTTGAAGGCATTTTTTATTAGTGCCAAATCGAATCTGAGCTTGTACAGTCTTTATTCAATGTGTAACTAAAACACTGTTTAATTGTTGGGAAGTCCTTTTTTAATAGTAAGACTGTATATATTTTGAAATTGGAGTAGACGTCACAATCTACAACAATGAGGAACCGACTTGAGAAGAATATATCGTCCGTGCAACCGTAATATGTAGCAAAAATTTTTCAGTGTATTGCGGTGATTTTTCACAAAAACGGCGCTCTCAAATTATCCGATTATTATTATTATTATTGGTGTTAACTCATCGTCTGGCAAAATATCATAACCTAGAAAAATCTATTGATCCCTGTTTTTTTACATGTCTTATCTCACTTGGGTTAAAATCCCTTAGTTGCAATATGTCATAAGTAGGAGGCGGGTAAGCGGTGGCAAAACGAAGAATTCTAAGTCACGAATCCGCAAAAACATCATTTGGAGATATTGAAATTTGAATTTTTGAAATTATATGTTTTTGTAATAACGAATCAATTCTAAACTTCAAACCTCAATATCTCCGAATGATGTTTTTGCGAATTTTCAACTTGGAATTCTTCGTTTTGCCACCGCCTAGCCGCCTACTAGTCATAAGCTACATTATGTATGATATGACATTACATC
Organism: Limnephilus auricula; assembly: GCA_951813805.1. Lineage (NCBI taxonomy): Eukaryota > Metazoa > Arthropoda > Insecta > Trichoptera > Limnephilidae > Limnephilus > Limnephilus auricula. The sequence continues at coordinate 9,793,257 of OX638388.1, read as the reverse complement.
AACCCATTCTTTAGATTTTACTTAATATTTTCTTAGATTATATGACTGAAGCCACAACATTTGTGAAGTTAAGCTATTTTTTCACTCTCCTCTAAAATTTGTATTTTATGGCTTGCGACAGTTGTCACCAACTTTTTTGAGAAAAGGGCCGGATTGATTTTTTTTGAAAACCTGGGTGGCTGAATGGAAAATAAATTCTTATTCCGATTAGAATCCAATTGCAATATTAATTTATGTGTCTATTTTACAATAGAAACTGGTTTTATGAAATTTATTATACTTGTGATGTAAAAATAAAGACCTTCCAATTATTAAATTTATTTCTATGTGTTGTTTTACAGTTTTACATAATATTTTTATAAATCCAGTTTCCTTTATTTTACATTAAATTAGGGCATTATAATTTAATGTATTTCAATTGAAATTATGGAAACAACCTCAAACAGGGGAAATCACTATCACTATTCCACTTCAAACTATCACGATAATCAAGATATGTGTACTTGCAACTTTGAAATGCAACAAATATTTTCGATTCTGCCTCTATCTGGCCTGAACTACCCTTTTTTTATCTTGCCTGCACTACGTTCTTAAAATTTCAACAAATAATGAAGTGTCTGGGGAATTTTCGAGTAACGAACATCGTCGCCTTCAACACCGAATTCTCCAAAAACACCGAAAACTATGGTTATCTCAAATACCCAACTTTTTTTACTTTGGGTCCACTACGCACTACCTAATCAAATTCCGGTTGATGAATTGAAATATAGCTGCCGTAAACTCACAACCAAATAATAAAATTCTTTAAAAGTAATATATCCTATATAACCTATATGAATTATTTATACGAAATAGAAATGAAATCGGGAAGTTTTTGGAGGGCCGAATGTAAATCTTTAGCGGGCCGGATCCGGCCCGCGGGCTGTATGTTGGTGATCACTGGCTTACGACATATTACGGTTGCATAAACGATATTTACTGCAATCAAAGGACACAATCTGATCCTCATATTGTTTATACATATTATTGATGACATTGGTTATAAATGTAGAAAAAAATTCCAGTGTTATTTAATGAGATTTTGTTTTTCAGGGTAACTTTGCCAATATTGGAAGAATCGGGAAAAATTAGTCATGAATGTTCAGTTGTATTTTTGACCCCTGGTCAGTACAAGGTGGACATACAATGTTCCACATCAGAGCCTATTGAAGAAAACTTGGACAATTCCATACTGGACTACCCAACTGAGGTCCCCCACTGTGCTTTACCTGAAGTCAATCATGTCTGGAGATTTATTCCACCCGTTGCAATAAGCGTTGCAGATTAGAAATTTCAATCTATCTTATCGCCTTATATTACTTATACATTATATATTGTCGAATTCGAGACTATTCTTATTCTTACACTATTCCATTGCGTGATGTAAAAAACATTTTCATTTCAGAAAGTGTATATGAAGTATTTTTGTTTGACTTTTTTAATAATATGAATGAAACAAGTTTTAGCTTTTTTAGCAATGTTTATTTTTTGTAAGGAATACATTATTTGTTATAATTAAAATAAATACCCATAATAAATAATTTGTTTATTTTTAACAATAGACTTGAATTATTATAGCATGGATGGATTAATCGCATTGGCTTCATATATATACACGGTGTCCGGAAACTCATAGTAAAAGCAGGAAACTGGTGAATCTACATCACATAGAGAAACCAAAAAAATTATAATAAAAAATTGTAACTTATTAAAGTCTGCCTATCCGTTTGACAGACTGCATTGGTCCCGTAATGCAGAGTACAAGCCAAAGAGTTAAATTCTCCCCAGACATAAAACTGCTGCATTTTGCTGTCTGATGATATTTTTCAATTAAAAATAATAAAAATATTTTCCATCACACGTCGCAACTAAATAGTTTGCTATTAGTAGCCTTTATAGGTGGGGGTCAAGTAATAAGCATTCGGTCTTGTTTCAGCACACACACAGTACCAAAAAGCGCGCGTCGCTGTGGCCCATAGGGGTCTGATCGGTGGCGTTGTGATTGAAAAATATTTTTGTTTTGTTTTTAATAGAAAAAAAATCAACAGACAGCAAAATGTCATTCTTCTTGTACTCAAAATATACTCAGGAAATGCTAGTTAAAATACTTGGTACACCCTTTATATTTATATATATTATATATGTTACACCCTTTATATATATTATTAGAGATGCTGCTGAAATCCAGCATTCCGGGAGAAATCCGGAATGTTCGACTGAGCATCCGCCGGAATGTAAAGCTGACCATACCCATTTGTCAATGGAATCAATGTAATAAAAAGAAGATGTAATAAGGCGCTCCGCTGACAAGGCAACTGAAAACAAACTAAAACCGGCTGGTTTCCATGTCTTGATTGGTCAAAAAGCTTGTTTAACCATAAACGAAGAACAATCAGCTGACAGCTGGCCTGCCACGGCAATCAGCAGTGCGAGTCACCGTTTGCGTTACCATTGACAACGGGTTTTTGAGTGATTGTGTAGTGTGCGGGCCATCACATTGTCATACAAAGACTGTTACCAGTTGACAGTTTTCAGTTGCCTCAGTGAGCGGATCGCCTAACTCCCCAATCCAAAGACTACATAGGCTTGGAAATAAATTTAGTTCAGTTGATATTTTCGTTTATTCATTACCAAAATTTATTTCTGAAATTTCAAAAATTCTGTTTCCCGTTTACTAAACTATTATTTTTGTGTTATGATTAACCGCTTGGACACATAAGCTTGTTTTCACGATAATTTAACGTAGGTAGACATAGGAATGACGTATGGCCCCGTACCTGAGTTATTAAGGGTGTGAATAAAAAAATAAATAAATATAAATATGGAGGGGTATGTTCAAATCACTGACAATGGTCCCGAAAAACAATGTTTGATCTGTTCAAAATTGAAAATCGTTTTGTTGATTTAAAAGTCTGTATTTTCGGAATTTTGAATGAGATGCAAAATATGAAAACAACACTATATTTCTTGATCTCAAACACATGAGAAAAAGCAGAAATGGAACTCACAGAGCTCTAACAAAATTGCACATTCGACATTGTTCTTCAGAACCGTCAATATACATTATACAATTTCCTATCACTGTCTTTTTTTACATGGTATTATTCTGTGGAACGTCCTAGCGAGAGGTCATATGTGACGTCATCATTCTAGTATCTTAAGTTTTTCATTTTCAAACAAGACACGTGAGAAGAGGACGAAGGTCGACGACATCTGTACAAGCTCTTGCTGGGGCTAGTATATCTATTTGTAATTCTCTCACAAATATTATACAATACTGATCAGTGAGACATAAAAAATATTACATATTATGAACTATTCACACAAAGGCGAGTGAAATCAAAAATGTCATCAAACAAACTAATTTCGATTGTTTGCGATGATGTGAAATATTCCTGTGAAATGTAATGCATAAAATTACTATCTATAATATATATGTATATATTTTTTTTTTTAAACTAATGTAGACAAATTTTTTATGCATAGGACAAAGGGTAACAATTATTATAAGCAATAATTATTAGCCTGGAACACTCGAGTCCCATCGGCGGCATGTATCTTTTCTCAGGAGGTTTTTTCATATGGATGAGTGTTTCAGACTAATCATTATTGCTTATAATAAAAATTAATGTTTGTTTGTTTGTTCGTACTTTATGCGCGGCCATACCGTTCATCAGATTGCGATGAAACTTTGGGAATATGATGTGCGCATACCCGGGATGGTTATAGTGAGCTCTGGCGTTAAGAAATTATTTCCTATACTATTCATACGATTGCAATTAAAATTTCATCCGATTGATAAAAGGGGAGAGCGGGAGAGGGGAGGGGGAACACGGAAGAGGAAGAGGAGTCGGAAAGGGAACGGGGAAGAATTGGAAATGACACGAAGGGAGAAACAATTTATTTATTTAATTAGCATTGCAACGCATGCCGGGTATCAGCTAGTTTTATATAAAATTTTCAAAATCTAAACTAAGGAAGAGGAGGAGCGGGAGAGGAAGAGGAGTCGGAAAGGGAACGGGGAAGAATTGGAAATGACACGAAGGGAGAAACAATTTACAGTGGTGCCTCGCATAACGAACGCCTCGCACAGCGAACGCTGCACACAACGAACTTCCTTTTCGTTCATTTCACGATTCATACAACGAACTTCGCTTCACACAATGAACTTCGCTTCACACAACGAAGTCGCCCACTTCACACGATCACTGCCGATTTATTGCATCCTTCCGCGCAGGCAGTCGTTAGTCACTGAGCAGTACGCTTAACTTACGCACGTGTCGCAGCAATCGTTCATCATTACAACGAAGTCGCCCGATCTTCTACGATCACTGCCGATTAATTGCATCCTCCCGCGCAGGCAGTCGTTAGACTCGTTAGTCACTGCGTAGTACGCTTAACTTACGCACGTATCGCAGCAATCGTTCTTCATTACGAATTAAATCGCACACGTATCACGGCAGTCGTCCTTTTAAGATAAACTCAACATTTTTTTTATATGATGGGTTCTAAAAAAAGCAGGAAGGTGATTTCTCTTGAAAAGAGAGAAACAAACGACTTTGGACAGGTTTTTCACTGCACCATCGGCCAAAAAGCGGAAAATGGATGAAGATGTGCAAGATTCGATTATTTCTTAAAATTAAAAAATGTGTGTTTTTTTCATTATGTTTTTAGATGTATCTAAATAAAAATAATAACAAAAAATTTATCATTTTTTTATGTCATCTTACCATATTTTATGCTACAGAACGAATTATTTTTTTTAACATGTATTGTTATGGGAAAACGCGTTTCACATAACGAACTTTTCGCATAACGAACTTGCTCCTGGAACGAATTAAGTTCGTTGTGTGAGGCACCACTGTATTTATTTAATTAGCATTGCAACGCATGCCGGGTATCAGCTAGTTTTATATAAAATTTTCAAAATCTAAACTGATTGTGGGAACCAAGTGATAAAGTAGTAATTATTTTTTTTATTACACAATGATCCTGAAGTAAATATTTTATAAATATTTTTACCTTCACAAATCCTACAATTAAATTATCCCCTAATTTTTCGCAGGCGTGCGCTAGTAATATAATAATACAAGGCGTCCATATCATAGAAATTTTGTAAAAAGTTATTTATCTTTTTTTATTTCAACCATCACCTAACAAAGATAGTGCACTTTATCCCCGGACACCCTGTACAGGTAATTTCGAAAACTTATTTTAGAATAACGTAATATCATTTTACAATAATTATTAATTTTATTAAGAAAAGTAAATAATATATTATGTATCACCAAAGATTTTCAGTCTATTCAATACAATAATTCTTAAGAGATAATGAAGTATAATATCAACTTCCGTCTCGTAAATGCGCTGCAAACTGTAAGACTAAAAAAAATCATTATTAACCTAAAAACCTACAGATGATTAAATTAAACCATATTGTATAAAAAAAAGGTTGACTTCTTCACTTCCCTTATATTTTTTTTACACAATCGAGAATTGTCTTAAATTATCATTCTTTCAATTCCTCGTCTTTAATTTATGGTAAAATCAGACGGTTAAAAATGAAGACAACCATAATTTTAGTTCAGCATAAAGTTTGTAAGACTTGGCTTACGATGCAATGTTATAAAGGGTGTTAAGGTACGTACTTGAGTTACTTCAACCAGTGATTCCTGACATTATTTGGAGTAAAAAATGTAAATAAAATTTTGGTCTCCGGTGACATTTTTGAGGTTTTTTTTTTTTTTTTTCTACAAAAACCTAAAAAATAGTAGGTGTTGGGTAGTTGGGGGCGGGGTAAGTGGTGGGGCGGTAACTCGGCTGAGTGACCAATAAGGTCATGTGAAAGAATTTTTTTTTGTTTGATTTTGAAGAAAAAATAATTTAAAAAAAAAAAAAAATTCATAAAAAAAGTCACCGGAGACCAAAGTTTCATTTACATTTTTTACTCCAAATAATGTCAGGAATCACTGGTTAAATTAACTCAAGTACGTACCTTAACACCTGTATAAAATTGAATTCTTGCCCCTGCCCGTATAATGAATGTGTATAATATTGATTGCCATCCATTCCAAATGTTGTTCTGTTGCACTCTAGTTTAAGAAGTGTCGTTTTACTGCGCTTTGCCTGCTGTTGTAACTCACAACAACATGCCCGCTGAATTTCTCAGTCTTTGTTACTTCACACCACCTGAAGTCCAAGTATCATAATATAGGTGGAATGTAACTTTCAATACAATATACACATTACTAAATTGACTAGCATATATTGAGTATGGGTTTATTTGATAAAAACTTCTTTGATTTGGCATTTAGCAAGTCTTTGATTCCAGTGGATGACTTACTTTTACTGATCAACATTCTTCCTAGGGGAATGATTTCAGATTGTTGGAGGCGTCTCCTGAATTTCTGATAAAATTCCAGGACGGTGGGATTAGCCCAGACTTGTTTGGAATCGAAATCTAAAACCCTGAGGCACTGGAGACTCTTTGCTCGGCTCAAGGCTACATACGCCTGTCCCGCTTCAAATATTTTGGACAAGGACATTTCAACGCAATCCAGGGTTAGCCCTTGGGACTTGTGGATGGAGAAAGCCCATGCCAAGTTGAGAGGGATCTGTCTCCGTGCGAGCATAGCTCCTCCAGATGTTTTTACAACCCAACGTTCCGTTTTAGCTGTGTACTCTTTCTGGTTTGTGAATCGTACAACGGGAAACCCTTCATCAAACCTGACAACAACCCCTCTGGCTCCATTTACGAGACCACCGGATACGCTTATATTCTTCAAAAGCATCACTTGTGCCCCTTCTTTTAGTATCAAAGTTTTGGGGGCGACTGTCTGGGCATCTAATTGGCTGGAGGAGTAGGGAGAACAGTCTTGAGCGTTGAATACCTTCTCTTGACCTTGCAACTGTTTCAGCTTAGATTCATTTATCAACTTGGAATCGTTAGTATGGGAACAGAGACGCGTTGCTAAAATACCGTTGCCTTCAATGTTTTGTTTGGCTGTAGCTAAAAGCTTTTCAGTGATCTCATCCGTGACTCTCCCTATCCTGATACTATTCAAGATAGAGACAAATTGACAGTCCTTCTGCCTGTGTACAGTTTGCAATTCGAATGACAGGTCAATGCATTTTTCCCATGCAGAGGATTGGAAACAAAATCTCTTCTGTTCTTTCTCTTGGGAACTTACAACTGGTGGAAGTTGGAGAAAATCTCCACACAAAATCAGCTGAATACCACCAAATGGTTTATCATTTTTTCGTACATGCCTGGCAACTTGTTCAATTTTCTGTAAAAAAATATTTGTTTTAAATTTTCTATAAGCATTAGCTCAAATAATGTTTGTATTTAATGTTAACTATAAATGCATTGCTGGTAACAAAGGAAATTAACAAAGTAAAATATCAGAGTAATTACCTCAAAGTATTTTCCATCCACCATAGATATTTCGTCAATAATTAGATGTTTACACTTCCTCCATTTTTGAGCTGAAGCTGACCGGGACGCGAGTTGATAACATCTTTCTAGTGGCGCATCTCCTCCTCCAATATCAGCAAAGTTGTGCAAAGTAGTCCCACCTTCAAAATACTCGTTATTATAACATACATATGGAATGCTTAATTTGCATATAGCTGCACCTTTGAAATTCTACATACCAACATGACATGCTGCAACTCCCGTAGAAGCTGTTGAGACTGTGACATCGGGGGGCAAAGCGGTGATGATTTTTCGAAGTAGAAAGCTTTTGCCAGTTCCTGCAGAGCCGGTAAAGAATATATTCTTCCCACCCAAACAAGCCTCCAGAACTTTCTTCTGCTCTTCATTTAAAACAGCCTCAGCTGAAAGGGGTGATGGAGAGTATAGTTTTTTTGCGGCTGGTGCTTTGGAGTCTTCTGTCAATTTTCTTTTCTTCGTGGGAGGTGACGGAGTCGTCGCTGTTGCTTTGGAAATCTTGTTTTTGGCATTTTGTATATCGGCAATGGTGACAGGACTTATGTCTTCGGTTGACTTCGGCTTACTTGAAAGCAATTGGGCTCTTATATTACCGACTTTATTTGGTGTAGTTGTAGTTGCTTTGTCACCTGTCATTTTTATGAACAATGTTCGTAAAAATCCAACCAAATTCGATGGCGGCGCATTTGATAGAAATACGGAGCAGTTAACTTCTTGGAATTTTATGCTAGATTTGCCTTCTGCCATAAACTTTTTGTGTACACTAATCCCTTTCAATTGAAGTTTTATAGTTGCCGATTTTTCGTGGGATATTTCCAAAAACATTTCGCGAAACTCGTTTCTTATTAACCTTAATGTAGCCAATTTATGAGCCACTTTTCTAATAATAGAGCCTTGAGACGATAGCCACTCAATGGTCACCGCACACGCGAGCGAAATATCGGCTCCTTCCATAGTTGATATCGAAAGCTTCGATTCCAATTCCAAATCAAACTATTCAAAATTTCAAAAGTACAACGAATCTCGGTGCAACGAACCCAGGTGACAATTACCACCATAGAAAAATTTTCGTATTTTTTCTTTACTATTTGAAACGAGAGACTAGAAGCCATAAATAAACCAATCACTAGAAGCTCAGCAAAGACCAAAAAAATGGTCGGACAACTCAATAAACATGCAACTAGTGTTGCCATCTTGGAATTTACGTTCCCGCTAAAACCTAATAGCTGGTTCAGACGATTCAATTTTAATTAAAAACTTGTTCAACTTTGTTTAAAGAACGGAACAGCGGTTAGAATTCCGTCAGACACCGGTGTTGACCATATTATTGAATATTTTCGTCCATCATGGGGTAGGGTGGGGGTTTGAAAATTTAGAAATATATAGGCTATTATCGCTTATAAAATTATATATTCTGGTATATTATTCGATTCCGCCAGGAAATCCGTTATCCTGTAAATCTCGTTAGCTACCAATTATCCCGTTTAGAGGCACCCCAATCCGCCAGATATGACGGGAGAGATACGTCCAGATGGAAACGCTGCATGCAACCTCAACAACTCAACACCTTTAAGGCTGGAATCAGACGGTTCACTAGAGTGAAGGTTTATTTTATGGTTACTCGAGCGAATGTTCCCACCTTCGTTTCACTTTTGTTTCAGTTCATGTTCAGACGTGTCATTCCGACTAAGATAGGCCGAATGAAATACAGAAATGAACGATTAGTGAACTGTCTGATTCCGCCTTTATTATCCATGTGTTATATATTTTTTTTAATATATGTAAGATTATTAATTTGTAGGTAAATGTTCGTAATAAAAAAGTTAAAAAAAATTGTGTTATAATGTCATAAAAAATAAAAAGGTTTATAAGACGAAACATTTCTGTTTTTTTAATTATTATTTAATTGTGTCAACAAAATTGCGTAAAAATCGATGCATCTGACATGTTTCTCCTTAAAATTCGAGGCCGGATGTCGCTGAAATTCGTGCGAATTCCAGCACGTAGTGGGAATGGACGAGTGAACGCTTATTTCTATAGCGCCGTCTGAACATGGAATGAAGCGAAGATGGAACATTCGGCCGAAAAAACATGGCGTAAACCTTCACTCGAGTGAACTGTCTGATTCCGCCTTAAGCGTTGTGTCTCATTCTAGCAACATGTTGAGACACGAAACCATTGATCGCCATTGATATATCAATGAACGAAACAGTGCGCGTATAGCTCAAACCCATCGCGACAGGATATATCCCATAACAAAGGGATCATTAGCGACGTGATTAAAAAATATTTTTTTTGTTTTTAATAGAAAAAAAATATCACCGGAGAGCAAAATGACGTATACATTTTTCACTCCAAATAAGGAATTGCTGGCTAAAATCCCTCGGGTATATTGTGCTGTTACACCCTGTATATTTATAAATACTGTCTGTCAAATAAGTATAGAAAACATAGGAGGGCGCCACTACATTCGCGAACAAAAGTATCGAATCACATTGCATTTTTTCATGTGCACACAATATCTTTGTAAATCGGATTTTTCTAAATTACTTAATAAATGTAATTATGTTTCTTGGAATATTAGCTTTATAAAAAGCTATGAAACATGAAAATTGGAACAGGATTTTTCCGATTATGGGGAATTTCCCGGTTTGTGAGGCTTTACGCGTTACGACGTGCATGAGTTGTACTACCCTTGACCCCTATATAACAGGGGTAGAGAGGGGGTTTCTTATCAGTCACTTATCAGAAGTCGACCGGTACACATCTCTTATGCTGTTATTTTTGATGAGGGGTTCGTGCTAATGCAGGATAATACCCCTTGCACCGCAAGTCCGCACCTCAACCCCATTGAACACACGCGGGACTACCTGAAGAGAAAGGTTCGGGCTTGGGATCCTGCCCCGGCCATTGTAGACGAGTTGAAGATAGCTTTGCCGGAGGAGTGGGATGCTATTCTTCAAGACTAGGTTAGAAAACTAATTAGGTCGATGAAAACTCGCTTAAACTGTGTCAGCAGGGCTAGGGGTGGCAATACCCGATACGAATTTAATTATAATAAATCGTATTGTATGTTAAATAAGCGTTTTATTCCAAGTTTGCCCTGTTTATTTTTAGAGCATTTTCAGGCTACTTCCGTTATTCGTTTTTTTGTTCAGCATCTGGACCTTAAATATGATTTAATTAGCACATTTTCCAATGCGCTACATTATTAGCTTTTATTTGGTAGCATAATTTTTAGATTCGGGTGGGAAATTACAAAGATATTGGATGCAGATGAAAAAATGCAAAGTGATTCGATACTTTTGCTCGCGAGTGTATTCTTCAAATGGCAATACTAAAATTATAACACACGGTGGAAAAGCAAAGCTGTGTAACTTACAATTTTGTAAAAAAACAAAAACACATAAAAATGGGAAAAATATTTTTCATTGCAACCCACTGATCTCAATGTTAGAATTGCATATAATACTAGCTGAAGTACCCAGCGTTGCCTGGGCTTTAGATCTTTGACAATTTGCCTGATGGTACTTTCTGAATTTACTGCGAAAAAAAATACAACTATGATAGATAGCTAACAATATTGTATATCTACGTAAATAAAATAAAATCATACTTAAAACATGTTCCCGTGTTTGAAAATATTTATACAAAGCGCATTAAAATTGTTATTATTGTGATGAACGTATGTCTTGCGGTATGAAAGAGACATGCGTGCATGAGTGAGACAGCATGAGTAAGGCATAAAAGGTTTGTTTGTTGTCCATTCGTCCTCTTTGCCTTCAGACTTCCTAAGAAGGAACCCTGTACATAATCTCTTAATAAACGTTATCGTCTACCTACGATCTATTATTGGAGTACCACCCCAAAGGAATCTGGATCCATATACTGGAGTCCAGAACTCAATGTGAAACCGGCCACGGTCATCACATTTGGCGCAGCCGGTAGGATCCGAACCTACGCTCCCAAAGGGATAAAAGGTTTGTTTGTTGTCCATTCGTCCTCTTTGCCTTCAGACTTCCTAAGAAGGAACCCTGTACATAATCTCTTAATAAACGTTATCGTCTACCTACGATCTATTATTGGAGTACCACCCCAAAGGAATCTGGATCCATATACTGGAGTCCAGAACTCAATGTGAAACCGGCCACGGTCATCACAATTATTAAAATAAAACTGAAAATATTTATATTTAAAAAATATATTTTTAATATGTTACTTACAGTAATTCAACATAAACAGTGTCATTGTCATTTTGACAGTAAATTTGGTGTTGCTAGCCTAAAAATTTGTTAGTTCCGGTTTTTATATTTTCTACTCTTATTTGACAAAGGGTATCTTATTTGTATATTTTTTTATTTCTCAGCTTTTTATTTATTACATTATACAGGGATTGGATTTTTTTATGATTACAAATAAATCACTACAAATCTCACTAGGAAATCTTGTGTTGAGTGCGGGCCAGTGCGGGCGCAGTTAATATAATATTATACTTTTGCAATAAAGATCTAATTATTACATTCTAAGTCTTAATAAATATTATTCTTGAATAAAACAATAATTATAAATTATTAACTAATAATATTGAAAAATCTGAAAAAATAAGAAAATATACAGATTTAGGAAATGAAATTAAAAGAATTTGGCATTCTCAGACTATAAAAATATTACCATTAATTTGTTATTTCGGCTACTGGCATTATACCTAGCTCTCTCAAAATTTAGGCATATTAGATTTGTCTAAGAATTTGTATATAAAAATACACTACAAATAGTAGTCATTTTAAATAATGTAGGATTACGAAAGATTTTTTAAATATTTATATTGAGGGATCAGTAGGATTTATCGGTCAAATTAGGAATTCCACCGAGCCGAACCCTCTGATATGAAAATATCTGGAGTCGGTGAATTATTTTCTCATTTAATAGTCTGGTAGGTTAACGTGTTGTTCTTGTATTAATTATACTTATATAATACACTTGCATAGCGTGGATTTACTAGATGAACATTTTTATGGAAAAGTGTGTGAAAGGATTTAGTTTTTCCTATGGGGAAAACTAAACCCAGACCTAAAAGTCTGGTGCATAAGTATAACGCCCCTTAAATATACATTTGAAATTGCCAGCCACAAAACACCCATTATCCGGAAACTGTCAATTTGTTGGTTTATTTATTAAACTACAAGGATAGGATATAACAATTTGTAAGGGAAGTGTAGATGTAAAGCTAGGGTTTGCCAGAACCTGCAACGTAAGACCTAATGGGTAGACCTACTGTTTGTAGATCTACACATTAGACATTGAAGGGGTTTCTCACCATCCTCCCAATAGCTTATCTACCCTAATAACGAATATTATTAAAAATAAAATACTCGCAGTGGTTAGAAAACTCGGCCAACTTATCCAATATATAGCCACTATTCACAGGTTCGAGTACCGAATTATAAACCAACTTAATAAATAAATAAACCGTAAATCGAAAATATTCGTTATTATTATAGATAAGCTATTGGGAGGATGGTGAGAAACCCCCTGAGTCTACTGTATCTAACATGCTTTAGGGGCTGTATAATACATTTTAAAAATGAAACAACATGTACCGGCATAAAATTATATATTCAGTGATAAAAATACAATATTTTACATATTGGTATACAATGTTAACATATAATAGAGGTAATTCCCGCCACGAAATATAATAATTTTACATTCATAATATAATACCTAAACCCTACATGTTTACTTGGGTGACCGGTTTACTCAGTAAAAACTTTTTAAGTATATGAATATTGAGTACAAACGTTTCCTCACATGATAATTCATCATGTCTCGAAGTGTCGAAAACTGATAATTGGGGTTTTTAACCTTAGGTTAGGTTAGGGGAGGTTGGGTTAGGTTAGGTTAGGTGAAGGGGTCGGGGGAGAGGCATGGAAATGGAAGGGTAGGTTAACGTGAGTTATGATGTGATGAATTATCATGTGAGGAAGTTTTGTCTGAATAAATTTACTATGGGAATTCAGATGCTGAGATCTCATAGTCCGATTAGACATGGAACCGTTTACTTGAACATCACCTAATGTATTTTAAGTGTGGACCACGGGCGCAGCTACCGCCGTATTGAGGCCCCTAACGTGTGTAAGGGCATTCATTTGGGCCCCCCAACTAATTTTGATACAGGGCCCCTCCAAGGCACGCTACGCCACTGGTGTGGACACTATGTTTTCATAAACTTGTACATATACATGAAAAAGAATCTGCAAGTTTACTACATGCTTAAAGCAACTATTCAACAACACCTAACAAGATAACATAAATCGAAGAATGAAAGTGAAAAATATTTTATCCGCCAATTGGCTAAAGTGTACCCATGTTGGATAAAATCTTCACTACTGAATTGAATCAAAGATTTCACAATATAAATAACCACCCAAAAAGCGTTATGTCAACAACACAATAGCTTTTCTAAGGAATGACATTTATTTTATATTCCATATTTTTAAATTTCTAAAGCAAATATTATACATAATTATCTATCCAGCATCTATTTTAACCAACAAATAGTTGGATAGGCTTCTTTTTCCAGTCATTGGTCATCAAGTCTTTTCACTTCTTCCTTACACCATCTTCAATATCAGTAATCCCACCATCGAACAATGAATAGGCCTAGAATGGTTATCACGAAGTATGCCAATTACATAATCCCTTTTTCGAATAATTTAAGTCTAATAAATAATGCATGTCTCGTGTATTATTTCCATTCTACGTCGATTAATTGGTCGGGGGATTCTTCCAACATCATTTCTAACAAGTACCAAATTAAAAATTAGTAGAAACAAAACTTTTAAATTTCTTTTGTACTTAATTATTCGCGATACATTGCAATAATGATAGCGTGCTCACAAGTATCTTTACAGTAGGTGATTATTTCATGAATGTAAAAACTATCAGCTATTACAAAATATAAAACCACCAATACAATGTTTTACAATCAAAATACATTGATATCAGAAGCTTCACATTACTAATCATACCCTACATCATAATATTATAAAGGAGTTTGTACATATTTTATTTGATTATGTTGTTTATATATCGGTAAACAAACAGCTTTATAAAAATGCCCAAGTACAGAATGACAAAAGAATAGCGAAGGATTAAAAAAAATACAATTTAAAAAAAAGAACTAAATACATTGAATTCTGCAGAGTTGGATCTGCTCATACTTAAATTTGTAAACTTTCACAGAGGATTTTGCTTCAATTTTACATTATAATACAACTATAAAATGTTAAATTATGCAACAAAGATCATCTAAAACACTGTTTCATTATTGAAATTACCAATTCCCGCCAATTTGAAAATTTCCCTATCCATTTGAAGATTGTAGCTATACAATTATGTTACATAAATAAAAAAATTGTAATGTAAAAGAAGCGCTTCTTTTTAACCGCATGATTGAATATTTGATCACAAATCAATTCAATATTCAAAATAATTTCTCTGTAATGCAAAATCTAGTATTTTGACAGAATTGTTTGAATTTCAAAATGTAGGTACTCAAATTTTTCCCGTTAATTTCGCACAATATTAATGGAAACCGAGAAAAGAAGGGTTATGTAAATTGTTTATTTATTGTTTCTTCTTCACATTTTAGTTTTCAGTTTACAATACAATTTTTAACCTCACTAGGACAAGCCTGTGTTGAGGTTAACAATTATTAACTATCGGCTATTACAATGTAAGCAAATCTGTTGCGAAAAAGCTATCGCAAGGCACGCTAAGTCACTGATTTTCGTGACTAGCTTTGTGAAAGTGCCATTACTTCCTAGAATCTCAAGCCTAACTTATCATAATATGACAAATAATAATGTTATTTTTTAAGTGCATCACCAAACAGTCGAGAATGATTCATAAATATAAGATTTAAAACAATCTCACTGAATTGCATCCGTCGCTACAAAAATGAGTAAACTGATAAGGACAATAATAAATTATTGCTGTTCATTTTCTTGTCACTAGTAGAACGGAACGCATTTCTTTCATTTTGACAAGGTCTCTAATTAGAGTAATATTGAAAATGGAGTTTTTGTATACCACTAGGTGTAGTCTATAAACTAGCCTGAATTTGGTCCGTTGATGGGCAAGGCATTGATTTCATTATTTAATCTAATTTGTTCATTTACTACCTTCCAGGCGTCGTCTTTCTCTTTTTTAGATAAAGGACGTTTCTTTTGCTTAGCGGATTGAATCTTTTTGTACGCTTCCAAACACTCTGCATCCACTTGGTCGAGCTGCTTCTTCAGATTGATTCTCAGCATTTCCTGCTTACACAGTTGAATGAGATTACGCAGGTTACGAGAATTCTCTTTGCGAACAACGGCTAACTCGGCCTGGCATTTCTTTATTTCAGTCAGTATCTCGTCATCGGCCGGGTTGGTCAGCGGAGGCAAGTCCTCGGGATCCAGTATGCCCTGCTCTATCAACTCTTTGCGCAAACATCTCTCCAGGCTGAGGGAGTTGCGAATGGCATTGGAACTTTTATTTGAATTGTTTTGTTTGACTTTGATGTCTGGAACTTCGAAAGGAACGGGATTATCATCCATCAAAGCTGAAACAAGCCTCTGGGTAAGGGGGCCCGTGATCATACTGTCCATGGACTTCTCCGCTTTCTTACGCATAGACGAAGCTTCCGATGAAATACCGCTACTTTTGTATTTATAGGGGTTAGAAGCGAGCTGTTCATCGGAGATATGTTCATCAGCCCACACTTCCGAGTAGTGCTTGCCCAGAGGAGGGATGGGGGGCGGAGAGATATTACTGCTGGTGGCCAAGAGTGACTCTAGAAACTTGATGTCATCTAGAGTGATGGCTCCGCAGTAAGGCTCTACTGAAGTCCAGAATTTATATGGAGTATTATTTTTAGGTAAGGATGCAAACGAAGGCATTTCTAGTTTCACAGTATTGTCCGATACCAAAATATTATCGTGAGAAAAGGAACCCTGGGATGTAACCGGATTAATAACAGGGGTGAAACTTTTAAATTTTGCTACTTTAGGCTGAGTAGTGGGGGTTTTTACATATTCCTTAGGTTTGAGAGGTTTCTCATCCTGATATTTTCTTTTGCCGGGATACTGTAATTGTTTGCCTGCTGCCTTGCCTTTCTTCTCGCGTTTGGATTCATTAACATCGATACTATCTATTTCAGTTTGGAGCATGCGTGTCCTTAGAGCCGCGGTACAAAGCAAGTTCTCCAGTTCTGCCTGCAGCGAATCCAGCTCGTCCATTCCTATCCCCTCCTCGGCTGAGCGAGTTGCCACGGCAATGTAGCGCGCCAGAATGCTCTGGTTGTCTTGGAGCCTGATGTAAGGAATGGCTGGCGACTCCTTCATTTTGGGTTGTGGGATGGCTGGCTGTAGTTTCACAGGCTTGGTGTAAGCAGACAATCCCGGACTGGAAGGTTTTCCTCCATCATGTCCTTTGCTGATTACCCTTCCTTTGCTACTTTGACTTATCCGCTTTCCCATCATTTTAATACAATAAGTTATATCTGAAACAAAAATGAATACATTTCTGGTTAAGAATTTTAAAATGAATTGATTAATGACATTTTTAAAACAGTTACTTATTTTACATTAGGTATTAATAGATAAGCCAAATTCCGCTGCATGCATGCAATTTTTTTAAAATAACATTTGATTCAACTGAATTACCAGTGGTTAGCCACTATTAAATCGGGGGAGATGGAAGAACATACACAAAATAGTTTATTAGTTCGGGGTTATTTAAATAATTTATGTGTATTTACCAACTTTCATTGGAAAAAAATTAACTAATGCATTTTATACCATCTCCCCTGGCATAAAAAGTTATTTATTGTAGTAATTAAGTTGAAATTCAGTATTACTTAAAAATAGTTGCGTATTTGTTGTGCAGCGGAATTCGGCAACTTTACCAATAAATTAATAGTCGCTTTCTGTCGGCGAATTGCTATGTTAGTGATTTTGAAAAGGTGAAATCAGATGTGTACTATTATTAAAAACACTAACAATTAATACAAACAGAGCTTCAGAAAAAAAACATACTCTCGGGGGAACTACAATGATTTCAAAAATGTCTAAAAATATTGACAATAATAGTAAACGTAAACAGTGGTAACATAAATAAATCCAAGCGCGCGAAACCAGCGAAACTCGCACTAACTACCCTAACACCTCAGAGCCAAAATGTCTTAAATCTAAAACAAAGGTTTTGAAAAATGTTAATTATTTGGCAATGTTTTGTTCTAAAATTGAAGAAACAATAAAAATTACCTTAGATAACTAGTAAATACTCATCAAAAGTTCGCCTAATAAATAATGACAGCGACAATTTTTTCGTGTTGACGTATCAAAGATTCCTGTCGGCCATTATGTTTTACAATTTACAATATTGTACTGCACAGATAAATTTGAACGATATTCATACCTTCTACTTTCTATGGATATATTCAGTGTTGCTATACATTTACATGGCCTTATTATTTGGTTCAGTTTTTTTAAGTTTCAGATGAATCCTTCATCATTTTTAAAGTTTTTTACTTGAAATAGTGAATATCTGGCAATTAAACAAACCAAGAATTTCAATTTTTCGATCTAAAAAATATTGATTATACTTTTTTATGCTATCTCACTCATTAGGTTGAGCCAGGCGTTAAAATGGCAGTTTAATTTTGAATTCCTTAATTTTGTACCGTATATAATATTACAGCTGACAACGAGGTAGTTCATTAATTTATTTGCGGATAATGCGTGAATACAAAGTGAGTAATTTTTCCGGATGTTTGTATAAAAGATAATGAATATTTTGTTACTTTTTTTTGGAGGTTGGCATAAGGTTTTAATATTTAATTTAATTTATGTCTGAAGATACATAAATTTAAACGGGAAAAATGCAGTATTCCTTCAACAACTCCATATTTTGAGCAGCCATAAATAACGAAACCTTGTTAAAAAAGAAAAGATGGTTTCTTCGAAATAGAAATCATGATCACGCGTACCAACAGTACCCACATCCGCTAGTATTTTCGGCTGGTTCCGGTTCTAACTTCATTTGTGTCGTGATGTTCTGTTTGCTGTGAAGTTATTTCGGAAAATAGTGTTTTATGAGAAATTAGGCACAAGCCGGGTTGCATGTTGTGAATGTCATTCGATGTTCAGGAATATTTATATAAATCGCAAGGGGAGTATGTCATATCAGAACCGAATTAGCGATTGCATACGTGCGATCTGACTGCCATAACATTCTAAAAATGGCGTAAAATTTTCACCAATGTATTCGTAAAATGGGATCTTTGGTCTTTGATTGCCCTCTTTGCTGTGGTAAATCATTCCCTTGTCGAAAAACTCTTAAACATCACCTGTTGAGTTTGACAGCTAATCTTCATTGCCCAGAATGTTGTCAAAAGTTGGACAGTATAGGTTCGCTTGCTGATCATTTAGAAAATAATTGCGTACGGCCCCCACAGCTGTCAGAATCGGGCGATAAAGTTATTGAGAGAAATAATTCAAAAACTTCAGCAGAACAATCTGATATTATAATTGATAGCAAGGTGACCAGATTAGAAGTAGATTCTTCGCCACCCAATATGAATACCACAGAAGAAGAGATTCAAGAGGGTCACCTTGTTTCGGAACTAAATGATGGTACTTATGTTAACTTTTATTTTCTAGACCCGTATCACCTAGAATTATTTTAGGACAGGCTTAATTTTAAAATATTCAGACACTGAAAATACTATGTGTCAGATAATCCAAATCACTCTTCGTAGCTGAATTCTGTTAAAAAAATAAATAAACTTTCTTATGAATTGTTAAAAATCTACATTCATATCAACTCTGGAATGGAAAAATGGCTAAAGCGTCTTTCTGCTGTGACATTAAAGATGAACCTAAACAAAAAGCTATATTGTTTGTGCTTGTGTTCATCCAATCAACTTTTCTTGTGTTTCCCATAGAAAACTTGGTTTGATGAAAAAAAGCACACAGAAACAATATAGCTTATTGTGTGGGTTCACCTTTAATGTCACAGCTGTATGGCGCTTTAGCCATTCTTCCTTTTCAGTTTCGATATGATAAATAAGGGGTAAAATTTCAGAATGACTGGACATGCTTAATACGAGTATTTAAAAAAAAAACTTTCCGATTCATCTTAATTACTACAAAAGACAACCATTTGCATGAAAATGGTTGTCTTTTATAGTGATGAGAAATACTGCATTTTAAAATTTCAATTACGTAAAACGAAATTTTGCTTTCGTCGTATGGAATGACAGCTGACTGCCATTTACAATAATTTATGTCCGTATTCTACGAATTTTTTAATGCATTGTTTACCTTCCCCGAATGCAAATAGTTGTCTTTTATAATAATTATGTGAATCAAAAGGATTTTTCTAAAAAATATTTGTATGCGTGTCCAGTCATTCCGATAGTTTATCAAATAAGGCAAGAGGTATGTGGTGAGCCTACTATTATAAAGTTTCTAGTATCCATAATATGATATATAAACACTACCATAACACTGTCCGAATCATTGGCTAAAGGTGGAAGCGCCACACAGCATAATATCCCAAAAACAAATCACTATAAAAACTATCATTTTTATGCTAAGGCTGCCTTTACACACGTAAGTTTTTTCCCGTAAGTGGCTCACGTAAGCAACTTGTAGCCAAACACCAATGTGCCCATCGGCCAGAAGTCGCTTACGTGAGCGACTTACAAGAAAAAAATTATGTGTGTAAAGGCAGCCTAAGATAATCTTTTCACCGAAAGGCTGCTTTTAAGATTTTCACGGAAACGGTATGGCGACTACAACGGGCATCTCATTTCTTTAATATGTGTGAGGGAGATGCGAGAAAATGATTACTTTTTCCTTTGGAGAAGCGTTTACGTTTGTCTCATCCTTTGTCTCACTATTATTTAGTGTGTAAGAAAGAGCCGCAGCATTATTGTGATAAGGAACGTAAGTTTATTGCCTGTGGCGCTGTTGTGCCGTCACCTTGGGAATTATAAAAGCAGCTAATGCCAAATGTTTTATAGTCGATGCTAAGCAGCTGAATACATTAAAAAAGTCTTGCATATATATTCTGTATTTCAAAAAAGTTTGTGCCGCAGTAATTATTAGATAGTGGAAGATAAATTTTCACCCTAGGACTATTTTTACATAAATTTATTTTAATTTTTTTTATAATAATATGTTTTTTACTTTTCCTAACTTATTTATAACAGGGGGGACCCAAACGAGACTTTCTTCATAACTTTTTATTTTTCAATATTTTTACACCAAATTTTGATCACCTTCAAAGTATTCTCCATTGATCACAACGCATTTCTCGAAATGCTTCTTCCATTGTTCAAAACAGTTTTAAAATTCACTTATCGGGATGTCACTCAGACCTTCCAGTGATTTTTGTTTTATTTCCACCACAGTGGGAAAACGCTTTCCTTTCATGTCCCTTTTGAGTATGGGGAACAAAAAGAAGTCACAGGGGGCTAGATCCGGTGAGTAGGGGGGGGTGGACAATCGGTGTCATGCCGTTTTTGGTCAAAAACTGCTTCACGGAGAGGACGGTGTGGGCCGGCGCTCGACGCTCCCTTTGCTCGTCTGTGAGAAGACGAGGGACAAATTTGGCTGCAACCTTTCTCATGTGCAAATCTTCGGTTAGAATCCCCTGAATTGAACTCCATGACATTCCAGACATCTCACAGAGTTGACCAATGGTTTGGCGACTGTCTTCTTAACGGGGGCATTGATTTTGTTAACGTTTTTGTCAGTTTTTAACGTTGAGTGGCGTCCTGAAGGTGGTTGATCTTCAATTGACATTTCTTCAATTTTAAAACGTGAAAACTACTCGTTGACTCTGGTTTTACTTTGGGCAGCATCTCCATAAGCAGTCTTAAGCATTACAATAGTTTCCGAGGCCGATTTCCCCAACAGGAAACAAAATTTTACAGCAGATAATCTGCTATCACGTTTTCGCTGAAATGGAAAAGACTACTATTATTACTAAAAAACTATTACTACATATTACTAAAAAAATTCTCACTAACCGATGCACTCACAGCGACACAACTTTGCACACTGACTCAGGAGGAGTGACCCTAATGGACACTCAATCGAACAATGGGTTCCCGCACTCTTCCTCTCCCCCACAGCACCTGTCTGGTTATTTTTGGGTCCCCCCTCATACATAACATTTTTTTGGCTCAATATAATTTTTGTTTATACATACATAAACTGATCTGGGCTGATACTTAAAGAAATGCATCTAGTTTCAATGTTTTTAAAAATAATTTTCAGATATTAATCAGCAATCACCCTCGAGGAATGATGCCTCAAGTAATGATGAGTCTAAGGAAGATTTGATACATATGACGGTAATGAAGGAAGAAGACTTCAATGAAGACAATGTCAACATGGAAGTTAGACTATTGGATGATAGTGAAGAAGGATCCGTTCTAATTCTCTCCAATATTAATGGAGAACATATTCTTTGTGAAGAAAACACAGAGCAGATTGAAGATAACATAGAATCTAATGATGTAGTTGAAGATAAAGAAGGTAATATATTATCTAAATTTATTGCATTGATTGAGTTTTTTTGCAAGGATAATTTTAAAATGAATAAATGTATTAGCACTACTCCAGAATGGAAAATATTTCTGTTGCACACAGCAAATGCCGACATATCCAATTGCTATATTTTCAGTACAAGTATTTTTTAGTTATGATTATACATTTTGAAACACTAGAAGGTCTACAAATTAACATATAATTCCATGAAAATTTTACTTGAAAAAACAAGCTACAATAGAATCCGGATATAACGACCCTCAAGGGACCGGCGATACTTTGTCGTACTAACAGGACGACGCACAAAACAGCCTGATAATTTAAATTGTTTGTTTTTATATGATACATATTGATGTTAATAACAATAAATTTCACAGCAGATATTCTTTGCAGCTGGTATTCATATTGAGATTTAGAACTACATATATTCGTAAAAATATGTTATACTTCCGCATCAGCCGGCCCTTCCAGAGGTAAATTCTTAAAATGCCATATAATGGCAGTTGCAAAATACAAAAATCAAATTTTGTCAGACGTATCCCGTGGCAGCTGGCTCTTAATTCAGATAACTATTCTTAGTAAATTCATACAAATATGATATATTTCCATGTAAATCAATTTTTCGCGGCCGATTACCGCCGCGTCCAGCCTTTGACATTTAGTTATTGGAAGCAAATTCGTAAAAATACTTTTTTTTTGCGTAAATCGAAATTTCGTAGTCGATATCTTGAAATTCAGGTATTGAAAGTAAATTTGTAAAAACATTATATATTTACACGTAAATGAAAATTTTGCAGTCGATGTCCGTCGCGGTCGGCCCCCGTCCCAGCCGGTTGTTTACATTCAGATATTCGAAGTTAATTAGAAAAATACCGCAAAATTTCCGCATAAATCCAAATTTCCCTGCCGATTACCACCGCGGCCAACCCTTTAAATTCACAAATGTATTCGAAGTAAATTCTTAGAAATGTTTTAATCACCACTCTCTTTAATATTTTTTATATCGTTCTTATTATTCTATACTTTGTTTCTTTTGTTATTTTTATTCGTATTACAATCCTGACTACATGTTTTGAACAATAGTATTATAGTTTTTATGAATAGTAAATATTTAGTGGTGAAAACACAGTTATTTGTTTCATTTTATAAATAATGAAGCCACAAAGTGAATATGCAAAGTTTGAAGAAACAATTTTATTTATTCCAGAAGAACAAATTGAAGGAGATGCAGTCGAGGAAGGTCAACAGAGTGAAGAAATTTACAGCTGCAATAGTTGTGGAATTAGTTTCACTTCTGTTGTGGACCACATTCAAAATTTCCACAGCGATCAAGAAGTGGTTGTGGAGGTAAAGACTTCTCCAATATACTTCCCAAAACCTTTATGTACTGCCCCATCAATCTTTTTGAAAATTATTATCTTCTTTTATTATGTGATTTTAGTTTTCTTTTATTAAGTAATAGGTTCTTAGTTTTCTTTTATTATTTGATAGGTTCTTAGTTTTCTTTTATTATGTGATAGGTTCTTGGTTTTCTTTTTTATGTGATAGATGCTTAGATTCCTTTTATTATTTGATAGGTTCTTAGTTTTCTTTCATTATTTGATAGGTTCTCAGTTTTCTTTTATTATTTGATAGGCTCTTAGTTTTCTTTTATTATTTGATACGTTCTTAGTTTTCTATTATTTGATAGGTTCTTAGTTTTCGTTTTTTTTGTGATAGATGCTTAGACCGATGTACACAACTGATGTACGCATCCATGTACGCATCCGATGTACGCGACCGATATACACGACCGATGTACACGACCGATGTACGCATCCGATGTACGCAACCAATGTAGACGTCTGATGTACACGACCGACTTACGTGTCACACTATATTCAGTCTAAAAGGTTAGGTTAGTTTAGTTGAGTTCTTCAATTTTTGATTTTTCTTTTGTGTTCAGTTTTGTCGTGGAACTGTTTTAATGTTTAAATAAAATATGGATTATCTCCTCAGATGGCCCAGGATGACGAAGGTCTGCTGGGAGACATGACCCTGCTGCAGGTACTGCCCAATGAGGACGGGGAAGAGGAAGGGGATGGGGAAGAGACAGATGATGCTGACGAGGCCGTGACCTCGGATACCAAACGTGTCATCATGGAGAATGGAGAGATTGTGTCGGCGCGACAGGCAGCTAATGCTACTGGTACATTTCTATATATTTTTTGCACCTACCAATAAATATATTTTTATATAATACGTAGGTACCTAATTACCTATTTATTAATATGTAAATGCAACTACCTTCAGCCTACACATACATAGACAACATATCCAAGTTGGGGATGCCATAGTATCAAGTCTCCAGATGGTTGGGAGCATTTAGGTTTCTTGTGCGGTATTGCAATGTAAAATGAGGTTGTTGCAAGTTATAGTATTTCCTTTATCGACATCTCATTTCGTGTTCAGTTATAAGATTCTAAAATAGTATTTTTTATAAACAAATAGCTAATAGACTAAGAGGTAAATTATTGCATATTTTAAGTATTTTTACTTTTTGGTATATTCCAAAACAGAAGGTTCAATTCTATGTTGTATACATCTATGCGTTTTATTTGCCTATCTAAGTCTGCTATCCACTTGGATGTAGATAAAAATTTTTACCCTTAAACTTACGCAAATTTTAGGCGGGTGCTTTTTATAAATTAAAATGAATTACAAATTTAGCAATTTTTTATAAAACTCATAAATATGGGATAAATATGGAAACTTAGGTAAATTTATTGGCTTTAAACCTATGAATGGCACATTTAGTAAAAACTTAGTATATAGGTATTAATTAAAAAAAAAAAAAATTAAATTGCATTTGGCACTTTACACACTTTGGTTCCTTAGAACAGACAATCTGCCTAGCTAGGAACTAATATCGACCTAAAACAACGTAATAACACTTGTATTCATTTTAAATATATTCTCTTATTATGTAATATTATTTCTGTTATTTTGGCTTTAAATGTATCAAATGTAAATAAATAAAATAAAAATAAATAAAATAAACCGCAGTAAGCAGTTTATATATTACTGTATTAATATTCGGAGGTACAATATTAATCAAATCGAATGCCTGAATCGAAAACTGCACACCTGGAAATCTCCATCGCTCGAGTGGCTATCTATGGAAAAGGAAATCACCATTCTGGGGGCATAGAATCACTCTTTCTGCTCTCCTGTAAAATTTATTAAATGTGGCATGAAATAATTTACCTCTGAGTCTGAGACACAACAATAAAAAATGGTCTCAAAAATTAGATTTGTCTTAAATATAATACAGCATATATTAGACGGGTAAAGCAGTATTATTAAATAATTGTGAAATAAAAAGTATTGTGTTACAAACAAAAAAAATTCAATAAACTACATAATGGGCAATTTCCTTAGCGGAGCGTTGGCGCACCCCGCAAATCCTGAACACCCTGCACGAGGAGCAGTGCGTGGACCGGGACGGGCGTCTCTACACGCGCAAGGTCGTCCAGATAGAGAGGTTCTGGGACTCGGGAGCCATCAAGACTGAGGAGGATCTGACTGAGGAAACCAAAGGTAACAACACCAACCAAACACATTTATAATATTTACCTGATCTCGCTGCTGTCGTGTATGTGATCCATCGACAGCATTCTTATATGCAATATCAAAATTATTTTATCAGGCAATCTCCTAAAATGGAAAAAATGTAGGAAAATGAAGGAAAGAAAAATAAATATTGAAATTGAAAGGAAGAATAAAACCAAATTCTTAAAAGTACATATTCACCCCTTGATCTATCTATCCTACATTTATAAATATATTGGCTCTAGGCTATTGGGTAACCTCCTTCCATCTTCAGAGCAGTCTGCTAAATGCACTGCCTTTTGGCTAGAGTTTTACAATCATATTATATCAACTTTTTTCACTCTTGTGATTGAAGAAAAGAGTGGGTGAATGTGTTATTGAACAGTTTATTTTTATGAACGAAGGGGTATTACTTGACATCATCGAACCTCTCAGACTTGAATTTTTTAAAAGAAAGACACCAAAAGAATTAACCCGGGTTATGAATATGTCACCTGAAAATATTAGAAAATTTTCTACTGCCATCATTGTAAGTGTAAGATTTTGCTTGAGCAATGATGGAGAACTTACCTAGTAGAGAAATTGAACCCACGATGCCTGGGTGGGAACCAGAAGCATTTGCCAACTCAGCCCCCTAACTTTGTCAGCCACTGGTCTTTATTTGCATATGCCTCTTTGCACACAAAAAAACCTTGATATAACTTTGAGACTAGTTCCCTTCTTAACTGATAATGTATATATGTATACATTATTGTTTTTTTAGCCGAGTCTGTCTTTGAGGGAGAGGAAGTGGTGACAAATGATGAAGAAGGAACTGTATCAAGAATCTACTACTGCTCCCGTTGCTATACACAATATGGAAACCTTACTGAATTTGAGACACATGTCTGTAAGCCTCTACAGGGTAATTAAAAACAATTCAAATACACATTAGAAAAATTGTTTTCAGGTAAAAATATTTCATTGTTTATGGGAAAAAATTCCATGAAAAAATACTGAATTATCTTTTTAATCTCTACTATCATGTAGAATCATCTCCTGAAGTTACTGCATTTTACTTGAACCTATACACAATTTCTACTATCATGTAGAATTATCTCCTGAAGTTACTGCACTTTACTTGAACCCATACGCAATCTCTACTATCATGTAGAATCATCTCCTGAAGTTACTGCACTTTACTTGAACCTATACACAATCTCTACTATCATGTAGAATCATCTCCTGAAGTTACTGCACTTTACTTGAACCTACACACAATCTCTACTATCATGTAGAATCATCTCCTGAAGTTGCTGCACTTTACTTGAACCTATACACAATCTCTACTATCATGTAGAATCATCTCCTGAAGTTACTGCACTTTACTTGAACCTATACACAATCTCTACTATCATGTAGAATCATCTCCTGAAGTTACTGCACTTTACTTGAACCTATACACAATCTCTACTATCATGTAGAATCATCTCCTGAAGTTGCTGCACTTTACTTGAACCTATACACAATCTCTACTATCATGTAGAATCATCTCCTGAAGTTACTTCACTTTACTTGAACATATACACAATCTCTACTATCATGTAGAATCATCTCCTGAAGTTACTGCACTTTACTTGAACCTATACACAATCTCTACTATCATGTAGAATCATCTCCTGAAGTTACTTCACTTTACTTGAACATATACACAATCTCTACTATCATGTAGAATCATCTCCTGAAGTGACTGCACTTTACTTGAACCTATACACAATCATTTTATTTCTAATGTAAAAATTGTAATTTATTTATTTAATTGTTTTATTGTAGGGAAATACAAGTGCGAGCATTGCAATGTAAGCTACAACAACTCTAAGTCACTCTGCGCTCACATGAAGGTACATAAAACTTTAAAAAGGAACAATGATAAATGGGCTACTGTTAAACCAAATTGTGAGTATGCTAAACAAGCATCGTAATTATTTTATCTTCTTATACAGTGAAACCCTCTTAAGAAGTTTTCCAAGGGCCCGGAAAAAGAAACTTCTTAGGCGGGAAAACTGGCTGGGATGTCGAGCTTATCGCAGCTTGGAACATAATCCGTATATAGGTCGCAAGCCTAGATCACACCAGTATTACACGAATTGTCTATGATTTTAATAGAGAAATATGCTTCTTTTTTCTTTGTAAAACCAAACTACTGTCTGCTTGGGATCTATGCTTTCTACGTCATCGGGAGATCGCGGTATGCACCATCTTTCAAAATATCCACGACGCCAGATAATTTTACGAACCTAAAATATTAAACACTTCAATCAGCATGGTGCTATATGCGGGGATACTAATTTTAAATAGTTTTTATTTTCCCGGAGTCGTGAACTATTCATGAAATTTACCACTGAAAACAAACTGAACTGAAATGTACGTAAAATTAGACATTTTACGTACATTTCGGTTCCATGTGAGTTTTCAATTATTTACGTAACTTATGTCGGGCTTGACATGTGACTGCTAGCACCTCGGAGTCTAGACAGTGAACTATTCTGCGGCTTAGCAAAGCTTGAGCGGCAGATTTAGCCCGCTTAAATACGTTTGAGGAATGTCGTACATAGTGAGGATGCAGACTGACTGATATACCGTGCCTGTGTGGGATAAATTGGGCCGTTCAGTCTTGAAGGGACCGAAAAAACCAACTTCTTAAGCGGGAACTTCTTAAGAGGGTTTCACTGATCTGTTTTTTTTGAAAGGACTGAAAAAATAAGACTTTTTAAGAATGAAAACTATGGCTAAATTTAAATAACGTTTGACTATTTCAGCAGCGGCGCCGCTCGGTCCCTATCGCTGCATCATCTGCGACACCATCTTTCCGTCCAACAAATCCCTGTTGCTGCACGGACGCATGCACGAGCCCGTGCGCCAGCGCCCCGTGGAGGGCCCCGTAGAGTACGGGGGCGGCGGGGAAGGAGGACAGGTGCAGACCACGGCCTCGCCCTGCGACCGCTTCCACTGCGGCCTCTGCGACAAGTGGATACACGTCGGCTACCGCAAGATCCACGAGGCCGTGCACGCGGGCATCGTCGAGTACAACTGCGACATTTGCAACAGGAAGTTCCACACCAAGGAAAATCTGGACATGCATATGAATGTGCATACGGTGGATAAGGTAAACAAAATTATCCAATGTTATAAAAGTACCTACTGCTTTTAACTTTTTTTTTAACTTGTATTTATTTTATACAATAACTTTACATATCGAGCCATGATCGCCAAAACATTGTAAGCGACTGTTTTTCTCAAATAACATTTTTTTACCGAATGCGCCTTAAACGGCTAGGCCTCCATATTCGAGAATATCAAAAATCACTCCTCAAATAGATTTTGTGGCCCTGTACATTTTATCGTATATTACTATTCTCAAATTTTTGGTTAGACAAAACATCGTAAGGATCTCTCAAATTAACGTAAATGACTAGTGTCGCTTACGGTACACAGTAAACCGTTAGGTAGCAATGTTGGAGCCCGGGGCGATTCCATCTTCCTAAGAAAGATAAGTGTACTTAATGCGAAAAAAAAAATATGACTAGAGGAGCAATGGAATCTGTCAATTATAAAAATCATGTAGCAGGTAAAGAAAAATGTAAATAAGACTTTCTGCTGACCAACTGACAAGTAAAACCGAAACGCTTTCCGTTAGTATGAACTGCGATCTGCAGGAAGGTGCGCAAGTATACTTTTTAATTACTTGCATACCCTAGACCAGGTGTGGCGAACCTTTTTGGGTTCGCATGCCAAAAATCCTCATTTTATCTCGATTGTGTGGCGTGCCCAGTAAACAGTAAAAAAATTTAACAAATTATGTAAAATAATTTTTATTTTTTATTTTATTTACTAGCTTAAAAATTACAATAGAGTCTCATAAAAATAAAGTCATAATTAGGAGGCGGCTAAGCGGTGGCAAAACGAAGAATTCCAAGTTACGAATCCGCAAAAACATCATTCGGAGATATTGAAATTTGAATTTTTGAAATGATATGTTTTTGTAATAACGAACCAATTCTAAACTTCAAACCTCAATATCTCCGAATGATGTTTTTGCGAATTTTCAACTTGGAATTCTTCGTTTTGCCACCGCCTAGCCGCCTACTAGTCATAATTAATAGATATACCCATTAGTTATTTATCAATGAGATTTTGGCTGTTGTACATTCGATGACAAATTCTTATTATTTGTAATAAGTACCTAATAAGCATTAACTTTGTGGCTCGCCATAATTTACAATAAAAAAAATATATAAATTTTATTTTTGACCACTTTAATTTAAATTTTTTACTAAAGTGGTCTAAAACAAATTCATATATGTATTTTTTATTATTTTTAATATCTGGTTCATATTTCGTCACTTTTAGTAATACACACGACCAACTGGATTCATCAGTCTTCAAGTTCAAAAATTTTTGAACTTTGAAATCGTTTGTGTGCCATCCAAATTATCTAACATGCCACCTCGGGCACGTGTGCCAAACCTGCCCTAGAAAAATAAATAGTTGTACCTGTCAAAACTGAAACAGAGCTGTGTTCCCCAAGATATCATATTTTATGAAAACTGTCACATTTGCAAAGCTATAGTGATATTGTTTTTACTACCTGGCCATACAATAATGCCTGTTGATTTTATACATTTTTTATATGAATACCGCACAAGAATCCCAACTGCTCCCGTCTGGAGCCAGTGAGACTATGGCCAAGTTGGGTATGTTGTGAGGCTGAAGGTAGTGGGGAAGAAAAGGAGATAAAGGGGGAAGAAACTGGCTGATCAGATCTGGTCACCAAACACGGCTAAAGCTATTTCAAGGAACGTTTTAATTCTGAATGGTGGTCTTACACCAGGGTGATATTGAGAGTATCTTCCAGTCTGGAACGGGCTGCAAAAATACTATTTTTATTTTTTATTAATTAACTGTGAAATAACACAAATTAATCTAATAAAATTTATTTGCGAACGCCGGGTTTGAGTCGGGAGCCTTATACCTCGATCACGGGGGCCGTCAATTGAAAGTTTTGTAAGTCGACGAGTGATTTGGCCACCTTCAGAATGGCTCACAACGATTGTAAATGCGAGACTAATCCTGAAACCTGACCAGTTTCGTGATTGGAAATCATCCTCAGAGTCTTATCTGCCGGTAAAATATAAAAATAAATTTAACAAACTTAAAAATGCCTTCTTTAAACAGGTTTGCCCTAATATCGATCTAAGGTAGATGGTATCTATAGGGACAGTATTATTAGATCTCTCCAAAAATTTTCAGTTATCAGCCAGTAAGACTGTACACAGAACGACCGCAAGTGCCAAAAGAAAATTATAATGAACTGAAAAAATATGAAAAAAGAAAACGGCAGATTTCGCCAGGAATTGTTGACACTCCCATTTGATTACCGTAAACTTTTATGTCGTTTGATACATCGATTTTCGTTTGTTATGCTTCATTTTATAAACGAGGCTTTGACATATAAACTCACTTCAATAATCATTACTTAAATTATCTTTTATAATAAATAAATTGCAAAGTTTTTATTCTTAAAAAATTTGTATTTTTTCAACTGCTTTTATGTTTGTGCGTAGATTGAATAATAATAAAGAATGTGGAGAGCGGACAGCTCAGAATCATGCAACTTCAACTCCTCCTTTAAAAAATAATTAAAAGTGATAAAAAAATAAAGGATTAAATAGGTTATGGGCCATTTAAAATTTATTTTTTCATCACTTTTAATGATTTTTCAAAGGTTGCATGATTCTGAGTTGTCATGGATCCAATTAATCTGCGTAGGTGTAATACTTTCAAGAATTTTACTTTAAACAAAACATGAACCTACCAATTATTATTAAAAAAACATTTAATTAATTTAAAAAAAACATTTAATTAATTTTAAAAGTAGTCCGTTTTGTATGATATGCAAAACATTGTAAGCGACAAAGATTAACAAATATATGCCGGGCAAAACAACGTAACCGCCATTTATACCCAAAGCAGTGCCAATTTGACTATTTCCATAATATAAGACGGAAGGTATCAATAAAACAAACATTATCTAAAAAGATGGGTACCATAAGTACATTACTTAAAAATGAGAAGAAAAAAAACGTCTCCTGTAAAATTCTGTTTTTGTCGGTTACGATCTTTTGGCGATCATGGCTCGATATGTTAAAACATTATTGTGGGGCCTCACTGGAACTTTACTTTTAAGGCCCCAAGTTTACTGTACAATAAAATTAAGTGAAATATAAAGTAATTAATTTTATTAGAGTAAAATAAAGCTAAGATGAAATAAAATAAAATATGTGAGAATGTAGTAATGAAAAAAAAATTGATAAAATATTATGAGTTATGGTTGTGTATTATGTATACATATATTTTTTTTTTGTATACATGTATTTTTTTTTGATTCCCTCATTTTTTTATATTGAGTAAAAGATTGTTGAAAACTTTTATTGCCTGGGATTTGTGGTGTCTTTGTCCAATGTGATTACTGTCAGAGTTTTTATGTATTTTTTTGTACGCTTGTCTAACTGGTCGTCTGCCATGATAATGAACATTTGGAGTTCGGAGTTGGTCGATCGTGTGATGGCTCCATTATGTAGCCACTACATGATTGTCCAACCGCTTTCATTAATTGGATACTTGTCCGGTTTTTTAGGGTTGCGGATTAGTGAAAGAGTAACGTACAACTGCACATCTGCTGGCCACCACCTGCAAATAGGCTTTTTAATACTTAATTTCATCTGCTTAACGAATGTATATAATGATGATATGTCATTCTTTTGGTTACAGGTCCCACGTGTAAAGACAAGTAAATTATTACCATATGAGTGTAACTACTGCAATAGGCAATTTGCTCGGCCACACGAGAAAGTAAAGCACGAGAGGATACACACAGGTGAATACTATTTAATTACAGCATCTAATTTATATTTTATTCGCACTCACTCATTACCTTTTAATTTTTTTCCAATGTTATTGTGAGAATAGAGAAATACACACAGAGTGAATTAAATTTGACTTTCATTCAATCTGATTCACTACGTCGAGTGAATCAATTCAATCTGCTTCACCATGTTGAGGAATCAATTCAATGTGATTCACTAATGTTGGGTAAATGAATTCAATGTGATTCACCTTGTCGTATGAAGCATTGGGGTATTTTCACAAACTGAATACTGTTAAAAATATGTCGAAGATTTAAAGTTTATTTTTCTGATTCTGATCACTGTATGAAAAATGTGTAATTTTAAAATGTCTAGTCCAGTGAATCAATTCAATCTGATTCACCATGTTGAGGAATAAATTCAATGTGATTCACTAATATTGAGTGAATCAATTCAAGGTAATTCACCTTGTTGAATGAAGCAATGGGGTGTTTTGACGAACTGAATACTGTTAAAAATATGTCGATTAATGTTTCTGTTTAACGTTTCTGAACTGAGTACTGTTTAAAATGTGTCGATTAACGTTTCTGATTCTGATGATTGTACAAAAAATGTGTAATTTTAATATTTTCATTCATAATTATTGATTTGAAAACTGCACATTCCAAAACTGTTCCAACTGGCTACAATATCATTATGACATAGAAAAAGTCACTGGCTGGTAAAATGGCTGTCACCAACATTGCCCGGCGTGACGAATTAAATAAGAACGAATATGTCAAAAAAAAACTTTATTATTATTATTTGAGAATAAAAAAACTTTGAAAATACCCTATTCAATCTGATTCACCAAATTGATGGAATGAATTAATTTGACTGTTGTGCATATTTTGAAATTTTGGTTTATTTTGTCAGGGGAGAAGCCGCATAGCTGTGACATTTGTGGGAAATCCTTCAGAGTGTCTTACTGCCTCACCTTACACATGCGTACTCACACGGGAGCGCGGCCATACGTGTGTGCTCACTGTGGGAAAAGGTTACTTTTGTTTTTTATTTACGTATAATATGTGTACGCTTATATGAATCCCCACAATTTAAACTCAAATCAAAATAATGAAGAATGGGATTACCGACATTAGGGTGAATAATTTAAGCCTTGCCCCTTTTGAAAAACTTCAAATATCGTAACAGTACATATCTGATTAAATTCTTTCTTCTTTGTATTGTGGAGGAGAGCTGGTGGGAGTCAAAGTAGGATACTTGGGTTTGAAGGGTGATTTTGTATCTTTTGCTACAGTATAACGCATGTTAAATCGGCCGTGTATGACACATTTTGACAATTTTCTTAAATACGGTGTTCCATATCGCGCTAACGTTAATCTCTTGAATGTCGGATGACAGTTAAGATGTCAAGGTCGTATTTCACAGTAAATTAATATCAGAGCATTCTGAGAAGATAGAGTGCTCTTATAAAAAGCAAAGTCTGAAATGATATTGGTGCAAGCGATTCTGACCTTGTCCTTGTACAGTTTCTTTATACATAAGGATTAAAGTCGCATTTTATTTTTTAATGTGACATGCCCGCTGGCTGGTTTACGACAAATGAGAGGTTAAGAGATGTCAGTCGTGGGAAAATTTGCGAATGGAATGTTATCATGTACAAACATCAAAATAATAATATGACAAACGGATAGTGATTTATGATCGCCTATTAGGCTTATATGTAAGTAGTTATAATAACTTAACGCAGTAAGATTTTATGTTACTAATGTATAAATTAAAAGGTTGATTTTTAAAACTAATTTTAAATTATTATTTTTTTTAATTTTTTCACATTTAAACCCGCTAAACCACTTGTGTAGTTTGTCAGCAGGGACATAGAGACAACATTTTATACAATAACATGACACAATTTAAACAGTATAATGATGATACATAATTACATCAATTGGTTAAATTACAGAAAAAGTATAAATAACTTTATTAATCACATATATTTAACATGCGAAATTTATCAAAAGGTTCGAAACACAAGGTTGGGATGAAATCTAAGAACTACCAACCAATCGCAGGCGACAATCAAAACAAAATGATTTAGTCCTTGAAAAATGCTAGTCATCGAGTCTGCGATTCTTATGCGCAACCGACTTGCGCCGGTATGGAGGTCGTCAAATACTGCCAGCTTTAAAAAAAATCATAGTTCCTACAAACTAATAAATATTGATTTGTATTTTTAAGCAGGTAATTAATCCACACCAATTTTCATCAACACACGACAGGCATAGACAAGTCATTGAAAGCCATGAAAAATCACAGAAAATTTGACAGCCGATAACGCACACTAACGGACGCCTTCCAACATCTGAAGAATTTTGTCTTAATTGTCCCGTAAAGCCGACTTGGCACAAAAGATACAAAATCGCCTTTCTGATCTCATTTAATGCAAGTGTTCTCTTGCCCAAATTGTGGGGAAGTAGTGGATAGGTTGCAAGATATGCACATAACGCCGTTCTTCCATGGAGCTACGTTCAAGCGACGCGATCGCCACTTGTCTGTGTTTTCCATACTATTATTAGTGTTTGAAAACGCCGCCAGGCGCCACACTAGCAAAACAGTATGACAGGTAGCGGTAGCGTCGCTTGTGAGTAGCTACGTGGAAGAACGGCGATACTCAGCATAATGAAAAGTTTTATACCTAATATTATTTATCTTTGTGTGTCTACTAGCAAAATAATGCTTAGTTTTTAATTTTCTTTTAATTTCAGATTCAAAGCTCACAGTGTGTACAACCATCACGTGCTGACTCACTCCAACGTCCGGGCTTACAAGTGCACATTTTGTCCTAAAGCCTTCAAGACTTCAGTTCAGTTGGCAGGGCACAAAAATTCACACACCAAACCATTTTCATGTACCGAATGTAATAGGTAAGTTTGTATTACATAATGTTAACTATTTTAAATAATTTTAATATATAATGTGTTTACAATATAGCTAGACCGCAGGCAAAAGAAGATGCATGGACGAACGTCTCTTGCCAAGCGCAAAAAGGGTGTGATTTATTAGTAGTTCGCTAGAGCACATTAGTGGCTTGCAATGCCACACTCGTGTCCCGCACCGGGTTTCATTTCAGATAACTATATTTAAATCAATAGACAGTCAATCAGGGAAAGAAGGAGCCCAGGAGGCAGCGTGACCATCTCCCTTTCTGTGATTTGTCAAGAAATGTTATTCAGTTCTTGAAAATAAAATCTGTTTACAAATTACAAGTCCTTTTTACAAGCGCACGCAAATTGCTAGCTGCGTAAAAGACTTAACTACAAATCCCAAATCGGGAAGTCGGGGATGCCCGAGGAAGACATGACACGATCAAGTGAATTAGATTCTTGAGTCGGACCATGTCAAAAGTCAGAAAAATAGAAGAGTATGTATGAGATGATGTATGAATGTGAATGAGGCAAAGAGTGTGTGCCTAACCTAGAGTTTGGCGGTCCATCATCTCTGCCTACTCCCGTGGGGAAACGGCGTGATGGTTAGTTGGGATAAGCAAAAGTTCGGACTTTTTCCAAAATTTACTATTTCGTTACACTATTTATTTATACAATTTTACAAATGTGTTATAATTTATCCAATCTTAGCGTCGCTACGCCAGGAAATTTAAGTTAAGTTAGGTTATGTTAAAAATGAAGATTCAGATCCTGCGCAGAAAAGTCCCACAATGGACTGCGCTGCAAACCTTTGTCTTACTCTAGGTAACTTTGCTTTTCTGCGCAGGGATAAAGTTTATTTCAATGTGCGCTCTTTGATGGTCAACTTACGACTGATGTTGCAGTTTATTCAAAGCATTCTCAAATCCTTTTGGTGCCAAAATGTGGTCACGCCGTTTGCCTCCCAGATTTCATGTTAATGCAAGTCCATCAATTTGGATGTCATAATAATTTTGCCAATACATATATGCAAGGCATGTGCAAGATCAGGAGATGACTTAATCTTTTCAACAATTTTTCAGCTAAAAAAGATTATTGCACCATACTAAAGTTTTCTTTTTCTTATATTGATAATGATATTTCTGATTCCAGACCTTTTGCTTCCCTGTACGCCGTCCGGGTCCATATGGAGACGCACAAGCGCCAGAACAACCTGAAGTATAACTGCATCATGTGCGGAGCTAGTTATGCCCGAGCCTTTGCTCTTAGGGACCATCTTAAGGCTCAGCACAACAGTATTCAGGTAAGAGGACTTTATGTTTTGTAAAAAGTTTTTTCTTTCTATTTCACCACACTCTATGTAATTTAATTTTCTGCCTAACATAACTGTTTATTATTATTATTTTTTAATTTATTAATTACTAGCTTCTGCCCGCGACTTCGTCATAGGATTAGTATTTCGTGTAATCTATTTTCTTTACCTAGATCCCATCTACGTTTATACCAAAATTCTTAACCTATTTATTTAAAATATCTATAATTCTTGATTCAATTCAAAGTATTGTGCGAGTACTTTAAATAAATGCACTAATGTAAATATTTTCTAAAATAGAATTTTGATTTAACAATCATTGTTTTGCAAAATGTCATTCTCAAATTTTGACATTTTCTATTATACAATAATTATTATTTTCAATATATTGAAAAAAAATAGCTAGCTTTATAAATTATAGCCTATATGTTATTCTGATGTATGAGCTATATTATTGTAAATTTCATTAAAATCCATTCAGTAAATTTTGCGTGAGAGAATAACAAACACACATACATCCATACAAACTTTCGCGTTTATAATATTATTAGTAAGATAGTAAGATAAGATTTTGTTTTATTGTTCTTCTAAAGTACTCTCCTGTTAAAATGCAATAAATCAGTTTGTCAACAGTTTGAAAATATTATTACATAGCTATTGTCCAAAATTGCCATATTAACCACTTGAATGTATGTAGCCGTGAACCATAAAAAGTTAATATCAAAGCATTCCGAGAAGCTACATTACTGAAATTAAAAGCAACATCTGGAATAATATTGGCGCAAGCGATTCTGACCTTGTCCTTGTACAGTTTCTGTACACATAAGGGTTAAAATCGCATTTAAAAAATAATAAAAAATCCCCTAAGTTCGGACGCGTGATAGATGACAGTTTAAAGTAACAATTAGTATATTTATTTTTGATTGCTTATTTATCATGAATATTGTACATTTTTTATTCCAGGAAAATCTCTATATTCCGGAAGACAAAGTTGCCGCTCTTTCAATTCTTCAAAAGAATGATGATGATGATGTTCTGGTAATCATCTTTTACTTATTTATTTATTTAGAAGCATCCCACAAAAGTACTGTAAACCTATTTTTTCAGGTGACCCAATACTTGATCTCCCGACAATTGGCCTCCCAAAATTATAATTATTATAAAATTATAATTTTTGTGCATTATTTACCAAAAATACCTTCAATAATTAGTTGGTGTTTTTCCCTTGATGCATTTGAATGAAAATATGTTTTATACTTTTGTTGTTAGGCGGTATATCCTCTCTGCATCCCCCTTCCGTGACACTTAGTTATGTTTTGTGTAAGTAGGTATATATACCGTATTTTCTCTAAACCGACGACATGTTTTATATATATATATATTGTTTTATATCTGCCATGGAACCATTTTTTCAGCACCCAAATTAGTGCCTCGAAATTTCGTTGACCTTAATATTTTTACTATCTAATTGTTAGTGGTCCAGTACAAGGTTTTTTAAATTTTATGTGATGAATAATTATTTTTTTTTTACTGAATTAATTTTGGTTTTTATTTTTTGTTTGCAGATGGAGAAAATAGATTCAGATAATGACAGTAACAATGAAATTGGGGAAATGGATTAACAAATGTGAATATTATAATTCATCACAAGCCATATTGGTGGAAGTTCCCTCAAAAGATCTCAGGAAGGTAACCAGCATTAGACATCGACGGCAGATTCATTCATACCTGTGAATCAATTCAGCCTGATTCATTACATAGAGTGAATCAATTCAGTCTAATTCACTACATCAAGTGAATCAATTCAATCTGATTCACTACATCGAGTGAATTAATTAAACCTGATTCACTACATTGAGTGAATGAATTCAATCTGAATTACCACATTGATTGATGTATTCCGTCCGAAGTCCATCGAATGAACCAATTACTGCCGAATACAACACATCCCATTACATTTGACTAAAATGTTGGTATGTATGTGGAGGCGAAAAAAGCTGTGGATCGATTCATATGCTTTACCGGACTGATTGAATGAATTAAATTAATTCGGCCAGTACTTCTACTCATCACTCCACTTTTTAGTACTTACTTCAATAGTTTTGTAAAGATTCCATTATTTTATCCGATTACTTAACCTTGTGTTTTATTTTATCTTCATTTCATTAAATGATGTTGTTTTTTGTTATTATCTTTGATTGTAAACAAATACTCGATAAAGATGTCACAAATCAGTTATGTAAACGGTAATTGTGGAAATCTCTTATTGTTTTGTATCTATCTGCAGCTAACTACATAATAATAATAACTATGCAATAATCCGACGGTTCCGAATGTGCGATTTTGTAGTTTTGCAGCAGAGCTGTTTAAAGTTTCGTTTCTGCATTTTTACTGTTTTTGAGATCAAGAAGTATATGTAAACATAATATGGAGGTTTAATTCCTTTTAAATAAAACACTTGCGTTCCTAAGTTGTGTAACAAAGAAGCGACATTTATGTTTATTATATCAATTTACTTTTTATGGTTTCTTCTAACAAACCAACTGACATTTAACAATAAAATAATGCAATAATAAAACAAATGACAATTGACACATTTACATTCTAACTGACACTACACAAATCAAAATACATTTCCTATACATAATTCCGAAAATACAGACTTTTAAATCATCAAAAGGAAATTAAATTAAGCAAAAAGGATGTTTTTCAATTTTTAGCATATCCAACATTTTTCTTCGAGACCGTTGAATACATGTCTCCAGTGATGCCATAGACAGTCAATTAATAGACCAGCAAATCAGGAAAAGGAAAACAAACCAAGTTGCGCGGAGCGCAGGAGGCTGCGTCACTGTCTCCCTTTCTGTGATTTGTCAATAATGTACTGCG
Organism: Limnephilus auricula; assembly: GCA_951813805.1. Classification (NCBI taxonomy): domain Eukaryota; kingdom Metazoa; phylum Arthropoda; class Insecta; order Trichoptera; family Limnephilidae; genus Limnephilus; species Limnephilus auricula. Next base: position 9,753,535 of record OX638388.1, on the reverse strand, counting down.
CTGCAAACCTTTGCCTTACTTTAGCTAATTTTACTTTTCTGCGCAGGGTGTGGTTATTTCAATGTGCGCTCTTCAGTGGTCAATGTACAACTGATGTCGTAGTTTATTCAAAGCATTCTAGAACCCTCCTGGTGCCAAAAATATGGTCATGTGGTTTGCCTCCAGCTTGTTAAAATGAGACCCAGAACTAATGTTAGGACAAGTCTATCAATTTGGATGTCTTTGAGTGATATTCATTTATGCCATTATTTTTCCAAGAACACTTACACATTATATTATGTTATATTACTCCTGTTATTCTATGAACAACGAAAGTGCAGTTAAAAGGATGTGCAATGTAAATATTTGTGTATGTAATGTGCCTGTTAGGCTGCTTCAAAAAGTAAAAGTTTTTCTTTTTTATCGGGACCCTCTAGTAAATGCTTTCAGTAGCCAAAATAATATACTAATAAATTATTAAAAATACGTACAAATATTTGTTTAATTTTCATTTAAAAAAATTTAGGGGTCGCTACCATTAACAAGTCATCTATGACATCAGTGACAGCTGAGGGGTTAAAAAATAAAATGCGATTTTAACCCTTATGTATACACTGTACAAGGACAAGGTCAGAATAGCTTGCGCCAATATCATTCCAGACTTTGCTTTTTATTAGAGCACTCTAGCTCCTCGGAATGCTCTGATATTAATTTTCTATGAAATACGACCTTAATCTCTAACTGTCATCCGACATTCAAGAGGTTAAACAAAGTTTTGAAAATACGCAACGTTTAGGGCAATGATTGCAACGCTTCAGACTAAACATGTCACTGCATGCAGAATTAAATAAGCCACTGGTAGGTTAAACACATCCCTCTCCCGACCCTCGCAGTATTGTAAACAATAGAAAGCGCGGTTTAAACGTGTTAGTATCGCATTTTAAGTAATAACGTACTTTTTGTTCTTAGACTGAACTACAATACTACAAGCGTATGTGTAACGTATTATAATTTCGTTTTAATCTTATGTTAAAATACATTTTGTGAAAATTTGTTTAAAATAAATTCTCAGTTTAAATACTAATTTCTTGGTCAAAACCCCTACATTTTCATAGCTACTAGTAATGACCCCTGAATCCCTACTAAAAATAAAAAATAAAAAATAAAAAACAGTGCAACTTTTTAGACATTTGAAAACATATAAGGTGCCCCAATAAAAAATTAGAAAAAAAAAAAATTCATATGTTTTTGAAGCACCCTAGTGTACTTATATTTTATATTTTCCGTGGGCTTACAAATAATAGTGATGGATGTGTGGGGTAATGAATGGTATGAAAATAAACTGAAGATGCACTAAATATTAGCATGCATTTATGTGGTTAGCCACAAATGGATTGAAGTGTCGATTTCCATTAAAAAAACTTCAAACAAACAAATTTCACGTAAATCACGGATCAAATCAAAAATTCAACAAACAATAGTTTAAAAAAAAAAAAATCATTGATGAGTGGAGTAAAATAACCCGCAAAAAGATAACATTTAGCATTCAAAATACCTGGTGCGATTTATTTAGTTTATTAATAATAAAAGATTTTTCTGTAATAAACGGATTTTGTAATGAAATTTAGGACAATAGTTAAAGTACTAACTTTAAAAAAAATGTTCATAACTCTGAGAACTGAATTGGATTAACCACTGCAGCGACAGAGCAATTAAAATATTTTTCTCGGATTGCTAAAGGAAAATTTTCCACCCACATTAAAAAAATCATACCTCCGAATTCGAATATGGAGACATACATACTGATTATACTTCTATGTAGCCAATGAATTCCCCTATCTTTTGTCTATTATCACATATTTGTAGAATGTATAAAATAAAATATAATTAAATCTTCAACCTTAAAACAGTTTAAAGAATCTAGAGAATATTTATTTTGTTATATTTTGAATGTACAATATAGTCGTTCTAATAATTTTTTTTTTTTTTTAAATTTGCCACATTTTGGCAACAAACTAATTCGAGGTTATGGAAATAGTGCCATAATGTGGCAAAAAGCGCTCTAGTGGTTATACAAGTTTCAATAATAAAATTAGAAAATTACTAACTTGAATCCGTACCAAACCATTTTTTAACAAATACTTAGTGAATATTTGAAAATATGATAAAATTAAATTACAAAGCCGGGCTGGGTTAGTTTTGGAATTTCATACGCCAATGATGTTTTCTAAAACGGAGACTGTTAGAAAACTATAATCTTGTTAAAGAGGCGATGCTGTGATGATAAAGAAAATTCAATCAAAGGCAATAGAATTGTGGAGATTCAGCACGTCCTGAAGTGGGCGTTCGTTATGTCACAGTACTACTTGAAATGCACGTTTTCCAAAATTGAATTGGTCAAAGAGTTGGGTACTGGATTTCATTCAATTTTTGGATGGGGTGCAATTATGTGTTATTTTAATGTAGCACCAATAATGTCCTTGAGCGATAATTACTCAAATTTGGGTTTAAAACGCTAGCTCGATTTAGCTTCTATTGAATACCTAAAGATGTCACTAATGTTCCACTTACGGGATACAGCGAGTGCCACATCCGTAAATTGATGATAAACAATGATTTGCTTCTGTCAAATTTAAGTGATTTTGTCAACAAAGACGAAAGGACACAAATAAAGTATTGGAATAGAAGTTGGCTCAAGATAAACAATTAAGTTAACGGCGGAATTGAATAGAGTTATTTATATTAATCCAAATGTCAGCCAGATGACAGCAATCAACTTGGAATTCAAATATGTCATGTTATAAACAGAAACATTGAGATTGGAAAGGATTGAACTGATAATTAAAAAAGAAAGATGCTGATTTTCAGAAAGCTTTTTTCCACCTGAAAAATAAATGTTATCTCTTTGATTTATGGAATCAGTTTTTTTCCTTTACATTCGTTTATGTGGGTACCTAGGTGCTTATTTAAGTTTTATCTAGTGTTATTTTTTATATTGTTTTCGGGAGATAATAACGTAGGTAATCACTTACTTAATCTAATCAGATTTTAGTACAAATAATAAAAATACTAGTTTTCATAAAAAAAAATTGCCTTTTCATTTTTGACGTCTTGCATCGGCACGTTTTGGTACCATTTCTACTCTGGTTCGGTAAGTGTCTCAACTTATCAAACTGATTTCATAAGCTCTAAGAAAGCCCTTAGTTAACGACGTCTGTAACTTGCTTTAAATTATGGTAAGTGACTTAAGTGACAATGTCGTTTACGTTGGTAATTTGACCATAAGTCACTTCAAAAAAATTATTTATGTTTATACAGCCTTGAGATGCCTGTTTGTAGGCATTTTTTTAGGACGGCTATGATTAATTAATTCATGAAATTAATTCCCATTCATAGATGGATTCATTATCATTAATCCATGGTAAGCAGTTTATATTATATTTCCCTATTAATATTATATTCTGAGGTATAAGTTTTGGAATGATCGCGGCCGAATCCCTGGAAATGTCAATTGCGGCTTTTTTTTTAAAATACGCTATCGCTCGAGTGTTTATATTAACGATAAATGTGATTTGTATAAATTAGATTTGTATAGAAATGATTTAGTTGATTTAGGGAAAGCTTTTGGAGATAAACATTAGGAGATAAACATTATAAAATAATAATATGTACCTAAATATTATATGTTGGTAATATTTTTCCTTCTATCGTTTCGGTTAATTTGGGAAAAATAATATCAAGTTAAGCGATACCTCGTAATTGACAACAAAACAACTTTTCCGGGAAGATTTAAATCTCATCCGTACATTCTGTGTATGAACATTATAAAGAATTAATAATTTTTAAAATATTTTACGAAGTACACTGGTACTTTTACATGGTTCTGGAAACGCGCATTCCAAGCGGGACATTGGTGATCTACATCATATAGAGAACCCATAAAAACTTCATTTTTCTATCTGAGCATTTCTTTGAATTACGAGTTTCCGGACAGCGTGTAAAATGAGGTTGCATTATTTAAAGGTGTTTAAAAGATGACTTTACGAGGCGTCACATGAAACAAATTAGGGAGCAAAATATATTTCTATGATTTTTTTAGCTTTTTACACTGATTGTTTTTAGAAACATCTAATTAAAAATATATATTATTTATATGTCACTTATGAGGTATTGTTGTTGTATATTGCGTAATATGTTATACATGTACAGTGAAATTCTCTTAAGAAGTTTTCCATGGGACTAGTAAAAAGCCTCTTGATTTTACTTGATTTTATAAATTCTACAAATATGTGATAATTGACAAAAGATAGATTAATTCATTGACTATATAGAACTGTAATCAGTTTGTATGTCTCCATATTCAAATTCGGAGGTATGATTCTTTTAATGTGGGCGGAAAAATTGCTCTGTCGCTCCAGTGATTAAGGAGAAAAATCTTATATGTGGGATAAATTGGGCCATTCCTTCACGGGGCTGAAAAAACCAAACTTCTTAAGCTTGAAAACTTTTAAAGAGGGTTTCACTGTATATGGTGTTAAGGGATTTACTTGACTTACTTTTTTAACCAGTGATTCCTGACATTGTTTGGAGTAAAAAATGTAAATGAATTTTTGGTCTCCAGCAATATTTTTGATGTTTTTTTGGATGAAGTAATTTTTTTTTTTAAATCACTAGAGTGAGCAGTGACAACACATGGAAGTTTTTTTTTGTTCATTTTAAAGAAAAAAAATTACCCAAAAAGTCACCGGAGACCAAAATTTCACTTACCTTTTTACTCCAAAAAATGTCAGAAATCACTGGTTAGAGTAAGTCAAGTACATCCCTTAACACCCTGTGTATACGGGATTATTTGGAGTAAAGAATGTTAATGAAATTTTGTGAAATCTCCGGTGACTCTTTTGATGACTTTTTTTCTTCAAAATCGAAAAAAAAAAATTTCTTCTGCAGGTCGTCACTGGTCATTCAGCCGAGTAACCAACCAACCTCTTACCCCCCCCTAACTATCCAACACCTTCTATTTTTTATGTTTTGTAGAAAAAAAAACATCATAAACGTCACCGGAGTCCAAAATTTTATTTACATTTTTTATTCCAAATAATGTCAAAAACACTTGTCACACACTATATACCTAAATTATCAACTTTTTTTAAACCTATGTTCAACACCTGTATGTGCCATTAAATTATAAAAATACCACTACCTATAATAATTGTTTTTCTGTCAATGATTTAACCACACTTTAAAGATTTTTTTCTTCTTTTTATTTTACATTACTTTTTAATTGATGTTTTGTAAACCTCAAATATAAGTATATTATATTTATGTCTTTAATACAATATTTTGTAAGTAAGGTTGATTGAGGAGGTACATTTGTTATAGAATCGAAAAAGTTTATGAATATATTATAAGCTTTTATGTAAAAATACATATATATTTATATTTGTCACTGTAAATATTTCTTAATAAATTTAAGCCAAAGATTGTATACCATGTTTTATTCTTCTTTATTTCAAGATCATAAAATAAATGTAATAACTTTGTAACAATTATTATAAGCAATAATTATTAGCCTGAAACACTCATCAATATTGAAACCTCTCCCGAGAAAAGATATATGTCGCCGACGGGACTCGAACCCGCACCCCTCTGTTTGCCGGACAGGAGCTCTACCATTAAGCTACGGCGGGATACCTCCTACCCGCCAAATGATTCAATATATACCTAGTGTTTCATTCAACAATTATCGCTTATTATATTTTTTCACCTGCAAACAACCAACTTTATTTTTTATATGAGAAAGGCATGTAAGTGCTAACTCTCTTCAATATTGATGAGTGTTTCAGGCTAATAATTATTGCTTATAATAATTGTTACCCTTTGTGCTATGCATAAAAAATCTTGTCTTAAACATTAGTTTATCAATTTAAAAAAAAAAAAAAATTAATATTTGACGAGTTAAAAGTATTTTCACCAAAAAATGTAGATGTAATGTCTCGACGCCACCTAGTGAGAGAGTTAGCACTTACATGCCTTTCTCATATAAAAAATAAAGTTGGTTGTTTGCAGGTGAAAAAATATAATAAGCGATAATTGTTGAATGAAACACTAGGTATATATTGAATCATTTGGCGGGTAGGAGGTATCCCGCCGTAGCTTAATGGTAGAGCTCCTGTCCGGCAAACAGAGGGGTGCGGGTTCGAGTCCCGTCGGCGACATATATCTTTTCTCGGGAGAGGTTTCAATATTGATGAGTGTTTCAGGCTAATAATTATTGCTTATAATAATTGTTACCCTTTGTGCTATGCATAAAAAATCTTGTCTTAAACATTAGTTTATCAATTTAAAAAAAAAAAAAAATTAATAACTTTGTTTCTATCGGTAAGCAAAGTGCTGAATGGTTGAGCATTCTGCCCTGCGTTCTGTAGGCCAATCAATATACAATTCTATTTTTATAGAAATAACTTGCCTGTTTGAGAATGCAATGCTAGATATACAATAGAAAGTAGTTCTGTCTCAACACTGACCAATTCTGTAATGCTATTTTTGAAAGTAAAAAGGGGAGAAAACCAGACGCCATCCCTCCCTTCTTTTCTAGGGTTAAAATATGTGTAATTTTTATTTTTTATTTATAGAATACATGATAATACATTAAGACATTTTAATATAAATGATACATTAGATCACCACACTAGGCGACTGCCTGTTTCATAGTGACCACTGGAATAACTAAATGGTAATAACTATTCTTATTTATTTATTCCGAATTAAAACGCTTTGGGCAAATTTTTTTCTAGCTGTAAACCTCACAAGACACTGCAATTTGACGACATCCAACCTCAGAGACCAACAACAAAACGCAATGCACGGAGCGGCTCGAAATACATATAATATACATTCTCAATGCTCAAATGTCGCGTAAACACACCAATACCAGCAACAACAGATGCTCTATGCTACCGGTACCGGTCCGCAGACCTGTCTGTCAGTCCATTAATTCGGTAATAAATTTTATTTTATGTTACATTTTGGTTGATATTTGCAATAAAATCGTCATTTGTATGTTACATATATACATGTTGTAATATAATATTAATAACTCAGGTACGGGTACGTCATTCCTATGTCTACCTACGTTAAATTATCGTGAAAACAAGCTTATGTGTCCAAGCGGTTAAAAACCAATAAACAAAATACTACATAAATTAAAGTATTTGCGTTACCGATCCACAAAATTTTTCTCCGGTCCGCAGGTTTAAAAAGGTTGGGAAACGCTGCTCTACAGCATTAGAGCATCCGAATTTTAAACAGAAGTGGAAACGGGCCCTTACACTCCTTTCTTTTATCATTTTCTCTATATTAAGACCCTTATATCATTCTTAGTGAATCTTCACTTTTTGAACATGATCAATGATCATACATGTTTTACTACAGGAATTTAATTTCTACAAAATTTAGTCTATTTTCATCCTTCAAAGTTCCATCAGCACTTCATTGTGGCCTGCTAGCTTCGCTTCTTTGTACAAATAAACAAAGCGATGATGCCATTCAACTCGCCTTGATTTTAATATTATTAAAAAAACCTATTGCGGCATAAAGTTTTATGGATGGTTTATATCATAAAACTGGTTGTTCATCTGTTGCGTAGAGCATGAAGGCTTTAAGTGCTAAACAAACAAACTGATATGGGCTTTAATGGAGTTACCATACGGAGTGATAAGGATCTGGCGCTGGAAAAGCACGGTGGAGTGGATGGGGCTCGGGAAATTATGATAAACTCTGAAGCAGATACGCCGGCCGGGTATCTACTTTAATAACCACGGAGAGATTGCGCTCGACATTGAGGATTAATGGTGATTAATTACCTATTGTTTCATTGGTAAAGCTGGGAAGTATCTGGCATCCAATACGGTATTACCGAGATGAAGGATTCGGGGTTTAGGAAAGATTTATTGGTAACATTTTAAACATGAATATTTACAAGGTAAATAGATGTTTTATCACATGTCATGTCAATCAATTTATACAAACATAATTTTTTTTGTTTTTGTAAATGGTACAGAAAATTTACCGTTCTTCGAGATGCTTATTTATTTATACTGGGTTTTTACAGATGTTCGCACTTTTGTGAGAACATCCAATTATAAAAACCCAGTTATTGTACAAATAGAAACATACAATTACAAAAAATCTACAATTACATACAATTAAATACAGATACATACAATTAGAAAAACAGAAAAAATACAAATAAAAAACAATAAAAATAAGTAATAAATATAAAATAAAAAATACAAAATTTTATACAAGCTCCTCAAGTAACACATATTACAATGAGAGGCAAATACATAGGAATCACGAGAGGCATGCAAATAGAGACAATTGACACAATATAATTAGTTAAACATATTTTTTAACAGCGCCAGAACTTTTTTTTTGAATCCGTACACATTATCGACAAAAATATCTACTTCAGCACACTCTATCTTGTTATATAGTCGACACATCTGGGTCAGAAGGCTAAAGTAGGCTATATTATTTTTAAATGTATTCAGGTGAAAAGTGTTGTGGCGTCTTAAACAATGGGAATTGGGGATATTTGCTTATTTAACATATAATCAGATCATCATCAGATCTTAAAAAAAGTAATTTGTGTTCACCGCAAAAGAATCACTACTGCCCAGAACATTGGAAGTATGGCATCCCCAATTGGGGTGATGTTGTGAGGCTGAAGATAGTAGAAGGGAGAAGGTGTTGAATGGGAAGGTTGAGAAGAATATGGTCACCAAACATGGCAAAAACCATTTCAAGCAGTGTGTCGATTCGTAATGGTGGTCTTTAACTACTGAGATACTGATTGTCTGTCAAATAAGAGTAGAAAATCTAGGAGGGCGCCACTGTTCTTTAAGTGGCAATACTAAATTATAACATACGGCAGAAACGTAAGCTACAATTAGAAAAAAAACATAAACACATAAAAGTGGGAAAAATATTTTCTCATTGCAATATATATACCCACTGATCACAAAAATAGAAAGCAAATATATGTATAATATCCCTTTGCAATTTTGTGTTAACACAACGAAGAATAACGATATTGTAGTAAAATAAAAAGCAGTTTCGAATTTGCTCACATTTATTTGATTGCTCACATGAATTTCTGTTTTCATTTAATACTAGCTGAAGTACCCAGCCTTGCCTGGGCTTTAGATCATCCCCCTAAAAAATGTGCCTCAATTATGACGAATAGCACTGATGTCAAAAATATTGATAGCTTTCGGAGTGCGATCCTTTTTTTATTTTGGTGGAGTCTTGAATTTACCCCCATTTGTTTCGCTCTCCTTGACTATTCGCCTGATGGTACCTTCTGAATTAACTGCAAAAAAAAAATACAACCATGATAGCTAACAATATTGTACTAGCAGTGAAAAATGTTTCTTCTTCTTCATACTTTTTTTCCTTAAATATAGTATTATAGATGGCGCCACTTCTGTTTACAAAACGCGTATGGGCGAGATCTAAGTGTGTATATTACGGCAGCAGCTCCGTGGAAAAATGCACGTTCACGGACGGCTCAGAACGGTGTCCATACATTGTGTCGTTGGAGATTTATTCGGAGTCGGGTTCCTTAATTTGAACCGTACGGGCATTACCGTATTAATATACTTCGATATCTACATAAATAAAATAAAATCATACTTAAAACATGTATCCTTGTTTAAAAATATTTATACAAAGCACATTAACATTGTTATTATTATGATAAAACTGAAAATATTTATATTTAAAAAAATGTTTATAATATGTTACTTACAGTATTCTATATAAACAGTGTCATTGGTCATTGTCATTTTACTGTCATTTTGACATTAAAATTGGTGTTGCCAGCCTACAAATAATTTTGTTCTTACTCTTATTTGACAAAGTGTATCAACCACTTTGGTTCTTCAGATCTTTAATAATTTATAATGTGTAATGAGGAAATTGAGCGAAGTCGTCATTAAATAATTTTTGACTTAAATCAAGCCATTACCATCGCAATAAAGATTCCAACCCTTGTTTCGGTAGATAATATTATTTTATTATCTGCAGATTCTTAGTTGTGCAAACATTACCGCGAGATAGCCCAATGTCACAGGGTATCTCCTGTTATGTCTATCAGTGCTTAACTGAGCTTGGGCGACTAAGCACCAAAAAAACAAAAATCAATAATAAATTCAAAAAGCTCAGTTACAAACATGTGCCTAATTCTAACTTAACGACCTTTAAGTCAGGACAAATGTGATTAGTCTTCATTAACTCATCTTTGGTGAATAACTAAACAATAAAGTGATATCTTCATATAAAATATATATAAAGGGTATATAGTGGATATGTATAAAGGGTATACATTATAGTAATTCCTCAAGATGTGTATAAGTTCAGTACCTTATGTGAACAAGACAGAATGTTTGTCCAAGTCGCAGTCCTTGTATTTCAACACCATGAAAGATGCTGTGAAGGCGTGGAACTCAGGGGCAGAGAGCAACTGTTCTCTCAACGATTCCTCCGTCACCTCCATCATCATCAAGGAGCTGGACGTCGGCAACACCCTGCACAAGATGGAGATTAATGTTACCATGAAAGATTACTCGAGTGATGTAATTTCCATTTAATAAAAAAAATATTTTTATTATTACCGAAGTAGGTATTTACCTGCTTGGAACATTTAATAGATACACACTTAACTAACGTGGTACACATTAGTAGGTATTTAGGTAAAAAGATAGCAAATGTTTTATTGGTAAATTCTAAAAAGTTATTATCATATTCATAAAAAATAACGGTCTCACTGTACATTTTTGGGGCAGTTCCCTCCTTAGTGATGGTAGATTAATTTTAGCAATTTCCTGAAAAGCTACATATTCATAAAAATAAGGGGCATATTAGGGTCTCACCGGACGTTTTGGGGGCAGTTCTTAGTGATGGTAGTTTAATTTTTGGAATTTCCTGCAAAGTTGCTGACATATTCATAAAAATAAGGGGCAGATTAGGTTCTCACTGGACGTTTTGGGGGCAGTTCTTATTGATGGTAGTATAATTTTTGGAATTTCGCTGGAATGTTTTGTGGGCAGTTTTTAGTGATGGTAGTTTAATTTTTGCAATTTCCTGAAAAGCTACTGACATATTAATAAAAATAAGGGGCAGATTGGGGTCTCACTTGACGTTTTGGGGCAGTTTTTAGTGATGGTAGTTTAATTTTTGGAATTTCCTGAAAAGCTACTGACATATTCATAAAAATAAAGGACAGATTAGGGTCTCACTGGACGTTTTGGAAGTAGTTTTTAGTGATGATAGTTTAATTTTTGGTAAATCCTGAAAAGCTGTTATCGTATTCATAAAATAAATAAGGGGAAGATTTAGGGTCTCACTGGATATTTTGGGAGTTGCTTCCTTTAGTGAAGGTAGTTTAATTTATCATCTCGGGCTGGGGACTAATTCATATTTGGGTACGATTTTTTTTCCTCTCAATAGTTTCAAATTATTTTTTTATGTGTAAAAATAACTACGCTGCAAAAAATGAAATACCTTGAAAATGTGGAAAAATTTCTGGAATTTTCTTGTTTAGTAAAGATTGATGCAAATTACAACGGATTGTTTCATTCAAAATTATGTAACCAGGAACCAACAACGCTCTGGCGTCTTGTCTACAGAAAATGAATATTTCACTACTGTTGTCTACAAAAGTGTAAAAATACATTCATGACTGAAACCAATTCGAAATTATAATCGAAAATATTGTAAGTAAAGAAAATGTCCAATACGACATAATCACACCTTCACAATAAGATGATGTTCGTACTTTTATAAGTAAGCTTTTATTCCACGAAATTCTGCGCTGATTTGGTCAGTATTTTACTTAAAATATTAAATAATCATCTCCGTATCAACTAGTGGAAGATTGTCCGAATGTAACCGATTTCCGTAATTTTCCGTCCGGGTTTTAATTATTGAGGGTCTAAATATGTTTGAATTCCGCCAACAATGTGAAACAAAAACAAAGAAATCTTTTACAAACAAAACCTCACTTTCATTGGCACAATTTTCTTACAAAACCACAATGAAATGTGGACTTGTGAACCGAGTACCGTCAGTGGTGACGTCAGCATCAACAGATTCAGTTGTACCAACTAAACAGTGCGTTTTTAAACGACTATTTGTAAATTCTACGTACAATAATATTATCAGAATCAGCGTTTGTTGATCTTTTTTAGTTCTTTATTGCGACTTCTCTATGAAGAGTCGCAGGGGTTTGATATTTAGCTCATCTCGGAAGTTAAAGGTCTAGCGCCCCCTCCGACGACGTTGGGGTCCCAGGCCCGGGCCTTTAGCGGAAGTTCGGACCTGCTTCCCATTTTGAAATCCTTGCTATTTGACAACTTTTGATCTAACTTGTAAATGTTTTAGAACCTGTCGATACTGGATGTGAGCCAGTACGACTTCCCCGCGGAGATGTGGATCGTGCGGTCCACCTTGGAAGTGTGCCTCAAGACCGCCACGCTGGCCCCGGTGGTGATATTCGGCGTGGCGGCCAACCTCGTGCTGCTCTTGCTGCTGGCGCGCTCTCGCCCATTGCGCACGCCTACCAACCTGCTAGTAGGCAGCATGGCTGCCGCAGACCTGCTCACGCTGCTGCTGTGCCCCTGGATGCTGCTGGTCCATCACTTCTATCAGAACTATGTGCTGGGGCCCGTCGGTTGCAGGATGGAGGGATTTCTCTCGGGTTAGCTTGATTTTGATAAACATTCCAACCGAACGGACGTCCGTGGTCGAGGGGTAAGGCTCTCGACTCCCAATCCGGAGGTCGCGGGTTCAAACCCGGCGTGCGCAGATACATTTTATTTGATTAATTTGTGTTATTTAACAATTAATTAATTAAAAATAATATATAATATATTTGCGGCACGTTCCAGAGTGGAAGATGCTCTCAGTATCGCCCTGGTGTAAGACCACCATTCAGAATTAAAACGTTGCTTGAAATGGCTTTAGCCGTATTTGGTGACCAGATCTGAATAGCCAGGTACTTCCCTCCCTTCCTCTGCTCCAGCTCCTTCTCCTCTCCACTACCTTCAGCCTCACAACATACCCCAATTGGGGATGCCATAGTCTCACTGGCTCTAGGCGAGAGCAGTTGGGACTCTTGAGCGGTGTTCTGATAACCACTACCTTCTGCCATAGGTCACCCTAAGTGGTTTGCTACGTTTGGTAACTTTGCAGCGGTGCCCAGATTCATGGGATGAGATTTTTCCGGGCATTGGCGGCGGACGAGGCATGCCTGCCTGCTGCGTGGCGTACCGAGACTTGCTTGAGGGAGGCATTTTGACCTCTCCAGCCAGACACTCCCGACCCATATCCTTGAATCGCAGTTGGGGGAATGGATTCATACGTCCGTCACTCCTGAAGACAATGGTCCCCAGATTCTTACCCACCCCTCGTACCTTTTTCCTTCCTTTGAATCTTCTCTCCGTCCTTTTCTTTAAAATACCCGAATCCCCTAAGATGGCATAGGCCACGATTGAAATTAGTTTTCTCAGGGTCTCCCGCGTTGAGCTAGTATAAAAAATAAATAAAAATCAATGGCAGCCTCAAAAAGGTTTCGTCAATGGTCACCATTACTGCCACGGCAGTTGTTATTGGCTAAAAAACGACGCTGGTAGCTTTTCATTTCCAATATGACAGGCCTCACAACTGACCCAGCAGAGGCGTGCAGTTTATAGAGGCTGAAAATCTGTGGCCAAAAATAGACAATCCATAAAATCTGGAAATTTGTAGTAAATGAACATTAAAAAAGAACTGCTCAATCTAATACCGCATTAATTTACACATCCCAAATGTGGTATTAGGAAAGTCCTGATGATAAATAAAGTACCAATGGTTTTCCCTTTAACTTCTCCCATATATCTTAAAACCAACACATGTACCAGAAGTAGCTCTTAGCGGCCATGTACAGGATGTTTATTTACCAATGAGATTTTCAGGAGCCCTGCTGATAACCAGCGTGATGAACCTGTGTGTCATCTCGTATGACCGCCTCACGGCCATCGTGCTGCCCCAGGAGGCGCGGCTGTCTCGCTCCGTGGCTCTGCGTCTGGCCATCATCTCCTGGGGTATAGGCATCATCTTCGCTTTGCCGCTCTGCATCTGGAGAAACTATAAGGTAGGCCAGTTCCTCGTCACATATTATATTAAAGAGATCTTAATATTGGTGTAAGCGTGAAGGGATTTGCGTGCCGTCTGATACGGTTGGTTAACTTCTCAAGGTACCCGCTGCACGATGCACGCTTGCACAACATTGCCCCTTTCTTGGACCCTTGGATCTATAATACTGCCATCATATTTGCCACACTTTTGTTTCAAAGCTTATAAAATCCTTTGGCTATAAAAAAAAAGATGTTCTTTAGTCTCTATCGCTAATTGTAAAAGGAGCTTCATTATATGCATAAGCTTGTAAAGCGGAAAAGTAAATTAAACCAGGCCAAAATAAACATTTATTATTTAATTTCCATGCATCTATTTCGTGTAGGATTTAGACTTTCCTATGAAAGAATACTCACTATAAACCTTCCTAGGCTATTACTAAAACCCAAACTGGTGCTTTTTATGCTGGAATACAAAATCACATTCCAAGTGAACCTTGGTTCCAAGGCAAGAAAAAATTCAAAATATTTATTTCATGTATCTCGAGAATGAGAATTGGTCACTGCTCTATTGCATCCCATTTGTTTAAAATCCGGGTCCTAGATAGTCCACTCTGCCAGTGCGGCGTAGAAAATGAGACTCTTGACCATGCATTCTTTAATTGTAAAAATCGTTCGTCCTTCAAAGGCATTTACCGTTTAATTATTAAAATCGCCCACCAATCCCCTCTTAGTATTCCATATTTGCTTTCTCTTAACAATTCTCGCGTTTTCTCAGTTCTATACAAGTTCATAGACTTGAATGACTTCAATATTTGAGATTTCCTCATTTTATCATTAAATTATAACCATCTTCCTTAATTTTAACGGCAAATAGCACTCTTCTTAGGATGAATTGCCTTATACACAAAAAAACCTTCCTTGGAGGACATTCAAAGTTCTCCCATTTCTGTAAATAAATTACGCAAATTAATAAAACAACGGTGTAAACCGATATTTCGTAAATTAATTTTGTAAACAACAAAATATTCGATTTTTAAGTATAAAAAACATCTTACCTCAAACTTTAGTACATTTTCAGTGTTTGAGTAAAAATATTACACATTTGTTTGAATAATTTTCAGCCTATTTTTCAGAAAGCTTGCAGAAATAACGAGTTCGCCATCCCTGCCATAAAATGTAGATAATAATATATTATGTTTTATTACAATTTTATTAGGACTGTGAAAATGTTAGTGAGTTTATTGAGTATTGTAATGGGCCTTACTAATGCATTGGTTTATTTTTCATTTTCTCGTGTACCTACAAATATTACATCCTGTTGTGTAGGTGGATACTTATGATATACGATTATGCAAATCCACAGATAAGCAATTTATTTTGGCTGCGAAAAAATCATATTATCAAATTCAGACGGCTGGTGATAATAAATAATCTAGTAATCGGTAGATTTATTTATTTTTGATTACAGGAACGCCAGTGGAAAAACTTCCTGGAGACTTATTGCACAGAGAATATAAATATACTACCAATATATTGGCATGTCCTGCTTTTCATCTTGGTATGGCTGCCTCTCACTATCATGTGCATTTGCTATTCTGCAATCTTCTGGAAGGTAAATTATACATATTTTTTTTGCGTAAAGTTATTGATTGATTGATTAAATGTGTTGTTTGATTGATTTTAATTGATTGATTGATTGATTAAATTTATTGTTTCGAAAATTGCTTGAAGCGTTAAGGGGTACCGGTGATTTTTCCATAGAAACGTATTCCCTATTTATCTCTCTGGATTTTAACCCTACAGAAAATATTGTTTTTTCATAAAATAGATATCAACTACGAGCGTGTCGGTACGTTTTTTTTTTGATAAGTTACTTTTTATAGAAGTTATGACCTTCCAAAAATCAATAAAATTGACTGGTTTAAACGCCATCAAAAGACGTTCAGTATACAAACTAGACAATGTTATTTAAAAAAAAGCAAAACGTACAGATATAAAATAGTTTTTTATTAAGTAGTTGGTAAAAAAAATTGATAATCAGTCCACTTTTGGAGGAAGAAGTGGGGAATACAAAACCTCGATTTTAGTTAGGTATTAGTAGCCCGAGGCGCATTGTCCCTTTCGCTCAATATCCGGTGGAGTAAGAGCAACAGTGACAGCAACAATTTAGTAAAATCTATTTTTCAAATTTCTCTACCACCCGGGTATCACCTTAAGTTTATCCCGCGGCATTGTCTTATTTAATTACCTCCTGTTTCATCGATCGCTTCAATTATAAAAAAAGCGCCGAGCGATCGAGAATCCTGGGCGTTCGATTTGAAAATTTCCTGCCCACATTAAAGAAATCATACCTCCGAATTTGAACATGGAGACTTATAATAAATACTACACAGCCAATGAATTCGCCTATATTTTACCATTTATCCCATATTTTAAGGATGTAAAAAAAATATATATATTATAAAATCTTCAACGTTATAAAAGAGCAAAATCTGCTCGTTAGTTTCTTCGAAATTGCCATGATTTCCAACTGTTCCGATCTTAATTTTTATTCTGTATGTTTTATTTTTTGTTAGTCACAGATATAAATATATATTAGAAATCTTAATATTGAATCGTTAACAGCTGTTCAAAAGTTTTTAATAAAAATAATATTTTTTAGAATTTGGTTTCGCCAACTGTCAGAAACGAATGCATTAAATAAGGATATTTAATACATTTACCAGAGAAGAAAAAGAACTGGTATTACATTAGAAAGTTACATTGACTGTGTACAATTCATCAATAAGAATAATCTCGATTATTGCTTTATTTAGTTCAAATAATCGTTTCACACAGACATCCAATAGGCTGAAATATCACAACGTAAAATTAAACAAGACGTTATATTATTATTTGTTATAGCGTTTTCAATAGTAAATAGTTTTAAACTTCGAGATAGAAGTCATGTAGTTTAGTTAGAAAAGTTTATTTTATTGTTACCTAATATTTATTTTTATTTTATTTATTATTTTAAAAAATATTACATATTTCATTTTACAATGATGTTTGGCTGTCCAACTAGGAAGTAAACCTGTTTTAGGACAGTCAAATTGAGCAGATTTCTTAAATGTAATCATCGTTTTGTCTATTGTATTGACTTTGCTGATGTGTGCTTATCAACTTGAAATTTTACTTTTGATTATGATGAAATTAATGAATTAGAAAATTCAAAAGTAGATAAAAGAAATTAAAAGAAAGTAGAGAATAAAAAGAAAATTAAAAAAAAAAAATTATAAACATGTATGCTTTTCAACCATTCCATGAAATCTTACTTTTTTTATTTTTTTTATTTAAAGAAATATTTAAAACAAAGAATAATACATACATATCAAATAAAAACATAATACAAAAACAGAGAAAAAGTCCCAATAAACTACTTTTAAGTAGTTTGTCAATGGGTTCTTTTAACTTAATGGATTATTACAAAAATTAAATTAATTATTAAGAAAATAATTGTTTACATTCATAAAAAAAATATATTGTATACACTCATACCATAAGAAATATAGCCTAAAAAGGTGTAACATAATATAAAAATAATTAAAAAAATTAAAAAAATGATATAAAAATAAAAAAGAGGTGTAACATGATATAAAAATAAATTTAAAAAAAAAATATATATATAAAGTGAATGAAGCTATAAATTGTTTGTCTTAGAATCTAATACAAACTATGTCTTTCAGCGAGCCAATTTTTTAACATGATATTTATTTTTGCGTTTGTACATTTTTTGATTGCTGCAGGTAACATATTTAAGCAATTTGGGATCATGTAGTCCAGCGTTCTTTGCCCATATTTGTTTAAATGCTTAGGAACGATTAGTCCTTCATTTAACGTAAAACGAGTATTGTAAGAGTGTTTTAGTCTATTTATGTACAAAGGGCTATTTATATGTTGAAAAATAATTTTATACCATAGAATTGATCTCACTGAGAGAATTTTAAGATTTTGATAAAGGTATGGAACATTATGTCTTTGTTCGTATAAACTTTTATGAGCTAATAATTTAACTAATGAATTTTGAACTGATTGAACATGATTTATATTTGTTTTACAGGAAAATCCCCAAGCTGTAATTCCATACCTTATAATAGATTCAGCTAATGATAAATAAATTATCCGAAGTGTGCATATTGGAACATAGAACTTTAATTTATATAATCTACTAATAATAGATCTCAGTCGTTCACAGACCTTATTTATTTGTAAATCCCATTTAAAAAAACAATCAATTATAACTCCCAAATAAACATATTCTTTAACAAGTTCAATATTTTCACATGTGCATACTGCAGGGATACCAATATGTAAGCAATCAGAAATGTGTGTTTTAATTTCAGGTGTAATAATATTTACCTTGGCATTGGGTGATCTAATATGTATCAACTTAGTTTTTTTTTGCATTTATGATTAGACCAGAGTCGTGAGACCATTTCAAAAGTTCAATGTAATCTTTTTGTAAGAGTTTAATACATAATTGCAAATCACTGCCAAAAATCACCAATGCAGTATCATCAGCATACACAAAGTGTTTTACATGTTTAAAAATGTGTTTAATAAAAGAGACATAAATGATATATAAAATTGGACCTAATATGGAACCTTGAGGAACGCCTGCTAAGATTTTTCTTTTTTTACTTAAGGTGTTCAATAGCTTTATTTGCATGCACCGGTTGTTCAAATAATTTTCAAAGAGTTTTAGAAGCTTCCCCCTTATTCCTATGGTTTCTAGTATTTTCAATAATTTAGTATGGTTAATAGTATCAAATGCCTTTGAGTAATCTATAAATAAGACTAATACATGATTTTTACTATTTAGTTGATTATTTATTAAGCTGGCAAACTTTTGAAGAAGTATTTCAGTTCCCTTTTTTTTTTGGAAACCATACTGATCGGCATCAATAATCGAAAAATCCTCTAAATATTTGATTAATTTCAGCTGAATGTATTTTTCAAGATGAGATTAGTACTCTAGAGTCTATAGTATCCAAAATATATGAAAAAAGAAAAGAAAATGTGAGAATCAAAAATAGGTAAAAAGAGAACAGAGAGAAGAGTAAGACAAAGGGAAAGAAAATTTTAAGCAGTAATAAACTAATATAAAGCTAATTTCTGAGAGAAGCTCAAAATCGTTTTTTTAAGTTTCTAGTTTCATTCAGCGTCTCCTTAGGAAAACTCATTCTTATATGAATTATTGTTATATATTATGAATATAACAACAGCCATATTCATGCGAAATTGGCTATCTTGTTTTATCCTTTCTCTCCTCTTTCCAGTTCTTATTTATACAAAATATGAAGGTATTTAAAACTATTATGTGCAATGCAAACATCAATTAGCTTTTTTGTTTTAATTCTTTATTTTTAAGTATATACTATTATTTTATTATCATTATTTAAATAACTATTCTAAACAAACAACGGTTGGTCTTATGTTTTAATTGGTTATTTTTATATAATTTCCTAAGGCGCTCCGCCCACTGAGGCAACTGAAAACCAACTAAAACCGGCTGTTTTCTCTGTCTTGATTGGTCAAAAAGCTTGTTTAACCATAGATGAAGAACAGTCAGCTGACAGCTCGCAACCTAGCAACGGCCGCCCAGGGTAATCAGCCGTGACAGTCGCAAGATGATCGCAAGATGGTCGCAAGCCACCGCTTGCGTTACCATTGACAACGGGGTTTTGTGTGATTGTGTAGTATGCGGGCCATCACATTGTCATACAAAGACAGTTGGCAGTTGAGAGTTTTCAGTTGCCTGAGTGGGCGGAGGCGCTAACCGAACTATAAGATGAAATGCATACACCAGATTGTTTTTAATATTTGTTTGTTTTAATTCTCTGTTATCAAGAATATATAACTATTTAAAAAAAAAATTCAATAATTGTACCAAACAACCAAAAGTTATTTTGTTTTAAACTTTTGTATTTTTTTATTATTATTTTTCTTATTTAAAATTTTTTTATTATTCTTTCTATAATTTTTATTTCCTCCAATTCCTTTTGTTCTGTACTAACATGTTCTGTATATTTTATACGTTATCGTAATTTGACAGCCCTAAAACGGGATTACTCCTAGTTGGGCAGTCAAAACACTTAAATAATGTATAATATAATATTATGTATAATCCTTTACTAAAAAAAAAAATATAGAATCCTTGCTAGATAATTATTTCGGTGTAATCGGTGGTTATAAGAATATTATTTAATTTGTTCAGTTGGACCGTTACGAGCAGCAGATCTTGAGGCGTGAACACCCCATATCCGTGTGTTACAAGACTCGGGTGGCGAGGACTATTTTCATAATTTTGATCACTTTCATGATTTGTCGTATGCCGTTCACCGTTCTGGTTTTCCTGAGAAATAAAAAGCTAAAATCGGCACAGGTCGATTGGGTAAGTGATTACTGATTATTACACTATTATTATTATATTTTTAATTGATAAAATAATGTTTAAGACAAGATTTTTATGCATAGCACAAAGGGTAACAATTATTTTAAGCAATAATTATTAGCCTGAAACACTCATCCACATCGAAAAAATTTCCAGAGAAAAATACATGCCGCCGACGGGACTCAAACCCGCGTCCTTCTGATTTCCGGTTAACTGCTCTAATCACTGAGCTACGTCGGCTTATTTCTTACCCGCCAAATAATATATTGAATTATTTGGCGGGTAAGAGATATTTACATTTTTTTTTACGCACCAGACTTTAAGTCCGGGTTTAGTTTTCCCCATAGGAAAGACTAAACCCTTTCACACACTTTTCCATAAAAATGATCATCTAGTAAATCCACGCTATGCAAGTGTGTTATATAAGTATAATTAATACAAAACAATACAAGAACAACATGTTAACCTACCAGACTATTAAATGGGAAAATAATTCAACGACTCCAGATATTTTCATATCAGAGGGTTCGGCTCGGTGGAATTCCTAATTTCCCTCAATATAAATATTTAAAAAATCTTTCGTAATCCTACATGTATTTAAAATTACTGATTTTTGAATTTTTATATACAAATTCTTTGACAAATCTAATATGCCTAAATTTTTACTGGTGTTTCTTTCAATAATATTATTGTTATTCTTAAGACCAAGTTGGCCGAGTTGGCATCGCGTTTGGCTACCACCCAGGCGCTGTTCCTGATTTTAAAATATAGGTTATTCGTAACTCGGGAATGTTTGTATTTCTTTTTTAACAAATAAATAAAATAAAATTAATCGTTTAAAATATCACAAAAGTTAGAAAATCTGCAGGACATATTTGTTTATTTTGTTTTTGGGTGGTGTCTAGTATCTACACCTATCGCATTTAAAAATTACATACATTTGAGAAGTTTAGATAGAATTGATTCTCGCTGTGAATTTAAATGTTTTGTCTTTATTATTTATGTAAAACTACAAACAATTCAAGATTTTTCCAATTTTTGATAGATGATTTATTATTGTGCCGTGTGCCATTGAATAATAAAAAAAAAATAGATATAAGTTTCAATAGCTAGGTAGGTACCATAGAATAAAGAAAAAATACACAAGAAATGCCCTGTGGTTTCGTGATCAAAGTATTTGGCCAATCGGGGCTTAAATTACCAATACAAAACTGTGTTTCACAATGATTACGAAATTCAAATATGTGATTTAGATCTATATGATGTCAGGCGAGTGTCAAGGTAGACTCAGACTGGGTCGACGTACGTACGCATCGCTACGCTAAACAATGCTTAGCAACCATACATTTTCTATGAAAATGGTCACAGACATCGCACGTCGCGATGCGTGTGGCCAATGTGATTATAAAACATAAATTTTCATTGAAAATCTATGGTTGCTAAGTAGCCCAGATATTGTTAGGCGTAGCGATGCATACGTACGTCGACTCAGTCTGAATCTACCATAAATGAGACAAAACGATTGCTAAATGGGCTAAGGCGATCCGCTCTTGAGGCAACTGGAAACTGTCAACTGGCAACTGTCTTTGTATGACAATGTGATGGCCCGCACACTACACAATCACTCAAAAACCCGTTGTCAATGGTAACGCAAGCGGTGACTCGCTACTCGCACTGTTGATTGCCGTGGCCGGCTGTTGCTAGTTGCCAGCTGCCAGCTGATTGTTCTTCGTCTATGGTTAAACAAGCTTTTTGACCAATCAAGACACAGAAACCAGCCGGTTTTAGTTTGGTTTCAGTTGCCTCGTGAGCGGAGCGCCTGAATGGAACATTTGTTTCCATAGAAATTTGTATGGGAGGCACTTCTAGTTTTCTTCTTTATTCTATTGTAGGGGTAGGTACCTCTTGATCGTATTGTATTGTACATACCTATGGGCCGATGTATAGGTACCACATATTCTGAATGCGACAATGAGTAGGTGCCTAAGCAAATCCTTACCCTGGCAAGGGCTATAATAAAAAAATCAAAGCAAGCTGCTTTAATTTATTATTCAAATATACTAAAAAATCAATGGAAAGATTGTAAAATAAGTACCTACAGGATACAGTATTGCCATCAGATAACATTTTTTATCCAACGGAATGATGGATTGCGAATTACAAAATAAATGTTCCATGTCTAATCGGACTATGAGATCTCAGCGTCTGAATTCCCATAGTAAATTTATTCAGACACGATACTTCCTCACATAATAATTCATCACATCGTAACTCACATTAACCTAACCTAACCTTACCTAACCTAACCTAAGGTTAATAATCCCAATTATCAGTTTTCGACGCTTCGAGACATGATGAATTATCATGTGAGGATTTAACATCCGATGAAAAGTTTGTACTCAATATTCATACACTTAAAAAGTTTCCACTGAACATTGTGGTCACCAAAATAATAACTCCTTACACCTGTTTCAATAGCAAAGTGATGAAATAATTGAAATGATAATATAAATTTGTTTTGTTTACAGGTCGACTCTGCTTTTCAAATATTATGGTTCATATCGCACTACCTGATGTATTTGAACTGTGCCATTAATCCCATTATCTATGGCCTAACTAACGAAAGCTACAGAAAGGCTTTGGGCCTAAATCCGCTATATAATTGGTTGAGCAAGAAGAGCAAAACAGCCGTGAGTACATTATATAAATTAATTAAATATCCACAAAAACAAAGCCATTGCCCAAAATAATAGACATATGAATATTACTAGACGAGAACATACAGGCCAGGGGTAAACACCAACTGTAGTGGGACGCGAGTTGCTCGCCACGTTTGAACGAACTCGCGAAGTCCAAATATGGCAAAGTAAAGTTCGTAGCTATTTTCAGAGTTGAATATTTTGTTGCTGTACTTAGTTAAGACACTTTTACAAATATTTCATGATTTACTTACTCAGTAAACAACGGCGAGCACACTCGAGAAATGCCTCGCCAGATATATTTCGATGTCGTAGTATATGTTATTAAACTGATTATATGATCTGAATAAGCTTAAAATGTGGTAAAATAATGCTTACCTATGGAATGTAATACGACAATTTGGTTTATTTTCCTTTTCACTTCTATTTTTACACGTTTTAATAGCACAAGCCACCATTTTTGCCATGATATTTCGTAAAATGTACCGATGAGAGCACCCGAGTTCGCAAAATAATGATGACGTCACATTTTCTAGATTCACGTGAAGCCGTACGCGAGTCCAGCCGGCTTCAAATGGAACCGGTATGGGGAGGGGGAAATAATAAGCTTTTATGACTTAGGGCAGGTCTAGTAATTGTCTATGTCCACAACATAATTACAATCAGAGAGGTTCAGAGGGAATCGAGGTATCTAGTGATTTATTCTCTTGAAACCAAATTCTATTTTACCTTTACCTACCAACTTAATAGATAACACTCTTCATGATTTCATTTTACTAAAACATTGCTGAAATATAAAAAGAAAAAGTTTCTTTAAGTTATCTTTTTTTAAAAATTAATTCTACAAAGAGGTCACTGAGGAAAAACAATCCATCAGGGCCTATGTCTTCTTTGGGGGTGCAGTGTGGAGAGTCTTTGTATGGAAATAAAGGAGAGGAAGTTCTGGGAAGGAAAAATGTACGAGGGGTGGATAGGAATCCAGGAATGATGACTGTGTAGGTATATACAATGAATCCATCCCTCCAACTGCGGTACAAGGCGATGAGTCGAGAGATTTTGGCTGGAGAAGTCAAATGGTCTTTCTCAACTAGGCTCTCCCGATCCTGCCCGCAACTCTGGAAAAAACCGTTGACGGACTAACGCATCCGCCGCCAAGACCTAGCCTAGACAAACCTCCCCCATAAACACGGATACTCCTGCTAGGTCACTAAATGTAGCGCACCCCTTGGGGCAACCTATGGCGACCTACATACTATATACCATATTATCTATTATTTAAAAACGAAAAATGTAACATGTCGATATATTGATTTTTTTGCAAATATTTTACTCTCATACATAACAGGTTTTCGACTAAGAAGGTGTTCGTTCAGGTGTCAATCGTACAATACTTTTGTCCCATACCAAATTGCAATTATTTTCCACCAAAATCAGATTTTTTTTTTTAGTCATTTTCCTTTTCTTCAGAACCTAAGCTTTAAACTCCGCTATTTCAAGATTCGAAGCCAGAAAATTTTCCTTTCACACAGATCTATGGACGGCATTATAAATCGACTAATAGAGTGATTTAATCAAAATGTAATTTTTTCAGAAGGACGAACCTTGTAAAAAAGAAGCTACACCTGACGATTTGAAGAATAAAAGTAAAGAGATAAAACAGTCTTGGTACAGATTTGGGATGATGCAAGGAGGGAAACTCACTTTCTCACAAAATGAAAAAGATACCAACACCAAATCCGACGTCAAAATGTGCTCCAGCAAAATAACACCTCTTCCACAAGACAATATCTAGAGCTAGACTAGAGTCTAGACTAGACTAGACTAGAGTCTAGAGCAGAGGTTTCCAAACTTTTTTTCTCATAGACCATTTTCAAAATTTTACTGGTTTCGGTGGACCCGCTGCTACATTTCTATCATTTTTACTCCAACATACACGGAGAAAAATGTTCATGAAAAACTTCAGTCCCATTTTTAACCGTTTTTACGACTAAAATGATCGTGTTTTCGAATAACATTTTTCTCCGTGTAGACTATTTATCACGCCAACGTAGACCCCCATCGAGTCTCCCGTTAACCCTGGGGGTCTACCAGGGCCCCCAGCATACTCGACCTATAAGGATTGATAATAGGGTAACTTTCGGTAACTTCTCATCGTTCTCTAGGACAACTGCACATCGCTAACGTACAAACAACAGTTTATGTAGAATATATTAATGACACTTTGTCATTGTGAACTTTCATTTATTGGTTGGCGATCTGCAGTCATGCTAGGGAACGATGAGAAGTTCCCGAAAGTTATCCCATAAATCGTTATCGATCGAGTGTTCTAGGGGCCCTGGACCACTTTGGGAATCACAGTTTGGAGTTTAGAGGACACAATCAAACAAACATCTTTGTGCGCAAAACTTTATTACGCAACATTATTATTTAGTTAATATTATGTACTAGTTATACAATATATTGAGATTATAGTTATATTTCATCTTGTGCAAATAAATATCCCTAATTGTGTTCAATCAAATGGTAAAGTGTTTTTATCGTTATAATGAAAACATCAATAAAACTGCGACATATTGTTTATTATATAATATGCGACAATGTTTATTATATAATATGCTCCACACAGACTTGCCCCCTTGGTTCAAACTGAAAATGTTTTAAATGTTATATCCTCCGAGATTTCAATCCTAAGTTAAAAAATGGAATTTAAGTAATCGTTATTTTTAAATAATACAGTAAAACCCGCATATAAGGCTCCCAAATAATACACTACTGAGCAATGCAAAATCAAATGATTTTGGTTTCAAAAAATTAGATCGCATAGAAATATTTTGCAAGCTTTAATTAAGTACTGCGAGTAGTACACATATTTGCCTTCGAAATAATTGAGTATTTTTTAAAGTCTTTTTGTAAGCCCAGAATGTTAGTTAAAACTAGTTCAAAATCTCTTTCATTGTATAATGTGGAAAATTAAATTATTTAAAAAATGATCGTAAAACATTTAAATCACTGTAAGTATTTCTGTCTTAATTCTGGACTATTCAGTTCCAATTTCCAATAGATGCTTACTTAATACTATTGTAGTATTAACTAACCTAACCTAACCGTAACAAAACCATGTTCTTTTATAACAAAAAAATATTGTCATTATTAATCCACTCTTATTTACATAAATATTATTTATATTATCTTATATTAATTCGATGGCTTTATCTCCAAAGCATATATTGCTTCACAATAACAATTATGTTCGGAACTAAGAGCTTTGATTATATACTATCTTATCAGTTAATTCATTCGTATAAATACGCAAAATGATAATTGCATATTTTTGTATTGTTTTCGAAAGCCAATAAGTAACAGACAATTAAATGCCTACTTCAAATTGATAAGTATTATTGCGTTCCGGTATTGTTTATTCCATTTCTCCGTCATTGAGTTCTTCGACTAAGCTCTGCAAACGTTTGTGTAAAGTTTCTTGCATATCTGGTTCAGATTTTAGGATTTCTGACGCCTCTTGTAACATTCCCATGCATTCTCCCATCATGCCCTGAAACATAAACAACATTTTATTGTAATATGGAAAGATTTATGTCAATGATCTATTATAAATCGGAAAATTCGAGTCCAAAGTCCAAAATTTCCAAACCCTAAACGAAGCAGACCACTACTCAATGTAAGGTTTAGGGATCTGGCAGGACTATTAATAGGACACATGCAGCTGTTGGCGCAGGAATTGAAAACACCAATAGCTAGGTATGTATATGTTATGAAGAGGATGAAGAATACACCAAAACGCTAATGTTCCACCTTGATGGGAAGAAAGCTTAGTTTCGACTCAACGTCGTGGTATCAGTACACATGTTCGAGTTAAATATCCAACGACATCGCTAGTGAACTTTCTCAAAGGGACTGGGTTACTGTTAGGGGAGTAAGGTAAAAATGGGAGATAGCACAATGAGCTTATGGCCTTACTGTGCTTACGAGAGTTATGCATACGCAGAGTGCATACCGTATCCTTTTAAAAGGTAATATCCATCAATCCATTAGTCCTTTTTTGTTAACAGCGCTGCGCGCGGATGTTTTTACAACCATGACGCCAAACGGTATAGGTTTTAAATTTTTTGCAAAATGTTGTCATTAAGAGCGGCGCGAACACACAACTTCGCACGGCCACGCCTCGGCGGCTAATGAATAGCGAGAATTTATGTCTCGAACTGTAATAAAAATGATCGAACGGGAGATGGTAATTGAATGAAAATTATATACTTCTTAAAATTAATTTTTTATCAAAATAATTTTAAATTTTTCAATAATGTCTAAACAAAGTAAGCGTGTAAAAAAAATCTGAAATATTTTAGTTTGTAAGACCTTAAATAAATTTAAAAAAACTTAGGTATCTTTGTCACAAAACACGTTCTCGGATTTATTTTTTAAATATTTTAATTTGTCTAAAATTTCAATTTTGAAAACTGTGTTGACTAGATTATATATTGATTTATTTTGTTGTATAATTATATGATTTGAAATTTGTGTTGTTTAATAGAATCTATCGTTTTAAAATTGAACAAATCTGCCAACGACCAACGGTATAACCTTAGTATATTATAAATTCACTTAGTTTTTCAAAATTTTAAAACTGCGTGTACCAGATAAAATAACAATCTTTCAAAATCAATTTATGTTTTTTTGTAAAAAAGAGTAAATACGTCTAGAATTTTCTTTAAAAATGACTAATTTCCGGCATTCTCTGGTAAAACACTCTTGACACATGGAATGCTCACAGATCAACCGGTTGATGATTTGTGAGCATGATCAATACTAGCAACGTCACTGACACGCATATGCCACTTCGTAGCATTTGCTCATTACTAGCGTGCTATCGTGCAACTAACGAGCATGTTTGTCCGTACCATTACAATTGATAAATTGAGAAGCTTTTCACAAAGAAATAAGAAGCATCAACATTTACTGCAAGCTTTTCTAATCTACTGTGGATACATATCATTAAACCGCCCAGTAATGCCATCACACAAATATAGAATTGTGCGTCGTGCTTGGCACACACGTGTTACATTATTGTATTTCTGATATAGCTTGAAAGCCCTGTCTGGCCCAAGAAATCGTTGGAGAGTTAGATTGATGTTTGACAGATGCAGACATTTATGTTACATTTAAATTTAACCTTCAAAATTAGTGGGAAATTTGAGTTTATAAGAAACTTAATAATTATGGCATAATGGAAATATCACTAATCAATAAAACGAATAAGTTGAAAATCTGACCGTACAAAAGTCAATTACGTAAGTATTTATTTCTCAATCAAATACGGGGTTGAAATTGGAACATCCTAGCCTATCCTAATCTTAACATAGGGGGGGATCTGTAGTGAACTAAGACTCTAACGGCTTTTGGTTCATGCACAGAATAAAGAAGAACACAAGAAATACCTCATGGGCGTGTTTCGTGATCCAAATATTTGGCTAATCGGGCATTAGATTTCCAATGCAAAAATTCGTTTACGAAATTCAAATCGGATGGAGATCTACGATATCAGACGAGTTTACGTGGGACAAAGCGCATGCTAATTGGACTAATTGCATATATAATAAAGAAGAATTGGCTTGTGGGTGTGTTTCGTAATCCAAGTATTTGGTCAACCGAGCCATAAAAACTGTGGCTAAATGGAAAATTATTTGTTTTCATTAAAAACTTGTATGAAAGGCACTTCTAGTTTTCTTCTTTATTCTACGGCTAAATGGAACAATTGTTTCCTTTCAAAATTGTATGGAAGGCAATTCCAGTATTCTTCTTTGTTCTATGGCCAAATGGAACATTTGTTTCTATTCAAATTTGCATGGAAGGCAATTCCAGTTTTCTTCTTTATTCTATGGCTAAATGGAACATTTGTTTTTATTCAAAATTGAATGGAAGGCACTTCTAGTTTTCTTCTTTATTCTACGACTGAATGGAACAATTGTTTTCTTTCAAAATTGTTTGGAAGGCAATTCCAGTTTTCTTCTTTACATATGTATGTCTAAATGGAACATTTGTTTCTATTCAAATTTGTATGGAAGGCAATTCCAGATTTCTTCTTTATTCTATGGCTAAATGGAACATTTGTTTTTATTCAAATTTGTATGGAAGGCACTTCTAGTTTTCTTCTTTACTCTATGGGTTCTTGAGTTATCACTACGAAAGAAAGCATGCCATAGACTATGGCGTTAAAATGGTAAGATATTGTTGTATACCTGTGCCGCTTGCTTGGTGATCTTGTCGGAGGCTAGGTCCCTCTTGGCCTGCACCGCTCTAGCTGCCTGCAGCTCCAGCAGCAACTCCCCCCTCGACCTCGCCAACCCCTCCTGCAACACGTCCACCACTTCCAGCAGCTCCTCACACAGAGCGATCTTCCTGTTCAGGACAGAGTCTTTGATCTCTGTAATGAAAAAAAAAGAATTGAACAAGACGCTGACATAAAATATAGCGACATGGTATTAGATTTTATTTGGTAATAAATTGTTCTTCATTTTGTTTTACTAATTAATACATGTGAAATAAAACTCTTCAAAACAAAATGACTAGAAATTGTTAGATAGTTAATGCCCAAGATGTACAAAAAAAATATTCTTCGTCTACCGGCAGAACCATTTATAGGTTGGTTCCACATACAGGGATAGAAAATCTATGGTGACTGTATGACGTTATCTTCAAACGCCATTACATTTATCAGGCATGATAAATGTAATGGCGTTTATGATATTACTGATATCAGGCGTAGAGAATTGTAGGGGTAGGGTTATCGAAACTTCAATGTCGCCTACATGCATCAAATATGACGAATGTTTTCAATGGTTTTAGAAAATAGAAGAAGCTTGACAAAAAATTAGTATTTAAGATCAATCTTTGTTACATATCGGTTTCGGTATGAATACTAAAATATATATTTTTGATAAGAAAGGGCCTTTTCTATCGTTTTGCTATATGCTATATGCACAATAAAAATTAAAAAATTAAATTATTTAAAAAAATATAAGCGTTAACTACAATTTTGTTTTCTACAATAAGAATTGAATGAAAGAATATAAAAAAGCACATCTTAAAAATACATTATCATTGACGGTTTCCTATCTTATATTTTCATAAATTATTCAGAAAATAAATAAAAGTCATTATTGAAATCGAGCGTTTTTAGACTACGTTTGCCAAGCGATTTTTATGCGTATTATGTATATTTGTGGCGATATAAAGCACACTAAGAATGTAAACATTTTTGGGATTGTGGCTTCCTCTTAAAAGGACGAATCGGTTTTTCCTGCAAACGGTCATAAGGACTGATAAATTTCCCATTTTAGTTATAGATTCTACGGAAACTTTCTAATTGAAAAGCTCTAGGCATTTTTTAAATGATAAAAAAACTACGCCATATTTTCTCATTTTAACAGTTTGTCAATATTAAGGTTATCTTTCCCATTTCTACGAATATATAATATTATGTTTGAAGCTCGCAGGTAATAAATTCGAAGCAGTTATGCCATATCCCAAAAACATGTTTCGGAAGTAAAAAAAAAAACTGTTTTATCATGCTTTGAAGGATAAAAAACCATATTTTTCGCAAGCTAAACAATGATAAGTAAATTATTGTTATTGCTTCACAAAAAACAACCATTTTATAATTTTCCTTTAAATATCAGGAAAAAATAATGTTTTTGCAAAAAAAACCGAGTACATTTTTTATGTTATTATTTTAATGTTTTCAAGTTTAATTTATCGAACTCCAATTTAATTTAATAAAAGTTCTTATTTTAAAATATATAAAACTTTTTTTAAAATATGAGGGAGAAACATTCTTCCCCAACTCCATTAATATTTGTTTTTAGATTTTACAGTACCTAATTAAATGATATATTCACTTAATTTCATTAATGTATTATCAAAAAATAATTTGTATTTAGATAAAGAGGCGCTGTGAATCAGTACTAAAATTCAAGAACTACATTCCTGAATTCCGGATTTCACCCAAAAGTACCCACTTTTGGCGGCCGCTAAAACAACATGGATGTATAAAGGAATTCGTCTGGAAACATTAATTCAAATCGTTACCCCGAAAACATAAAAATAAACCATGTAGGTATAATAAGGGGGTCACAAAACATTATTTGTATTTCATCTTCAGAATTTTTGACTTCGAGTTTTGTATAAATCGATATAACATTGATTGCTAAATCGATGTTGAAAGGTATTGAGATGTGTATTAATACATCAATATTGGCAACCACCCCTCTAGCGACTGCTAAACATTAATCCAATGATCTAATAACACCGTAATTGTTTTGTAATTCTTATATATGTAGGTCGGCGAATCAAAGGAGATGACATGTACAAAGATAAGGTAATAAGATTGCATAAAGTTAATTGTATATTAATCGACTATGACTTAACTCTAATACAAATATATGTTGAGAAATTTGTTGCCATTTAAGTGCCAATATTCTCGATTCCGTTGCACGTTGATGTTTATTATTATATCGATCACGGAAATTTGAAATGCTTTAAATCTAAAGAACAAAATGACTATCCAGAAGAGCGAAAAGAAAGTTTTTTTTTCAAAAAATTGTGCTCGTATCTCCTGTTTTTGTTGACAAATAATTTATTATGAACTTTTATTATAAAATAACATATATCTTTCAGAAAATTTTGTAAATTTTTTATTTTTAAAGAACAGAATTTAATTTTTCATAAAAAAAGTTCTCAATACACGTCGTAAAGTGCACACTTTTTTTTCTAGAAATATTTCGACGATGCAGATGGAAAGAGAAAACTGACAGATTTAACTCATTTTAATTTTTTATTGTTCTTTACAACAATTAAAATTTCCGCTCTCGATATGCACACAATTCAAAAATTCAAATACTGACCATTAAATGTGAATCCAGGGAGATTGCCATACATTTGTGCGAGGGTGTATTTGACTTGCAGTATGTGATAATTTGTAGGATGAAGGGCTTGTTTGTATTTATCAAGAAATTCTTCAAATGGTTTAGGGTGGGTTGTACCAAGTAATTGTATTTCCTTTCTGATAGCGTCATTGCCCCAAGTCATCTGTTTGGCGGGGATTTTATGGTTGCATCGCTCGCACTTCCACTCTGCAGCACTGTTCAGAGGGTCTGTCGAGAGCATTTTTGGCAAGGCGTTCACATTCGGGGTGTCCTTCAAGGGATTGCATTTGGAGCAGTTAATTGAGCCCAAATACGTCCCGAATTCCGTGGGATCTTTACATCTATCACACGAACAAGTAAAGCATTTTACAGTCTGGAGATGTGATCTTCTGGTAAGAGTGCCCCAAAGTGGCTGAGTGTATGACGTAGATAAGACAGTTCCTTTGGATATAGGAACAGTAGCAATAATTGCTGTGCAATAGCTGTCATCGACGAAGACATGCTTTGTATTAGGATTGCAGTCGTGAGTTAATAGGGAAGCGGTTAAGTATATTCCCCTGGCTTTCCTCTGAATTTCATTATTTCTGATATCGAAAGCGTTACTATCTAATATTCCAGCTGTTTTGAGAATTGTTTCTTCGCTAATGGTTGATAGTCCGAGGACCTGTTGCATAAACGTTACCATGTTGGCTTTTAGTATCCTGTACAATGGCGTATTTATTCTCTCTTCAATATGACTTTCTAAGCTCATGATGGCTTCGTGTTGTTTGGGATCAGATTTTTTCATAAGAAGAATGCGCAACGGTATAATGACACAGTAAGCTGATTCCCTTTTATCTCCTCCAGAGAAGGATATTGTTGACTTGTATTTTCTAACAGTCATTAGTTCGCATTCTTCCTTATGAAGTTTTGAGTCCTGGCACTTAGCGTCACACATGGGCCAGTTGCAAGAGGTGCATTTGTAGTAGTCTGTGGTGCCATCTGGTTGTTTTGAGGCGTGCACCCTCTTGTAGCAAGACAGGCAGGTCGGATAGCAGAGCATCTTGGGTCCCACTATGGCTGGTTTCTCCTTGAGGATGGTCTCTCCCTGCTTGATGTCCCTGGTGGCAACCAGACGGTGGCCTAGCACGGGGTCCTCCTCCGTTCGGAAGGTGCTGCAACGGAGACGGTGTCCATTCCTCCAGGCCTGCTTCTGGTGAGCCCTGCTGCAGTAGTGCTCCGCCCTGCAGCCCCCGCACTGCTGCCCAGCCGGCTCTCCACACACCGCGCACCGGGGGCACTCCTCCACTGTGCCGTTCATGCTAAAAAGGTTAGCTGATTGGCAACTAATAAACAAGCTATCAACAAATAAGTTTTTTAACTTCTCGGCTCTGGTTTTATTATTAGAGTTCAATATAAAAAAAATGTATTAGCCTTTAGAAACGAATTGAATATTTCTGTGGCACGTATTTCGGTATCGAACGGAGTGGATATGTTCACGCTGGCGCCGCCTGCCAGACACTGAGGGTGAGGAGAGTCAAAATAGAGCAAGACGACCGCGAAAGAGTAAAAGACCACGGTTGATTGTCTCGGAATACAACTGTATTGTTAATCACTTCGCTAACAAGAAGTTATCCAAGGAGTGACTGACAGACCCTGACAACCCGTCTGGTTGTAATGCGAAGAAAAGAGACGATGGTACGTAAATTCAATCCTGCTTTACCGCTGATATCACAGCTGATGCGCGCGAGAGATTTGAGATGGCTATTTTTATCGCGGTTTATATTTGACTATCGGCACTCTACTGGACCATTATAACACGGTTTCCCGTTCCCGAAAACTGAGGAAAATTTCACGATGTCCGAAGTGAGGGTCAGTTTTTAGCCAGAGGCATCAGTATCTCGCAACCGTGCGATTCCAAGCGCGACTGCACGCTCCGTTCATCGTAATCATATTACAAAGTGAGCCAATCACTTTGAAAACCACGTTTTTTAAATCGTGACAGCTAATAATTGTAATTAATCGAAGGTATATAAATAGTGTCAACTTTTCTTGGTTGAGAATGTTTCATTGATTATTTGACTGTCAGGTTACGATTGTGCGTTTCGTGATCGATTGGTATTTTCGTCGATAGGTGAGACATGGCAGGAGATGGAAGCATATCTGGTAAAGAGGAAGGTGCAGGTGAATTAGCTACAGATGGGCAGTGCAACGTGTGCAATCTGGTGGCAGAGTTCCGCTGTTCCGGCTGCAAGCAAGTGTCCTATTGCTCTAAGGAACACCAGAAGATGGACTGGAAAACCCATAAGAATACATGCAAGCCATACGAGGTATGAACATTTGATAATGAGGGGAAATCGCAATATTACGAATATTGAAGTGTCAATTTTGTTTTCGAATTTCTGAATAATTTGAATTCATTCAAACTTTTTCAATTGTCTCGAAGTGAAAAACTGTTCTCCAATAAGTTTGTCATGCAATTTGTTTAATTATCCTTAAATTTTACAACAAAAGAAGCTAAATAGCTGAATAACAATCCAAATCAACATGTGATTTATTGAAACATTGTGGCTTAGAGAGAAGAGGGAATTGAAATTGGCAAAGGTCCAACTTTGGTCGGAGAGCAATTAACGGAGGACTTACTTTCAATACAGCTCATTGAGATCTACAATAATTTATTTACAATATTTAAATAATCTAATCGGTTTTTTAAGAAAGGAGAAAAACATAGTTAGTCAAAAAAATGAATTCGAATTATGTTATTTTACAGATGGCATCATTTTCCTGGCGAATTTTTTTATTAATACATATATAATGTAAAACTATAGTAAAATTGACAATAAACTATCTCTGAGGCCCTAGCACGCTTGCTTTATAACGATCGGTAGGATAACTATAGGTAACTTCTCATCGTTCCCTAGCATGACTACAGATCGCCAACGAATAAGTGACAGTTCACAATGACTAAGTGTCCTTAACATATTCGACATCAACTGTTGTTTGTACTTTAGCGATGTGCAGTTGTACTAGGAAACGATGAGAAGTTACCGATAGTTATCCTACCGATCGTTATAAAGCAAGCGTGCTGGGGCCTCTGAACTATCAATTACCTACATAATATTCACGACAAACAAGACATCTTACATACTCCCATTGTTTTCAAAATGATTTTTAAATATACATCGAATAATGTAATAAACTAAATAATACTTACTAGTTATGTATTTTTTTTGTAAAGAAAACTAGTCCTGAAAGCAAATAAAAAAGTTAACCTAAATACGAGTATTTCACACGGTTTTAAAAGCTGCTGTCTAGAATTTCGTACTGGTCGTTCAATTGGCAGCAAGCCAAAAATAATACTTATCATGTAAATAATTAATTATCTTCCAATTAAAAATGTAGTATTAACAAAACATAATGACACTCACAAAATACAAAATATTAAAACATTATATTCAACGAAAAATTATGTACATAATTATTAAAGACATAAATTTTTTTCACAATTTATTTATTTATTTCACACGTTTTCAAAAAAATAAAATCAATGAAAGTTTTTTAACTGTATCAAATTTTTGTATTTAGGTGCTGACGACCAAGGAGCTAGGACGGCACCTGGTGGCCACGCGAGACATAAATCCGGGCGAGGTGGTGCTCACAGAGGTCCCCCTGGTGTGGGGGCCCAAGGCCACCTCGAGCCCCGAGCAGCTGGCCCCCTGTGTGGGCTGCTACCGCCCTGTGTCACTCGACATGGGGGAGAGGTGTGCAAGGTACTACAAATTACGATATGATATGACTTCCGGTGATGGCATTCTAAGGTTTACCCCAATACAATATAAAAACACAGCTAATATTTAAGGCACAGAAAATACGGGTCATTTCGATACAAACTCAACATAACTCAAGGGGAACGGCTGGGTACTCTGGGTAGTCCTTTTCATACAAAACTTAGTTAGGAATTGGCGGCCAAAATACTTAAACAAACTGAAAAATTATTTTTTAATCACAAGATGTAGCAAATATCTAGTACGAATATGTGCAATTTTTTAATTTTTAATTTTTATTAAATATAGGTAACTAAAGAAAACAATTTTTCGCGATTTTAGGGGTGACTTGGGCAATTATTTGTGAGTTAATATTTTTTTTTTTGCTTTATTTACTACAGAAATATAAAATGAAAATGATAAAAAAGTATTTAGATTGTGGTAAATGCAAAATAAAAAGAGCAAAATAGATAAGCAAAAACATACTTTTTTATAATGTTTAATTTATTTTAAATTAAATTAACTCAGTAGGCAGTGTAAGATTATTTTTTTAATAACTATAATTTTCTCACAAAAAATACGAAAGTTGAGTCTGAAATCATGAAAAATTGTTTTCTGTATTTACCTATATTTTATAATTTAAAACAAAAATAAATAAAATAGCAAATATCTGTACTAGATATTTGCAATACCCTTTCATTGAAAACATAATTATTCAGTTTGGTTTGGTATTTAAAAGAAATGATATACCAAAGTCGGCCCACTCCGAAAAGTGACTTTGATCACCATATTTCTTTTTTGACTCCCCAATAAAACACCAAACATTAAAAAAAACGATTGTTTCAACACGTGCAATAAATAATATGACTTAAGATTTTTGACAAAATCATAAGATAAGAAATCTTATAGCATAAGATATATTCTTGGGAAATTTTAGCATTCCTCCAAGATACTATATGCTACCATTCAATGCGCAATTTATAATAGCCTCCAGATGATAAAAAAAACGAAAAAAGGGTGTGTAAATTTAAAAAAAAGTATTCGTTTTTATTCACAAACAACAATAAAATGAGAGTGAATAGTATTGTATATTGTATGATAATATAATTAATTTAATCTACTGTAATGTAATGTAATTGAATTCAAATTCTAGCTAAGTAAGTGAAAATGTTATTTTCTTTTTTTCTGGAATAAAAAACTTATAAAAAATGGATTTACATGACGCCTTAACAAAGTTAACATTTCTTGAAAACACATATTTTAAAATTTTTCGATTGCCTGAAGTGTGCTCTCGAATTATAATTTCTGATGCTATATTATCTATCGGCAAATTAAACAGTAATATGTTTTTGGGTCTCAAAAGGGATGTTAATTTATTTTATTACCTCCAAATTAACCCTTGCTTTTGCTATTTCCATAAAGCCCCAATATCCATACATAAAACCCACCGAGCAAACAAATCTGTTTGGAGTATAGGTGCTAAACGATAATATTTATTCCATACCGACTCTCAGATTTCACCTTGCGATTTTTACAGTATTTTTAAAGTTTCTATATTAAAAATGATATATAATGTAAAAATATTATTGATAATAATTCCAGTTGCGGCTGGCCGATATGCTCCGGCCACTGCCCGGGGCTGAAGGATCTGCGCCACCACGGGCTGGAGTGCGTGGCGCTGAGTTTGCGGCCTGGTTGTGCCGTCTCCCAACTCGGGGACTATTACAGGTATTTGTTAAGGCGAGCTTAACGACATATCACTTTTTTAGAATAATCTTCACTACGAATCGATATACATTATGAATACCAAAAATATGCTTTGGATTAGGTAACGCTCTTCCTATAGTCTCGCTTGAGTAGAATTGAAAAAAAAATGTACTTGTTAAGAGGATACCCGGCGGTGATTTTTCCATACAAACGTATTCCCTATTTATCTCTCTGGATTTTAACCCTAGAGAAAATATAGTTTTTGCATAAAATAGATATCAATTACTAGCGTGTCGGTACTTTTTGTTTTTTTTGATAAGTTACTTTTTATAGAAGTTATGACCTTCCAAAAATCAATAAAATTGACTGGTTTAAACGCCGTTGAAAAGATGTTCAGTATACAAACCAGACAATGTTTTTTTTAAAAAAACAAAACGTACAGACATAGAATAGTTTTTTCTTATGTAGTTAGTAAAAAAAAAATTGAAAATCAGTCCACTTTTGGAGGAGAAAAGTGGGGAATACAAAACCTCCATTTTAGTTAGGTGTCAGTGCATTGTCCCTTTCGCTCAATATCCGGTGGAGTAAGAGCAACAGTGACAGCAATATTTTAGTAAAATCTATTTCTGCACCACCGGGTATCATCTTAAGGTTCATATTCATATTCATATTAATACATATTTTACTCTTTCGGAGATGGCGTGCGTATAATTTTTTTTACTTCTGAACGTTTTTTACAAGTTATGCTTTCAAATATTAAGAAAAATTAATTGTTTGTAAACAAGCTATACGAATATGAATAAATAGTTTTGTCAATTAAAAAACTACAATCTTTCCAGAAAGGCTAACAAATACAATATTGGATTGAATCATCGACTGAGGTTATCTGAGACAGTTTCCTATGATTCAATTTTTTCATTCATAAAAAAATTATTCACAAAATAAGTAACCTCTTTTGCGCCTCAAATCGAGCGTTTCTAGACTCCGTTGTTTTTTTTTAAATTTTTATGAGTGTTAACTTATTCATGGCGATAAGGCACACTAAGTTTATACAATTTTTTGGCTTTCGGCTTCCTTTTAAATAACTAATTGTTGATTCTCTTAACTTATTAATAATTTTCATTAATTGACCAATGAAATTGCATTTTCAGACATGATGCACTGCTGACTCTGCGTTGTCTTCTTTCACAGAAGAAATTTGCCAAAAAGTACGCTAAAATAATGGAGTTTCAGTCTCATGACGATGAAAGAAAACCCCATACGGAAGCTTATCAGTAAGTATATTTTTTATCGTTTCAGTAGTTATTGATAAAGTGTTACCTGAACAGAGCACACTGTTTAACTGATTATTATTATTGTTTTCAGAGAAGCGAACGATTACGTCGTGAAATATCTTCAAGATAATTTTCTTCATGCCCTGCGAACAGTAGAAACACAATTGAATACCAACTTAGCCCCTGAAATTTCTGATAAATTACTGCATACTATTTGCGGAATTATCGATGTAAACGCCCTCGACTTACAACTCAAGGATGGAATTGAAATAACAGCTCTTTTCTCGCAAACTTGCATGATGGAGCATAGCTGCTTCCCTAATACAAAGCATTCTTTCGACATAAAGAGCACAGATGAACCTTCCCAATTCAAGATCACAGTGACAGCTATTATGCCGATCAAGAAGGGAGAACACATCACAACAATGTACAGCCACGCTCTGTGGGGCACACAGGCGAGGAGGGAGCATCTCAAAGCAACTAAATACTTCGACTGTGTCTGCGAGAGATGTAAAGACCCGACAGAATTAGGAACGTATTTGAGCGCAATGAGGTGCATTGGAAAAATGTCAGAACGGTGTGGTGGTATTCAGCTTGCTGAGGATCCATGTGACGACACCACGGATTGGTGCTGCGACAGTTGCGACGTGAAAGTGAAAAACGACGAAGTAATTTATTTGGTATCCCAAATGGGAGAGGAAGTGGAAAACGTGCAAGCAAACTGCCCGACAGTGAGACAGCTCGAAGGCCTAATGACGAAGCTGTCCACCTTTGTACATACTAATCACTATCACTTTTTTTCAGTTAAGCACTCTCTGGTGCAGCTTTATGGCTATCAGCAGGGCTACTTGCATCACCAATTGTCTGCTGAGATCTTGAATAAAAAAATCAAAATGTGCGAGGAGCTGATCGATGTAACGGCGAAGATTGACCCTGCAAATTCTAGACTAAACCTCTACACGGGAGTATTATATCACGAATTGTTTCAAGCTAAGCTTCAGTTGATAAAAAACAAACTGAAAAATAATGAAATAAGTAAGGACGAAGTAGGCAGCGATGTGAATGAGGAATTGAAAGGCTATTTACAAACTGCTCAAAATGTGCTGGAAGATGAAGGCGATGGAAGCGCTGGAAAAAAGCTTGTCGCCGTCATGAAAGATTCTGAAAGGCAGTTCATGAGGTGGATAATTGAAAACAAAGCTTAATTTGAAACTTTTTCAAAAGATTTTGATGTTTTATCATTCAGAATTGTTGCTACTAATTTAATGAAATTTGTATCTATAACATTGCCAACACACTCCAAGAGTGGAAACTCAAGGACCACAACTGATAAATTTTTATTTTTTAGCTTGACTTATAGGCATAAAAGAGTTCTTCGTCATGAAATGTAAGTTTGTTTATATTCATTGAACGGTAGTTAAAAAAAACTCGAATATAACGCGAGCCCTCAGGTACTTGGGCCAAAAACTTTACGTTATGTTCAAGTCAGCACGGTCTAATATGGTTTTTTATTTCTTTATAATCCAGCCAACATTGTGTATAGACCCACAGTGTTCCCTTAAGTTAAACTTACCAACACGAGATCGGTAGTATTTGTCTTTGTCCTTGTAGACAGTGAGAACCTTTTGCCATTTAATAGAGCTCTATAAAATGTTATAGTGCAATTTTTGCTTTGTGTTTGACATTACATTTGAAATATTAACACTTTTAATATTTATTTATTTATTAAAAGAATTTTGTACATTTTATAGATATTGTGTTATTTCATCCGCCATGCCAGGGATGTCCCTGTATTATGGCGGGTGAAGACATAACAAAACGTAACATGGTAAGTATCCAATAATTATACCCATTATATTGCAATGGATTTTTAAAATTTAAGCATTTATTTTGAATAGAAATATATTTTTAAAGAGAATCAATAAAATACGAGTTACACAAAAGAACTTTTATTAAAAATATTAATTAGACTACAACATTGGTTTTAAAATGGTGGTAAAAAAATTACATTTTAAAATTATCTATTATATATTATAATAATATCACAGATTTGTTCCCAATAACTAGACATCGGATTATATGAACTTGCATAGTAAGCATAATGCATATTTGGGCCATTTTGGTCGGTAGTGCACATTTATTGGTTTTTAGTGCATATTTGATAATTTTTTCGCGATTGACACACATTTCATCATTATATTCTTCATAATATGAACTGCCCAAGTTAGAAATGATGAAATTTCTCCAAGAACTGAGCTCCAAAAGCCATATTTTGGCAATGATAATGCATATTTGCTAGTATGTTTCGCTGTTTTGATAGTGCATACAATCCGATGTCTATTAATAACTAATTACTACTATAATTTGACAAGAAGACACATAACACTATCGGTTCATAAAGAACATGACTAGATTTGTTTGATTGATAAATTAATTCTATTCTACATATATTTCCATTGATGTACACATATAGACCACATCTATTTAACATAAATAATACGAATCGCGTTTGAGGGTTCTAAAATATGAGTGGAACACCGTTCACAGTTAGTTGATGTCGGCTGCATGAACACGGAATGATTTTCACATTGACTTGTTCTTGTACAAAACAGCATGCAT
Organism: Limnephilus auricula; assembly: GCA_951813805.1. Classification (NCBI taxonomy): domain Eukaryota; kingdom Metazoa; phylum Arthropoda; class Insecta; order Trichoptera; family Limnephilidae; genus Limnephilus; species Limnephilus auricula. Next base: position 9,711,968 of record OX638388.1, on the reverse strand, counting down.
GCGAAAAGAAATATCCCTTTCAATATTTAACTTAATCCCTCTTGAATCCCTTCGTAGATCCCGCTTCTTGCAATGGCTCCCAACAATGTGGCAATAAGGTCCCATGGTTGTACACAGTACAAACATGTGACTCTTGTAAAACAAGTTGGTAAATTATCAAAATACACTGCACTTGTGAAGTTATTTGACGTTTTCCTGGATCCAGTCCATGTATTCTGAGATCCTGGTGTATAGTCCTGGTAGACTAGGGCGGCCGCAGCCTATGCCGGTGGAGACAACTCCGATGACCATGGGCGCGGTGGAGGCCTGACCGCCTTGAGACCACATCAGAGGACCGCCGCTGTCAGCCTGAAGACAAACCAATCTCATTAGTCATATCATAACAGTTTTTGTGGTCTTATCTGGCTAATTTGTCTCTCCTTTAGCCCCAAGATACAGAGTTCTGGGAGAGAATACTGCATATAAAGTATATTTTTGGTATGTATAGTTAATATATTTATGTAGCCCAGTGAAAGGACCATCGGGAGCATTCAGAATCTTTAAATAGAAGCTTCGTTAATACAGAGAGTTATTAGTGTTAACGTAATAATAGATGACCCTTAAAGCGGCTCGGGAGAGGGGAGGGTCCCCCTGACTGGTCTTAACTGGTCATCTTTAAAAAGAATTGGAATTACTGGGACGGATTGTGTAAAATCCTGGGTTTATACGTATATGATTTAACCTTCGGTCAGAGTTTTTACCACGGTTCGAAGTATATGGTACGATTCGTCTTTGCATTTGAAAAAAAAAAAAAAAAACTTTCATCATAAAAAATTTTATGATCTTAATCGGCAATCTTCTAATGAGTTTGGGATAATACTATCTACACACCATGCTGCGAACAGCCGCTTTTGGCAGCTGGCTAAAAATCGAAGGTTTGAGAATGTCTCCCGTCTCTTTTTTTCCCATGCGAACCCGTAACACTCTGTTTCACGTTGACTGCAAATTGGAAGAAACCGTCTGCCGTTAGTACCAACCGAGGAAATGAGATGGTGATATTGAATTTGTTGTGTTAATAAAAGAGACAGAAGACAACGTGAAACAGAATGTTACGGGTTCGCACGAGGAAAAGGGAGACAGGAGACAATAACCAGCTGCTAACAGCCGGCTGTTCGCAGCACCGTGTGTAGAGCCCATAAATATTTGGTCGCTGTGAAATAAGACTGTGGTAGGTGTAAATACCTATACGAAAGCTTTTATTTTAGTATTATAAAAAGTCTTATAAAACAAACAATCTGCAGTTTTTAAAAAATAATACTCTTTTCATTTCTGATAATTTGAATAAGTACATAAAAGCGTAGGATGGGTACATCAGTTCCGAATTGCACAACTATTCTACCTTTAATAAACAATTAACTCTCGGAAAAATGATTGTATCTACTCTTAATGTCCTTGTTTCTGACATTGAAATTTTTAATCAGAACTATGTAAAAATTTAAAATAGTACTTAGTACTGGCATATTTCTCCGCTGATTAACTTTTATCAGTCAAAATGTGTTTTTGTTATTGAAATAATATAATGTCCATAAGAAAAAAAAAAAAAAAAACTAATCAAGAAGGACCGCCTTCTAACACGACCAGTAACTTATATTCTATATATAATTATACTCACCCAGCAAGAGTCCCTTCCTCCTTGTTCATCTCCAGCGCACATCTGTCCCGGGTTGATCTTGGTTTTCTTCCCCTGGGAAACGTACCATTTCTGGCACAGTTCATTCTGCAGGACACTTACGTCGACCTTCTGTAGCTCATTTGCGCGACCTCCTGAATTTAGCATAACAATTACGCATTATAATGTGCAATACGATGTGCATGCAAGTCAAATTTGAAAAGTTGCAGATGGTATAAGGGAACATGTAGGAATCAATAGGTTTTTCAGAGAAGTTGTGAATTATGATCTACTTTAAAAATAAAATATCTAGTTGGTATACGAATTTCAAATGTGCATTATGTAGAACGTTTTTTTTTACAAATTATTTGATAAAGTTTTTAGGGATTGTCTTTTTACATTTTATCAAAATTTGTAACACCACAAAACTGAGATTTGGCTCTTTATATTATTTAATACCTCTATTCTTCTTCCTCCCTTCCTTCCTTCCCGGAATCCAGTGTGTAATTTGGTTTCTTTCTGTAGGTAGGTAGCCCCGTGGTGAAGGGCAATCTGCCCTTTGACGGCCTTCTTAGCGCTGTAGTCCATGTCAATGATTCGGGCAATGCGGGTTCGATTACCGCTGCAGCACAATGTGTGGATTTTTCGTCACAAACGTGCTGCCAGTTTTGGAGAAGCGACGTTGATGGTTATGCAAGGATCCTTACACAAATGGCTTTACAGTTGTACAAGTTACAATACCATAGCTATTTTTAATGTAAATCCAAGAGATATTGCTTTAACAATTTGTGGTGTTGGGAAAACAAAGTTTGCATTAAAATTTGAACCATGTATACCTTTTTAAAAATCATATAGTTGTCTCATCCATAAAAAAAATTGCTTCTTCTTCTAGATCTTCGTGTGTTGTAAAAAAATGCTTTAGCAGATTCTAGTGTCGCAGCCATGGTCTTATATAGTATGATAGTGTAGACCACCAAAGTCCATTGGCAGTTACCAAACAGTCATCGCACTTCGATTCTAGAGGCTGGAGGGTATTCCAGTAGAGCGCCAAACAAGCAATATATTTTAGAAATTTGCTGAAATATGGACGAGCTTTGAGGTAGTCGAGCTCTATGGTTAGATTCAGTGGCGGTTTTCTCTAAATGCGTTTATGCGGCGAATCTCCATTAAAAAGATGAAAAAATAAAACAAACTTGTTGCATAAGTGTATAATAGATTTCTTGTATAAGTGAAAAATTCTATTTTTATTTCGTGCCACCTTCATTTTTGGTTTTTTAATGTTTTAAATTATCAATTATATATTCTACATTCTACGTTATTTTTCTTATTGAAAAAAATTTTTGCAACGTACATTAAGTGCTGTAAAAACCATTAAACAATTTAATTCCTCTAAAACTTTTCTGGTTATCTAATAATTGTGTCGAGGAGTGTCAAGCTATTTAAAAACAATAGTATGTACGTACCCCTCCCACTAACTTTATTTAAGATGCGTGACAACAGTAAATAAATTTTGATTAGATATATCTTCTCTTGAATTTCTGAACCCCTCGTTAAAAGACCACGAACCGCCACTGGTTAGATTTATTCTTTACAAATTGATATTGCTCCAATTGCGCTAGCAAAAGTTTGGAGCTAGCTCCGTGGGGGTATTTCCTCGTTTGGAAAAACTAACAAATATAAAAACCAGTAAATCAAAACAAAATTTTAAGAGTTTAGTTACCCTTAGAAGAGTCCTCATTAAGCCATCCCCATCCCGCTACAGTGGCAGGCGTGCCCGCATAGTCCGAGTAGCTCTTCCCGCTGGGTCCATCGGGCAGACAGGCTGGCGCCACCACCTCGGACCAGGTCACGTCCTCCGCCAGCCTGATGAGAGCCAGGTCGTCCCGGGGCTTGCCGCACTTGTGCAGGGGGTGTGGGACTATCAGCTCGATGCGCATCTCCCGGGACACGGGCACCTCGGGTTTGGTCAGGTCGTGCTCTCCGAGAGTGACGCGGATGGTGGTGGGGCGGATGAGCTCGTTTGTACCACTGGAATTGTATTTGATCAATTTTATGTAGTATGTGGTGATCTAGGATACACATTTTTTGCAGTTACATTGTGGCTTGCAATTATTAGATCAAATTAAATAGATACTGTTTTTTTAAACAAGAATTTATGTTAAGTACAAACCGTTTTTGAAAGACATTTCACATACGATAGGATAACATTTTTAAAGGAAGGATTTATTAAATTTGATGAAAAAAATATGAAGTTGAAAAATGTGATAAAATAATGAATTTCGATTTTTTACATCACACATCATGACGTGCCCACACCAAAAAAACGTAGGTAAGAAGTTGGTTCATAATTTTTCAGAATTTGCCACCCGGAATGTAGGTTTTTTTATCTGAGCCTTGTATTTTATGACAGGTGCATTAAATTATTAAACAGCAATTTTAATTATTGAAGACCATCATACCTCACTTCAATAAACCGGCAGCATCGACATAACTATATCGGTAACCGGCAGATGAAATCTGCATGTCTGCAGGGCTTATTCTAAAAGTCTAAAAAACACGAAAAACATTATGGTTCAGATAAATTATTTGCTACGTTTAGCTAGTGGAAGGAGTTGATTTTTTTTAAAAATAGAATTGTCGTGAGTTCATTTAGAAATATTCTATTCAGTATTGTATGAAGAACATTAAAAAAATTAAGATAATAATAAAAATCATAATATTTTTTATGTAAGTTTCAACAACATCTAACCTTTTAACACTGTCTAATCTGTCATGTAACGGGCGGATTAAAATGTTTTGGATTGATGACTTTTGATCTTTCCAGTTTGTGATGGTGATTTCCCACATTTCCCCGAATTGTAGCTTCATTTACAGCAATCGAGAGCTATTTTGGAGTTATTTAATCAGACATTTAGGGCAAGCTTTCATCACCTTTCTGGACATCCCACAGCAAGCTTTTTCACCTTTCTGAACATCTTTGAGAAAGCTTTTTGGACATCTTACAGCAAGTTTTCTTCACCTATCTGGAAATATTTCTTCACCTTTCTGGACATTAGGTAACTAAATTGAACAAAAAATCAATTCACATAGTTCACAAGAGCCCAAAAATCACCGCCCAACCATTTCCCAGTGCATGAAGCATGGACTTGGATAAGCTGTAGTTTTGCAAACCTGCATACGCAGTGGGCCGCGGTCAGCATCCAGCGCTTGTTGAGCAGAGAGGCCCCGCAGTAGTGTCCGCCGCGCCGCGTGAGGGAGCCCAGCCACGGGAACTGGCCAGGGCGGGCCGCCGTCCCGCCCACAATGCGGGCAGACCGCGCACCCACACCGCCCACACCGCACGGGACGTCCGCCACTGGAATGGAACAAACGGTGGTATATATTTTTTCAAGACAGGTTGTCGTCAATGCATGCTTAGAGACTTTATATATATTTTTTTTTTCTTTATTATTGCTTCGTAAATGACACGTGCCCGTATTGTGATAGTGATAATACTACACGGAGAAAAATGTTATTAGAAAAACGATCATATTAATAGAAAAAACGATCATTTTAATAGAAAAAACGATCATTTTAGTAGTAAAAACGGGACTGAAGTTTTTACGAACAAATTAACATGGTTTCAATGTTTATTGGTGGGAAAATGTAAGAATAATTTGTTGGTATACGTAATTTCGTACGTATTTTACCGCTAATAAACATTGAATCACTGTTAATTTGTTCGTAAGAACTTCAGTCCCGTTTTTAACCTCTTTTACTATTAAAATGATCGTTTTTTCAAATAACATTTTTCTCCGTGTATTTTAAAGAATCTGAAAAGTTTTCCAACAAGAATGGTTGCTTTCCTTTAAGCAAAGTGCAGTGAAAATAAAAAAAAATGGTTTTTAGGTGCTCATAAAAAAAAATTTCAGCAACAATGCAAACAAAAATCAATGCTAAAAACTTACCTAAAATGTTTGTTTTTAGCTTTTATTTTAGAAAGAAACAAACTTTAATTTGGCTTAATCAGTCAAAGGGTTAACATAAATAAAATGTACATTTTAAAATGAAATTTCTCACCTGACGTATTCCTTTTAACAGAATATGTTTGAACTTACGTTTCATTTGGAAGGAATCCGGGTATAATTACAAATTAGAATATTCCTCCCAAATATCTAGGACGCTGGATCTGAGCCTCTTTTGACCTGAACACCTTTTATATTTAAAAATAAATTAAATAAAACAATAACTTAATAACACCACTTTTAATTTTAACATACTTATGCCGACCGGGTTTTGCTACAACCGTAGCTTCTCAGTGCAGTATATAAAATCTAAAAGCTAAAAGTTTAGTAACACGTTTTATGCATATATTATGCTTATATATATTACCTTTAATTGGCCGTTGGCCCACCGGTGGCCACCAATGAAATTTTTATTTATTTTTAAATCATTATTTGTTTACGAGTTTCTATTACAAAATAATATTATTAGTAACAACAGTTGTATAAACTACCAAAATCTGAAAGAAATGTTATTGTAAACTTATAAAATGCGACACAAATCCTTCTGAAGTGACGTTTGATTTTTTTTTTAAAGAAACCTGGCCCTCTAAAGGCAGTTGGTTGCAAAAAATGGGCTAAGCTTCAGTATAGGAGGTCAGGAATAGGGGTAGGTGTAGGATTGGGAAGAGAGTGCTCTTTGTCAATAGGGAACAACCTAAGTATCGAACTATTATTTAGGTTAATTTGATTGTTTATTACTTTGTTGTTTAATGCTTTTGGCTTTTCTTAGCTCTTAAAAATTCAGTCTGATACGTATTATAATTTAATGTATCAAAGTGAAGCCTGTGTTTTATAAAGTTTATTTTTTATTAGTTGTCTGTTTTAATGAGATGGTTAGCAAATTCAAATTCAGAGAAGCTATTATTATTTAGATTTGGAAAACCAAGAGCTTACAATATTTTAAGGTACTTTAAATACATATTATGCAAACTGAATAGTTATTGTTATTAGTTATTTCAAAAACCTTACAAAATTAGCTTGTCCTATGTGCATAAAACCTGTTTAATCACAGGAGACCATACTTAGCTCACATAGGTCTCATAGAAATCGTTGTGTCATCACTATCATAGTGAGGAGTATGATTTAAACGGTATTGGAAAGAGAATACAACCCGCTTTATATTCAAATCAAAAATTAAACCACAAAAAATTAAAATGTACACCTTTTTGAAACCAAAGTTTCCGATCGCAATTTTTTAAAAAAAGAAGAAATTATTGTGAATTTTTAAAGTTTTTTTTTTTACATGAAACGACAAAAAAGTGAGGTGACAATAACCTTTATAATTCATTTGTCTAATGAAATATGTATGTGTTTTTATATTTTTTCATTATCAGTAATTTTAGTTAGAAAAAACGTAAGGTGAGCCATTTTTAAAACTTTTTAAAGTTTTCATCCAAAATTTTTATATTTAAAAAATTACAAGGTTATTTCTAATAATAAAATTTGAAAGCCTATTTTACGTTAACAAATATTCCTTTTGTTAGGATTATATTACAATGCGGGAATATTTTTTGCCTCTGACAAAAAACGCCAAATTTTTAAAGGGATAAACAAACCTTAATATTCAAGTAGGTATCACGTCATGGTCCTGCCTTAATTATTTCAAACCCGCTTTACACATTTTTTATCTTGGAGGTTGGAAGTGAAAATTTGGTTTACTTTTTGGATTTATTAGATTGTTTGATAATTTCAGAATGTCGTATCCCTACTCGGAAGTTGAAGAAGAATCAAATGACAATATTATTTCTAATATATTTCACCAGAAGAGGAATTTCATGAAAGAATATCTACCAAACCTAAAAATAGAAATGGTAATTTTATTTCCCTTCATTTATAAGTGATTTATTACAACCTAATAGATAATTATTGTTAATTTTAATTATTTTCGTTGACAAAATATAATTACCTATTTCTCTATGAGTTATCTTGATTTCAGATTTAGAGTTGCGTTACAATATAATATCTTTATAAGTTTTTGTGTAGGTACACGCCACAAACCCGGGAAGAAGTTTTTTTGTTGCAAAAAAATTGAATTGACGAACTGAATAGTTCCCATAAGCACTCGGGCCATAGGCCTAGTAATTATCCCATTATTAACCTCATTCCCCTGACAGTAGCCCAGTCCTTTTAAGGAAGTTTAACAGGGATGTTTTTCATTGGGCGTTTGACAATCTTGTACTTAGGGGCAAGAAATTGTCATCAACAAATTTCTTTTCAGAGAACAAGAATCTCAGTTAATGAAAAAGTTAATTTTAAGGCTCAGGACAATCATTCTTCTGATGTCATCCGAGAAAACTGTAATCGCAGTTAACGAAAACGTGGTTAATTTAAAGGTTAAGGACAATTATCCCCTGACATCCGAGAGAACTGAATAGCGGTTATGTGAAAATCTTTAATAATTTTAAGGTTAAGGACAATTCCTTATTCTCATGTAGAAAGGCAATCTCCCTCCCAATGATTCCAGAATATGGGCTTCCAGGTATCGGAGCCTCCTTCCCACTAAAAAGGACATAGGAATTATGGATAACCGGACTATCCTTCACACTCTTCACATTCCCTATAGTTTTGATGCTCCAAATCCCCATATTTTAATATGGGGCCTGAAGGAAACATAATAATTATCAACACATCAATAGATTCAAATTTTAGCTTACACAGATCTCTAAAAATTAAAATATTTTTAAAAAGAGATTAATTTATTTCATGGAGAAAAGTTGAGCATTATTTTTATTGAGTTATTTTATGGTCAAGGCAAACTAAATTTACAAAAAAAAATTGAGTGACGGACTTGGGAATGCGGATGACTAAAATGTTCACATTTCGCGCTCCGCTATTACGCTATAATGTCAAAACATTTAGATTTATAAAGAAGGACTAGGTCTATGACAGTTTATAAAGAAAGTTAAATAAATATTTTAGTTTCGTGAATCAGATAATTAATAGTTCAGTAAACCCAGACACACTTTAATTTAATAACAGTAATAGTTTTTAAAACTTACGGTTAACGAATGCGTGCGCTTCCATCACATACAAAACACAAACCAACAAAATAATTTTAAACATCTTAGGTGATCTTTAAAAAAGCACTTAAAATAATAAAACTGTCACACTTGATTACAAATTATTGAAAAAATCACAATACGCAATTTTTTCGAAACAAAAATAAACAATAGAACGTAATTGTATACGTTGAAAAAAAATAAATTTAGGTTACTGGTTCCTCCAAACTGTAACAAGATAATATATATGATGTTGCAGTCTGTGGACCAATAAGTCAAGTGTGACGAATTAAAAATAGTGCTTTTGGTTTATATAATGGCTTACTATAATATCCTGTAGAAAAATATATACCCACTCTTTTCCATTTCGTCCAATCTGCTGCGGCCGTAAAGGTCGCGCGGCTCTGGAGGTAAAGACTGATTGCAAATTCAATGTCATCTCTTGTTATGATCCGACACTGCGTATACTCACTACTGATTCCGCACATGGAAAATTGCGCACACTGATTATTGCGTACATTGAAAAATTTGGAAGAGTTTATTTCTTAATTTTTTGTGTTTAATTTGTAGAACTCCATTTAATTTTTTTTTAAATAATTTAAAATTAATTTAGTAATGTTATTATTAAGTTCTGGAAGTATTTAAGTTTTTTTATTTATTATTTTGACAGATGTTTCGGCTTATAAGGCAATTTTTAAAATGCTTTTCTCACTCCTCCAGCTAGGTACTTCAAAAGTTTATTTTTAACAATAATTTTTTTTACATTGAGATTATTATTTTTGGTAATGTTTAAAATTGGATTGTGGAATTTCTTATGCTTGACGATTTAAATCCAATAAAGGAATATCGAGTGTTTAAGGCCCAGTTGTTTTGTAGAAATTCAAATGTCTCGTTGCAATAACTATTTAGCACCACTTAATTTGCTTTTGACATTTCAAACGTTAAAGCAGATTGTAGGTGTGGTTCAGCTTTCAATCAATTTGTAATAAGCTGACAAGCTTAACAACATGATAGTTGTCCTCATCTGTTGATCACAATTTGTTCAAAAGCTGAAATGAACTTAGAATCGACATTTAACAGGAACCTTTCAACTGTCAAAAAAACAAAACGGCGGTTAATGACCATTCCATGACCGTAACAACTGAGCCTAAGAGTACAGTTCTACCGACTAGTTGTTAAGAAGAACATTTACGGACCTGCAGAGCGAACACCCCGAAGATAGCCAACTTCCCATAGAAGAGGGCATCGGAAGAAGAAGAAGAAAATTGCCCACAATTGTTAAAAACTTGGTTCGGTCGTAATTTTTTTTAAAGTTGCGGTTCAAGCAAATTAAAATTAGTAATAATTGGATTACAAAGCATATACATTTGAAAACATCTTTTTTGTACGAAATTATCTGTGTTGGGAGTTTTCAATGTAAAAAATGATCTTATCCTACCTACCAGCAACTTTCGAGTTTTCCGTGTGCGGAATAACCCGTGGTCGGAGTTTTTAATGTGCGCAATAATTATGTCAATAATAACATTTGTGTGGAATAATCTGTGTGTGGAGATTTCCACGTGCGGAATCATCATTTGTGGAATAATCTGTAAGCAATGTTCGCGATCGGAATAATCCTAACATGTGTGCTTACACTCCGCTCGACCCAGAGTGCAATATTATGACATTGTAAGTTCAACATTAGAGCGGATATAATAACATAATATTACGACTATTATTCGTAGGTAATGAAATTAAAGGCTTTGCACAAGGCTGGTGCTTAATGGAGGCGTCAGGTGATGTTAGGAATATACTCATAATGCAATTAAATGCAACGCCTTCAAAGCTATGATGCACTTTATTACTATTTGCATTTAGATTACAAGAGTTAGTAGGGACTCTTGTGTCACATCGGCGGCCATGGAGAACGTTATTTAGACAATTACATTAGTAGTATTTATTTCTTAGCATTTTCTTATTTAATTTAACATAATTTTTTTAAACATCCTATTTAAATTTTTATAGTTTTTTTTTCTAGATGGGGAGGAAACCTTATTGGCTCATATTGGGTCATATTTTGGGGTGCGGTGTTGAGAGTTCTTGTAGAGAGAAGCCGTTTTGGAAGAAGAGAAGAGAGTAAATTTAAAAATCAATTATTATTACCAATAATGCCATCCAATAATGCCCTCACAACTCACGATGCGTCTCAATAAAGTACCAACATAATTTGTTAAAAAAGGTTAAATTTGTAATTTTTTAACCACTGGAGCGATTTAGGTCCAAATTTGGACTGCTTTTATTTTGCTGCGATTGATATCGGTCCAATATTGGACCACATTTAACGAACCTACAAATATGGGATAAACGGTGAAATCTAGGTGGTTACATTAGCTTTAAACCGCAGTAAACAGTTTATAATATTGCCATATTAATATTTTGAATGATATTAATTAAATTGAATGGCCCAATAAAAAACCAATCGCTCAGTGGGAATTGTGAACATATCCGTTGCATGAAATGGCTTAAGCCGTGTTTAGTGATTAGATCTGAATAGCCAGACACTTCTCCATCCATCGAGGTTATTTATAGATGGCACGAGATAGTAGTTTGTTAGGTTACCCATAGCTGTATATAATCAGGGATTGGGTGTATAATACATACTACTGTAACCTTAAGGTTGGGGTACAGATTAATTACCATAAGCCATTAGAGCTCATCGGTATTTATCAAAAATAAAGTCTAAAGTGTTTTGTTGACTTTTGTTCCCAGCTCACATAGGTCTCATAGAAATCGTTGTGCCTCCCTTACTATTAGAGTGAGAAGTATGATCTAAACGGTATTGGAAAGAGAATAAAACACGTTATTTATTCAAATATAAAAGCTAACCACAAACAAATTAAAAAATACACCTTTTTGAAACCAAAGTTTCCGATCGCAAGTTGAAAAAAAATTATGAAAGTTTGTGATTTTTTTAAGAATTATTTTTACATGAAACGACAAAAAAGTGAGGTGATAGTTACGTTTATAATTCATTTGTCTAACGAAATATGTATGTGGTTTTATTTTTTTTCATTATCAGTAATTTTAGTTAGAAAAAACGTAAAGTGAGCCATTTTTAAAACTTCTTAAAGTTTTCATCCAAAATTTTTATAATTAAAAAATTCTATGGTTATTTTTTATAATAAAATTTGAAAGTCTATTTCGTCACCTTTCGAAAACAGTTCTTATTTTTCGGATACGTTAACAAATATTCCATTTATTTTGATTTTATTGTAAAGCGGGAATATTTTTAGCCTCTGACAAAATACGCCAATTTTTTGAAGGGTTGAGTTAGGAGGACAAACCCGGAGTTACAACACTAAAAAAATACCACAATGATATCTACAAACAATAGTCGAATGACTCCGATCAATTGAGACAAAATAAAAATTCTAAACTTTTAAAAGAAATTATAATAAATTTCAAATGCACTTTTTTTATTATCGTTTACAGATAACAACTTACTAAGTGCATTGTGTGCTTTCTACGAAATCCGTTCAGTGCTCCTTGCAAAGGCTACCGGAAGGTGAAACGCGTTCACCAGTGCGAAGGCCGTACACTCGTAATAATTCCGCTCGTTTGTATTATGTGCAAAGTTTACTGACTCTTTACTTGCTCATATTTCGTTAGACAGTATTGACAATAGTAGGTGATAAGAGTTGTTTAGTGTTTGGTGTTTGCAGTTCACAGTTGTCGGCAATTAAATTTCAGTTAGGAAGACACGGGTCATTGATTGCTGGAACTCACATAGGGGCTTTCTTGTGCGTTGTTTTGAACGCGAGTGAATGGTTATGACTTATGACTTGGAGGAAAATAACTTGTGGTTGTGTTTAGTTTTGTGTGGTGGTTGAAGATGTTTTTCATGCACATAATTTTATTTATTTATTTATTTATTTATTTACACATATACGGCACAACATGTGCCATTAACATAATTGACATAACATATAAATAGTACAACAACATGAAGAATAACTAACAGTATAAATGTAAGTTAAATATAAGGAAAAAAAATGTTAAAAGTAAGTAGTAAGGTAATAAGTAGTAGGAAAAGTACAAGCTTTAAATTATTAAGCAAAGATAAAAAAGTTAAAAGTTAAAAGTGAGAATAAAATAATAATAATAAAAAAGTTAAATTTAGAAATATAAGATGTCTTTAAAAGGAACAAAGATTTAAATATAAAATATAAAAAGTAAGAAGTCCTCACAGGAGCAAAGAAAAATAAAAATAAAATATTTAATAGGTAGATATTATAGATTACAAATATTAACCGATATGATGAATTTTACAAGTACCTATGATTTCTAATGAATTAATGTTTTGCAAGTTCTGGTAAGCATATTATGTTTACATAATTATTATGTTTACATGGTACTAGAAGACAAATTTTGTTTAATGCATCTTTTGTATGAGGCCAGATTACCGGCGTGATCGATATTAGCATATTTATTGCCAAAAGTATGTAAGCGATTTATTGTTGCATTTTGTTCTGCGGTGGTCCCAGAGGTATTACAATGAAAAGGTGTTTGGAGTCGAGTAGGTCTAAAAGGTACGTGATAATTCACCAGTGAAACCAATTCAGGGGAGTCAAACCAGTTGTTATTTATTTTAAATAAAAAAATTAGATCATTAAGTATTCTTCTATCTTTTAACGATAAGAGTCGCATTTTTTGTAATAGAGAATCATAGTTTATGTCATCCGCGGGAATTCCTAATTTGAAATTAATTGATCTGAGAAATTTGTGTTGGATTCTTTCAATGGAATTTGCATGGCTTTTGTAGACAGGGTTCCATATGGGGGAATTATATTCCAAATGACTTCTAACTAAAGTTATATATAGTATTTTAAATGTTTGGATATTTTTGAAATCTTTACATATTCTTATAATGAAGCCCAGCATTTTCATTGCTTTATTAGTAATGATATCAATGTGATTAGTAAATAGGAGTTTAGTATCGAAGGTTATTCCGAGGTCCCTTATTACAGGTACTGACAATAAACTGTGGTTGTTAAGTGAGTAACAATATTTGATAGGGTTTTTTATTCTGAAGAAACTCATGATTTGACATTTTTTAATGTTAAGTGTAAGTTTGTTGATGGTACACCATTCTGCGAATTTTAAAAAATTGGACTGTAGGGACAAGCAGTCGTATATATTTTTGATGATTTTAAATATTTTCATGTCATCAGCAAATAATAATATGTTAACATCGGATAATATGAAAGTGACATCATTTATAAATAATAAAAACAGTATTGGACCAAGGTGCGAACCCTGAGGCACGCCACTAGTGGCTTCAAATTCGTAAGACAAGTGTCCTTTAATAGATACAGTTAATACACGTTTTGATAAATAATTCTTAATCCAGCATAATAATTTACCACTAATTCCTAGTTTAGACAATTTATTTAGAAGAATTTTAATGCAAACCTTATCAAAAGCTTTACTGAAATCTGTATAAATCGAGTCAACTTGTTCTCTATTAGCTAAGGCACCTGAGATAAAATGTTCGTACAGTGTAAGGTTAGTTAAGGTATTTCGTCCAGAGATAAAACCATGTTGAAATGATGAGATATTAAATTTAATACAAGAACATATTTTTTGAAGAATTAACTTTTCAAAAATTTTCGGAATCGACGATTGTATGCATATTGGTCTGTAATTTTCAACTAAAGACTTGTCTCCACTCTTAAATATTGGAGTGAGAAAGCTATTTTTCCATATTTGCGGGAACTTGCCTGCTAAAAGTGATTGATTAAATAGTAGGTACAGTGGGTAAGAGACACTACCCTCACAGTTTTTAAGAAATACGGGGGGAATTTTATCTGGCCCTGAGCAAGATTTAGGTTCCAGTAGTTTAATACAAACTGCAATTTCCTTAATGTCAATATGTATCTGAGATAGTTGTAAGTTAATATCTGACTCGAAGTTTGGAAGGTCTTTATCAGGGATATCTGTTTCATACACATCCTTAAAAAAGTCTGCAAACAAATTGACTATTTCTTTGATTTTACTAGAAGTTTTCACTTTGTAGTGCATAGTTTCAGGTATGCCAAGGTTGTTGTTATTTTGGGATTTACAATAGTTGAAAAAGTGTTTTACATTGTTAGCGATTGAAAATTCAACATTCTTAATATAATTATTATAACAAATCTTTGAAAATTTACTACAATCTTTTCGCAGCTTGCTGAAAACTGTGAAATCAGAAGGATTTTTTGTTTCTTTGTAAATTTTATGAGCTTTTTTCTTCTCGATTACAATGTTAATGAGGTCCTTGCTAAACCAGCTAGGGAAATTTGAAGATAATTTATAACTAATTGGAACAAAGTTTTCTATGGCTTTATATAGATGATCATAAAAGGCTTTAATATTATCATCGAGATTACCTCCTTCTAGTATAGACCAGTCAGTATTATATAGATAATCACGTATTGCAACATAATTGGCTTTATTAAAGTTGGGAAATTGCGTCTGGTTTTTAATTTGGTATTTTATAGGGTTACATAATATAGTAATGTCTAAAGGTGGATGATGAGAATCAGGGGCAAGAACTGAATCGAGTGACTTTTCAACCGCAGTTGCCATGTCGGTACAAAGAACAAGATCAAGTAATCTATTATTGTCATTTTTTACATTGTTTAATTGAACTAGGTTAAGGAAATCACATAATTCAATTATTTCTTTTTCTGTTTCAGATAAGTTAGAGTTTTGTGATACTGTATAATTGTCGCGGGTGCCCCAATTGATTTTTGGTAAATTGTAGTCACCGATGATAGTGATTTTACTGTTTGGAAATTTGTACGATAGTTGTTCAATATCCTCAAAATGACTTTTGTATACACTTATATCTGATGATGGCGGAATATAAACACTGCCTATGATATTTTTTTGATTTTTACCGTTTAGTAAAATAAAAACTTGCTCCACATTACAATTTTTGGTTTTCAGAAGTTTTGAAGGATGATCCTTGTTGACAGCTATCATGACGCCACCGCCTCTAGATTTAGAGCTGGTATGTTGACTTCTGTCAGACCTGTAAATATGATGGTGGGGTAGACCGAGCTCAGCAGAGTAGATGGATGGTTCCAACCAGGTTTCCGTTAGAATAATAATGTCATGTTGCAGTGTCGGGGCATGTATTTTAAAGTCCTTAAGTTTAGTTTTCATGCCTCTGACATTTTGGTAGTAGCATTTCAATTTATTTACATTGTGTCGTTTTTTGGAATGGTTGTAACAATAGTGGGTTTCGAGTTTATGTACTTTATGGTAATATTAGGTTCCCCATTCTCTTGGCGGTACAATAATTATATATAAACAAATTGTAGAAGCGACCCGTTCTCATGTGGCAAATGTCAACGGTATACAAATATTGGGCGGGCGCGTGTTTCCCGACTGTGCACCGGTGCCGAAATTATCGTATTTTGGTGTAAAGTGTGTTTTGTGTATACGTTTTGAATACATTGGCCGTTAGTGCATAACTCGACCATTATTTGAGTCCTTTTGACTATAGTCATGAAATTCGTCAAACTTTGAGCGGTATAAATTAGAAATGGTCGATATTCTTTTCTTGTCTGAAACGGTTAACAGGTTAAAAATATTAACCAGTAACGACCGATTAAACAAAAACGAACTAAACATTGTATGACTTTGGACTCCATTTAGGTACTCTAAAACAAAGCTAGGATTAAAAAAAATTATATATATGATTCGCCAGTTTTCCCGCTAGTGCTACGAGTTTCCGGATATAGTTTATATTTATACAAAGTGTTAAGGGACGTACTTGACTTACTTTAACCAGTGACTGCTGACATTATTTGGAGTAAAAAATGGAAATTTTAGTCTCCGGTGACATGTTTGATTTTTTTTCTATTATAGCCAGTGGCGGCTCGTGACTTTTGGTGAGCTAGAGTGCTAATATTAACAAAAATGGCATTATTGATGTCGTTGTAGCCGAAAAATATTTTAAATTTTTTTTTCAAAAATTTTTTTTTTGTATGAATATTTTCAGGAAATCTGTGCGGCGCACGGCAAAACTGAAATTTCCTGAAATTCTTCATACAAAAAATAAATTTTCGAAAAAAAAGTAAAAAATATTTTTCGGCTACAACGACATCAATAATGCCATTTTTGTTAATATTAGCACTCTAGCTCACCAAAAGTCACGAGCCGCCACTGATTATAGCATAAATTTTAAGACAGTGGAAGATTTTTTTTGGTTTGATTTTAAAGAAAAACTTCTCAAAAAAGACATCAAAAAGTCACCGGAGACCAATTTCATTTACATTTTTACTCCAAATAATGTCAGAAATCACGAGCTAAAATAAGTCAAGTGCGTCCCTTAGTACCCTGTATAAATGGTTTTACAATGTGTTTATAATTCAGTTTCGAAAATTTTATTTTATTTAAACGCTCATAGGGCTTTTATATATGTAAAGCAATACACGTTTTGATTAATTAAAGTGAAAATAAGAGTTGATAAAACACACGTAACAGAAAATACTAGGAATATAATATACTAGTAGGTTACATAAAATATATGAGTTGACAAAATCTAGGTAATCTTACTTTTACTAATATTATAAACGCGAAATTTTGTATGGATGTATGTGAGTTTGTTACTCTTTCACGCTAAAACTACTGATTGGATTTTAATGAAACTTACAATAATATAGCTCATACGTCAGAATAACATACAGGCTTTATAAAGCTGGCTATTTTCAATATATTAAAAATAATAATTATTGTTTAATAGAAAATGTCAAAATTTTAGAATGACATTTTGCAAAACAATCAAATTTTATTTAAATCTAAATTCTATTTTAGAAAATTTGTGAATTTATTTGAAGTGATAATACTTTGAATCGACTCAAGAATTATAGATATTTTAAATAAATAGGGAATTTTGAAACATAGACGGGACCAGGAAAATAAAATATGCTAATAGAAGTAGGTACTAATCCTGCGCATACGAAGTCGTGAGCAGAAGCTTGTATAGAATATAATTCAATTAATTTTAGTCTGCCAATATCCTAAAAGTCAACAATAATATTAGTAAAAATATATAAAATTTAAGTTCACAATAGTTTATGAACTAAGTAGTAATAATAGCGTTTAAAGTTTGCCAAATTCAAAGTATTGTCAAATACATCAATATTGTTTAAATATTGGTTACCAAGACAATGTAATCGTTTTATGGGGGAATGCAAACTATAGTTGGAATGATATAAGTGTATATAAAATGTTAATGTTTGTCTAGTAGTTCGTGTAGGTACATGTAGATTTATTAAATGTAAGAGTTCACAGCAATCAAATTTAGAGTTTAATAATTTTAATAAAAAGGTTAAGTCGTTTATTTTTCGTCTGTTTTCTAAAGTTGGAATATTTACAATATTCATTAATGACAGGTAATTTATGTGCTCTAAAGGGATGTTATGTTTAAAATGTACAAATCGTAGAAATTTTCTTTGAATTCTTTCAACATTATGAATATGATTTTTTTTTTTGGGCGACCAGACTATGGAGTTGTGTTCGATTAGGCTTCTAACAAGTTTCGAAGTTTTTAACTGTTTTTAATATAAATCCTACCATTTTCATACCCTTATTTACAGTTTGTTGAATGTGGACCATGAAATCTAGTTTCTCATCCATTATCACACCAAGATCTCGCATTTCCGTTACTCGTTCTAAATTTATTTCATTAATAGAATCGTCGAACAATAGTGATATTTTTTTTTGGAGAAGGTCAAGGTTTTGCATTTATCTTGAGAGAAGATATCTTAAGAACTTGACAGTGGTTTAAGAGAGTTGTTTCTTTATATAATTTAATGTCATCGGCGAATAACAATACATTGTTTTAAAGTAGTGAAAATGGAGGTAGGTTATTATTTTATACGACATCAATGATCAGCAAATCGATGAAGAAGCAAAGCCTTCCGCAGATCAGATGACGGTCAAGAACAACACGACAGCACCCATCACTATTGACTGTACGAGTATGCTAAGTATAATGATATTGACCGTATAACAATATAGCGTGGGTGTATAAATAAATTAAAATACTTTCAAGCTATTAGGAAAATTATACCTGCTTGGAGGTCCCTTGCATGCGGGTCCCTTTACAGTGAATCCCAACTAGTTCAAGATCACTAGATCAATGTTAGCTCTAGGCTTATCTTGTACACTGTACGTGAGTTAGGATATCCTAAAGGCAATGGAATAATATTTGTCACGTCAATTAAGTCATCAAAGGTGTGTCAAGTTTAAATGGCCCTTTTCAGGGTAACAGATAACATTTATTTAGGAAGAGGAATCAAATTGAGTGATTGATGCTTTTAAATAATTTTTGAGTGTATAGTATCAAACCCTTTTTTGTTAATGTGTTTCTATTCATGTTTATTTATTTTTTTATTCATTACGACGGTTTAAATTTTTTTAGTGTGTACATGTCTAGTATTGCCAAAATAAAACCAGTAATTATGGATTTCTCCCTTGTGACTTTACCTTTAAAAAGATAACATATGGAGAGGTAAAAATAAAAATAAAAATTATAAGAAAATTACATAACTAACTAACTAATTAACTAACCATCACGCCGTTTCCCCGCAGGGGTAGGCGTATGTGTGGTAAAACCATGTATGATCGTGTGATGAATGTGGAGATCCGAAAAGAATGCAAGGCTGATGTGAGCGTAATAAGTAAGATTAAGAAAGGGACGCTTAGATGGTTTGGGCATGTTGAGCAAATGAATGAAGAAAGGAGTGTAAAGAGAATTTATGACGGTGAAAATGTGAACGGTGGAAGAAGCCGAGGACGCCCAAGGAAGACGTGGCACGATCAAGTAAATCAGATACTTGAGTCGGGCCATGTCAAGAGTCAGAATAATAGAAGAGTATGTATGAGAAGATGTTTGAATGTGAATGAGGCAAGGAGTGTGTGCCAAGACCGAGTTGTTTGGCGGTCCGTCCTCTCTGCCTACCCCTGCGGGGAAACGGCGTGATGGTTAGTTAGTTAGTTAGTTAGTTATAATATATAATATAAATCCATCTCAATAATTGGTTCACATTCCTTGGAATTCTAATGATATAATAAAATGCCAATCGCTCGCCATCCTCCGACACTATTTTCGTAATAACTTTGTTGTTTTTGTTTTACTGTCGTAATTTGTTTATATATTAATAAAAAATAAATCTATTCTATGCAGTTTCCTAGATATACAAAAATATAGTACCTATAATGAAGACATATTCAAAGTTACATATAAAATCATGAAAAATTATTTCTTTAATTATCTACATTTTATAATTTAAAACACGAATAAATATAGTAGCACATATCCGTACTAGATTTTTCAGTTCGATTAAGGGGGTATTCTTGTCTAGAGACACAAATTTCGGGCGTTTTTTCGAGCTCTGTAAAAAATAAACGAAGAATATTTTAGTATATTTCTTTTTATGATTTGTTTATTTATATAAAAAAAAAATTAAGCAAAAAAAAAATCAAAACTCGAAAAAAAGTAATCGGCTGGTAAAGTAGGACGCCCTGGCGAACATGTTTGCAACCCGTGTGGTAATCTGAAAAAAAAATCGAACGGATTTTGAATCAGTAAGAACGTCGCTATGGCTGCAACCTCGGAGGAGTACCTAAAACAATTTTTTTTTCAGATTGCAGATTATATAGATATATAATAAAAAAAAATTAATATAGATATATAATATAAGAAAGGTTTTATGGGTCTACCGGTCGGCCACCATAACACGGGCATGTGCCTAGTATGGTGGCCATAAAATACACAAATGTTATATTTACTTTTCAAAGAATAAAGAAACATTAAAAAAAAACAAGTATTGTTCAATTTGTTCCGACCAGACCGGTTTAGTTAGCGCAGTACAAAAAGAGCTATAACTCCGAAAATAATTAAAAATTTAAAAAATCCCACACTACATGTTTTTTAAGATCTAAACACTGAAAATAAATTCTAGACTAGAATACCTCCTTAAGTATTTTGGCCTCAAATCTATAATTAGGTTTTGGATGAAAAGGACTGGGCAGCCGGTCCCCCTAATTAAATGCAATTTTATTAAGCGTCAAGTGTAACAAATTGTTGCACACCATGTGTACACTTATTTGCTGACCTTCTTTACAATATTACTTTATGCATGCACATTGGTTATAATGTATGCAAAAGTGCATTAATATTTCTGTGACTTTTAGCCCAAGTACAAGGTCACAGCGCCCTACATAGATAATTGGCTTTAACAAGCACAAAGTTGAATATTAATAAAGAGTGCACGCGTGAAAAATTTGGTGCAATATCACGGTCAGAGGCGCATCTGTGTCAAGCGAAAGATATGAAGTAATTATTATAACAGAAAAATTTCCATGTCTGGTTGATAAAAATTCAAATTTCATTCTTCATATCAATTTTCCGCGTAAGTGGGACGACCAGTTTTGTAATTATTGGCGGGAAAGCGTTAATGAAACTGACATCTCTAAGATAAAGTGACATGTGACCCTTGGAAGCGATTTTATATACAGATAATGTTACAAGAGTATATTTAAAATATATATGTATATATATAATATTTTTTTTAAAGAAAGACAGACGTTCCCGGGTTACGAATAACCCAACAACATTTAAAAATCTTCTACTACCACCACACTAAGCGGAAGATGTTGCTTGTGTTGTGATGGAGGACTTAGCCAGCCGAGGAATCGAACACGGAACGCCTGGGCGGGACTCAAACGCGATGCCCACTCCACCACTGACCGGTCTTTGAAACAACTTAATTAAATAAAAAAATAAATAACGTTGAAATTTTTTGATTTTAAGACGCTAAGGGGAAGTTTTCACGAAGTAGTCGATCATCAGTTTACGTTAAAAACGGGAATCCAGGCCTGACGAACAAATTAACAGGACGAGGCGGTCTAATAAACATTAGGACGCAAATTATCCGGATTTCCTAATAAACTTTTGTTACATTACGAATATTTTATTAGGACGACCAATCACGTCTACACGAAAATCCTAATATTTTTGCATTACAATACGAATCTTCCTAATAATTCCACAGTTAGCCACTCTCATTTATTCCTCGCTTTCGTGATATTTTATCAGTAAATATACTAACCCCTCAAGGGAATATATCCAATAATCATGAGGAGTTCCTCATAATTTTACCAGTATTTACAAATACCAGCCACAAAACATTTACAAAATTCATCTTATGATATTTATAAAAAAAGTATCGCCCATACCGATACCGATACCGATGCGGACAGTGAAGATTTCGAAAGGTGTAAAAAGTATAGATTAGAAACAGACGAAATTACTTGTATAATATTTATTTAGAACTAGCTGATATACCCGGCATGCGTTGCAATGATAATTAAATAAATAAATTGTTTCTCCCTTCGTGTCATTTCACATTCGTCCCCGTTCCCCCTTCCGACTCCCCTTTCTCTTCCCCTCTCACGCCCCTTCCCCTCCCGCGTTCCCTTTTCCCCTTCCCGCATTCCCCCACCCCTCTCCCGCTCACCCCTCTCCTTTCTCGCGAACCCCCCCCCCAACCCCCCTCAACCATTCCGCTTCCACCTTCTTCGCCTTCCCCTCTCCCTCTTCCCCCTCCCGCGAAACCCTCCTCCTTAATTCCCCAACCGACTCTCCCGCATACCCCTCCCCATAGCCTTTTTTCCCTGCCGCCTAACACCATAAAATACACCCAGTTTTCCAACAACTTGTGTGACCTATTTAATTTTTTTTTCAAATTTCATAATGCCAGAGCTCACCATTATAGATGTAGAAGTATTCACGGGCATGTTCACAACAATTCAAAAAAAAAATAATAGCAATCGGATGAAATTTTAATCGCAAACGTATGAATTGTATAGGAAATAATTTCATAACGCCAGAGCTCACTATCCTATAACCATCCCGAGTATGCACACATAATATTCCCAAAGTTTCATCGCAATCGGATGAACGGTATGGCCAAATAATATAAGGTACGAACAAATATTCAAACAAACAAACCCTTCAAAAATTTGGCGTATTTTTTCAGAGGCGAAAAATAATCCCGCTTTGCAATAAAATCCAAAAAAATTTAATATTTGTTAACGTATCCAAAAACTAAAAACTGTTTTAGCAAGTTGATGAAACAGGCTTTCAGATTTTATTATTATAAATAACCATCTAATTTTTTAAATATAAATATTTTGGATGAAAACTTTAAAAAGTTTTAAAAATGGCTAACTTTACGTTTTTTCTAACTAAAATTACTGATAATAAATACAAATAAAAACACATACATATTTCATTAGAAAAATGAATTATAAACGTTACTGTCACCTCGCTTTTTTGTCATTTTATGTAAAAAAAAACTTAAAATGTTCACAAAGTTTCATTTTTTTTTTCAAATTGCGATCGGAGACTTTGATTTCATAAAGGCGTAGATTTAATTTTTTTGTGGCTAATTTTTTAATTTAATTATATAGCAAGTTGAATTCTCTTTCTAATAACGTTTAGATCATACATCTCACTATGATAGTAAGGGAGATACAACGATTTCTATGAGACCTATATGAGCTGGGACAAATATGGTCTCCTGTGATTAAATGGGTTTTAATTTTTATATTATAGAGGTTTACTTTATAACTAAATTTAAAAGTATATATATATATATATAACATTATCAATATATTTTATTTAACATCTTATATTAAATTACCACTCTTTCATTTAAAGCATTTGCTTGTGTATGGAAGAGGAGTGTACATAGGTGCTGTTATTAATTAGTACTTAGATATTTAATTTTAAATGCTATGAATAATGTAAATGCGTGTTATGTAGTAAGTACATGTTATGATGGAAAATAATAAACATATACAATAATTTTAATTTTTTTTTGTAATAAAGTTCAATTTATATTTAGTAGAAAATATGAATTAAAAATAATAAATATACATACTTATATATTTTTATATGTAATAAATATATATATATTTGTAATGTATGTATTTTGAAAAAAGAAAGAATGTTATGGAGAATAAAAGATATTTGCAAGAATTAATTTCGGTGACAGTCTTTTTTTTTTTAAGATTGTCTTTAAAATGTTTCTTGATAGAGTGCAACATTTGAATTTTATCATTAATGCTTCTGATTTCTTCCGGTAGTTGATATATAATTTTTCTTCGTTCAGATTTGAAATCAATAAAGTTTCGTCGTGAACTTCACACGAAATAAGAATATCATTATTAATGAATATTCTCTGAACGGCTCTGTACTAATTAACAAAACACAAGTCAAAGATTTAGGAGTGACATTAGACTCTAAGCTTATATTCGACGTTCATATCGAGTCAGTAACATCAAAAGCATCGAAAATGTTAGGATTTATTCTCAGAACATGTAAAAAATTCAATAACCTTAAAATAATGAAAATCCTATATTTTGCATACGTCCGCAACTTATTTAGAATACGCTTCACAAGTATGGAACCCGCAGTACAAATCATATGTACACAATCTGGAACGTAATCAAAATCGTTTCCTGCGGTTCTTAGATTTCCGTAGCTACCGTCCCCACTTAAATCACAAAGATTCGGCCGCGTAGTTCAATATATTATCATTGGAAGATCGAAGAAGCTCGGCTGATGTCCTCTTTCTGCAGAAAATATCCAGGTCCATCGTAGATTGCCCGGAACTCTTACAACGAATCCAACTACGAGTTCCCAACAAACGAACCAGATCAGACAAAATTTTTAGCCTTCCTCGATGCAATACCAATTCTAAGCAAAACTCCTTCATGTATCGTGCATCACATACTTTCAATACATACTATACACAATTTGACATTTTTAACTCTACACCACACTCCTTAAAGTAACACAGGCAATCTCTCGATACTTTACTATAACTACTTACATACCATACATACACCCTACTAATTATACAGAATAGATCATTCCTTCCACCATCCCACCCCCATAGGCTAATGTAACTATTTTTCTTTGTTTACAAACAATTAAGATACTTCAGTGGAAACCTATTATTGGTTAAATGATTTACACATTATTTATTACACTTTATAAAATGTTATAACTGTTGGTTTTCCAAAAAAAAAAAAAAAATTCAAATTCAAATTTATGAGATTTTTATTTAAGAAACACAAAATCCTTAAATTATTCGCTGAAAGCCAATTTCGTAAGTCTGTTTGGGCGAGACCTGCCGTTGATGCGACAGAACTCATTTGAAAACTGAAATATTTTTGTGCCATATTTTTAAAATTTAAAATTTAGAAAACGAGAGGATCTGCTTCTCTTGATATATTGGGTGATCTCAGATATCTCTCTAGTTCTTCTTTGAGAGAATCAGTGCTGAAAAGAGAGAGAGGCTCATCTTCTGATGGCGCGTTTACACATCGATTATCTATAGTGCGAAATTCAAAATGTATCCGGTGTATCGGCAAATTAATATCGCTGATTCCGATATATCGGAAAACCAACCGATATGTCGGTATCGGTATAGTATCGGATGCATCCCTAGTTTTCATGACCTAGTTGATCATCAGTTTACTGATGATTGATTGTCAAGATGTGAAATACTTACTTTGTATGTTTGATTGTCAGATGCTTTTTAGGAAGGTTTTCATCATGTAGTTGATCATCAGTTTACTTTGATATATCTGTACCTATCTGTCAGGATGTGAAATTATTAAAATAAATAGGTACCTACGTTGTTTATAAAACGCATACTAAATTTCACAATTTGCACAAAAACTAGTAAATAAAATGATTTTAAGAAATCAATTTTTATCCTTCTCCTATTCATATTTTTCCTAAGAATTTATTCCAGGTAAAAGAAAATAACATTTTAACTTTCTTACCTAGAATTCTGAATTAAAGACTTTCAACATTACATTACATACTTTTTACATTTCATTACATTACATTACGTTATATTACAAAACGATATTATTCACTTATTAAAAAACAATAAAAAATAAATTTACACACAGTATTTTCGTTGTTAATATCATCTGGAAAGCAATTATATAAATTGCCCACCTCGTAACTAATGAATTGCTTACCTTAGTTAGTACGAATGGTGTTTAAATGAATGTTATCGTGTTGTCGTGTAAAATGTTTGTGAACTTGGAACGTTTTAATGAATTCTGTGTTTGCATTTGTATTGTATGAGTTTATTATTTATTTTGTATATAAGGAGACATATATTGTATTCGTATAGTTTCTTATTGTTAACACTTTTGTTTTAAAAAAATATACGGAAAACAATATATTTAAAAAAAATTATTAATAAAAAATCTTAAAAGATAACAACATTAATAATTTGTTTTCTTTATAACTAAATAAATAAAATCCTCCCTTTTACATATAATCACAGCTTTTTATGGGGTTACATCTTTAAATAAAACATATAATACCTACTATTATAAAACAAAATTTTAATATATATTAAAATATATCATCGTAATTGAAAAAAAATATCATATTTGTTATCAATTATGTTAATATATTTTAATTAAAAAAAACACCTAAACTTGGACTCCTATAATGTTGGTATCATCTATTAGTTAAAAAAGTTTTTTTAGTTATGTATGTTTATTATAAGTTTCAAGATAGGTCTACCATGATATGCAGTAATTGTAACTTGTTTATAGATAAAGTTTATAACTTGCCCGAGGAAAATGATTTCCCTCAGAGCCTATGTCGTCTTAGGAGATGTTGTGTGGATGTCTTTTTAAGGAAAAAGAGAGGAGTTTTCTGGAAAGGGAAAAAGTTATAAGGGGTGGGCGGGAATCTGGGGGTCAGCGTGTCCAAGAGTCCATCCCAACAACTATGGTGGGATAATAAATATATTATACTAGCTGACCGGACAAACTTCGCACCGTCTCAGAATCAATAAATATTGTGTTTAATTTGTTAGCTGTTCGAATTGATTCAAATTATGTCGACCAACGCACATTATTAGAAAAGCCGTTCCATACAAAATATATGAAAAAAAAATTTTTTCTTCGTAATTATTTTTCCCGTATTTTTTTCCGATGTTTTAATAGTTATTCTGTTAATCGGGACGGAGACAAATCCAACAAGTCAAAGATCATAAAAATCGGTCCAGCCGTTCATGAGTTATAAATGGTGTAACTAACCCGACTTTATATTTGTTTTATATATTAAAGAAGATATACTCCGGCTATAATTAAAATCAATTTCTTACTTAAACTGGATCATTTGACCTACAGTTACACTGCTACCGATTCATATGACAGGACAATGAAGAATTTTATCAACCTCATTGGTGATTAGTCGATTTTTATTAGCACGCTCGCAATCCGTAGTGTCGATAACTAATAAACTAAGGTCTTTATATAACAATCAATGTCATTATTATTTTTTTCTTTGTATTTCATTCAAGCCTGCTAAACTACTTTTACAGTTTGTCAGCATATAGTCATAACGACACACCGTTGTTTAGTTGCTTCATATTTTTCATTACGTTAGGGCTGTTATAATACCTTCATCAATATCAGGCAACAATCGTGGGTGCACCAATTGTCTATAAATTCTATGAATAAGCTACAGGAAAAATTCGTCATAAGAATGAATGAACTATCCGTTCCATTGTCTAATACGCAACAGCATTCACCTTGGCGACCCCTATGATTGGCTGAATTTGTAAGTCAACGGCAGTTGATTAACTGTTTTCATACGAATCTTGCCATTTTATTATTACGAGAATTTATGATAGTTTCATCTAATTGTTTTCAGAACTCGTTTCATTACAGGGGCGTCGCTAATTTCCAAGGTGGTGGGGATGGGAGAGGGGGACAACAAGGAAATAGTCAGAATGAACTAGAATTATAGATAATTTTAAATTTAACATGGTGTTAGTAGTAGAGTCCGCAAATCGAATTATATCATTGTTAACAATCAACACAGACAATTTCCACAAAAGCCTCCCGCTCACTGAAGAGACTGAAATCAAACTAAAACTGGCTTGTTGCTATGGTTTTCAACCAAACTTTCTACTCAATTTTACGATTTCAATGATTACCTTAAGGCGATCCGCTCACTGAGACCACTGAAAACTGTCAACTGGCAACTGTCTTTGTATGACAATGTGATGGCCCGCACACTACAAAATCACTCAAAAACCCGTTGTCAATGGTAACGCAAGCGGTGTCTCGCGACTCGCACTGCTGATTGCCGTGGCCGGCCGTTGCTAGTTGCTAGCTGTCAGCTGATTGTTCTTCGTCTATGGTTAAACAAGCTTTTTGATCAATCAAACATATAAACCAACAGGTTTTAGTTTGGTTTCAGTTGCCTCGTCAGCGGAGCGCCTAACTTGTTTAACCATAGACGAAGAACATTCAGCTGTCATGTCACGCAACTGGCATTTCGAGTCGCGAGTCCACTGCCTGCGTTACCATGGACAACGGGTTTTTGAGAAGTTGTGTAGTGTGCGGACCATCATATTTACATACAGAGGATAGCGAGTTTAGTTGTAAACTGTTTTTTTTTTCAGTTGCCTCGTGAGCGGAGGCAGTTACATTTCGATTTGCGGCCAAAAAATCCAACCAAAATATATAGCAAATATCTAGTACGGATATGTACTACTTTATTACACACGACCAAATTGGAAACCAAATTTGTCGTAGGTAAATTAAGAATGCCAATTTTTTGATGTTTTTAAAAAAAATATATTTTTAATTATGTTAACATTATTAAGATTATTTTTTTAATAATTGTAACTAACTCACAAAAAATACCAATTTTATAAAAAAATACATTTCTACTACTAATTTTTAACATAAATAAATAACATAGCACATATACGTTTTTAGATTTTCACGGCCAAAAGCATTTTCGTTGTTTGTTTTTGGGGTGTTATGCCGTGTTGTGTTACCTCCTTCTAGGAGGAGGAGGAGGTAGCACAACACGGCATAACACCCCAAAAACAAACAACGAAAAAAAACATAGCACGTATTCATACTAGACATTTGCTATAACTCTTGATTTAAAAATAAATAATTATCATTCTGGTTGGGTAAATTGGCCTCAAATCCATATTAAAGTTTGTATGAAAAAACCACTCAATTCTTTTAAGAATTATTCTGCATTTGAGTCTACTAGTTTGTTTAAATCAGTGTTTCCAAAAGTACCGCACCGTACGGGGGTCCCTGAACAATGTCAGGGGGTCCGCGCAAGGTTTAATATAAAATATAAAATGATGAAACATTTTTATTAATATGGAAGTTATAATAAATATCAATGCATTTTTACGTTTAACGTCACAAAATTATTTGAGATTTTTACGTCTTAAGTAAAATTTAGAGTTTTATAGAGTTTTATTGCGGTTAAGTCGGGGATTTTGGCAGGAAAACTCGTTCCCTACCCCCGGGGTCCTTGGACAAAAAGAGTTTGGGAAACACTGGTTTAAATTATGGTTGCGCGAATGGTTTTCTCCAAATTTCGAAGAATAATAATAGTAATGGTCTGAAACTAGAATTATATAACTAGATAACTCAAATTTTATAATTGTATTCTGAACGAGATACTGGTTTTAACTTATTTATAATTTTTTTTTCTTTATAATAAGCTCAAAATTTTTTTAAATATGTTTATTTTTTTATTTGACATTTTTATAAGTTCCGTTAAATTGATTGATATCAGTTTGTCAACGGGTTCTTTTACCAATAAAAAAATTGTAACAGCTACATAAAATATTCACATTATAACATTATATATATACATACATATATTTTTTTATATTTTTTTAGCAGACCTTTCCTTGGACATGAATTGGGTAACATGTTGTAAATTATTGGAACGAGGTATTCTAGTTCTATAGTTCTTTGACCGTATTTATTTAGGTATCTGGGAATTACAAGTCCATCATCTGAAGAAAAAGTTTACAGCGTTGCATAGTAATGATTTTGGTACATCGTGTCTTTGTTTGTAATCAGCTTTGTTGAATAATATTTTACTAAGGAATAAGTAATAAGGAATAAGTAATAAGGAATAAGTAAATTTTGCAATGAAAGAATATATTTTTTTTGTTGAATGTCCCCATGTAGTTATTCCATATCTTATTAGGGATTCCGCCAAAGACAGATATACTATTCTAACGGTATTTGATGGAACAAAAGGTAGTTATTGGATATCGCTGTCATCGGTTAATACACACTTTTTTGAAAAATCTTTTGATTCACTTTAATTAGTAATTATATTCAAAGACAACATTTTACATTGGGGGAAGTGGAAAATATTTCATTCTAAATTTCAATTACGTAAAATTAAAATTAGCTTTCGTCTTGTGAAATTGCAGGCCATTGCTAACCATTTGCTCATTCGCTGTCACTTTGGTATGTTGGTATTCCTGATAAACTTTTATGTATAACGAACGGTTAGAAGATTTTGAAGATACCACGAAATCTGGGCGTATTCGACAATAATTTACCGGAATTTTGGAAATAAAATGACGTAAAAAACATGTTTTTAATTTCGGTAATTATTTTTTATAAATAATACATTCACTTTTGTATTACAAACCATGTTACACAAACCTAGCGTAGCCGCTAAACTATTTGCAAACTGGGATGTTTTTCTTGCCTTGACGCGAGCAGGCGCTATAAAGGGGATACTTTCTTTTGTATCATAAACCATGTTACAAAAACATAGTGTAGTCGCTAAACTACTGGAAAACTGGGATATTTATCATGCCTTGACGAGAGCAGGCGCTATTAAGGGGACACTTTCATTTGAATCACAAACCATGTTACATAAACCTGGCGTAGCCGCAAAACTACATGAAAACTGGGATGTTGTATAAAGGGAGCACTTTCTTTTGTATCACAAACCATGTCACCAAACCTAGCGTAGCCGCTCAACTACTTGAAAACTGGGATGTATTTTTTACCTTAACGCGAGTAGGCGCTATATCATTACAGAAATAGTTCACTTAAAAAAATAAAAGTTTAATGTAAAAAAAAATTCAAGCTAATAAATTTTAATGCAGTTTTTCTTGCCTTGATGCGAGCGGGTGGTATAAAGGGAGCACTTTCTTTTGTATCACAAACCATGTCACAAAAACCTAGCGTAGTTTCTCAACTACTTGAAAACTGGGATGTATTTTTTACCTTAACGCGAGTAGGCGCTATATCATCACAGAAACTTAAAAAAATAAATGTTTGATGTCAAAAAAAAAATCGATTTAATAAAATTTAATGCTTGCGTATTAGGTAATTAGGTATTAGTACTAATTAGGCAGAATTTTAGATTTTTAACATTAATAAAATCGTTCGTTGTTTCTGATTGCAGTATAGAAAGTATCGAGAATACCAACATAACAAAATAACATTTGACAATAATGTTTGAAAATGGACGGTCTCGTTTCACAGAACGAAAGCTAATTTAAATTTTACGTAATTGAAATTTATAATCAAATATTTTCTACTTCCCCCAATGCAAATAGTTGTCTTTTAATGTAATTAAGGTGAATCAAAAAATATTTTTTTAAAGTGGGTATTAACCGATGACAGCGTTATCCAATATTTACCGAACAAAAACTTCGGTCTATAAAGTTTGCTCACTATATAGCTCTAAGCCGTTAATTTAAATATCTAGTTTAAAGTTCAAAATGTTCTACTTAAGAATCTCTCTTCGGTTATAGTTTTATCGTATACCATGGAAAATTAAGTTCTTTAGAAAATGATCACATTTAAAAATAAAATATTAAAAAATATTTCAAAATTTGTGCCTGAAATTCGCCAAATAGAATTGAGCACAAATGTTTGCGATATTTTTTTCTTGCATAAATCAAAACCGGTGGCTGGTGTTAAGCGGAATTTTAAAGCTTATCTCATCTACTTATGGAGTATTTTTTTTGACAGCCCGATCCCAAATGTTACATGACGTGACCACGGCAATCGCCAAGTCTATTAGCTAAGCAATATCACGTAAAGCCATATATCTTCCTGATACTTTAAAATGTTCTCGTACAAACATGAAAATGCAATGTTAAAACGAACATAGACATCTTACTTAAAAGTTCAATAACTGTATGTAAATTTGAATGGTGCTTAAATTAGCATGAGTAGTCTGTATGTTTGGATCGGGCTGTGATCTTCAATAGAGAGGAAGGCCGATCGTTGAACTCCCCGCAAGTTAAAAGGCGAGTGCACTGACTATAAGCCAGTTCGTCACTCTACACACCTTCCTTATGATTAGCTTGACAAGGACAATGATAGTAGCTAATACTTTGCTATTATTGTTATACAATGTGGCATACCTGACCAAAATCACGAATTTCTTTGTTAATGTTTACGTTATGCGGAAGTCTTTTCAAAGATACGTATCTTTTGAAGAAAAGTGCACAGTGCAGTTCCGTAGAGTGGTTCAGGGTTGCTCTGATGAAATTTAGGAGCATCAGAGGCAACAGAAAAAAAAATTTGAAGAAAATAAATAAGAGCATAAATTAAATACCTTATCTACGACATCTATGGAAATCTCCGTGGAAGAGCAGTAATTTCATTGCGTGATCAAATCCCAACGATGAAGAATATTAATTCACATCAGGTACCTACGTATCTATGGAATTTTAATAATTTCGGTTTTTCAAATTTTTTTACATGTGTACTTTATGTTGAGAGACCTTCATTCAAAATTGATCGTTGCTTCCTATTTACGGTTTTAGCCGTAACGCACTTTTTGGAAAAGGCTGATTTTATTTGTTGACGTTATGTGGTGGTCAACCTGTTTTTTTTTTTAAATTGTTTATTTTAATGTAAATTAAATTAAAGTAAAGTAATGTGCATTAAAATAAACAAAAATATTTTTTAAAAAACAGGTTGAGAACCACATAACGTCAACAAATACAATCAGCCTTTTCCAAAAAGTGCGTTACGGCTAAAACCGTCAATAGGAATGATTTGAACCAACCACTTAGTCCTGAGGCAACTTACTGCTCTTCTACATTGGAGGCTCTAGAGTCGTCCTTAACTAATTAAATGTAGCTTCGATCAGAAATGAAATGTAGCATCTTGACGTGTGTGGCGAAGGAGGTAAACAATATAACGTAGATTTATTTCTTCTGTAATTTTCGTACAGCTCGTCCAAAATTTTGTGTTTTGAAACTGAAACTGCTGTATTGTTTCTCAAAAAGGTGTCCCTTAGATTTCCACAAATACCTATGACATCATTGAAAACCTCCGATGCCCTTCCACGGAGGTTTTCAATTATGACATAGGTAATGATTTGTAGGAGATTAAACCAAAACAAATTCAAAGAAGGGAATCTAAAAGACACCCATTTTTGAGAAACGATGTAGCAGTTTCAGGGGCACTAAGTTTTGGTCGAGCTGTAAGAAAATATCTGAAGAAATAAATCCTTTTTCCTGTTATCTTTATTTGATCGATGTCATCTAATCCTAGAATATCAAGAACTTTCACCCCAGCGCTCATTATTTTCGTTTCTCTTTGTCTATTCCATTCCTGACTGCGGTTGTACAGTAAGTATTGTTCCTGACTGCGGTTGTACAGTATGTATAGCTCCTGACTGCGGTTGTACAGTAAATATTGTTTTTGACTGCGGTTGTACATTAAGTATTGTTCTGCATTGAATCATTTTTTTTCTGTGAATAAGTTGTGGCCTAATGAAGGTTTTCGAAATACAAGATAAGTTTTGGTTTGCTTTCTGCCCACTCTTCACATCGTACATAATACTGATTTTCTTCTTCTTAAGTTGGTTCCTCATTGCTATGGATCGTGGCCCCTACTCCAATTTCCATGGTGAACAGGGTTTCTGCGCTGCGCTGAGAGCTGCGAACACTGACGTATTAGACGCCAGTGATACTTGGCCACTCCAGCGCATTGATGATCTTTCTCTGCAACTTCTGCCTTTGGTTTGCTAGTGAATATAGATTTCTTCAAGTTGGAGTCCTTAATTTGACGAGCAACGTGTCCAAAGTATCTTAAAATACGTTGTACATAACGTTGCCCTGTAAAAATACAGTAAATGTACGGACAGGTTATGAATCAGAGTATATGATTTTTATCATTGAAGAAGAAGACAACAATAATAATCTAAATTAAAATATGAAAATGAACAAGACACAGAAAAATAATAAAACATAATGGTCGCAACTGGGACTCAAACCCAAATCTCACGTCTTACCGGTACGGGCTAACCAATTCAGCCATTGCGATCTATTACGAGACTGTTGTATTTGTCAACTTTATATTTCAAAGTTCAGAATTAACAATATTATCTTCGACTAATGTTTTTATTTCCATATTTTGGCAGCTAGCTTTTTTCATTATAATACATTCTTTGAATACTTGTTTCCAATGAAAAAAGGTAGCTGCCATTGTGTTTTATTATTTTTCTGTGTCCTGTTCATTTTAATTTTTTAATTTAGATTATTATTGTTGTCTTCTTCTTCAATGATATATTACATTGATGGGAATAACCTTTAAAATGTTGAAAAGATAGTTTTTCTTGTAAAAAAAATTATATAGGATTTTCTTTATTTTCCTACAAGATTATTTTAGATACCAAGTTATTTATGCCTGCAACGAAAGCAAGAACCACTATGGATGTCAAGGTAGGTATCTTTTTACTGAAAAATACACACCTTTCTACCATGGATAGAAAGAGATAAGTCAGTTGCAGCATAAACTTCCGTTAAAACCATAGAAATGCATAAATAATTCAAAAGAGTGTTAATTACAATTATTAGGTAGGCACACAAGGTTCCTGCAACTCTTTCCAGTGTCGCCTTCAACTCTTCGGTAAATGCAGAATCAGCGTACGATCTCTTAGCCCGTTCACCTCGCAGAAGAGTTTGCCGGAATTCTAAATGACTAGGTCACTGTGTAGAAGCAATGACCTATTGCTTGGAGCGCGGACCACTATCTTAAACGACTGCTAAACCCGTAGAAGAATGCATAATGGTACAAATAAATAGTTCAGATCCTATTCAAACTCCTGACAGCAGATTTCTGGGTTTGTCTTTCCTTTTCCGTGAATCCCGATTAATTTAATTGGTATTCATATTCCTGGCCATTAAACTATGTTTATTATTTATTACGTTAAGCCTATCATTATTTGAGGTTTGCTAGCTGAAGTCCCCGGCGTTGTCCGGGCTTTACACAGAGATTTTTTAAAAATCCGTTGTGTAGGTAGTAATTTATGTTTCTCCTATTTTGAACGTCAAGTGTTCAACATTTTATCAAGAAATAACAAAATTTTCAGTAATCTTCCTCTTATTTTGAGCGTTAAGTGTGTACATTTTCTAAGTATCTAAGGGTGGGAAAAGAGGATCGGGGTTGTTTTTAGAAATATGTAAGGGGTTGTAAAAGAGAAAACGGGTCGTTTTTCGAAACATCATGGAGACCTTATTTTAATTTTGAAAGTCAGCACTTAAATTCGTCAATCTCGGAATATAACTGTAAAAGTTGTACAAAAATCAAATCCACTCCGCCCGTAACAGACACTCTTCTCTCAATAAATATATCGATATTATCCGGATTTTACCAGATTCGCCAATCTTTTTTCTTATGTATTAAATATTTTGCGAAAAATGGAATCCTTTTTAATAAAAATTTAAAAAACGACGTAGTTAACAGTAAGTTGATAGAATTAACGTCAAGAGCTATGTTCAATACACTATGTTCCTGCATTATACAAAATATCACCAGGTTTTATGGTAAAATTAATGGTGGGTACAAATTCGGAGAAATTTTAAACTATAGCTAAAAGTAGTAAAAAAACCGGTGTGCAATATTTTCGAAATGATACCAGAAAACTCGGAAAAATACCAAAATAATCAATCAATCTGTTCAGATACTGGATCAAAGCACGACCAAGATGATTCAAGCAAACTGATTTAGTTTGAAGAAATGAGATAAAATTCTAAGAAAAAAGTGGTTTACAAGCAGTTGTCCAAAAAGTGACTAGGTCAGCAGGTATAAGAACGAAGAACCAATGACCCACCGAACCACAGCCGCCGGAGTATTGACTCACCGCAATACCGATTACCAATTACCAATTATTATTACCATATGAGTGCTTTCAATGCCACCGCGGGTCATGCAACCCGTCACCGCCACTACCAGCCACCCGACGCTCGACGCCCGCCATCGCCATGTGCCGAACTATTGCACGAGGAGCTAGACTTGTAAATTGTTTCGCGGTATCTTTCACGGCCAAACATTGAACCTGCTATATATTTTGGCTATGGAGGTAGTCTGTTTTTACAGAAGTCATCCCATTGCGGAAATGAGTTGCGTATTAGAGATTCGGATGCATTTTTTGGTGTGCGTTTATAAGTTTTTATCTTGTCACTTTTGATAATAAGGGTGGATTGTTTGTTTGCATACGGAAGGTATTCCTTTTTTCTTTAATTCCCTTCAAATATATTATTGAAGGAAATCGAAAGTGTGAAGTGTTTTGGTCTTTTAACCACCATGGTTAGTGGTTAGCGTACACACTGTTTTAAATATCTAAACAAATTATTGTATATCCTCGTTCAAAATCGATGTCTTGTGTGTGATTTCACACCAGAGTTCGACATATTTAAAGCCAGTAGGACAATGTAAACTAAAGTGGTTAAAATATGTAAAATTTCGCGAAGCAGAAGAAAGCGGGGAGGGGAAAGAGACGATAAAGAAACAGGATGGACTGGTATCTGGCTGTTCAGATCTGCTTACTAAACACACTCATCTCATATGATCATTTATGGAGGCAATTCATAGGATAATTTGAACACCGCTGTTATTGTGAAAAATCACCCCAAGGGCGCTGTACAATTGTGATTTCCTAGGTTCTGTACAATTCAATTTTAGTATTTACCAACAGAGAGGTACGAAAAACAGTACCTGGCTGGTTATTTCAGATAACACAGAACACACTTTTATTAGAATTTTCAAGCTATTATGTTAAAAATACTGGATATTGCATTTCTTATTTTACCACTGATAAAATTAATCCATTACCACTATTAACACATCTATTAGAATGTTAGTGGCCAAAATAGAATTGATATTTATTTCAAATACTTTTTGAATTTTTATTCATCATCATCATCATCATCATCATCATCATCATCATCATCATCATCATCATCATCATCATCATCATCATCATCATCATCATCATCATCATCATCATCATCATCATCATCATCATCATCATCATCATAATCATCATCATCATCATCATAATCATCATCATCATCATCATCATCATCATCATCATCATCATCATCATCATCATCATCGTCATCATCATCATCATCATCATCATCATCATCATCATCATCATCATCATCATCATCATCATCATCATCATCATCATCATCATCATCATCATCATCATCATCATCATAATCATCATCATCATCATCATCATCATCATCATCATATTCATCACCATTACCATCACCATCATCATCATAATTTTTGGACTCTAATCTTTTTATGAAGCTACTTTAAAAAGCCTAGAAATTCTACTAAGGTTTTTGCACTTGTTATTGATTATGAAATATTTATTTACTGGGCGGCGTGAAGGTAAAAGGTTTCTCACTTTATGTCCGAAAAAGGTGTTTAAAGTTTAGCTATAATTTTTACACAAAGAATTGCTTCCGCTATAGAAAATTAACATGGTGTAAATAAGTTTTTTTTTCTAATTGTCCAGTTCCCACTTCAAGCCATAAATGTAACGGTCCATACAGTAATTACGTGACCTACTAACGTAATGCATGTTTCTTATTTTTATGGCACAATTTATGTACTAAAATACTTATAAAAACGCAACGTGATAGTTCTTTAAAGCATATACTTAATCAACTTAAAACAAGGAAAAAGGTTATTGGCCTCTTATTTTTAAGCCGGCATCTTCCGCCATCCGGGTGATTGCACTATCCACTGAGCTATCGCGACAACTTCAGACGCGCCATAATTAAATCCCCTACGATGCAATAAACACTTTCTCATTATATTAAAATTTTTGTGACTAACACAAAGCATTCAGATTATTTTTTAATATAATATTATAAACCTACTGTAAAAGTTAGTGATCGAATTAATTTAAACGTTATTTATCATTGATTCACGACGGCCTCCGTGGTCGAGGGGTAACGCTCTCGACTAGCAATCCAAAGATCGCGGGTTCAAATCCTGGCATGCACAAAAAAAATTATTTGATAAATTTGTGTTAATTTTAAATTAATTTTGCGGTACGCTCCATGTATCACACTATCATACATATAAATCCACCATTCAGAGTTAAAACGTGGCTTCAAATGGCTTTAGCCGTGTTTGGTGACCAGATCTTAATAGACATGTAATTTCCCACCTTCCTCTTCTCCATTTCCTTTCCTACTTGCTTCAGGCCCACAACATACCCCAATTGGGGATGCCATAGTCTCACTGGCTCCAGACGGTTGGGAGTAGTACTCTTACACAGGACTCTTGTGCGGTTTTCACATAAAAAAAATATTTTTTCGATGAACAGAGTTCTTATAGATACATTATATTGGTATAAACTTTATTACATCTGAAGGGTTAACCTAACCTAACCTATGAAAAATGAAATACGAATTTTGAAATAATAATGCCATTAATTTATTTTAATAAAAAAATCACAAACCGGAAAAATATATCTCTTTGCTTACACATTTACACTGAATAATATAAAATAGATTCTTACAGATGTAGTAGATAATTAATATAAGAAATAGAATTTCCCTTAAAACATGTAATTTATGTAAGCTTAAATTTATTATTTAGATGTCTAAAAAACTATGTTCGTATGCAGATAATGTACGAAAATACAACTGATAATCAACAATTAGTTTGGTAAATAATAATAAATGTGTTTTTTTATTGTAATCTTTATTCATATGTCGAATGACAAAACTAAAACCTATTTTTCCTTGGTTCTTTATTATAACTAAGATACTTATTAGATTTAGGGGGTTTCTCACCATCCTCCCAACAGCTTATCTACCCTAATAACGAATATTTAAGATTTACGATTTACGGTTTATTTATTTATTAAGTTGGAGTTTATAATTCGGTACTCGAACCTATGAATAGTGGCTATATATTCGATACGTTGGCAGAGTTTTCTGACCACTGCGAGTATTTTATTTTTATTTTTAATAATATTCGTTATTAGGGTAGATAAGCTTTTAGGAGGATGGTGAGAAACCCCCTTAGGGGGTTTCTCACCATCCTCCCAATAGCTTATCTGCACTAATAACGAATATTTTCGATTTCCGGTTTATTTATTTATTAAGTTGGAGTTTATAATTCGCTACTCGAACCTATGAATAGTGGCTATATATTGGATGAGTTGGCCGAGTTTTCTAACCACTGCGAGTATTTTATTTTTATTTTTAATAATAATCGTTATTAGTGTAGATAAGCTATTAGGAGGACGGTGAGAAACCCCCTTATTTATATAATATGAAACATGTGATATACATAATAATTTTGTGGAACAGTAACATGAAGTAAAATAGGCAATTTAAATTATATAGAACTCATGCAGAAGAATAGTATTATGCTAAGGGGGTTTCTCACTATCCTCCCAATAGCTTATCTATACTAATAACGAATATTTTAGATTTACGATTTACGGTTTATTTATCTATTATGTTGGAGTTTATAATTCGGTACTCGAACCTATGAATAGTGTCTATATATTGGATAAGTTGGTCGAGTTTTCTAATCACCGCGAGTATTTTATTTTTATTTTTAATAATATTCGTTATTAGGGTAGATAAGCTATTGGAAGGATGGTGAGAAACCCCCTAACATTGATTATTGAAGCATGTTATTGTAGCCTTCTTATAAATTTATGAACATATCTAATACCTTTGAGAAAGTATTTCCAACTGCACGCAATCTAGGTACAAGCGAGTATCTAAATTACTTCGTCCTGATATTGTTGTTACAATTTAAACGAATTTTAAATAGAGTAGTTCTTGTTGGTATATGGAAAGTATTAAATCAGGGATGTCTATAATAGCATCAACAAAATTATAGTTAAAAATTTAATCTCCGATCCAAGGTCCAATATTCAACCAATATAACTACATACATAAAACTAACAATTTATTTTTAACCTCAAATTTTTTTATAAAAACTGTCTCAACTGTCTTTTAATATGATCAAAATATTTGTTAAAAATTGGTAATATTGTCTTAAAAATAAATTATATTTTTAATAATCTATTTACAAATGCAAAGCATGAATATTTTCTAGTAGTTTTAAATTGCTTTAAGTACTAGGCATAATTAAAAAAATGTTAGGGCCGTCTGTTTCAACGCTAGCTACAGTAAAAGTTAAACCAACTAGCTTTACACTTGTAATTTTTTTCGTAAGTTTACGACTTCTGACCAATTGGCACATTGGATTTTCAAAATGCATATTGCATTTTAAAATCTTTTTTTGTAGCTAACGTTGAAACAGACGACCCTTAAAAAAATTTAAACAAAAATAGCAAATTATAATCATAATATTACTAAAATATACAAAATAACTTTATGAAAATTTTACCGTTTGGTTTTGCCTCTTGTAGGTTTTAATTATACTCAATAAGACTACAATATTTATAATATTACTGTAAACCTGTGAGCTTTAAGCTCCATTTTTTCTAAAGTATCTAAAAATAAATGCCCCTCCTAAGAAGAATTTTTATTAAGTATTGGCTTTTTCTAATGATAATAAAATTTATTTACAAATTGTTTTAGTGTGAACGGTTAGTAGATCGTATGAGAGAGGTTTTCCGCCGCTTTTCTTCACCGTGACTTGAACAATGTACCTCCTTCCGGGCTTCAAACCGGATATGCGTTGCATCATTACTTGACTCCTGCAAACAGATTGGAATTTAGAATGGTTTGCTTCTTGGCTGATGATAATGTTATTAAAATTTTACACAGATGGCTCCGTCATTCAATGGTATTCAATAAATTATTATGCCCATCCCTAGAAGTGCGCGTACGTTTTTAGAGGAACGACTGCGGGGCCTTTTTTACAAAAACTTCATTTTGCATTTGAGGCCAAATTAATAAGGCTAAAATCAAAGGGTATAGCAAATATCTAGTACGGATATGTGCTACTTCATTTATTTGTATTATAAATTATAGGCCATTAGATAATTATTTTTTTTTATCTGTGTTGCAACTTTGACAAATTTTTGTCATTGGTATTGTTTAAAAATAATCTTGTTCCACCATTTAAATAAAATGAAATAATATTTAAAAAAAATCAAACATCGTGAACAAAGTTTTTGGGTAAAAACTTTAAATTTATATAAGACAATTATCTGTCGATTGTAATTTGAATTTACTTCCATCAAAATGCTTACATTTAAAATATTTTTTTATTAATATTATATTTCATCATATTGTATAATAAACATAGTAAATTTAAAAAAAAAATATCCTGACAAATAATTCAATGAATGGTTAAATAATTCAATCATGAAAGATTGAATTATTTAACCATTCGAGCACTTTTTGCCTCATTATGGCACTATTTCCAAAACCACGGATTGGTTTGTTGCCAAAATGTGGCAATTTTTATTTTAGTGACTATATAATATATTATACATTTAAAATATACCAAAATAAGTATTCTCTGGATTCTTTAAAATGTTTTAAGGTTAAAGATTTAATAATATATATTTTTTAAATCCTACGAATATGTGATAGTAGAAAAAAGATGGGTGCATTCATTGGCTATATAGAACTATAATCAGTTTGTATGTCTCCATATTCAAATTCGGAGGTATGATTTTTTTAATTTAGCAATCCGAGAAAAAAGTTTTAAATTGCTCTGTCGCACTTATTGGTTAAAAATTTAAAACACAAATCTATAAAGTAGCATATATCCGTACTAGATACCTTTTGATTAAAAAAATAATTTTTCAGTTTGCCTGGGTGTTTGGCCTCAAATCCAAAATTAAGGACCCGCTCAAAAAGAAGAAGGAGAGATACGACAATACGAATGTTGGAGGGAGTACGCTAATATTAAAAACCATACTATTGAAGTGAAAATTGGGAAAAAATAAAACACGACTCGTTTAAAATAGAGCAAAAATCTCCCGACAATACCTTAAGAAGCATGTAAAGAAACACTGCGAATTTAAAAAAACCTATAATGTGTTAAAAAACAGAACCGTACGTTCTGAACCTACGTTAGAGGCTAAATAATGAGGTAGCGCAATTTGGCATAACACCCCAAAAGTCAAAAGAACCGTACGTGTTTTTTTAATTTTCAGAGCATTCTTTGCAATTTTTTTCTATCGAGGGAATTTTATGTGATTACCGTTTCGGCTCGACAGAATCCAGAAATTATCTTAAAAAATAACATATATTTTTTTAGAACGTAGTGTTGAAGGGACATTTGTTATAAATCGGGCTTCCCAGCCTTAAGTTTTGAATGATAACGTTTCTCTTATAGGGAAGTTGAGTGAAAAATATTTTGACTTATAAAAAATATGTTCATGTAGATGACATTCAAACTTAAATACCAGTATTTTTTTTAAAAAGTTCGTTTTCATAATTAAATTAATTCTACAATTTTGAATTTTATTAAAGCCCGCGAAAACGGCGGCAAGAGCATAATACCGTGCGGCAGAGTCCGTGACGTAACCCGGCCCTTGCTTGTGTGAAATAAAAGGGAAAATATTTACAAAACCGGGACACGCTTAATACGGACGAAAAAAATAAATTTAAAAAGTTGTAATAGTTAGATATTTACTAGTACTAATATAAAAAAAGGACTCAACTTCCTTATTCAAATGGCCGAACTGCACTTTAGACTGTAATTTTTTGTTGTTGGTTGGGATCTGACTCGAACGCTAGGAGCGCGGTGTGTGGACAGTTGGTCGGGGCTAATGAGAGGCATAAAGCCTCCTGCGCAACTAATAGTAATCCAAACACAACTGTGCGATACGAGTGTGAAGAGATTCGTACTCGGGCTCCGTCGCTTCTGGAAAAGTCTAAAACAATAAGACTTTCACGTTTCAAAAATGTTTTTTCTGGGCGTGGATAAAGTGTAGTAAAAATAGTAGTTACCGGTCGTTTGGAGCAACCCAATCTCTGCAATGCATGAGGTGATAGTCGGCGCTTTTGCGCAAGCGAGTTTCTAAAGCACACTGGTCTGGGGCCCGGGTCTCGGCCTCTCTCCTGCGGGACTCGCGAGCCACCACGCAGTACCTGGAACATATTTACACCAACATTCAATCCTATTTTTCAAATGGACCTTGTAAGTCAACAACTAAAGATAAGGCTAGCTTTACACTTTACCCATTGGATTTTCAAAATGCAATATGCCCATTGTCCAGAAGTTGTAAATTTACGAAAGAAGTTACAAGTGTAAAGCCAGATAAGAAGATATAGATATAATAAGATAGAGGCAAGAAAAAACTGAAAAAGATAATTTTATTAGAATTTACTTATAATTTTTTTTGTACATACTAGCTCTATACGGGAAAAAAATCTCTCAAGGCTTCTGTCATATTGGGGATGCTGTATGGAGGGTCTATTAAAAGAAAGGAAGGAGAGGAAGTTCTGGGAAGGAAAAGGGTATGAGGAGTGGACAGGAATCTGGGGATCCATTGATCCATCCAGGAGACATTTCTCCAGGAGTGATGGACATGTGAATCCATCCCTACCACTGCGGTGCAAGGCAATGGGTCGAGAGTCTGGCTGAAGATTAGATGGAGGCTTGATTAGGTCTCCCTCAACCAGTCTCCCACGCGTTAGGTGGGCAAACGAATTCGCCGCCAAGACTTAGACAAAACTCAGCCCGTGAACTCTCGGGCACCCCTGCTAAATCACCATACATGACAGGGGTGTCAATCATTCAATTAATGGTTCAAGGGGCGGCTGTATCCATAATCGCCTCCCAAATTGAGTAATCGAGTATTTTTAAGTTTTTTTTATTGCTTAAAAAAATTAAGCAATAAAAATATAATTTTTATGAAATTTTTATTTTATTTTTATGTTAACGAATAAATTTTCTACAGCGAACCTAAGTTTCCCAGTTTTGTAATACCGCCAAAACGATATTTTGGGACATAGCTATCGTGTGACGTCATAAACGTTAGCCGGCATTGAAAAATTTTCTGACAATAGTACTTTGTTGTTTGTTGACATGCCTATTTGGCGCCGTTGCCAACCACGAGCCGTTTTGGCTTTGTCGATTTTGGATAGTTTTTAAAATAAATAATTTTGAATGAAAACATAAAAAAAATAAACATTTTTAGTGGGATGATTAAAATCAGAAAAATTATCTTACATTTTAAACAGAATCCCTGGTTTGTGAAAATACCCCATTATCATAAAGACGAAACAAATCAAATATGTACCTAAAGTTTGTTGTTGTTAATAGTATGTCATAAATCCATGACAGGCTGAGGTGTACAAAACATAATGTTGATTGCAAATTGAAATTACCTGATGGCAGTTGAATCAGGAGAAGGCAACCAGCCCACGGTGACAGAATCACAGTTCCTCAGAGACTCGAACTCCCGAACTTCCGTTTGGCTTGGCAGCTCGGGCAGTGGGAGTTT
The DNA here is from genome assembly GCA_951813805.1 of Limnephilus auricula. Lineage (NCBI taxonomy): Eukaryota > Metazoa > Arthropoda > Insecta > Trichoptera > Limnephilidae > Limnephilus > Limnephilus auricula. The sequence continues at coordinate 9,667,655 of OX638388.1, read as the reverse complement.
TTTCTTGGTCGTTGCCAAAATCTGCAACAGTTTATATGGCTTAGAAATAGCAATCAGATTTAGGGCCGGTATTTCATTTACGTTAGTCAAGTTGCTCTTGTGTAGACATCCTGACAACCCAACCTCAGACTCATAAGATTCCTGAGTAGACTGAAAAACCGGCCTCTAGAGTGGTGTTAAAAAATAGTTGATGAAAATAATTGAAATTAAGATTTAAGATTTTAGATTTATTTTCATCATACGAGTATTTCTCGTATATATACGATGGGTGAATATACAAAAGTTGGGCAATTTTTGGCCCTATTTTGTACATATAGTTTTTAAACATAATTTACATATTTTTTGGTTTGACTACATGGTTTAACCCTTTCAATATAATATTTTATGTCAGGCCAGTCACTTTTTTTTACGAGTTCTTTGTAATCTTATGTAATTTAAGACAACGGACTGACGACAGAGTACTGATGAATAGGACATTAATTTGAGGTTATACTTGAAATTTATATTTTTATCTTATTTTTAATTCTCAGAATAATATATATTGGCTACTCACATGTAATCATGCATAAATTAAAACAAAACACAGGTAATATACGAAACAAACACTCGCCAGAGTACTGAAAATTTGATTGGATCAGCACACGTCATACGCAGACGCGCTTAGAGCGACGCTAGCACTGGTCTGGTAATGGCTGCCGTCAATATGATGCCCTCAGCATCTAACTTCGCCACCAAAATTCAAAATTACAAACGAGTTGATCATAATTCGGCAATATTTTGCGAGAATTTATAATTTTAACTTGACACAAAGGACTGATGTGTAAAAGTGATGACAAAGTTTGTTTAATTTTTTTATAACAGATGTTTACAGATTCTGTGAATAAATCTGTAAAATATGTTATTAAATATATTACAGATTATATAAAAATTATAAGATAAAAATTTTATACCGAATATTTTATTAAACAACCAGTTTATTAAGCTTTTTTATGATTATGACATGCCAGGAAACTGACGTTTTGAGGATTTAATGAGTTATTTTAGAAATTCGCATTTGGAGTATATAATTTAAATTAAGTGGATACATAGAGAGAAATTAGGAATTTCATAATATATTATCAATAACAAAGTGCAAAAAAAAGGTCATATTTACTGACTGATGACAGTGAGTTGCCCAACTTTTGTATATTCACCCATATATTATAATGAGAATTTCTGTAATTTGCAATGATTTTTCCAGCAGGGGTCGGCCCTGTTTACTATTGTACAGGCGTAATTGGAGCAGACCACTTCGTGCGCCGACTTTCCAAGGCGCTAAGGAGCTGATGTTACTTCTTTGAAAATCTCGATCCACGCGCCCTTTCCAGAATACGAAAATATTTTGAGAAATTTGTCACGCGAGCGTTCAGGTGGCTGGAGGCGGGCCTGATAATACCAAACATGGCTCCCTTGAGGTTTTTACTAGCGCCAGGCGCCCCTTGTCACTGGGCCAGCCCTTCTTCCAGCCTTAAAATATTTATAATAATAATTGGATAATTTGTAGAGCACCGTTTTTGTGAGAAATCACCTCATGGGCGCGGAAATATATGAAATAATAAATATCCATACACGGGGATACCAAAGTTCTATCCATAGGTAAGAGAAATAATGGGAGATATAGGCATTTTTTACATTTTTTTACCATTTCTCCACACAGGAGGCAATGAGGAAAAAATCTTTCAGGACCCATGTTTTCTTTGGGGATGCTGTATGGAGGATATTTTTAGGGAAAGGAAGTAGAAAAGGAGGAAGAAAAAAACGTATAGGGGGGTGGGCAGGAAACTGGGGATCAATGTGTCCAGGAGTGACGGACGTATTAATTAATCCATGCACCACAATGACCACAATGCACCACAATGAGAGGCATTCTGGTGCAAGCGATGGATGGGTCGAGAGAGTTCTGCTGGAGAGGTCTAGATTAGTTCTCTCGCAAACCAGTATCTCCCGATCCGGCCCGCCACGTACTCGCCACCAAGAACCAGACAAACCTCACCCCTTGAACCCGGGCACCCTGCTAAGTCATTAAACATAGCAAACCACTTGGGATGACCTATGAGATAATCTAATAAATGGTTCCCAGGGCGACGGTACTTTTACCCCCCCTCGTAAATGTAGGTTACATTCGTAGTAACTTCTACACGGAGAAAAATGTTATTCTAAAATACGATCATTTTATTCGTAAAAACGGTTAAAAATGGGACTGAAGTTCATACGAACAAATTAACAGGGTTTCAGAGTCAATGAAAGTAATGCGTTTGGTATGTAGATAGAAATAAAGGCGGTGTGTAGTATTGGCGACACTTTTCATACTAGTATTGGTTCATGCCTCAAATCCCTTGTTTCTATAGAGTGTACCACCAATTTCGACTAGTTGGAGCAGCTGCTTATTTAGAGCGCGTATCCACCGACCTGGACAGCGTCCGTCCGGCGCAGCTCCTCCCGGTTGGCGGCGAGCACGGTGATGACGTAGCGCTGGCCGCTCTGCACGCTGGGCACCTGCAGCCGGCCGTAGGACTGCACGCGGCGGCGCCTCAGCACGGGCCTTCCCCCGGCGGCTGCCACCTCCACGTCCACTGCACCACCGCATGGCATCACCGACACCACCAGCGTGTCGGAGGCTTGCTTTCCTGCCTGAAAATACCAACACATATTTGGTTTATCCGGTGAAATCAGCTATGATTTATTACGATTATAAGAGGGAACGTGCGCTTTCAATATGCTCACATTAACTTAACGGCCACGGCACAAAAAGGATAATTTATTTTATTTTATTTTATTTTATTTGGGAAACCAACAGTTATAACATTTTATAAAGTATAATAAAACATGGGTAAATCATTTAACCAATAACTGGTTTCCACTGAAGTATCTTAATTTTTTTAGTGTAAACAAAGACAAATAGTTACAATAGCCTATGGGGATGGGATGGTGGGAGGGAAGGGAAAGGGATGGATCTATTCTGTATAATTAGCAGGGTGTATGTAAGTAAATGTCAAATTGTGTATAGTATGTATTGAAAGTGTGTGATGCACGATAAATGAAGGAGTTTTGCTTAGAATTGGTGTTGCATCGAGGGAGGCTAAAAATTTTGTCTGATCTTGTTCGTTTGTTGGGAACTCGTAGTTGGATTCGTTGTAAGAGTTCCGGGCAATCTACAATGGACCTGAATATTTTCTGTAGAAAGAGGACATCAGCCGAGCTTCTTCGATCTTCTAATGATAATATATTGAAGTACGCGGTCGAATCTTTGTGATTTAAGTGGGGTCGATAGCTACGGAAATCTAAGTACCGCAGGAAACGATTTTGAATGCGTTCCAGATTGTGTACATATGATTTGTACTGCGGGTTCCATACTTGTGAAGCGTATTCTAATAAGCTGTGAACGTATGCAAAATATAGGATTTTCATTTTTTTAATGTTATTGAATTTTTTACAAGTTCTGAGAATAAATCCTAACATTTTCGAGGCTTTTGATAATAAACATATGTTCATTATCACAATAATGCTGCATCTCTTTCTTACACATTAAATAATTTTGCGACAAAAGACAAAAAGGAAAAAAGTAGTTCTTTGGAGGATATAATGTGGGTCTTATCTTTTGTCACAAAATTACAATGTGGGTCTTATCTTTTGTCACAAAATTATTTAATGTGTAATAAAGAGCAGAAGCATTATTTTGATAAGAAGCCTTTTTTGTATCGTCGCCATTCCGTAAACGTGAGAATATTAAAAGCGACTAATGTGCGGTTTTTTAGTATCTACGGCACGGCAACGGCACAAAAAGTATAAAAACTTACATTAATGCTGCAGTTTGTTCGTAAAAACTAAATAATAGTGTGGAAGTACTGTTAAAAATGAGACTAGCGATGTACATATATCGGCTTCCCCCATTGGAAATGAAAAACCGTTGCCATTGCGATCGCCACCGTGCCGTTGCCGTGGGAATGATAAAAACGCCCAATGATTACTGTGACTGTGAAACGTTACACTTGAAAAGAATTTTAGAAAATGGCCGAAGACAAACTGATTGTAACTATGAGCAAAAACAGAGTGGAAAATCAGATATTAGTCAAAATGCATTTTATGAATGGAGATCAAGAAGAAGAGGGAACGAAAGGAGAGTGGTGTAATTTGAGAAGGGGAAGAACATTATGTAAAAATCCAGAAAGTAGAGGGAAATATTTTAAAGTTATATTGTATGCATGTTTGTAGCGTTAAAAATAACTGTTATTTTAAAACACAAAACAGTTATTTGGTGAAAGAAGTCCAGTATCAAGTATCACAATGAAATATAAAATTAGGAGGTCGATGTGAAAATCTTGAAATGATGAATGAATTCATCCAGCATCACAAAAGAAATATTAAATTACCAGTTCGATGTGAAAATCTCGATAAGATGAAAGAAATCATCCAGTATCACAAATAAATATAAAATTACGAGTCCAACGTGAAAAATTCAAAAAAGTTAAAGAATTCTTCCAGTATCCCAAAGAAATATAAAATTCGCTTCAATGTACCTTATATCTAAAGACGGCTTTTCCGTCAAGTTTTTTTAAGTTGACGCTCTCGGGTTTTCCATCTTTCAACTTTGACTGTTTAACCCTCTGGTCGTACTGCAGCACAGTGGATCCGTATGGAAACGTCAAATTGGTCTGCTTGTTCACTGCGAAGAGGTTGAAGTAGTAAACCTGGAATAATTAGACACAGTGGGGAATCAAAATACGTCATCCTCAATCTCTTTTTCATTCTTATCTTTCTCACTTGCTTTGTTGTAGCCTTGAATACCTACAATTGATACTCATGACGATTTACAATTTAAATTTTGGATACGATGATCTAAAGAAATTCAAGGCTTATGATGAATGAAAGAGTCACTTACAGTCTATTTTTGGAAGTCAGACTGAAATAACGGGAATTTGAACACAAATTCAAACTAGCCGCGCTTAATGTCTTTACCACAATGACTTGACAGGTTATTGTCTTCATTTCAATGTCTCCTTGGGTCTAGTAGGAAATATCCATTTACGTATTAAACAAATACAATAATATATCTGCTATAGAATTTATATTTTTATGTGTGACAAGTCAGTTACACAGACATTTTGGTAAACCTAAAAAAATTACATGCATAAAATAAATGACATTATTATACATACCGTGTTTCCTTAAATAAATAGAAAAACTGAGGTATTTTTGTAACAAAACACATTCTCGGATTCAATTTTAAATGATTTTAATTTAACTAAAATTACAATTCCGAAAACTGTGTTTACTAGATTATGTATTGATTTATTTTGTTGTATGATTATATGATTTGAATTTGTGTTGTTTAATAGAATCTATCGTTTGAAAATTGAACAAATCTGCCAACGACCATCGGTATAACCTTAGTAGGTATATTAAAAATGAACTTAGTTTATCAACATTTTAAAACTGCGTGTACCAGATAAAATAACAATCTTTCAAAATAAATTTCTGTTTTTTTGTAAAAAAGAGTCACTACGTCTAGAATTTGAATTAAAAAGGACTAATTTCCGGTATTCTCTGGTAATACATTCTTAATAAGAAATCAAAACCTTTTTTAGTGCAAATAAAAAAATACTACTAAAAATGTTTAAAAAAAAAAAAAGTTGTTTGCAAAACGTTCTTATTACCGCATCTTTATAATAGCTATTTTTTCTCCTCGCTCGGTTAGATATTCTATAAATTACATTGATTTTAAATTTACACTATTTTGTTTGTTTATCTTTAAAAAGATAATTGAAACATCTTTCCAAATGAATAACCGCTGTTCTAGGCATGTACGTAACGCCCCTCAGATGTTATCAGAACAAGTGCATTATGACTGCCAAAATTAAAAACTAAATATTAAAACACCGGACAATTTTTATAACAATTATTTTTTGGTAATAAAAACGGCTTTTTTTTTCTTAGATTATAATGAATAATCACTTGTCCAATCTGGAACTGCCATGGAAACTGTAAAACCAACTTTTCTTAGAACAGAAATCTACTACCATAACTAACTAGCACGATCGAAAAAAAGTGAAGTGACAATAAGTTTCAGATCTTTGTCTTAGTAATTTTTTTTTAGTAAAAGTGATAATTACAGTTAACACAGTAAAAACCATCGGTAAACGGCAGCACGGTGTTCAAATTTTAATAATTTATAATTCCATATGTCGATTTGCAACACAAAAATCTGAAAGAGTCATTTATCTGCTTTTAAAAACAGTATTTTATTTAAAAAGCGAACTAATCTGTAATCGAATATAATGCGAAAATATATTTTGCGGATTCTGCATTTTGATAGTTCATATACCAATAATTTACGTCATAATAAGAGAGGGAGCCACTTCCGTTTACAACAATCGAAATGTACAGTCCTTCAGATAATCTACTTCAGATATGTTCGATTTTGCATTTTTTACAAGTCGGACATGTACATAATGCAGGAGTATTATTCCCGTCACACGCCGGTGTGTAGGCACGTCACAATGGCAGTACTGTGGCCAATAGGAGGGTAAAAACTAACCTTGCCATGTTCCAGGTTGTCCACCGTGTGGTGTGTCCGGGCTCCCACGCAGGATATCAATATGTCCCCATTGCTTCCTGGTTCAGCCCCGTCGCCTGTAATATATATTAAAAAACTAAAGTAACTATCAGGATTTTTTTTATTGATTTTCAAATAATGAAAATATAAGGAAAATTGAAACAGGTTAGGTTAAGTGTTACTAGTGGAAAGGAAGGAATTAGAGACCGATATCGCTGATATCCCAACTTGCAAAGTTATCAGAAAAAAAATGTATAAAGGTACAAGTACAAGAATTTCTGGAATCTAATACACTTTTCAGGTACAGAAGATTATTTAATCTAACAAAAACATTAATACCAGTCTTGACTCAAATACGAAAAGTTTAACAATCTTTTTAGACTAGAAAAAGGTGTTCGATGTCGTTATCATAATATTATATTGATTAGAAATTTTTATAAAATAGGAATTAAAAATTATTGTCCATCACTTTAAACAAATTATTTACTTGATCGCAGATAATGCACAAAAATGGGAGTTAATATGTTAACCATAATCTGTGAGATATGGGGTTCCACAAGGAACAGTTGTCGGTACATTATTGTTCACAGTTTATATTACCAAATGAGCCATGTAATATTAGTATAATAATCATACAGTGTTAAAGATGTGACGATACATGAAACCGAAATAGGAAGACGGATGACCATCTGAAATGAACTTCCAACTTCAGACGAAGAAGAAGAAATTCAAGCTGACGAATTTTGAGGAAGGACTGTGTCCTTAGCACGATCACGATGAAGAATAAAAAGATAATAATGTTGTACCCATTTTGCTGACGTTTCCTCCGTGCGCCACTTTGGAGCGCGGTGGCCTTTGCTGCCTGTTCCTGGGGCCCTTTTCTCCTGCTGCCCTCCTCTCTGTGGCGTCGCCTCCGGTCCCTGTCCCCGGCCCTGTCCCTGGAGCAGTACCATACCGGTCCCCACGGGCCCCACAGAGGGACGTGTAGTTGCGGCGAGAGCTGACCACGAGGCAGTAGTCGGTGACGTGGGGATCTATGGGGCTAGAATAATAAATTACATGTTATTTATTTCTCTGGACACGTTAATAATATTAGTGATTTTTCTTATTTTTCTCGTACAACTTCCGATGCTGAATGGTTAATATCCTTTGCCACGAATCCGGAAGTCACGGTTTCAAATCTCTTTGTGCGCAAGTAAATTTTACTAGATGAATTACTATTTTTTAACACTTTATTTATAGAAAATAATATACAGGATGTCCAGGGCATTATCTTCGGGAGGTGATTCTACATGATAGTATAAGTTAAAAAGGTAATAAACTTTTTCGAAATTCCAACTTTTAGGTACTTTTTGGTAAAAAGATAAAATAAGTCCGGCGTGAGCAGCCAGCACTATTATTTTCCGCTTTTACCATACGGGCCAATCACAACCATCCAACGTCGTCACAAACGTCCCCGGCAGGCTCAAAGCAGTAATTTATTTTATAAATATACATTTTGACATTTATTTTGTGAATTTTTGTACTATTTTACCTATAATATAGTAATAATCAATTTTCTCCATTCATCACTCACTTTTTTTTTCAAATTTAGTACTTATTAAATTAATAGTTTTTTTTTTTTTCAAATCAATTATGGTCACCCCATATTGTTTACATTGAAATGCGCTAGCGCTTTAGTGCATTAGTGGGTACCCGCCATAAGAAATGTTAATGTAACAATATTATTCTTTCCAGTTATTATTGTATTACCTTTGTGATATTATTGTTACTTTGAATAATTTTTAAACTCAACACAGGCTTGTCCAAGTGAGGTTGAAAATTGTATTATAAACTGTAAAGAAACAATACATAAATCTCCCAAGGAATCCACAGAACACAAAATATTATAATTTCTTTCCCCAAGGTTTGCAGAATATGTATTGGTAAATACTTAGGTCGTTGATAAATACTTACGAACTTTGGTCTTTCCCAGCGTGTCGTCACCCCGTACAGAGTAAGAACTAATATTTGACGAGGATCAAAGGGGTACTGTAGGCGATAAGCGCCAAAGTTACTTTACCATAAATGAGATCCAATTTCCAATAAGTTGTTCAAATTTTTAATTAAAAGTTCACTGATCTTGAATAATGTTACGCATAACGCACATCTCTTGGTCGATGATAACGCAGGAATATTTCACACAAGCTTCTTCCCGCGACTTCGTCTGCGCAGGATTAGTACTTCTATTAGCCTATTTTTTTTGTAGGTCCCGTCTATGTTTATAACAAAATTCTTAACCTATTTATTTAAAATATCTATAATTCTTGGTTCGAAGTATTAGGCGAGTACTTCAAATAAATTCATTAATTTGAATATTTTCTAAAATAGAATTTTGATTCAAAAATCATTGTTATGCAAAATGTCATCCTCACATTTTCCAATAAACAATAATAATTATTATTTATAATTTAATATTGAAAATAGCTAGCTTTATAGATTATAGCCTATATGTTATTCTGATGTATGAGCTATATTATTGTAAAGTTTCATTAAAATCCATTCAGTAGTTTTTGCGTGAAAGAGTAACAAACACACATACATCCATACAAACTTTCGCGTTTATAATATTAGTAAGAAGATTACTAATCGTTGCCCATGTCGACAGCCGAAATAATTATGTTTAATATAATATATTTAATATATTTACTTATCCCTTTGTTTTTGCCATATTTTATTATTTACTTACTTAAATAATTTATATAATTGAGCTAAAATTCCCTTAACAAACACAAGAGCCTCGTCTCCTTATGGTGAGGAAAAGGTATTCTTATTTTCCTTTACAACACTGTATATATAACATGTAAAAATTACTGTAAAAAACAAACTAATATTAAATACATATAAATATTTTTGAGGGAAAAATTAGAAATAACATTTGAGAAAAAAAGGTAAGTACATTATTTTTTTCTGATATTAAAGCAAAATATTTTGTTGATGACCGCAGCAGAAAAAACTATATTTTTTGTCACCATGTTGACAATATCGACGAATGCAATGTACAACCATAACAGAGCATGCTTATAAAAAGAAAAACACGAACAGGTCATAACTCTCACTGGAATGTTGTCAACTGTTGTCAATGGTGACGGTTATGAATATTTTTTCACGCATTCAAGTGAGTGAGATATTATTGTTATAGTTAGATATTATTGTTATAGTTAGATATTATTGTTATAGTTACCTAGTACTGTTAAGGATTTATATAATTTTATGATTTGTGACCCGTGATTAATTACGGGATAGTCTGAATTTTCGACAAATTTATTTATTTATTAACATTCAAACCTGCTAAACTACTTATGTAGTTTGTTACCAGGCACATAATCACAACATTTTATGCAATAGCATGGTACATTTTCAACGGTACATATGTATAATGATGATGATCCATTAATTAGATCAATTGGTTACATTACCGAATAGTATAAATATACATGTGTAAATAGCAGTATAATATAATAAGCAAGTATAAATACATGTGATATGAACAAATGAGTATAATCAATAGTTTCATACATAGAGGTAGGTATGTGAGGTATAACAAAATTATTATGATTTTCCATTTCCTTAGAACGTGAATTTCAATTCAATGGGTCATCATTATAAATCATTATTATCTAATAACCATTTCCTTAGATTATATTTAACTTTAGCTGTATACTATACATGTTATTGTTTTTAATTGTTTATGGTAGTTGATTAAATATTTTAGGTACAATATAGTTTAGGGTTCTTTCACCGTATTTATTGATACATTTTGGAACTGCCAATCACTTTGAGTGAATCTTGTATTATGTTTATGGCAAATTCTTTCCCTATACAAGGGATCAGACAATATAACACGTTGACATGCGGTGTTATAAAACAAATATCTCTGACAGGTTAAAAAAGAGATCAGTTCCAACTCTAAAAATAGGAATTAAAATAATTTTCTGTTAAAAATATTATACTGTAGATAGGTTATTGTTTTCAATTTCGAAGGCGGGTATTGGTATCGCCACCCTGGGAACCATTTATTGGATAACCTACACCCCTGCCACAGGTCACCAAAAGTGATCGCTACGTTTGGTGGCTTAGCAGGGTTGCCCGGGTTCCTGGGGTGAGGTTTGTCTAGGTCTTGGCGGCGAATGTGTTTGCTCACCGATTGATTGAAATTCCCTCGATAGAAAAAAATCGCTAAGTATGCTCCGAAAATTATTAAAAGCGCATACTGTTCTGGTATTTAACATTTTACAGGTATGAAAAAATTCACAGTGTAACTCTAAATGAAACTTGGGCATTTGTCGAGAGATTTTTCTTTCTTTTAAACGAGTCGTGTTTTATTAAATATTTTAAAAAATTTCACTGAATTATTATCGTTTCTTAATATTAACGCGCTCCCTCTAAAATTATTATTTACATATCTCCCTTTCAAACCGTCTTCTTCTTTTTTTGAACGCTTACTACAAAGTCTCAACATAGAGGTAGGTGACTTTAAACATGTTAAGTGAGTAGCCAAATATATGTATTTCAAAATCTTGTTCTTCCACATTTCCTTCCCCTCCACACTTTCTTTAGCCACACATGATCCTTTTAAATTGGAGATGCCACCTCTTGCGCGGAATCTTTTTTTGATGCCTGATGTCTTTTTATAGTGTATTTAACCAAGGATCTTATTTTCTCACGATTGAGATAACTTTGTTAAGGTTCCAAGCATATCTTCCAATCACGGTGATTGTGTAATGTTTCTCCGCACAGAGTAAGGCTTGCAGTGTACATGTACACAGTAGTTAGGCTTCGTTATCCGTTCGGATTGGTTCAGTTTTTGCTTCTGGCATGTGTGGATTATGGCTCGCTGGAAATTCTCGCAGTCATCATCGATATTATAAATAGGTAGGTGACTTTCTACCCGGAGAACTTTTTGCTGGCTACCGATTAGGAAAGCTATGGCAGTTCTACTCAGCGTCGGAGCTTATTGGTCACAGCTCTCGAGAACACTTAGCGACGTGTACGGAATATAAGATGAATTATTGCCGTAACACTGTTTTTTGTGAATGTGTAATTTAACGAGTGGCGCTTTTTACAGATGCATGTTCTTAGTTTGCCAGTTAGATGTTTGCAATGAGCATAAACTAAATATTGAGATCTATAAAATTACTTTTTTTTAAACCTTTTTTTTTATAGAGAAACCTCACAAGAGTCCCAACTGCTCTCTCCTGGAGCCAGTGAAACTATGGCATCCCCAATTAGAATATGTTGTGAGGCTGAATGTAAGTGGGGAAGGGAAGGAGATGGGGAAGAGGAAGGTGGGAAAGTACCTGGCTATTCAGATCTAGTCACTAAACACGGCTAAAGCCATTATTAAGCAACGTTTCAATTCTGAATAATGGTCTTACACCAGGGCCTAAAACATAATTGTTTTTCTAAATAATCATTAGTCAGGTTGTGATTTTTTGGTCGTTAGTGCATATTTGAACTGATTTTAGTCATTGCATATACCAATGACTAAATAAAATATCCTAAGAGAGGACTTAGCTTACCAATAAAACATTCTGTCCAAACGGTTTTAAATTGCAGCCAAGATAAAACCAATACTTATTACTTATCATATAAACTGAATAATAACTTTGGAAACTACTGCCATTTCTGTATAACCGTTTTTACAGCGCCCTCGAGGTGATTTTTTCACGAAAATGGTGCTACAAAAATCATCCAAACATTTTATACACCAGACTTTATGTCCGGGTTAAATTTTCACCACAGGAAAAACTTAACCCTTTCACAAATTTTTCCATAAATGATCATCTAGTAAATCCACGCTATGCAAGTGTATTATATAAGTATAAAACAATACAATAACAACATATTAACCTACCAGAGTACCAAATGGGAAAATAATTCACCGACTCCAGATATTTTCATATCAGAGGGTTCGGCTCGGTGGAACTCCTAATTTGACCGATAAATCCTACTGGTCCCTCAATATAAATCCTACTACTGTAATCCTACATGTATACTGCATATTTAAATACTTAAATTAATTTTTTTTTTGTTCATATTAAGCGTGACCCGGTTTTGTAAATATTTTACCTTATATTTCACACAATCAAGGACCGGGTGACGTCACGAACTCGCCCGCACGATATTATACTCTTGCCGGCGTTTTCGCGGGCTTAATAAAATTGTAGATCAAACTTGTAGAAATAATTTAATTATGAAAACGAACTTTTAAAAAAAAATACAAGTATTTAAGTTTGCATGTGAACATTGATAAAAAAAAAAAATAATTAATCGACTTCTTTATTCCAAAGTATATTCTGCTTTTTAGAGTGGCAACACTAATTATTATTACTTTATCTAAAGTACGCTTGAAACAGCGCGAGGTCCGGATTAACTTCCTTAAGGCTCCGTCAAACAAGAGGCGTACTTACGCGCGTCAAGGCGTTAAAACGTCCCGGACGTATAACGCTACGTTGTGTTGTACTGAACATGTCTAAACCGGTCAAACAGAGCGAGCGTGTAGTAATACGCGAAACTCTGCCGCCGCGGCAGAACGCCACGTTGTATTTTTGTTACAAATCCTTTGACGCCGGGAGTTCTTGCTTGACTGTGGTAAAAATGGTTGCTGAAAAGTTAATTGAATGTGTCCGAAAAAATCCTTGTTTGTATGACACTAGGAACAGTGCATTTGTGGTGTATTTGCTTATTTGGTGTTGCAGAAGTGAATGCAATTCTTTGAAGCACTCTGGTGACATTGAAAGAAGCGATCTTCATGTTATCAAAGCTTCCGGAATAAACGATGATATTCTCCAAATTCTTTCCTCTTCTTATTAATATCATGCACCCATATTCTATTACTACGGGAACATGATAATGCACACATCAGTAACAACTTATCTTTATCTGAATCGCTGGACATCGTGGCGAAGACCGACTGACAGTTACTGACGCCGAACGCGCTGGCTTGCGCGTCAAAGCCGTTCAAATAGAAAGTACGCGGCGTTACGCTGACGCCTTGACGCGCGGTAAGTACGCCTTCTGTTTGACGGAGCCTTTTCAGTTAAAATAGTGACAGTTAAAATTTAAATTCAGTTCACGATTTAGCTTTCTGATGAAACAGACGGCCCTTAATAAATGATCTAACTTTTCTAAAACGATCTCGATTTAGTACCTATGTCCATGCCTAACATATACTGTGTAGTAGAGACCGAAATAACAGGAATAAGATTGATTCGTATCTTGTCGTAGGTCAACCGAATAATTATTATAATTCTTATGATACGATCTTCATCGATGGTTTCCGAATGCGATTTATGCTAGTTCAGTAAAAATTTTAAACTTCAACAGTGAAACATTTGTTTGTCTTATAAAAATACCCCTTAAATTTAAAAACATAATTAATTCTACCAAACTTAAGGCAAAGATGTGTTATTCAGGTAGTATTTAGTTTATGGATTTAAAACATTTCTAGGCGAACAATTTTTCAAAACAAAAACATTTGACTGAAGTAGATTATTATTAACCCTTTCACATCGAGTACTTATTCACTAACACATGGATTCAAAAATTTTTCTTCACTTTCTAGAGCGAATAAAAATTGACGGTTATCATTTTCAAATTTTCTGGTAGGTTTGTACTAACACGTTATTTTTTATTGAAGTTTTAGTTATTAATTCCGACGATAGTCATTTTTATATTTTGAAATGTGATTTTTGTGTATGTGTAATCTCAACTCGAATTTTTTCTCCCGATTTTTTTTGTAAGGTAAGTTTATGGTGATATTTTTTCAATGTCTTATTTTATGTAATTTTTTCAAATTTAACATTTATATTTTTGGTGTACAGTGTGCCAGGCCTAATGTCTATCAAATGAAAGTAGAAATAACTTATGATCAATTTGTATGGCGGGTATGGGTATTACCGCCCCGGGAACCAATTATTTGTTGGGTCACCCCAGGTTGTTAGCTACGTTTGGTGACTTAGAAGGTGTGCCCGGGACGAGTTGAGGAGACTTTTTTTCACTTTTACAGCTGGACTTTCCCGACCCATCGGCTTTCACCGCAGTGAGAAGAATGGATTCATACGTCCGCCACTCTCGGACACATCGCCACTTCTGGACAGATTCCTACCCTCATACCATTCCCTTCCCAGAACTTTCTCTCACTCCTTTTCCAAAAAGACCATCCACATAGCATCCCCAAAGTTCACATAGGCGATGAGGAAAATAGTTTTCCTCAGGGCCTTTTACGTCGAAATGTAAAAAAACTATTGAAATATATATTTTTTTAATTCCAATTATCACGTTATAACGTACAACCTAAGTAAGAATCGTGGCTCCCTTATTAGGCACAAGAGTTCCTCTTTTCTGATAAGGTATTCATGACCAATCTCGAATTCAATGTTTCAAAGACCCAATCATGTCTGATTACGTCTAAAAGGGATCAAAATGACGATCTAGTCTCCTTTAACGGTAGCATTATTCCGAACAGAGGCCCTAGCACGCTTACTCTATATCGATCGGTAGGATAACTATCGGTAACTTCTCATCGTTCCCTAGCATGACTACAGATCGCCAACGAATAAGTGACAGTTCACAATGACTGAGTGTCCTTAACATAGTCGACATCAACTGTTGTTTGTACGTTAGCGATGTGCAGTTGTCCTAGGGAACGATGAGAAGTTACCGATAGTTATCCTACCGATCAATATAGAGCGAGCGTGCTAGGGCCTCAGGTCCTCCATTGATATGCTCGGTGTAACTCTAAGTGACCAGCTCAGGTACGGGGACTCCATCGAGGCCAGAGTTAAGTTGGCCTCTCAGAAACTGGGCGTACTGTACAGGGCCCGCAGATACTTTAAAAGTACACAACTGCTAACCCTGTACAAATCGCAAGTGCGCCCCACGGTTGAATTTGGCAGCAATCTCTGGTCTGGAGCCCCGATGTACCTGAAAAACACCCTCGACTCTGTGCAGAAACGGGCGGTCCGTTTGATAGATTCTCCCGTCTTAACAAACGTATTGCAATATTTAGAGCACAAGCGTCGGGTGGGAATGCTATCCTTGTTCTACCGGTATTTCAATGGAAGATGCTCCGATGAACTAGCGTCATTGATCCCCTCGGCACCGGTGCATAGTCGGGAAGAACGTCAAACGCGCGCCCAACATATGTACACGGTTGACATTTGTCACATGAGAACGGGACGCTTCTACGACTCGTTCTTGTGTTCAACAGCTCGGCTGTGGGACGATTTGCCGGCCTCTGCGTTTCCTCCTTCCTACAACATGGGTCTCTTCAAGACCCACGTTCACTCCTTCATCTCATCAAAAAGACCCTCCCGACAGCATCTTTAAAGATGACATAGGCCCTGAGGGAAATTATTTTCCTCAGAGCCTCATGTGTGGAGTTAATGTAAAAAAAAAAAAAAATGATGGACCTTAATATTTAAAAAAAATTATATGTATAAATGTAATTCCACATGTTTTATATTACATAAACAAATGGTTATCAAACATGACGTATATTCTACGCTGGCAGTTTTAATTCAGGTCTGAAAGGGTTAAAGTACTCGTAGGTTGTGTTGTTCTGCGACTACAAGTGAATCTATCCTTTCCGTTAAGCTGCGGCGTCAATCTCGAAGTTACCGGACAGCTTTTTGTTTCACTGTCAATGTATGTTAGTCATTCAAGTGTGGATGAACCTCAGCGGGCCTGAGAAATGAGACAATTCGAGGCGGAATGACTGAGATTTATCCCAAAACATCGCATCGGAAACGCATTACGACACTCTTCACACCGTTGGCGTTGACCTCCCTAAGTGAAACCAATTATTTGACGGAAAATCCTCCACCTAATTATCGCTGAACACTTATCACAGTTTGGTCAAATGGTTTACTTTGCATGTGTATATACAGTGAAATATTTAGAAAGTTTTTTTTTAAAGGCGAATAAATGATTTTTAATTGATACTTCTGTTTTTTGTATTTTCGCGTCTTGAAATTCACTAAAAAGATAACATGAAATAATAAATTGAAAATATAAATATAAATTTAGATAAAAAAAATAAACTGCAAATATTATGAGGTACGTAATGAAGTGTGTATTGTAATTGAATTGTTTATTACAAAAATTGAAAAAATTAAAAATTAAAAATTAAAAATTGGCGTATTTTTTCAGAGGCTAAAAATATTCCCGCTTTGCAATAAAATCAAAATAAATGGAACATTTGTTAACGTATTCGAAAACTAAAAACTGTTTTCGAAAGGTGATGAAATAGGCTTTCAAATTTCTATATTAAAAATTACTATGTATTTTTCTAAATAAAATTTTTTTTTGCGAAATGTTTCAAAAGTGTTCAAAATGGCTCACTTTACTTTTTTTCTAACTAAAATTACTGATAATGAAAAAAAAATAAAACACATACTTATTTCATTAGATAAATGAATTATAAACCTTACTGTCACCTCACTTTTTTTAGTTTGATGTAAAAAAAATTCTTAAAAAATTCACAAAGTTCCATAATTGTTTTTCAAATTGCTATCGGAAACTTTGGTTTCAGAAAGGGGTAAATTTTAATTTGTTTGTGGTTTTCTTTTAGATTTGAATATGTAGTTTGTTGTATTCTCTTTCCAATACCGTTTAGATCACATTTCTGACTATGATAGTAAGGGAGAAACAACGATTTCTGTGAGACCTATGTGAGCTGGGACAAATATGGTCTCCTGTGATTAAACGGGTTAAATGTTTTATTCTTTTAGATTATAAAAAACTAATTTTTTGTTTTTTAATCTATCTTTTAATTTTGTAACTGTAAAGTTTTTGTTTCTCTCATTTTTTGTTTCGAGCGAAATATTGTTGAATGCTTTTCTTGTGTAGTATTTGTGGTGTCTTTGTCCAAAGCTTGTGTATACCGTTGGAGTTTTTATGTTTTGTTACGCTTGTCTAACGTCTATTAACGATAGTTTGTTTTTTTTTGTGTAAAAACATAATTCAGAAGTGTTTTTATGTAAATTTATTTTTTTATTTATATATTAGGCTATCTAGTATCATATAACATGTTGAATATTTTTTTTGTGTTCGTAAGCCAATGTAGGTATGTTTTTTTAAAGTATTAGCTTTTGAAATGGTTTTCTATGCGATTTAAATAGAGCCGATATCTTAGTTTTTTGCTCCTCCCCAAACATGATTTCGTATTATATTATAATTAAAGGAGAAGGGAGAGTATGGATGGGAAGTACCTGGCTGTTGAGATCTTAACATCAAGAAGAGCCAAACGATGTAAAGCTTCTTTTCGATTCCGAATAGTTGTCTCCTACACTACCGCACACTACAAAATCACTCAAAAACCCGTTGTCAATGGTAACGCAAGCGGTGACTCGCGACTCGCACTGCTGATTGCCGTGGCCGGCCGTTGCTAGTTGCCAGTTGTCAGCTGATTGTTCTTCGTCTATGGTTAAACAAGCTTTTTGACCAACCAAGACATAGATACCAGCCGGTTTTAGTTTGGTTTCAGTTGCCTCGTCAGTGGAGCGCCTAAGACTTCTCATTAAACTTTAATGTTTCAAATGAAAAAAAAATCCTCAAAAATTTGATTTGATATTTTTTGGTTATATCTAGTACCTGTCTACCTACAATATATCTATTATTGTGCACCATCAAAGTTAATAACACAAATATTCAAAAAATTTCAAAATTTTAAAAATAACCTCATTACTTCGGTGCGATGGAACCAAAGCTTTGACGGCTTTAAAATGTCAATATTGGCATTCCAAACTGCGAACGGTAAAATATCAAATAACGATTCCTACATATTATTAACATTCGCGTTTTTTTGTCCGAAATACGAGCTGTCGCGTTTGTGAACTTGTGCGATCTTAATTATGCTTATTGTACGCGTAACCTTCCCAGATATAGGTCATTTTTTGCAATGTGACAAAGAACAGAGGAATGGTCGCTATATTGCACTCGTTTCGTGTAAAATAGTGCAGTAAAAGCTCTAATTCCTCGAAAAACTTGTTTTAGATGGGCTATTGTAATTACGGCTTAAGACGATAGACTTCGCTTTTCGGCCCATACAAAAAGGACGCCCGGGAAAAAACACTTTTCTACATCGAAAATTGCACAAAATGAATATATTTTTTTTATACTGCCTTTTAGAGGGTGAAAACTATGTCGGTATGTTTTCGAATTTTCGATGCGTTTCGTATTAACGTAAACATTCACTGTCAAACATGTACGATTTATCAAAAAATATTATTTAAGGAAAAAGCGCTGCTAACTCAACTCTCATAAAGAATTATAAAATTATAAAAAGCTACCGACGTAGCTTCTTCTTTCTAAAAAATATATATTTTTAAAAATTTCAATTTCATGAAAGTTTCGGTGTAGAAAAGTGTATTCTCCATAAACCCCTTTTCGAGCGATTTCTGTAGGTAAATTTGAGCGTTGTCTCATTCGCACATTTCGCATTCGCATGTATTGTAAGTGTGCGTGAGCTTATTGTGAGCGGGACAGAATGACAGACGCGGGTGTTCCGCGTGTCGTTTAAAGTCTAGCCTCTTAACCCCACAAGCCTCGGGCACATTTTATCAGAAGGTGAAAATATTTCGGCTTTGCAATAAAATCCGAATAAATGAAATATTTCTGAACGGTGAAAACCAAAATCTATCTGAAAGGTGATGAAATACGCTTTCAACTTTTATAATCTGAAATAAACATTTTTTGATTCAATTTTTATTGCAACATAAAAACATAAGTTTAAAAAATTACTCATTTAATTTTTTCTAACTAAAATTATTGACAACGAAAAAAATAAAAACACATACATATTTTATTAGGCAAATGTATTATAAACGCTACTATCACTTTACTTTTTTGCCGTTTCATGTAAAAATAATTAATTAAAAAATTCCCAAAATTTCGTAATTTTTTTTTCAAATTGCGGTCGATAACTTTGGTTTCATAAAGGTGTACATTTTAATTATTTTGTGGTTAACAGTTAGATTTGAACATATAGCGTGGTGTTTTTTCTTTCTTATATTTAGAATTTTTTTAATATTTTAATGTTTAGATCATATTTCTCACCATGATAGTAAGGGAGACACAACGATTTCTATGAGACCTTAATGAGTTTTCCCAAATACAAATTACCCTGAGGTGTTAAGAAATAAGCGGATTTTATGTATATGTTTATTTACATGCATTATTTTTTAATGGTAAACGATTAATAATGGCGCCAGTTTAACGCGTACACTCAACTCTACAAACCATTGTAAGTACAGTAAAATGTCCGAAATGGTTGAATGAGAATATAAATACTGCTATTAAAGTTGTGCGTGCTTCTGGATATGTTCACGTAGTGCAGGGTCATGGACAATGTCATGACAACACAAACATATTTAATGGATGATAAATAGGAATGTTCTTGGGAAGTTCTTAAGCTCCAACATCAACTAGGGAGCATATTTACGCAGGTATAGTCAAAGAAAGTTAGGGTGACAACGATCCCGTAAAATATCTCCCTCTTAGGAAAAAAGGAAACAAGCCCTCGGCACCGGATCGCTAACAAACGGTCTTGCTATTTAGTGAGGTATCTTTGTTCTTGCTGAAACGAAAGAGACCATTCTTTGGTGGGATAAGGTAATTTTTATTGAAGATAGATGGAAAAAATATAAAATAATTCAAAAATCTTAAAACATAGTCATCGATACGACAGTTTTTAGTGAAGAAAGTTGAAAATAATATTTATTGAAGCTAAAATCTTTAAATTCTTAAAACAAAGTCACCAAAAACAATAGGTTATAGTGAAAAAAGATGAAAATAACATGAAATCTTAAATCCTTAAAACATAGTCAAAGATACGACAATTTTTAGTGAAGAAAGATGAACATGTCCCATTCGTTGAAGCAAAAATCCTAAACTCTTAAAAACATAGTCAACGATACTACAGATGAAAACAACATATTTATCGAAAGCAAAATCTTAAAACTCTTAAAACATAGTCAAAGATACTACAGGTTTTAGTAAAAAAAATGAAAATAACATATTTATTGAAAATAAAATCTTAAAACTCTTAAAACATAGTCAAAGATACTACAGGTTTTAGTGAAAAAAATGAAAATAACATATTTATTGAAAACAAAATCTTAAAACTCTTAAAACATAGTCAACGATACTAGAGTTTTTAGTGAAGAAAGATGAAAATAACATATTTATTGAAAACAAAATCTTAAAACTCTTAAAACATAGTCAGCGATACTACAGTTTTTAGTGAAGAAAGATGAAAACAACATATTTATTGAAAGCAAATTCTTAAAACTCTTAAAACATAGTCAACGATACCTCACTCGACCTAGTTAGCAAGGATGTATTTTTTTAATAACCCCCACCCTATCCTAGAGAGGTGTTCCACCATTTTTTGGACAGATCTTAATTTATTCTGCCAAGAAGAATGTATGAGAAAAGTTTCATGGATGCACGAATTTTGATATTTATCAAACTCTATTTTACCTGCAGCATAGGAACGTGGAGTCAAATGAGCAACAAAGAAATACGTTCCATGATCATCAACCCTTCACAACCAGATACGTAAGAGACAGTTCACTGGGATGCATTGACTATCTCTGCCTGGGAAACCCATAAGGATTTTGACAATTTTGACAACAAGGCCTGGAGAAAAGGATTGCTTGGATAAAAAGGTAATAGATCATTAGCGGCATGGCATTATAGGTTAAAGCTGCAACAGCTATGTGGCCATCGAAAGAAGAACAAAAGGATGTCACGCAGGTATACTCGTGCTCATCTTTTAATAGACAAACAAAGAAATGATTGCACCATTTTATTAAAATAAGTCCCAAGAAGTGACGCTTTTGCGAATATATTTCATGTCACTTGCGCTTGAGTGCTTTGACTTGAGAAATTATTATTCCTTGTAAAACTTTGAAAAGACTTGCAGTTTGATGAATGGTCCCAAACAAAATAGGCACATAAAATAGAATCAGAGAATCTCGCTTAATATTCTGTATCAATGAATGAATTCACAGATTATTTATTATTGGTGACCTCATAGCTCTCCATCAATGAATATGTGGAAGTCTTAGAACAGGTTTTTTTAATAAACTACCTAATGATTTAGTATATCAGCCTTTATCAACGTTAAAAGGATTTAGGCAGGTGTGTTCACTTTGATTCATTCACTTAGTGAGGTGGTCAAACTATGAAAGATGCTATTTTTTATTTGACCTACGTAATATTAGACAGGCATTATCAAGTTCACTTGGAGAGCATTTTACACCCGATGAACATATCGTATTTTGTTTCCAGCAAAGTATTCCTGACCTCGTCAATAAATAATAATAAGAGCAAAGTTGACATTGATCTTGACTTAGTTTTTTTTACCGACTTCGCAGAGTGACTGTGTATGAACATGTATGTGAACGTGTTTCAAAGTATGCTTAATAGGTGTTAAAATATTTCACCGAGCACAAACTGTAAAGAGTTTACCGAATTTGTAAGCGAATTCGATAGCTTTAAATTAAATTCGATAATAACACCGAATGCCCTTAGGTTAATGCCAGTTTGACATTTCGCAATTGACGACTTTTTAAAAACACTATTCAGGTTGTTGAGAAACGTGTTTATTTTAACCGATGATTCCCGAAATTATTTGGAGTAAAAATGTACCTAAATGAATTTTTGGTCTCCGTTGACTTTTTTCATCATTTTTTTTCAAACAAAAAAAAGTTTCTTCCACATTACTGATCACTGATCACTCAGCCGAATAAGCGCCCAATCCCTCACCCCGCCTCTAACTGTCCAATACCTACGAATTTTTTTATGCTTAAAAAACCTCAAAAATGTCGCCGGAGACCAAACCATTTATTGGATAACCAACACTCCTGCAATGGGTTTTAAATATAACTAGCTGACCCAGCAAACTTCGTTCCGCCTCAGAATCAATAAATGTTGTGTTCAATTTATTAGCTGAAATAAATTAAGTTTTTATTAAGTTAAAATAAATAGGTACCTACTCTAAGTTCAAAAAATGAAATTCAGCTGTTGACTAAGCACGAAACGGCACACTACACCATTGACAGTTCGAATTGATTCAAATTTTGTCGACCAACGCACATTATTTGAAAAGCCGTTCCATACAAAATATATGAAAAAATTAATTTTCTTCATAATTATTTTTCCCGTGATTTTTTCCGGTGTTTTAATAGTTATTCTGTTAATCGGGACGGAGACAAATCCAACAAATCAAAGATCATAGAAAACGGTTCAGCCGTTCTTGAGTTATAAATGGTGTAACTAACCCGACTTTGTTTTATATATTAAGATTAAGATAATACATGAAATTTGCTTAAATACTTATGTATAAGCATTAGCTTTAGATAAGTATTAGCCCCAAGTGTTTCGCTATGTTTGGTGACTTAACAGGGGTGCTCGGATTCATGGGGTGAGGTTTGTCTAGGTCTTGGCGGCGAATGCGTTTTTACACCAATTGAGTTTCCAGCCGGACTCTCTTGACCCATCGCCTTGTACTGCGATGGGAGGGATGGATTCATACGTCCTTCACTCCTGGACACATTGACCTGAGATTCCTACCCACCCCTCATACCTTTCTCTTTTAAACTTGCTCTTCTTCCTTAAAAAGACCCTCCACATAGCATCCCCAAAGATGAATGCAAAAAAAGTTATGATTGATTAGGTTATGTTTGGTTAGATGTTAGGTTGGGTTAGGTAAGTTTTTTCCTCACAATTTTAAACCTTTTAGACTTTTTTTCTCTATTGTCACTGTTTGTTTTGTCATGAAACAATCCGATTTAAATGCAGTTAGTGATATTTAATAGATTAACCCCCTTACCCAACCCATTATAACATAACAATAATTTTTGTATGGTAAATGGTTGTTTAACATTTGTGTAAAATTTAAAAACCTTTTATGAGTAAGGCCTTTGGTGAGGTAAGAAGTGAGTGATTACCTCTGGTCCCACTTGACGGTGAGTCTCTTGCGGCGCTGCCTGCGCTGTAGACGCATGCGCGGTCGCTGGGCCATGCGCGCTGCGTGCGGAGGTTCCGGTTCCGAACTCCCGAAAAGCTGCAGGTAGGTTCCCGAATCCAAAGCCAGCATCTGTTCAATTATATCAAATAAATGAAATTAACTTAATTACGGTAATTTTATAGGTAAAAATAAGGTTTTTTCGGATCAATCTTGTTATATTAGTCAAATTTGTGAAACTAGACCAAGCGTACAAAAAAATAATAGTTCTTAAATCAATCGTTTCTTAGTAAATAATTAATAAATCTAAACCATAAATTCTTTTGAAATCATGCGATTTGTAAGTAGGTGCTCGGATATTTACCTAATTTATTATAAATCATATATGCTGCTCCTAGTCGCCTGGTGCCAGTCATATTATGGCATCCCCAATTGGAGTATGTTTTTAGGCTGAAGGTAAGTGGGGGGAAGGGGTGAAGAGAATGTGCTATTCAAATCTAGTCACCAAACACGGCTAAAGCCATTTCAAGTAACGGTTCAATTCTGAATGGTGGTTTTACACCGGGGCGATACTGAGAGTATCTTCCACTCTGCCGCAAAAATACCTTTTATCATAGGAGGCCGTCACCAATGAGAAATTATACAATTCGTTCAAAGAAATGTCACTATCACAATGATAATTGTTTTCAAAAACTCTTTTTGGGCCAGGTACCATAATATTGAAAAATGCGAATAAAAAAGTTCAAATAAACACGACCATTTCATGTTTGAAAAATCATTTTAATTGAACCATTACAATGAATAAAATAAAATATATGTCACATACGGCGTTTAAAGTTTGCCAAATTCAAATTATTGTCAAATACATCAATATTGTCTAAATATTGGTTACTAAGACTATGTAATCGTTGTATTGGGGAATGCAATTTATAGTTAGAAAGAGATGTGTGTATATAAAATGTTAATGTTTGTCTAGTAGTTCGTGTAGGTACATATAGATTTAAAAAATATAAGAGTTCACAGCAATCAAATTTAGAGTTTAATCATTTTAATAAAAAGGTTAGGTCGGTTATTTTTCGTCTAATTTCTAAAGTTGGAATATTTGAAATATCAATTAATGATAGGTAATTTATGTGCTCTAAAGGGATGTTAAGTTTAAAATTTACAAATCGTAGAATTTTTCTTTGAATTCTTTCAATATTATGGATATGAATTTTGTAGAAGGGCGACCAGACTATTGAGTTATGTTCGATTAGGCTTCTAACCAGGGATATGTACAACAATTTTACGATTCGTAAAGATTCAAAGTTTTTAATTGTTCTTAAAATAAATCCTAATATTTTCTCACCCTTATTTACAGTTTGTTGAATGTGGACCGTGAAATCTAGTTTCTCATCCATTATTACGCCAAGATCTCGCATTTCTGTTACTCGTTATAAATTTATTTTATTTATAATGTGATATTTTTTTCTGGAGAAGGTCAAAGTTTTGCATTTATCTACATTTAAATATAAATTATTTTGTGAACACCAGTTATTTAGCATGTCTATATTATATTGAAGAAGTTGACAGTGATTTAAGAGAGTTATTTTTTTATATAATTTAATGTCATCGACGAATAACAATACATTGACGTCTTGAAAGCAGTTGACTATGTCGTTTATAAAAACAAGAAATAAAACTGGGCCAAGATGACTACCTTGCGGTACACCTCTAGCGGCGGAAAATGGTTTAGATATATTAGATTTTATTTTAAGAAATATTGTTCTACCAGGAATGTAACTTTTGAGCCCTCTTAACATATTTTATCTGATTCCTAAAACATGAAGTTTTCCGATCAATACTTTATAAGACACTTTATCAAAATCCTTCGAGAAATCTGCATATATACAGTCGACTTGTTTATTTTTAGAAAAAGCCTCCAATACATAATTTTAGTAATAAATTCGTTGTAGTTGATCTTCCTCCAACGAAGCCATGCTGCTTGTCATATAACCTTTGTTAATGAGGGATATATTTCATCAAGAACTAGAGATTCAAAGATTTTAGGTAATACAGACTGTATTATTGGTCGATAGTTAAAATAATGATTTTTATAGTGGAATACCTTATTGAGTCAAATTTCAAATAGTAATTGCATGACAGGTATTGAAAGATTTACCTCTATTATGTATTGTCCAATTTGTGTAGAACTTGTCTTGAAGGTTTCCATTTCCCTGCTTTTGAATTCCATGAGAAGGGTTGCATTTTTCACACCTGGAATAATGTTACAGATTAATTTTCAATTAGTTACGTTTCAAATCGAATTAAGTCTAGAAAGGACTATTTTAATTTTTGTGCTTATAAATCATACAAATTATATATGTACAGTACGAAAAATGAAAAATTGTTCCCAAATGAAGCGAGGTGATCCAACAACCAACATTTGCGAACTACTAATAAATCAAGCTCTTTCTCCGCATGGTGAGAGACGTGTAGTTTGTGCGCGTTCATTTCTTTTCAGCCCAGTCATATACAGCAATCATTGAGTGATTGACCAGCGGCTGAGAATAACAGTTTAAAAATGCTTGCAACTGTACAGGGAGGTTCCAATGAGAATGATCGATTATTCCCAGCATTAATTTTTTAAAATTTAAAATTTAATATCTATTTACTCCATTAAAAACTTGCTTTAATATATACCTACATTCAAGTAAGCAATAAAAATGCTCAAAACGCCAGATGATATATTACTAAATATAATGTACTTCTTGTAAGTATTTTTTTATCATAAGTATTTACGATTTTTTAATAATGTCTAAACAAAATAAGTGTGTTAATGTAATTGAAATATTTTAGTTTGTAAGACCTTAAATAAATAGAAAAACTCAGGTATTTTTGTCACAAAACACATACATGGATTTATTTTTTAATGATTTTAATTTAACTAAAAACTTAGGTATTTTTGTCACAAAGTACGTAAATGGATTTATTTTTTAATGATTTTAATTTAACTAAAATAAAAAATTCTGATAACTGTGTTGACTAGATTATGTATTGATTTATTTTATTGTATGATTATATGATTTGAAATTTTTGTTGTTTAATGGAATCTATCAAAAATAAAAAAAATCTGCCAACGACCAACGGTATAACCTTAGTATATTAAAAATACACTTAGTTTTTCAAAATTTTAAAACTGCGAATACCAGATAAAATAACAATCTTTCAAAATCAATTTGTGTTTTTTTGTAAAAAAGAGTCAATACGTCTAGTTTGATTTAAAAAGGACTAATTTCCGGTATTCTCTGGTAATACCCTCTAATTCAGTAATGATAACTTGGAATCTGGAATGCAAATTTTAAGTAGTTATCAAAACATATTTGTTAGTTGTAAGGCAATTTTATTAAGGAACAATACAAATATGACATTTAAATTATTCTTCGAGGCCGTAGTAAACGCAGAGTGAAATATTTTAAATAGTGTCAACAAAGGATATATTTTGTGAAGAATGTATTTTTGTTCAAACCACTGGCGACCACTTTCACAATGCCCCTGCACAAACATGGGACAATAAACAACTTTACCACATATATTAGGGTGGCCCACCAGAGCTTTTTATAGAATTTGGACATGTCAGGAGTCCCAAAAGTTGCATATTCAAATGCTGATAAAGATAAAAATAAGAAAATAAAATCTATACTGTTTTTAGTCCACTACCAGAACCAACGATTTAAAAAATATCTGGTTTGTTTTACTACACCAATATCAAAATGATTAATTTACGAAGCAAATTGCATTTTCCTTCCTATTGTCAAAGTGGGTAACCGAAACTAAAAAAATATTTTTATCCGTTTATCAGCATAAAAAATAATTTATTTTTATTTTTTTAATTGATAAACTAATGTTTAAGACAAGATTTTATGCATAGCACAAAGGGTAGCAATTATTATAAGCAATAATTATTAGCCTGCACGGAGAAAAATGGTATTCTAAAATACGATCATTTTATTAGTCAAAACGGTTAAAAACGGCACTAAAGTTCTTACGATCAAATTAACAGGGTTTCAGTGTTTATTGGCAGGAACTCTACGAATAATTTGTTGGTATACGTAATTTCGTACGTATACCAACAAATTATTCTTACATTTTACCGCCAATAAACATTGAAACACTGTTAATTTATTCGTAAGAACTTCAGTCCCGTTTATAACCGTTTTTACGAATAAAATGATCGTATTTTAGAATAAAAAATTTCTCCGTGTGGCGGCATGTATCTTTTCTCGGAAGGTTGTTTCAATGTAGATGAGTGTTTCAGGCTGATAATTATTGCTTAAAATAAGAAAAATTGTTTTAGGTAAGGTTATTAATTTTTTTTTGTTTTCCCATCAAACCTATAAAGGTAGTCTTATTATACGTTGGGTGTCTTAGTGACCCCTCGAGGCGAATAGAGGCTTTGAGCAGACCCGTTAAAACACGTGAAAAACTATCTTTCTCACCTTCACGATATAACTAGTTGTTCCGTGAACAAAAAACATCTTATTTAATAAATCAAAACCAAAATTTTCTCTAAAATCATTAGATTTGTAAGTAGGTACTAAAATACCTGCTTACGTTATTATAAGCCGTAATATGTTTTATGTAACCGAGAACGTGTGACCAAACTTGAACTGGCTGGTTGCTATGGTTTCCAATTAAAATTCTATGACGGCGTCACTCAATTTTACGATTTCTCTAATTATCTCAACTTGTTTAATCATAGACGAAGAATAATCAGCTGTCAACGTAGTAACTAGAATTTCGAGATTCGAGTCACTGCTTGCGTTGCCATTGACAACGGGTTTTTAAGAAGTTGTGTAGTATTCGGACCATTATATTTACGTACATAGGATAGCGAATTTAATTGAAAACTTTTTTTTTCAGTTGCCTCGTCAGCGGAAGCACTAACTTAAAAAAAATCAAATAAGAAATTATACAATTTTTCCAAGGAGACGTGGAAAGTCAATTCTTTTTTCAAACTTTTTAAAAGCAGGTATGTGGTTACCATAACGTTATTGAAAAAGCGAATAAGAACGTATACATAAATACGAGGACTCACATTTGCAGAGAAATGTGAAAACAACGGTGACTTAAAACTGAAACTACGCTCAGTCAATAAAATAAATTTTTTTCGAAAAAAACATTCAATTTTATTGTCTTCAAGTTTTATTAAATCATTATACTAAAAATGAGATTATACCAGATTATACATAATCCGAATAGTCATTCGCAACTTTTGCTACTCCTGAATGAAACATATCTCAAAGCAACCAAAAACCTGCACACATTGACGGCCCACCCTAGTGTTCCTAAATGGTACCAATCTATACACCGTGGTGTGAAATGTTTCTTTTCAGTATCGTCGACAGCCTCCGTCAATATTGAAATGTCTGCAGCGACAGGAATGTATGCATTTGTTGGGTAAATATTGCACTTACGTATTTATCAATAATTAGCAAAGTGTCACTAGTTGTGGTAGGTGGTAAGTCTGTGTATATTTGCGTCAGGAAAACATAATAAAAAATAAATGCTGCTGACTGGGATCATACTCCCAATCAAAATGTGATTACTATTAGAGGTTAATATTGCTGAGAAATATTTAAGAGATTAATTGAAAGAAAGGAGTAAGTAATAATAAATTGCTCAAAGCTCAGAATAACTAGTACTTTAGGTCAACAATAACTTGGTGTAATATTGATTCTAAATTAACTTACTCAGCAAATTTTGAGTCTCTACGATACGATAATAAGGTACGATATCAAAAAAAGTTAATTTTCTTAGAATACAAAGAAATAAACTAAATGGAAACACTACTTTTAACCCTTCAAAAATTTGGCGTATTTTGTCAGAGGCGAAAAATATTCCCACTTTGCAATAAATTCCAAATAAATGGAATCGGAGTATATTAATACGATAATGCCCGTACGGTTCAAATAAAGGAACCCAACTCCGAGTAAATCTCCACGCCACACTGTATGGACACCGTTCTGAGCCGTCCGTGATCGTGCATTTTTCCACGGAGCTGCTGCCGTAATATACACACTTAGATTTAGCCCATACGCGTTTTGCAAACAGAAGTGGCGCCATCTACTATATTTAAGGAAAAAAGTATGAAGAAGAGGAAACATTTTTCGCTTAGATTCAATATTAAGAAGATTTATATTCCTCTCATTATTCACGGTATTAATGTAAGAATGTCACTATTATATATCTACCTATTAAATATAAGTATTCTGTAGTTTAATGTTAATAATAGTAGTTAGTTTTGCAAAAGGATGATGCTTTATAAATAGTCACCAACACTTAAACTGGGCGAAGCAGAACGAAAAGCCGCCCGCAGGGCCTAGCAGTATTAGTTAATGTATTAAAAAAACTAAAAACTGTTTTCGAAAGGTGATGAAATGGGTTTTCAAATTTTATTATTAGAAATAACCATGAATTTTCTAATATAAAAATTTTGGATGAAAACTTTAAAAAGTTTTAAAAATGGCACACTTTACGTTTTTTCTGACTAAAATTACTAATAATGAAAAAAATAAAAGCAGATACATATTTCATTAGACAAACGTATTATAAACGTTACTGTCACCTTCATGTAAAAAAAAAATCTTAAAAAATTCAAAAAGTTTCATAATATTTTTCAAATTGCGTTCGGAAACTTTGGTTGAACATTAAACATTTTTTGTAGTTTCTACTTCTAGATTTGAATATATAGCGTGTTGTATTCTCTTTCAAATACCGTTTAGAGCATACTTTTCATTACTATAGTAAAGGGAGACACAACAATTTCTATGAGAACTATGTGAGCTCATAACAACAAATGGTCTCCTGTGATTAAACGGGTTAAAACTATACACGATGTTATATTTGGCCAATGAAGGAAACCACCTCCCCAAATAATTGTCAGGAATCACCGATTAAAGTAAGTCAAATGCATTCTGTATAAAGCAAAAATCTGTTTTCTGAAGCAGCAAAAACTCTCGAACGTTGAGCTCTGGGTTCATGAAATACTAGCAATTTTTATGTAAATAATTTTTGAGTCAAGTACTATTATTTTTATTCCTTTATTTCTATCCTGAAATTTTATAAATTTATTTCATAAATTTCTACCTTATTTCAAATATGTATATCATTTCTCTTTAAGAATGAAATTATAATACCACAAGGTTATAGTTTTTATTTATAAACGAAGTGTATAAACGAATCTGGTTAGTAAAACTATACATATATATTTATATACCACCATCAAATAGAAACTTATTTACCCGATTGAAATCATTTGTATACAAAGATGAGTAACGAAAGGACGAAAAAACATGTAAATATTTTGCAACAAGTTGTAAAATGAGCCATTCTGTAGAATGGGTCATTCTCCAACAGCTATCCGGAAGAAGTTATTTAAACGATTGCTTTCTTAATTTAAAGTTTAGTATGCGGGCCCCCGTGTACATTGTTGTCCCTTTCGTCCTTTGTATCAAGCACTCTTTTGTATTACGTAATTGCATGCATCAATATGTGCACGGCTCTTACGTTGTTTCAAAGCAAATGTCACCTAAATATTGGATAATTTTTTTGCTGGAAGTCAATAATAATTATAATTAGTTAACAATATTTTAATTGCGAAAATAAAAATCCACATTTTCGTAAAAGATACACCTAACTTTTTATTGTCCTATTTTTAATGCCCATGATACCGTGATAGTTTATCTCGTGGCAGTTGTCCATATAAAATATGCAGTCGTTTTAGGGAAAATACGGTATACCTACTTACACAAAATATAACTAAGCATCCTCCTACACGGAGAATAATGTTATTCTAAAATACGATAATTTTATTCGTAAAAAACGGTTAAAAATGGGACTGAAGTTCCCGCCAAAAAACATTGAAACCCTGTTAATTTGTTCGTAAGAACTTCAGTCCCGTTTTTAACCGTTTTTACTATTAAAATGATCGTTTTTTCGAATAAAATTTTTCTCCGTGTATGCACGGATTCATTTTCTCGGTGTGGGGTGTATAGAGAGGATGTATCGCCGAATAACCAAAGTATGAAACATGCAAACTTGTATTTTCATCCAAACGTATCAAGTATAAATTTAGTTATATTATTACCATATTATTAATGCCATATCATAAAAAAATAAATTTGCTTTGTAAATATGTTTCCCGGAAGAATTTGAACAAATAAATGAAAAGCTGTAAAAACAGCAGAAGGTATATTGTATATCATTAGTCAAAGAGTTAACACGTTCTCAAATTTTTTATGACTATGTTAATATTTTTGATAAAATTATTAATATGATATTATAAAATCATATCACACTATCAATCCTTATCACGTATCCTCAAATGTGAGCCTGATGCCATTAAATATTGATGATTTTCGGCCTAATCAGACATTTAAAAATAACGTCATTTCTTAAACCCTATGAGGAGATTAGGATGATCACCCTATTAAAATAATTACCCCTATTGAACGCGTGTGGGAAATTTAAGATGAATCCGGTGGTAGAGAAATTTGAAAAATAGATTTTACTAAATTATTGCTGTCACTGTTGCTCTTACTCCACCGGATATTGAGCGAAAGGGACAATGCACCTCGGGCTACTAATACCTTACTAAAATCGAGGTTTTGTATTCCCCACTTTTCTCCTCCAAAAGTGGACTGATTTTCAATTTTTTTTTTACCAACTACATAAGAAAAAACTATTCTATGTCTGTACGTTTTGCTTTTTAAAAAAAAAACATTGTCTAATTTTGTATAATGAACGTCTTTTGACTGCGTTTAAACCAGTCAATTTTATTGATTTTTGGAAGGTCATAACATTTATAAAAAAAACACGCTAATAGTTGATATCTATTATATGTAAAAACAATATTTTCTCAAGGGTTAAAATCTAGAGAGATAAATAGGGAATCCCCTTAATATACAATTTTTGCCCTATAAATAAAAAAGAGACCGGTAAAAGCAGTCACTCCTTTTTCCTCATTCGATAATACTCGGGAAAAGTGATACGTTGTTTAATTTAATTGACTATATTCCTACTGCTCCTGAAAAACCCTTGTTGCCTTTACATGCTGCTCTCACCTGGACAGATCAGGAATCAAGGTGTGTGTGTGTGTGCCGGTGGTGCCCTATTGAATTTAGTTTATGTGTTTCGGGAAGCACGTATATATTGAATACATAATACAGGTACTGAAATTCCCCTGAATATTCCAAATGTCGCAGGTTGCGTCTAATCAGTATACGCAGTTGACCAGGCCTGGCTTGTGTGACCAGAGTCAGGGGACGGGGTGTTGACCTGGAAAGGTTCGTATTATAATGACGTATCGGTCAACGCATAATACATACACCTAAACTACTACGTCGTTATAAGTATTTTATGTGAGGGACATCCACATATACGGCGTTACTCATAAACGTGGCGTAATTTTTTTTTACAACCGTGTAACTTTACTACTAATAAACTAAAATTGACTTAGTCGATATTTAACAGTCTTAATTAAAAAGTTATAAACATTGTTTATACAACGGAATTTTTTGTTCATTTGTCAGAAGTCAACTGGAGTACTCGTCCACAATATGGAATCCTCAATATAAGGTGTACATAGATTTATTAGAAAATATACAAAATAAATTTTCGAAACATTTACTTTTAAAATACAACAAAACTACAAATAATATGTTAACACTACAAAAAAGACGCACATTGTCGGATCTATTGTTTCTGTATAATCTGCTTAATAATAATAATAGTCCCGAGTTACTATCCATCATTGGTTTAAATGCTCCAATGCGGCGTACCAGGCACACTTTTCTTCTTCATACAGAATCCCACAACACCAATATAGCAAATAACTCACCAATCACTCGCGCAATCACAACTTATACCCACTATGAAAAATTATTACAATTAGACATTTTTCACGATTCATTGCGAACATACAAAACAAAATTATTAAATTTCTTGTCGTTTTATTAAACTTAAGTGAGAAAATATTTTTTATTTCAAAATGTAAATTTTACTCCACCCATACTATTTCATTCATGTTTTATTAGTCAACCAATGTTTGATTCTTTTCATTAGTTTCATCATAATTTAGTTTTGAAACCCAGGCGAAATTAGCTATTGACATTGTACAGATTTACGTACTAGGTACAAAACCATGTAATTTATTTAAAACACCTTACAACTTATATTTAATGTACTGTGTAAATCTAATAAACAAATAAATAAATAAAATAAATAAAAAAAGAGGGTAGGTAGTTTGTTTGTAGCATAAACTTGAAATTTCTCATCGAATTTCGGATATTTTAAATGTGCTATAAATTTCTTCCCTTTGAAGATATCTTTAGAAAATATATTTTTAGAAACTATATAAAATTTCTTACAAAAAATTGTATTTGAATATTTATAAATGGTAATATTTTAATATTAAGGTAAAAAGTTGTAAAGAAAACCCTATTTATTTTTTGTCAAAACGTCGCTAAATTGAAGAGATTATGAAGTTATGAAAGAAAACTGTCAATTCGCTTTTTATCTCGTTTATACAAAAAATAGGGCATAACAAAAAATAATGGATTCGTTGTTTCCACCATGTAAACGTTGATATTAGGTCCTTACATATGAAATTGGCGTTTTGCCGTACTGGCAACTTTGATCTCAAATATCTTCTATTTGGTTAGGAATTCCAAATTCAAATTTATACAGCTATTTACTCATGTATTTGTGTTTTGAAAATTATAAATCATTTGTTTTTGCCTTAATTGTTATTTTTCTTTGCGTCACCAAACGCTCACAAGTAGCTTTTTTGGAGTCAATTTTCGCTTGGGGCATGGTTTGGCTGGTTCGGCAGGGTTCAGCCATTGCGATGAGCGCTTCCGATTATTGTACAGGATCCACTTTTCATCACAGGTAATGATTCGATTTAAAATCCCTTCATTATTGTGCCGGTTGAGTAATGCAACCCAGCAGTCAACGCGCGTTTGTTGATTTGCTTCACTCAATTCGTGAGGTACCCACCTTTCGAGCTTTTTCACCTTCCCAATTTGCTTCAAGTGGATTAAAACAGTTTTATCACTAACACCGCAGCCTGCAGCTAACTCGGGCGTGGTTTGCGATGGATCCGCTTCCACAATAGCCTTCAATTCTTCATTATCAACTTTGGTCTCCAGCGTCCACGGGGCTTGTTCTGCAGGTCGAAATTTCCAGAACGAAAACGTTGGAACCAAAAACGCACTGTGTTTTCTTTTGTGGCACCGTCGCTATACACATCATTAATCCTTCGAGCCGTTTCTGCAGCACTGGTGCCACGGTGGAACTCGTACTCGTAAATAACGCGACATTTCAAGTTTTCTATTTTGTAAACTAAGTGACGCAAAGAAAAAAAACAATTAAGGAAAAAACAAATGAATTATAATTTTTGAAACACAAATACATGAATAAATAGCTGTATAAATTTGAATTTGGAATTCCTAACCAAAGAGAAGATATTTTAGATCAAAATTGCTAGTACGGCAAAATGCCAATTTCATATGTAACGACCTAATATTTTGGATTGATCATTGGAACAATTTTTATGAGCCTAGGTAAGATAACATAAATAGTACTGTTTTTTATTTACTTTTATTTATTTTTTTAATTAGGTGTCTATGTATCTTGGTTATCTTATGTATCTTTCATTAACTTATTCTTGCTTTGGTAAATAAAAGTCAATAAATGAGAAATGGTGGATTTGCAACCGCTGCTCTGGTATTGGCGTGCGGTCATTGGATGCGGACATTATGTTCTTAACGAAGTTAACATGATTTGTAAACTGCTTTTCGTAACATTCTAATTAGTCAGGCGGCAGAATAGTCATTCAAATGTCAATATGGATTATCAAACACACTAATATCGGTTGTCGGTGAATGTTGTGAGTGATGTGAAATATTCCTGCGCAATAAAATCAAATTTGCTTCGAAATTTTCAAAAATTTGAATTCATGATTGTGCGAGTTTAGACAAGCTATAGAGTACGTACTTTTTTTTTTTTTTACGCACCAGATTTAATTATTTATTTTTAGAGTACGTACAAACCTATAGATATTTTCATTAAGGGTAAATCTATATTTAAATGTGTTTTTCTTTTTTTTAATTTTTGACAATGATTTTTCAAGTTTACTAACGGTGTCCATTCGAAAGGCAAATTTCGAAAAAACCAAAACGTTTCTCTAATTTGGCAACAGAAATATCATTACATTGTAAATAAAATTGATAAAATTTGATTTTGAAGTGCGAAATCCCGAGGTAAATATTTCATAAATACTTTAAATGCTTTACAAATCCTACAATTATTTTCAAAAACTGTTATAAAAACCAATATCTACATTTCAAAAGCGATTAATAAAATATTGGTATAAAAAAACTCATAAGGTTACATGCGGGACAAAAAGATTATACGTGGGTACACGAAGAAAAATGTTATTCTAAAATACGATCATATTATTCGTAAAACTGTTAAAAACGGGAATGAAGTTCTTACGTACAAATTAACAGGGTTTAAATGTTTATTGGCGGGAATATGTAATAATAAATTATTATTATTAATTATTAAAACAAATTTCGTACACGGAGAAGAATGTTATTCGAAAAAAAACGATCATTTTAATAGTAAAAACGGGACTGAAGTTCTTACGAACAAATTAACAGAGTTTCAATGTTTATTCTGACATTTTCCCGCCAATAAACATTGAACTTCAGTCCCGTTTTTACATTTACGTTAATAAACATTGAAACCTTGTTAATTTTTTCGTAAGAACTTCGTTTTTAACCGTTTTACGATTAAAATGATCGTATTTTAGAATAAAATTTTTCTCCGTGTACAATATACACACACACACACTCACACACACACACACACACACACACACACACACACACACACACACACACACACACACACACACACACACACACACACACATACACACACACACACACACACACACACACACACACACACACACACACACACAGAGGTTAAAGGTTAAACAATATTTAGTGCTTAAAGTAAAAATATCCACATTTCCTGCGAGACAGTTAATTTTTATTTTAATTTAATATATAATTGGGTACATGATTTTATATAAATTACATATCGGTACAAAATATATTTAAAATCGCAAACTCACCAAAGAAGAAACTGGTTATTGTGCTTGGTGAACGAGTTACACTAATTATAAGGAAAATAGAATTTATAAAAGACAAAGATATTATAAATTAATTTACAATATCCTGTGACTTTTCAGGGGTCCTGCGCTAGTTATAAATCGTTATAAATAAACCACGAGTGATGTAACGATGTAACATTCCGAAGTCAACTGCTATTCAGTTGTTTTCGGTGATTTTTTAAAAATTTCGAATCCAGAATTAGATAGACTGCAGGTAATAAGTGGGTACCTACCTAACAGCATGAATTAAAGATTTATTTTATCGCCATAAGATTGGAATCATGTACTAATGTACTTACCTAATATTTTCTTTTATAAATCGTTTTTCTGTGAAGGTACCTACAGTTTTACTACTTTACATAACAATTTTGCATTAGCTTAAATTTTCCCAAACCGACCAAAAATATTGCAAGAAAGAAAAATAACAAAACAATCCATCATGGAGAGAAACGAGTTTAAAAATGGAACAAGCATCCAAAAGATTAATGTTTTCTCACAGTTAAATGAATACTTTGCCCCGTAGCCCATGATGAAAAAAGGGTGGCTTACCTGCCGTAATGGAATGGTTGTGGGGCACGTAGAAGACGGACCAGGTCACTGTGGAAGAGCAGGGCGTCAAGGTGATGGACAGAGGGATTCCGGCACGCTCCGATATCAGCACAGTCCTGCATTATATTATCATTAAAATGTTGTTGGTGCATGTGTCAGTTTTTTTATTATTTTTTTTATATGAATTCCGCTGAAGAGTCCCAACTGCTCCCGTCTGTAGCCAATTAGACTACGGCATCCACTATTGGGGTATGTTGTGAGGCTTAAGGTTGTGGGGAGGGGAAGGAGATGGGGGTAGACGAAGGCGGAGAAGTACATGGCTATTCAGATCTGGTCACCAAACACGTCTAAAACGGATATGATTTTACATTTTCACGGCCAAAAGTATTTTTGTTATTTATTTTTGGGGTGTTATGCCGTGTTACGCTATCTCCTACTTTATTCAACGTTTCGGACAACGTTACAGTGTCCACACATCTGCCCTGATGATGGACACTGTAACGTTGTCCGAAACGTTGGCTAAAGAAGGAGATAGCGTAACACGGCATAACACCCCAAAAATAAATAACAAAAACGTCTAAAACGATTTAAAGCAACGTTTCAATTCTGAATGGTGGTCTTACACCAAGGCTATACTGAGCCTATCTTCCACTATCTGAGTTATCTTCCACTCTGGAACGTGCCGCAAATATGCTATATATTATTTTTAATTCATTAATTGTGTAATAACACTAATTAATCGCGGGCTCAAACTTGCGACCTTCGGATTGGGAGTCGAGAGCCTTACCCCTCGACCACGTTGCAGTTGCTCGAAATGGCTTTAGCCCTGTAAGTGACCATATAAGGTATATACCAGTCAGGTACTTCTTTCAAACCTTCTTTTCACCATATTATTTCCCCCTTCACTCCCTTCTGCGTCACAACACACTACAAGAACACAACCACAGAACTCTTGCGCCGTATTCACATTTCAAAAAACATGTGTTACATACGAGTACAACGAATGAAAGTAAATACATAGCATTTTCCGAATATTATATTATTAACAATTTACAAAAAAACTATCTAAATTTAAAATTATACAGTGCAAACGGCAGGTTATGGGGCAGAGCAAGGAAAGCATAACAATTATTGAGGAACGTTTTCACAAAGGAAAATATCCACCCTGAACGGTTGTATTTAAAAAACAATTATTCGTTTTCTCTATGAAGAATATCTACGAAATGATAAAAATTCAGTTTTCAAAAATCTAAATATTTCTCTGCTTTACATGTAGTAAATATGATAAATTTTGTACAAGTGAAATAATTAGGTACGCATCTACGCATGTAATGTAAAAATTTAGTACAATAAAAAATATATAAATTGGTTTTAGACCACTTTAAATTTAATTAAACTCTTCGTCAGGAGAATATTAAAACTAACTTATGATACAAAATATTGATAGATATATACCAAACATTTAGGTGCTGGAGTGGGAGGTCAAAGGGGGAGGGGAGTAATTGCGGGAATTCCAGCAATAACATAGCGGTTTATTGGAAACATATCTAGAATGGGACTAAACGATGAATTAATTTGGTTTAAAAAAATTTTGTATTACCTTATTTCAATATCTTATTTCTGATCACCTACCACTTTTTTCTTTGGTATTACTTATGCATTTTTTGTATAGACGTATTAACTGTCGATATTTTATGTTAAAAAAACGCAAATTTTTATAATGTATTTTTATGTGTGGTAGATTATTATTTTAAAAGTTTTTTTCATATTATTATGAAAGATGGCTTTTTCACAAATGAAGTGAGTTTTCTTATTATTCAAATGTTAATTAATGTGCCTTTAAGATTGTTTTAAAATATTGACAACGATTCACTTAAAACTGTCAACTCCTTTCAGCTTCCCAACGTTCTCCATTTGATGACAGTTGGGACTCTTGTTAAATAAGACAATTTCAGTTAAAAAACCGCATATTTAGAATTAAAGATGTATTCAATAAACTATTCAGAAAAGCATAGTAAAGTTCTTTTGACAGAATGAATTGCACGAATTAATACTATAAGTGGAAAGTCAACCCATTTTCACTAAACGTACCTATCCCAACTTTACGCTAAACTAAACTACATATAGCTGATTAGAAAAAAAACAATGTTGATTCAATTATTTGAAGTACATACTAAGTAACTACTAAGTAAACCTGCATAATAGCGGTTTTTTCTAAAATTATAACTTTTTCGTTTTCAATATTAACCTAATGCAGTTTAGTAATATCTTGCTAATATTATAAACGCGAAAGTTTGCATGGATGTATGTATGTTTCTTACACTTTCTATTTTAGAAAATTAGTGAATTTATTTGAAGTATTCGCCTAATACTTTGAATCAAATCAAGAATTATAGATATTTTAAATAAATAGATTAAGAAATTTGGTATAAACACAAATGGGACCTACTAAAAGAAAATAGGCTAATCGAAGTACTAATCCTGCACAGACGAAGTCGCAAGCAGAAGCTAGTTTTTAATAATAATATATAAGAGCGACTAGAAAGAAAATTTTCCCTTTCCCAGTTCTCTATGGTCTTTTTTACGTGAACCGAAAATAGATCCCTTTGAAAGAGATAAGCTTTTCACGAGAACAGAAAACACCTTTAGAAATTACATTCCGTCGTTTAGACCTTTCAGTGCCCTTTAATACACGACCGTGACGTGGACGCTATGCGAGCTTTTAAAAGGAAAAGTTTTAAATATTAACTACATTATGTAATTCTATCCGAAAAGCATTAACACCTATTTTAAGATCACTAAGTGAAAAAAAAAATCTTTTAGCCTCAAAAATAAACAATAATATAATCGTGAAAAAGCTCCACTATTGTTTGACTTAGTAAGAATATACATATTTGTGTCATTGAAGAAGAAGATAACAATAATAATAAATTTTTTTTAAATGTGAAAATGAACAAGACACAGAAAAATAATAAAAGATAATAGTCGCAACTGGGACTCGAACCCAGAACCTTACGTCTTACCGGGACATACACCTCTACCAATTGGGCCACTGCGATCTATTATGAGACTGTCGTAATTAAATTATTATTGTTATCTTCTTCTTCAATGATATATTACATTGATGGGAATAACCTTCACAAGTTAAAAAGAGAGTTTTTCTTATAAAAAAATACATAGTTTTATATTTCCTATTTTGTTATAACTAATTATTTTCAATTTGGGAGGCCGCCATGGGTACCGACAACCGTGATCCATTTACTGGATAACCAACATTACCTCCACAGGTCACCATAAGCGGTTCGCTACGTTTGGTGACTTAGCAGGGGTGCCCGGTTTCCCGAGATGGGGTTTGTGTAAGTCTTTGTGGTGGATGCGTCTGCCCACCAACTGCGTGGCAGGTTGGATCGGGAGACTGGTTGAGGAAGACCTTTATATCTCTCCAGCAGGACTCTCTCGGAACATTATTTTCCACCACTGTAAGGGGTTGGACTCCTACGTTCATTACTTCTAGATACGCTGACCCCCAATTCCCCCCCCCCCCTGTATATTTTCCTTCCCAGAACTTCCTCTCCTTCCTTTTCTAAAAAGACTATCCACACAGCATCTCCAAAGATGACACAGGCCTTTAGGGGAATTATTTTCCTCAGGGCCTCCTATGTGGAGCTAATGTAAAAAAACTATTATTTCTTATTATCACAATTACGCTAATACTACGCTAGTATTTATTTATAAGTAAAAAAATAAAATTTTACCAGATTATATGTTGCACAGTTCATTACTATCCCACTAGAAACTGCAACGATTTTAGGCTTCCTAAAACAAATTTATCGGGAACACAAAACAATATTTATTACAAAAGTTTTAAAATGTTCAATGAACTCCCTGAAAGTGTTAAGGAAGCTAAAAGTCTTGCAGTTTTTCGTGGATTATGTCTCAATGTTGTGAAGTCCAAATTTTAGTAATATTATAGTAGTCTTAGAATAGGATATATCTTATCTTATCTTACTAGTATTTTAAACGCGAAAGTTTGTATGGATGTATGCATGTTTGTTACTCTTTCACACAAAAACCACGGAATGGACTTTAACGAAACTTTACAATAATATAGCTCATACATCAGAATAACACATAGCGCTGCCCTAGTGCTTGTATGTTCAATAGACCATTTACAAATTTTACAGGGTACGTTTGTTTTTGTTTTTTTACAGACAAATTCTAAATAATTCTCAACTTTAGTCATTTCGTTTTATACCGTATTCAATAGACATGTATAAAACGAAATGACTAAAGTCGAGAATTATTTAGAATTTGCCTGTAAAAAACAAAAACAAACGTCCCCTGTAAAATTTGAAATGGTCTATTGAACATACTTAGCACTAGGGCAGCGATAGGCTATAATTTATACCCAAAGCTTGCTATTTTCCATGTATTACAAATAATAATTATTGTCAAAATTTGAGAAAGACATTTTGAAAAACAATGATTGTAAAACCAAAATTCTGTTTTAGAAAATATTTAAATTAGTGAATTTATTTGAAGTACTCACCCTTCAATCGAATCAAGAATTATAAATATATAAAAAAAATAGTTTAAGAATTTTGGTATAAACATAGATGGGACCTACGAAAAGAAAATAGGTTAATCGAAAAACTAATCCTCGGCAGACGAAGTCGCGGGCAGAAGCTAGATTAGATTAGATATAAAATGTAAAATTTTATAACTAAATAAAATATACTTAAATATACTAAAGAAAAAAAAAAACAATTTCGCAACCCCAAAGCTCTCGAGGATTC
Source organism: Limnephilus auricula (assembly GCA_951813805.1). Lineage (NCBI taxonomy): Eukaryota > Metazoa > Arthropoda > Insecta > Trichoptera > Limnephilidae > Limnephilus > Limnephilus auricula. The sequence goes on along the minus strand of OX638388.1, from coordinate 9,625,473 downwards.
TTATATTTTTTACGGCTTGTTACGTTAACTTAAACACTTTAAAACATTCCTTAAACGGAATAACATTTTTACGAAGTCAACTAAACGAAAAGCAATTAAGCATCTTATTTAAAGTGAATCTGGTGTCTTCAACTGCAAGGGCAACCCGCGGAAGAATTTTAATGGCTGCCATTAAAACTAAATTACGTGTCAAAATTAGATTGGTTGGAAACTTCAATCATGGCAACTGCATTACTTGAAGTACTCGATTCAGATTTAACTATAGCTAAAAGTGGTCGATTAACTAGTGAAGGTATAACAAGTAATAATGAAATTCGCAAATTAGACAAATTCCAAACATTCCACATAAAAGGATTTAAACTAACTCAAAGAGAATTTAATTAAGTTTCTTTAAGTAAACCGCCAAAATGTTATTTGCACCCGATGCTGTCACACGAGATATATTGCCACTTATAAAAAGGCCGATAAATCATGCGACAGATGTTCATTTCCAAAATAAATAATTGCAATCTCGAGTGGGTAAATTAACTCTTCTTTGGCGGACAAAACTAAATGTGTACCGAGACTTGATATAAAAAATGACCGCTTCATAGAAGCGTCTTTTCCTATAAATCAAGCGCGCCAGAAATACTCGGACACGAAAAAAGGCCACAAGAGAACACCGAACACAGAAAGCTGTATCGGTGTAGTATCTACTCGACCAAAAGCTCCACCTACCTTACACATGTCTCATGTTGTTTCAGAGCGACGTATGCACTAAGACTTCGCTGTGTATTTTTTGCCTCAGCAAAAACATGAAACGGTAAATTACTCGTGGTTTATATTTCCGAACAAAGGGAATTATTTATACAACAGGCAATAGTGGAAGTGACACACGCCCGAATGCAGTTCAATTCGGTAGAAGACCAAGAACGCAAATCCTTTGCACGCCAACTTTAAAACATAATGTCATTTCGCCAACTAGCCGAGATGCGAGCTAAATGATAACCTCTTAGAGGAATTAAATAATATTATAACAGGGATGGGAAAATACTTTCTGTTTATCCTGTTGCGTTGTGGAAAAGCTCGGAATTACGCAGAATAATATGTAATTCGATTGACACGAAATTACCCTTCTATATGGCCTGAAGATCTTACAACTATTGGAGTGTATGCGGTGAAATTTTAATCAATATTTACAACCATCGAAGTATATCAATACGGTAATGCCCGTAAGGTTCAAATTAAGGAACCCTACTCCGAGTAAATCTCCAACGCCACACTGTATGGAAACCGTTCTGACCCGTCCGTGAACGTGCATTTTTCCACGGAGCTGCTGCCGTAATATACACACTTATCACTCGCTCACATGCGATTTGCAAACGGATGTGGCGAGATCTATAATACTGTATTTAAGAAAAAAAGTTTGAAGAAGAAGAAACATTTTTGCTTTCATTCAATAATAAGAAGAGTTATGTTGGGGTGAAGAGTGTTCCACGGTCTTAATGTAAGAATGTCTACTATTATATATCTACCTATTAAATATAAGTATTCTGTAGTGTTAATAGTAGTTAGTTTTTCAAATGGTCACCTACACACTTAACTGGGCGAATCAGAACGAACAGCCACCCGCAGGGCCTAGCAGCCGAAACCCGCGGAGCGGGTTTTACACTGCTAGTTTTCAATTATTATGCGATGCTAAAATATTTATTTCTAAAACTCTTTTTAGACAAGCATAATTGTTTGATATATCACATGATACAAACATGAAATTATTCAAATCAAGCCGCACTTTCATTATAATTATAGTCATGCAAGTTATATAATGCAATAAATTATGAAAGATTTGCCAAATGAATTCTTTTTTGTTTATACAATTTTCTTGATGTTTTTTTTCCATAATCAGATATCTGGACAATGAAAAATAAAGGGCCTTTTCCATTAAATCTTGAACTAGCACCATAATTGAATTAGCACTAAAAACGCACTATTAAACGTAATTAAATTAGCACTAAAAACGCATCAATTGTCAATTATATATATATATTTTTTTTTAATTTGTGTTCTCCAAAGTCTGCTGTTTAAATGCCCTATAAAACTAAAGTAAAAATTAAAAAAAAATTCAATTAACATTTTCTTGTTTTTTTCTCGTAATGAAAAATTGTGACGACACCAATAGACAAACACAAGATAAAACGAACATTAATGTGAACAGTAGACAATAACAAGATAAAACGCATATTAATGTGAACAGTAGATAATAAAAGATAAAAAATACACCTATTTATTCGATCAGTAGGTAATAACAAGATAAAACACGTAGTATTACGATTGCGAAAAGCAGATAATAACTAAATAAAACACTAACATTATTGCGATCAGTAGACAATAACAAGATATAATAAAAAGAGAAAACACATATTCATGTGATCAGCATAAAATCAAGATAAAACACACATTATTGTGAATAGCAGATAATAACTAGATAAAACATATATTTGTTAATGTGATCAGTAGTCAATAACAAGATAAAATACATTAGATTTTCATGAGATCAATGGCGTACCCCTGAATGGTCGTGTCAGGGGGTTAATTTATGTTCCGATGGGAGGCCCCCTGTCGGCCCAATGACGAATGTCCAAACATTCCTAAATATACGACAAGCTCACCACTTTCTGCTTAGCTCTTTCCAATCCCAACAGACTTGCTGCATTTTGACTATTGTCCATAAATAATATACCTTTCTGTTCTGCAAAAACCTAGATATGACCTTCAACCGGTCATATTAGGTATGCACGGAGAAAAATGTTATTCGAAAAAACGATAATTTTAATAGTAAAAACGGTTAAAAACGGGGCTGAAGTTCTTACGAACAAATTAACAGTGTTTCAATGTTTATTGGCGGGAAAATGTGAGCATAATTTGTTGGTATACGTGCGAAATTACGTATACCAACAATTTATTCTTACAGTTTCCCGCCAATAAATATTGAAACCCTGTTAATTTGTTCGTAAGAACTTCAGCCCCGTTTTTAACCGTTTTTACTATTAAAATGATCGTTTTTTCGAATAACATTTTTTCCGTGTGGTCTTCGATTATTTTAGTTATTTATTGTCAGATTGCGTCTGTTAAATAGAGCTTTTAGCTTTAATATCGTTCGTGGTGAGCTTTAAGACTAAAATTATCTCATCGCATATGGGTGTCATTCCCACCAAGGTGTAAAAGATACATTAATAAACATGTTTTATACCATTACTATTTGTGTTTTGCCTGATGGGTCTTGCTTTGACTCTAGCGTTACCAGGACGTAACATCGACTAGTTATTCAAACTTTAGCTAGAAGAAAGCGGTATGCATCGGTATCTCTTTGGTAAATAAATATAAATGTATGGTATACATAAATTTTGATGCAATATCAAATTGTATTTTAGCTATTTTTATTGTTTGAGAGACTGAGGGGGTTACTCACCATCCTCCCAATAACTTATCTACACTAATAACGAATATTTTCGATTTATGGTTTATTTATTTATTAAGTTGGAATTTATAATTCGATACTCGAACCTATGAATAGTGGCTATATATTGGATAAGTTGGCCGAGTTTTCTAACCACTGCGAGTATTTTATTTTTAATAATATTAGTTATTAGGTTAGATAAGCTATTGGGAGGATGGTGAGAAACCCCCTAACAGTGATACAGCGCAATAGTAAGTAAAACAAAATGTAACAAGTAAACCGATTAAAGATTTGCTCCTCAGCAATACGTAACAGTTGTAAAGAATGTGTTTTAAATTTTACATAAACAAACATTTACCATACATTAATGGTGGTTTTTCCGTTGTGTAAAATTCAAAATACGTTTATTAGTAAGGAGGTAAATATTTAAGAAATTAATGAAAGGAAATGCTGCAAAGTGAGACGTTACGTTGACCCATTGAATTATTGGAAATTTGGGTGCGTGGAGGGGGAGAGGAGAATTAATCTACTTGAAATTTTATAATGTGTGAACATAGTAAAATATTATAATGTGTGTACATAGTAAAATTTTATAATGTGTGTACATAGTGAGGTGGCATATATCAGCCTAGTGAGGTGGCATATACCTAAAAGAATGTACATAAAATGTATTTTTTGGTTAATAAATAATTAAAAAAAAAAAAGTAAAATATTTATAGTTGTTAAAAGCTTGTAGTTAGTTAGCTACCGAATATTGTGAAAATACTGAAATACCGAATAGATACCCGGCGGTGATTTTTCCATACAAACGTATTCCCTATTTATCTCTCTGGATTTTAACCCTAGAGAAAATATTGTTTTTGCATAAAATAAATATCAACTACTAGCGTGTCGGTACTTTTTGTTTTTTTTGATAAGTTACTTTTTATAGGAGTTATGATCTTCCAAAAATCAATAAAATTGACTGGTTTGAACGCTGTCAAAAGATGTTCAGTATACAATCCAGACAATGTTTTTTTAAAAAAAGCAAAACGTACAGACATATAATAGTTTTTTCTTATGTAGTTGGTAAAAAAAAATTGAAAATCAGTCCACTTTTTAAGGAGAAAAGTGGGGAATACAAAACCTCCATTTTAGTTAGGTGTCAGTGCATTGTCCCTTTCGCCCAATATCCGGTGGAGTAAGAGCAACAGTGACAGCAATATTTTAGTAAAATCAATTTCTGCACCACCGGGTATCATCTTAAGTGCGCTCTATTTTATTTTTAAGAGGGACGGCTACGCGGCCTTTCTCGTATAAAACTTAAATTTAGATTTGAGGCCAAAATACTTTTTTATTCAAAAGAGCCAATTTTTAGTACGGTATATGAACTAAATTATTTGATTGAGTTTTAAAGTTTAAAAATTAGGCAAATAAATAATTAAATTTTCAATAATTTTAATTAAAAAAATAATTTAACCTAAGCAACTATGCAAATATGGTGAATACAAAGAAATAAAAAGTGAATATAATAAGGTTTTTTGGTTTAAAAGTTTTTAATTTACATGTTTGCGAAAAAATTGTGTTCCAACGTAAATCGATTGTAATTTAAATTTTAACCCATAAAAATATTTTTTTAAATAATTAAAAAATCTTTTATATTTTATTATACATGTTAGAAAGGACAATTAGAAAAAAAATAATCATCATTAACTAAAAAATAATCGTGAAAAATCAATTCAAATTTGGGCTATATTTTATAATATCTAACACACATAAATCCAGTAGCACAAATCCATACTAGATGTTTTCTACACGTTTTAAATAAAAAAAATGTATTTTTTTATTTTTATTTTTTATTTCTTTTATATATTCAAAAATATTATTATTCAATGTATAAAAACAGTTTATTATACATTGAATAAAAAAAAAAATTTCTTTAAAATTTACTATGATAAAACTATACTAACAGACAGACCAATTGGTCATAAAAGACCTGATATAGTTTTACATGACAAAATTAAAAAAATAACTTATATTATTGATGTAGCTATTCCAAATTCCTGTAATATTCAAAAATCTGTTTCTGAAAAAATAAGAAAGTATACAGATTTAGGAAATGAAATTAAAAGAATTTGGCATTCTCAGACTATAAAAATATTACCTTTTGTTATTTCGGCTACTGGCATTATACCTAGCTCTCTTATTAAAAATTTAGGCATATTAGATTTGTCAAAGAATTTGTATATAAAAATGCAAAAATCAGTCATTTTAAATACATGTAGAATTACGAAAGATTTTTTAAATATTTATATTGAGGGATCAGTAGGATTTATCGGTCAAATTAGGAATTCCACAGAGCCGAACCCTCTGATATGAAAATATCTGGAGACGGTGAATTATATTCCCATTTAATAGTTTGGTAGATTAACGTGTTGTTCTTGTATTGTTTTGTATTAATTATACTTATATAATACACTTGCATAACGTGGATTTACTAGATGATCATTTATATGGAAAAGTGTATGAAAGGGTTTAGTTTTTCCCATGGGAAAAACTAAACCCGTTCCTGTAAATCTGGTGAATAAATATATAAAAGAAATAAAAAATTAAAATGGAGTTCTACAAAATAAACTTAATGACAATAAATAAATATATTATTTTCTACTTTGGTCAAGCATTTAGGCCCTAACGCCAAATTTATGTTTTCTAAGAAAAATGTTTTTAAGGTCAAAAAAATGGTTGGGATAAGATTGTTTATTATTTTTAAGATTTTGAAGGTTTTTGATATTTCCCCGAGTATGCTGAAAACCTAAATATAATAAAAATATTTTGTATAAAAATCAGAAAAAAAAGATGTTTTGTTTTAGACAATATTTTTGTTGTTGTTGTTAAATTTGGGAACAGTGCGGTCGTATACAGTTTACTATAATACAGTTTTAATAATATGATTGTAAATAACGTACCCAAGTAATTAATCTTAGTATATCTGCAGAGCCAGTGGCCTTAGATGTATTTGGTTAATTACCGGAAGCCGTGTTATAAATTTAACATGGATATATTTTTTAAATACCGATAAGGATGGATAGATAATATTTAGGTGCCGAATTTGTGAGTTGTTTCTGGTTACTCGTCAGTATTATCGATTAGATTCGTCGTTTACACTCGGACAAAACGCCCAAGTTTTTGTATAAGTACTGTTAAAAAAAGGACCAAGCCATTAGATGATAACAAAATTATAAATTTACGACGTGAAACGAATCGAGTATAACGTGGCGTAGTACGGGTAAGTTGTGAAAAAAATGATTATTAAATAATAATAATAAAATATCAATAGGATTTATCGTCCAATTAGGAGTTCCACCGAGCCGAACCCTCTGATATGAAAATATCTGGAGTCGGTGAATTATTTTCCCATTTGGTACTCTGGATGTTGTTCTTGTATTGTTTTGTATTAATTGTACTTATATAATACACTTGCATAGCGTGGATTTACTAGATGAAAAGTGTGTGAAAGGGTTAAGTTTTTCCTGTGGGGAAAATTAAACCCGGATATAAAGTCTGGTGAAGAAAATATATTTTTTTTAAATACCTATCTACCAGGTGTGGTAGTTATGTTATGTTAGTTTGTTATATTACGTGCCTGTAACATCACCTTGCACCGTAGTGGCAGGGATGGAATCATTCATCCGTCACTCCTGGACACACTGACCCTCAGATTCCTACCATCCTTCATACCCCTTTCCTTCCCAGAAAATCCTCTCCTTCCTTAACCCTCCACACAGCATCCCCAAAGATGACATTGGACCTGAAAGGAATTATTTTCTTCAGGGCCTCCAGTGTGGAGCTAATGTAACAGAACTTGTTATTTTGAATACATTGCTAATATTACACGTCCTGCTTTAAAAGATAATAATAATGATTGGATAATTTGTAGAGCGCCGTTTTTGTGAGAAATCACCTCAAGGGCGCTGTACATTTTATTATGACTTCTTAGGCTCTACCTAGAACTATTATTTACAAATAGATACAGAAAACAACTTACCTGGCAGATCACTTTCGATAAGCACACTTAAATTAGAAAGTTCACGCTCTCTAGGAGAAACGACTTTGCACGCGGAGGACACTATATTTAAAACATTGGACATTGCATAATTTTACATTTGCTACACTATCATTCTCTTTGTATTATTTTATTTCTATGTGTGTTATCTATTCGCCTTTTTTAATCTATATGTCTAACAAATGTTCAATTTTCCTCTTCTTTTACACATTATCTTATTGGTCCCTTTCTTTCAAATATTTTTTCTAAATTTAACACTACACAGTCTATTTTTTTATTGTTATCATCTTTAATTTGTAAAATTCTATTTTAATTAATTTTTTTATAGAGGGTGTTACAGGACGTACTCGACTTACTCTAAGTGAATCCTGACATTATATGGAGTAAAAAATGTGAATGAAATTTTTATTAACCTTTTGGTTTCGTCCTTATTGAGGTAAAGCGAGACCTGATGCTCCTTGGGCAGCAGGCCAGACTGCAGGAAGGCCAGCTCTATGTTGTTGGGCGGCGGTTTGAGGGCGGGGGAGGGCGAGGGGGCGGCTAGCTGCAGACACGCGGTGGATAGCACAAGCAACCATCGCAGAATCATGCTGGAAATATAAACTATTGAAGTTAAAAAAAAATATTAATTTTTCTAATTTAATCATTTTTCATGGATTTTTTTAATCCAATATTTTAGAAGTACTGTCTTCTGTATCTTACAAATAATAAAGTAAAGTTAATACACAAGTGATTTTAAATCAGACTGATGCATTTACATTTTTACAAAAGCATTTTTTTGTTTTCATGCTGGAAATCGGATGGAAATCGTGGAATCATGCTGGAAATATAAACCATTGAAGTTAAAAAAATATATTATTGTAGAAAGCAATCACTTTGTGGTTTGACATATTTAATAAAAATAAAACACTTTCTTGTTTTAAAACCACGATATTTATTAATTTTACTTTACCGACCGGTTTCGCTTTACTCAAGCATCTTCAGGGTACAAATTAATACTAAACAATAACTACAAAATGTGTGCTTATTTATACATATAGAGAGAGACAACAATATATACATATAGAAAGAGACAACAATTTAAAATTATTACAAACAGTGGGGATACATTAATACAAATGAATTGGGAAAAAACCAACATATAATTATAGACTAATGGGTTATCAAAAGTGACAAAAGGAAATTATTAATAGTATAATGGAAACATACCTAATATTGGGCTACTAGATACCTCTAATTGATTATTAAGTATAGGACAATTGGTTTTTACAGCTTTTTTAATTTCTAATGCTTCCAAATTATTTAACCGGTTACCATGCCCACTTTTATGGAGGATTTTAGCACCGGTGCTTTGACAGAAAGTGTGATCACACTTTTGTAGATGGATACTTTTGGAAAGATCTTTCCTCAAAGGTTTTGACGAAGAACTCATGAAGAGAGAATCATCTGATCGGGAAAGTGCAGTGAGCCTTCGCCTGCATTTGCTGAATGATCCATTGGTTTGTTTTGTGACCCGCACTGGTATATTTAGAATTCTTCTTATGTTAAAGTACAGTTCAAGAATGCAAGCAGAATACATGCATCAAGATATCGGCAGTTTGTTGAAGGCAGACTGGGGAAGTCCTCGCTTCGCTCTAGTTTCACCGAATCATTTTTCATTCCCGTTTTAACCGCGTGACCAAAATAAACTGCAATGTAATGTCTACTTCTCCCTGAATCATTTAGGTAGGGCAATGATTTATATTGGAAAGTACCAAATTCTTCATAATTGAATTGACATAAATAAAGGGTTGAATATTTTACATTCAAATACAATTGGATTGCAATGAAATTTTCTAAATTAGGTAGATAAGTTTTATAGTTTAATGCAAATAATGGTTTCTTTAATGCAATTTACAATAATTTTAGTTATTCTGCTTAATCCTTGATTCTGTTTTAATTTATAAAAGTTTTTTTTATGTAAATGTATAAGGTAAGGATCATTTAATAAAATTTTATTCATTTCAGACAATTAAGTTTTACAAAACCAACCAATCAATTAAATTATCTTCTCCCACAATACATTTTTGTACAATGATGCTTATTGTATATTCTTCCGTCTTTTAATCTTTTCTTATGATTTATTTGTCGTATTATTGTCTTTTCTTGTATCTTATCTGTATATTCATAGGTACTATTTGTATGTTCTTATGTCTTATTTGTCTCTTCTTATAATTTATTTATTTATTATTGTCTATTCTTACATCTCATTTGTTTATGTCTTGTCGTATTCTTTTACTCTTATGTCTTATTTAAGAATTCTGATGATTTATTTGTCTTTTTCATGTCTCATTTGTCTATTATTGTATCTTAATTTTCGTTAAAATTTATATCCTGATGAAAAAATCTTGGGTTTGAAATTTTTTGTTGATAAATTTGTCAATTTTTTTTTTAAACATTACTATAAATTTTTTACATTAGCTCAACACAGGAGGCCATGGGGAAAATAATTCCCTCCCTCAGGGCCTATGTCATCTTTCGGATGCTGTGTGGAGGGACTTTTTAGGGTATAGAGGGGTGGGTGGGAGTCTGGGGGTCGGAGTGCAAGAGTGACGGACGTATGAACCTATCCCTTCCACTGCGGTGCAAGGCGATGTTCCGATTATTCGTCATTTTAATATAAAATGACGCCCCACTGTGATTTTGCTATTATTGAGAAGTGAAAAAATGTACTTATCTGTTAAAAAATATTTTTTTCCTATTAGCTAATTTTCAGAAAACCAAATTTTTTTTTACTGTTCTGTGGAGCTTAGAAGATCAATTGAAAAAATAATATAGTACATAATTCTATTGTAAAAATATATTTTTTTATATTAAAACAGCACAAAGAGTTCCACAAAAGAGTCAAGGAGCTAGTGAGACTATGGCATCCCCAAATGGGGTATGTTGTGAGGTTGAAGGTAGTGGGAAGGAAAAGGACATGGAGAGAAGGAAGGTGGGGAAGTGCTTGGCTCTTCAAATCTGGTCACCAAACAAGGCTAAAGCCATACAAGCAACGTTTAAATTTTGTGTAGTGGTCTTATACCAGGGCGATTCTGAGAATATCTTGCACTCTATAACGTGTCGCGATTATACTATATATTATTTGTAATTAATTTATTTTGTAATAACACAAATTAATCAAATAAAATTTATTTGCGCACGCCAGGAAATGAACCTACAATCTTCGAATTGCCAGTCGAGAGACATACCTCTCGACTAGGGAGGCCGTCGACCAACATAGCACAAAAAAAGGGTTTGGAAAAATGTCTGCTATCTCACATGCATTCGTGTAGTAGCAACTGGTTATAAGCGTGTATTATGATCTGTATATTGTATAGTGATCTGGCAAGCAAACTTCGTTCATTCATAAAACGACAGAAAATATTTTGATGGATTTCTAATGGCCATCCTGCTTGCAACTTCCCAATAATAGAGTGCCAACCACACCACAACTAAGGCCGCCTATCAAATATATAATGCAGTAAAAATCTATTTGCACCGTCGAGTACACGAAGTAAAATCGCTCGCCGTTTTCATCGCAGAACCGATAAAATTTCTCGCTACTATTATTATGTCCCGACAATTTGTGCGTTATAGTCTGGCGACTGTGGCTGGATTGCCAGACCTGCCCCAATCCAAGGTCTTCAGCTCACTTCTTTAGCCAGCCACTGTACAGGGTGTTAAGGAACAAATTGTCTTAATTTAACCAGTGATTCCTGACATTATTTCGAGTAAGAAGTGTAAATGAAATTTTGGTTTCCGGTGACATTTAAAAAATTAGTATGCATTGGGCAGTTAGGGACGGGATAAGGGGTTGGTTCGTTACTCGGCTGAGTGACCAGTGACGACATGCGGAGGAAAAAAAATATTTTTTTTAATTAGAAAAAAATAAATAAAAAAAGACATTTCAAAAGTCACCAAAGACAAAAATTTCATTTACATTTTTTACTTTAAATAATGTAAGGAATCACTGGTTAAAGTAAGTTAAGTATGTTCCTTAACTCCCTGCATACATAAACAATCATTCACTAGAGTTTACTAGAAACGTCACAGTTGTTACTTTGCTCTCACTGGCTTCTGAATCTCGACTTCACTTAAACAATCATCGCGATTGGTACGCTTCATACGTTTCGTAGATGATCATGAAGTTTCTGATTCATATTTTCACAGATCGTAATGATGGATTTGTTCGTTTGAATCGGAAAGATTTGTAACACATAGATTGGGGAATGATCTGTACGAAGCGCTTCACACGTGAACGACACATCGCCAAATCTGACAAAATATTTATTCAGCGCCTATAATCTGCAAACATCACAACACCATGAAATTATTAATGTCATTCCATGAAATTGACAGTTCGTCGCCTGAGTGCTTAATTGTACAATCTCCATTTTAGTTTTCGTTCAATCTTCGATTTAAAATTAAAAATAAAGTATCAAAAACGATAATGACAAAATCACTTAACTAAGAATTATTCAAACTTCCGAGACCTTTACCTTTACGGGAATAGCTTCATAAACACCTATCATAATGATACGTTTTTAGATTTTCACGGCCAAAAGCATTTTCGTTGTTTGTTTTTGGGGTGTTATGCCGTGTTGTGCTACTTCCTTCTTTAGCCGACGTTTCGGACAGCGTTGCAGTGTCCATCATCAGGGCAGATCCGGCAGATCGACGGAAACCTATCATAATGTTTCATTGAAATAATGAAAGAAAACCTCCTCCTCCTGTAAAACTTGCAAATGGTTTTGGACAATTAAGCACGCAGGCGACGAGTTACGTACTCGTATTTTAAAATTTGTACTTATTATAAATAAATTATTTTAAATTCAAGAAATTATGACTGACAGTATTTTTATAGCGTTCTAAAGAGGCGTCTCCTCCGACGAAAATGTGGATGGTTAGGTCCGGGCCATAATGTTTTTGTTTTCCGGGACCGTGACAAAAAAAACCCTGCCCTAGTGTTTTAGCTTTTGTTGGATGTTTTGTTAAACATTTTGTCGCAGGAGATGCCGCTTCAGATACACTAAAAAAAACCTGCAAAGTGATTTGTTGTGACTTTTTTCTGCCTTCAACATTGTATCATCCCCGTTTGTTTGCATGCACCAAGTTTCGGTAAAACGATAAACATTATTTTTATAGCTAAATAATTCTTAAACTTTATTGTGAACATTTTGTAAACACACTTATTTGAGATATTAACACGCAGATTGCTTATAATGAATTTTGTTTTGACGCTTTTACGTAAAGATCTTTATTTCTAAATTATAAAAAAATGTAATGCATCTACTCTTCTGGCAAGAAGAAAAATTCAGAAACAAAACGTTGCCTATAATGCCTCTATTTATGTTTAGTGACTAGATTTCAATACGCAAAACCTCTTCATTTATTCCCTGTTCGATGTTTTTGTTTTTATGTGAGTCCTAGGTACCGAACAAGAGTTCCACCTGCTCTCAAACTTCTGGAGCCGAGACTATGGAATCCCCAATTGGGGAATGTTGTAAGGTTGAAGGTAACGGAGGTGGAGAAGGGAATTGGGAAAAGGAAGGTGGAGATGTACAACTTCCTTCTGCATCAGGATTTCCCCCAAATTAGGGTGCCACTGCTCCTACTTGTTAGATCTTTTGCACCGTATGACAATTAAAACAAACTTGTAATGAAAGGAAGCTATTTACTATCAACGTTTAGCGTTTTAGAGATAAAAAAAAAATGAAGCGCCTTTTTTATTTGCTAATTTATTTTACAGTTACACTAATATAAAATTATAATATAAGTTCTATTCATGTAGTAATAATGATATTTTGTGTACATATACTGTTATTATTTTTTATTTGTTAATTTATTTTACAGTTAAACTAATATAAAATTATAATATAAGTTTTATTCATGTAGTAATAATGTCGAGTAATAACGATATTTTGTGTACATATACTGTTATAAATACAGTAGTTCGTGAACTTCTTAAGGCCGGTCTCTTGCGACCAATTTCACAAACAATACCTCAAACAGTGCCATAAACATGTGGCAGGGCCAGGGCCCCGACTTAACTATCCACAAACGGCCTTACTAAAAAAAAACACTCCGCGGCCGTTAAACGGTGTTTCTGTAGCACGTTGTGTAAAGTCTGTACATTTCGTTTTTCAAATTCTTACTAAACAAAATATATGGTTTTGATCTGACAACGTCGCCATTTTACCAGCCTTACTAATAAACTTTCTGAAAAATTTGTACAATGGTCAAACAACCATGTATGAAGAATCCTTACTAATTAAGAACTGACAAAAAATTGTTCATGGAAAGATATGTACATTGCTTACACGGCCAAGGAGGGTAGTTTATCTGTTGTATATATTTGTTCCATTTGTAATTTTCAACGAATTTCGAATTTTTTTTTTAATGTCCTATATATTTATTATTTTTTGAGATGTTGTAAAAACAAATACCATTTTAGAACCAAAATTTAATTACCTTTAAGATTTTCATATCTAAAATATAATTAAATGTTTAAAAACTGTAGTATTTTAAGATTCAAACATCAAGTTGGAAAAAAAACTCACTTACCCCAAACACTTTCTATTAAAACATTGAAATATTTGGAAAAATTCAAAATTCAAAAAACACAGTCCTCTTATTTAATGATTTTAAAATAAATCTGTCACCTCACTTTTTACTCCTTCAAACAATAAAAAAATGTAAAAGAATCTTGAAATTCGCTTTTCATATCCAAAAATTTACAATAAAAAAACACACGTTTGAATACATTGCTTGCACATCTTAAGGCATTAATTTCTTTGATACGTTTACTAAAATATGTATTAGACATTTTAGTCACCAAAAAACATCACTTTCAAGAATTTATAATAAAATAAAGATCTTAAAATGCAAATTATTTCTGAACATAACCTATGAACCATTTTCTGACAGCTTAATTTAGAACACGCGATTTTAGTGCCACAATTTGACTTAAACTAACGAAAAACAACACAAATTAATAGTAAATATATTGATTACATGAATATAAGTGCGAATTAGTCATAAATATTCAAATCATTAACGAAAACATCATATTAATCACATACAAAATCGCGACCGACTAACTTCTGCATTCGCGGCTATTTTTTTCAGCGGTAAAGCAATGCGCAGGCGCATCAATCACACCACCTAGCGGATTATTATGAAAACTCCAATTTACAAGTAAAATTTCCAGCGTTGCCACATTTAAAACACCGTTTAACGGCCGCGGAGTGTTTTTTTTTTTAGTAAGGCCGAAAGTGTGTAAACATTTTCGTCCGAGGAGACGCCGCTTTAGTAGAAGAACCTGTGTTGAGGTGTTCTCGTATTTTTTTTAATTTAATATATTATGTGATTGTTGTGAATTGATTGTATTATTTTGATAACATACTACAAGAAAGGCAAATAATATTGATAGTAATAAAAATTATTGACGTTATCGCGTTATGTTTGATTCGGTGTTATTGTTATGAAAAAAGTATTTTGTTTTAATTCAGACCTAAACATTATGTTTGATTGTATTTTTTTAAAATTTTTTTATAGAGAAACCTCACAAGAGTTCCAACTGCTCCCCTCTGGAGCCAGTGAGACTATGGCATCCCCAATTGGAGTATATTGTGAGGCTGAAGGGTATGAAGCTGTATGGTTACAATAACCAAGTGTTTGTGTATTCACTGTGGATTATTTAATTTTTTTTTCATTCGGATAAGTTTTACTTTATAGTGATCTGATGAAGGAGTGTCTATCGTTGTATCTGTACCATCTACCATCATAAACAGTAAATAATTAAGTCATTAAGTAATAAATCCGCAATCAGCCGGTGGTTGGTAGCGGAACCCAATCACGATTGATTGCGTTTTTGCGGTTTTTTTAAATCTAGTTAAACGAGATTTAGAATGAGGATTTGGACGATTTTCCACGCGGTCAAAGAGTCATCGAAGCGTTAAATTCGCGCCTATACCACTTCTATCCTTTGCCGCCGATCACTGAACAAAAAATCTCTGGAGTGTGACCTTTACCGATTTGAAAGAAAACGGTTATCGCCAATTATTATATATTTCGACTCCTGGCTCCCTAGCACACTCTAACTTTAATCGTTCCCTAGGACAACCCCCAAGCACACTCGTTTGATACTTCTCATCGTTCCCTAGCATGACTGCAAATCGCCAACGAATAAGTGACAGTTCACAATGATTAAGTGTCCGTAATACATTCGACATGGACTGTTGTTTTTACGTTAGCGATCTGCAGTTGTCCTAGGGAACGATGAAAAGTTACCGAAAGATAACATATCAATCGTTATCGATCGAGTGTGCTAGGGGGCTGGACCACCTACACACCGTCTCGGTTTAATAAAATTGTTTTATATTTTTAACAAAAAGGAGGATATTTTCAGTGTATTTTTATAATAATGATATGTGTGTTTTTGGTTTGAAAATTAGATTGCTTAGACATTTTTTTTATGTGCTTTAATTAAATTCTGCGAGTAGAACACATGTTTGCCTTTGAAATAATAGAGAATATTATTGATTTGTTTTTTTATAAGCACAGAAATAAATAAAGTATCATGCCTATAAAAACTGCTTTAAAGCTCAAAATCTCCTACTTTCGAACCCCTTTTTGGTTGTAGTTTTATTGCATAATGTGGAGAATTGAACTCTGTGGAAAATTATCGTAAAGTCGCCAAAGTTTTTTGGGCGGCTGCTGTTAAACGGGAATTTATACTTTATCGCCATCTACATAAGTAATGTTATTATTAGGGGTCTGATTTCGAATTTTACACAACGTGGTGCATTTCCTTAAATATTTAGTTTGACGATTAAAGCATTATTTTTTTTATTGTTTTATTAATTTGGCATTCTTGATTTGTCGTCAAAATGATAACCTATTCCGCACGAATATATTATATTATGTTCGCGCGGAGGGCGTTTGTTACGTCATATTGGTCAACTTTAGTAGGCAGTCCCGGTATATAGCTGACTTAGCTCCAAAAGCGTCACCCACGGCATAGTCAAATTCGACCAATTAAGAATTTTCAAATTTTAATTTATTTTAAAATTAATACTAATAAATATAATTCTCTCTTCAAATCCAATCTGCGAATTCACTTACTCTCACAAGATCTTTAACTAACAACACCCTTACTCGATTAAAAAAATTCCACCCACGAACAGAGAAATTTTAAGTACCTACTACGCAACAAATTTTTTTAATCACTTGAATAAATCATTGAAACAAGCCATATATAATACACCAACACATATTAAACAAACTCAATGCTTCGGTCTGCACGGAGAAAAATGTTATACTAAAATACGATCATTTTATTCGTAAAAACGGGACTGAAGTTCTTACGAACAAATTAATAGGGTTTCAATGTTTATTGGTGAGAACATGTAAGAATAATTAGTTGGTATACGTAATTTCAAAATATTCAACATTTTCCCGCAAATAAACACTGTTAATTTGTTCGAAAGAACTTCAGTCCCGTTTTTACGAATAAAATGATCGTATTTTAGAATAACATTTTTCTCCGTGGGATAAATAGCTTTCATAGCGCAATAACACCAAATTTACCGTAAATATAATTATTTATATTTTTGGTTTATAATTATCTTTAACACAATAATAATATAATCAATTCACAACACTTAAATAGTAACCTATACGAAAGCACGTGAAAGAAAATCCAGACAGTTCGGTTTGAACTTGGACTAGGTTCCGTTTCCGATTAAAGATGGTGGCGGTTTTAATGGTTCTGTAATCTGTCGAATCGTTGTTTATGAATTAAGTATGTGGGTATTTAATATTTAAGTATCTACTAACAAATCTTATAATTTCAGAGGTAATTTTTGTTTTGATTTATTAAATAAGAGCAAATTAGA
Source organism: Limnephilus auricula (assembly GCA_951813805.1). Classification (NCBI taxonomy): domain Eukaryota; kingdom Metazoa; phylum Arthropoda; class Insecta; order Trichoptera; family Limnephilidae; genus Limnephilus; species Limnephilus auricula. The sequence goes on along the minus strand of OX638388.1, from coordinate 9,608,075 downwards.
CACTTTTTTGCGCGAGGTACAGAACTACAAGTATAATATATATCATTTTCAGTATTTACATATCATTCTTAATTTACACTATTTCATTATATAATACAGAATCTATAGGTAATATATAGGGTGTTACGGCACGTACCAGAAGGATTTTAAACGGCGATTTCTGAGCACATTTGAAGTATAAAATGCGATGTCAATGAAAAACAATATTTTGACTTAACTAAAGTAATCGGGTAACCTAGCGAGTTTTTAGTGCGATAGTACTCCGGGCACACGGACACCCCCACAAAGCACTTCTAAACGTCTATCTCTTCATTGCTGCCGATAGACAATACCAGTGTCTTCTGGAACGTCTTTGAACCCATCGGTCAGTCATCTTTTTTTGCCTTCTTTTTGTCGATTCTCGGAAAATTATGCCAAAAACGCAACAGTTTTTTGCGGTACCTTTTTAATGGTTTTAGTAGTTCAAGTACAATTATTTAGGAAGGAAAAGAGGAATAGTAGGGTTAAATAATTTAGAAGTTAGAGTTAGGTTAGATATACCCAGTTAGGCTGATCTAATTTTAAAAAAAAACCTAATTGTATTCCGATTATCTTTAATCTGAATGAAACAGATGATTTTGTAAAACATTAAATTAGATGCCATGATAGTTAAATTAGATGTCATGATAGTTAAATTAGATGACATGATCTCCCGGCATACTTATATACATTATGCAGTCGGTATAAATACGGTATAACAACTCATACAAAATATAATTAGGTATACCCAAATGAAAGTGCAGAGAGGTTGTACCGCCGAATAAAAAAAATCAAAACATATTTTCATTCAAATGTATCAGGAATAAAACTACTTATAATGTATATATTTGCTTATAAATATAAACAATTATATACATACAAAATTATTATTAAAGGTATTTTTGAAGTCGATTTTAGGCTTCTAATTGGTAAAAATATAATTTCGGGAGGTCAAATCAATTGTCGAGTAACCATTAAATTACGTTGAACCTTTTATATTACTTGAATATATCTGAATGATTGTCTTCCCCGAAATAAATTCACTTACATCTCAGATTTTTAAAATGGTTCAGTAATACAAAATACGTAAATTGTTAAAATAAAAAGTATCCTCCATTCAGAAGGTATAGTTTAGAATAAATCACTTTACGAGTACCTATACACACTCGAGCGCTTTTTGCGACAATATGGCACTATTTCCACAACCACGGATTGCTTTGTGGCCAAATTATGGCTATTTCTTTTTATTAATGCGACTATATAATATATTGTACATTAAAAATATAACAAAATAAATATTTTCTAGATTCTTTAAAATGTTTTAAAGTTAAAGATTTTATAATATTTTAACAGATAAATCCTACGTGTATGTGATAATATACAAAATAAAGGTGAATTCATTGGCTATATAGAACTATTATAATCAGTTTGTATGTCTTGATATTCAAATTCGGAGGTATGATTTTTTTAATGTGTGCGGAAAAATTTCCTTTAGCAATTAGAGAAAAAGATTTAAATGGATACCTACGTACGTGAAAAATATTTCCCCTTTCATATGCTATTTCGATCATGGAAATTTGAAATGCTGCAAAGGACAATATATCAAAAAATGTGTAAAAAACGTAATTTTTCTTAGTCTGTTTACTCTTTCGATCTGCATCCTCGGAATATTTCTAGAAAAATGTGTACGTTTTTTTATGACCGCGCATTTTAAAATGATTTTCTTTTTCTAAAAACTAATAAAAAATCAAATACTTTTACTAAATAAATTTTTAAAAAAATGTTAAGCATTTTTAGATTTATTCTTAAATTTACTCTTAAAGAGATATGATTTTTTGAAAAAGAAAAACTTCTTTTCGCTCTCCTGAACAATTAACATGTTGTCCTTTACAGCATTTAGACTTTTCATTATCGACATTATATTGTTCTCAAATTTTAAAGTTTGGTAACTCGTCGTTTTCGTAAGAACACTTGAGTATGTTTTAACAATTTTTTAAATATTATAATAAGGGTAAATTTTCAAACATGTTGTCAGAGACGTACCGATCATGTCTAGGCACACTTGCTTACTGACGCAAACTGAACAATAGCAGATGAAATATAAAAATAAAATAAATTTACATTTCTTGACAAGAGATAGGGGAAGTATTTTTAAAAGTACGTCAAACAAAACGTGTTACAATCATAAATAGACAATTCTTTGGGTTGTAAAACCGCGGTGACCGGACAATTCAACGATGAACTTCATCACTAATTTGAATAAATAGATAAAATAAAATTTCTTTACTTTTATAGACTTTAAAGGAGTGTTTAAATTCCATTTTGCTGGGTTGTCATGGGATCAAACCCATACGATCTCTGGGTCCATTATTTTAACTATTGTATCACTTCCCGGAACTCGTCAACTAACTAACTAACTGACCATCATATGTTAGTAAGTTAGTTAGTAGGCACGAGTTCCTTGTTTCATTCACTTTCATGCATCGTCGCGTACATGCTCTACTTATCAAAAAATACAAAAAATCACACATTCAGCCAATCAAGTTAAAAACGTCAGGATTACATCGGGTATTTACAGAAACATGCTTCCATTGACTGCTTGGAAAAGTCATACATTTAATATATAGCTACAATAGGTGCATTGTGCGTGTTATATATGCACTGGCGCATATTTGTGTCGAAGCAAGAACGTGCAGATTAGCGGAATGCACTGTATTTAGCGACACAAGAGTGTCTGGGACATTCGATATCTTCCTAATCCTTTTGTTGCCTATTTGTTTTTCAACTAAATTAACTCGACATTTTCCAACTTAACACTGGAAAGAAACCCCAACCGTACAAATTTATAGGGGATTAGTCGCTTTTGGAACTAAAACAATATGTAAGCTGGGCTTTATTAATTTTATTTTTTACTAAGAGCAAGTCATTACGGAAATCCACTATGATCAGGCTAAAATTAAAAAAAGTGTTAATAAAGGTTTAAGAAATGGGCTCGTAAACTCTTATATTTAATTTATTGTATGTTAGAATAATAAAATATTGATTCCAGCAGTTAAGAGAAGAGATAGGAGAGATATGTCTAAAAAGTTCGACAAACAAAAATTATTAGTATCGTAACATAATAAAATAATATCACTATTTGCATCGTTGATAAATATATTGCACACAAAGTAACTCACTTTTTTTTGATAGCTAGTAATAGTATATCCAATGCAGAACTGAACCGAAGAAATCTCAAAGAAAATCTGATTCAATTAATTGAAGAATTGCACACAATGTTGGAGATGTATCCCATCACGGATAAAATAACTAGTAAACAAAGTTACAATCAATTTACTGCGATTAACAATATGAAACCTTTTTTTACTGTAAGTATCTAATTTTAATTTTATTTTCTCAATTGGAATGGATTATTTTTTCTCGTTTGTTTTCGCACTCAAATCATAAGCGATAAAAAAAATACTAGATAAAATCGTAGAACAATAATTTGAACAAGTTGTACCCGGCGCTTTCGACGAGTCTATGAGCAGTCACTGATTTCCGGTCCACTTATATACAAAGATTTGAGTGGATTCGAACGGATTGTGCGGATTTGCGGAGACCGGGGACGCGCGCTTTTCTTCCGGAGGTCTACGCCGCTCGAAAGCTCGGAAGGAGTAGTGGAGTGGTGCGGTGCTCCGCGGTCGGAACTTGGAACTAGCGACTAGCGGCGAGGCCTGCGACGGGCGCTCGACTGCTTCCGCGGGGCGCGGTGTGGCTCCGGCAGTCCGCCGGTCCGGCCGGCATGCGACTCGGGTACGCGATACGCACCTAATCGGCACCTCGAGCTAGTAAGTCACTGGCAACTACCCATTCTGCCTGATGTCCGCTGCGAGCCACGCTGAGCTACTCGACGCGCGGGGATGTTAGTACAGTCCTTTCCCCCATACACTTACCTATCTATATGCAGTATATGCAATGTGCACGTGTAACTATGGTATGGGAAAGTATCAGATCCCTTCATTATCCATTCGATATAGAATACTAGCTTCTTCCCGCGACTTCGTCTGCGTAGGATTAGTACTTCGAGTAATCTATTATCTTTTCCTAGGTCCCATCAACGTTTGTACCAAAATTCTTAACCTATTTATTTAAAATAACTATAATTCTTGATTCTATTTAAAGTATTAGGCCAGTACTTCAAATAAATTCGTTAATTTAAATATTTTCTAAAATAGAATTTTGATTTGTTTTGCAAAATGTCATTCTCAAATTTTGACATTTTCTATTAAACAATAATTATTATTTTCAATATATTGAAAATAAATAGCTAGCTTTATAAATTAATGTTATTTATGTTATTCTGATGTTTGAGCTATATTATTGTAAAGTTTCATTAAAATCCATTCAGCAGTTTTTGCGTGAAAGAGTAACAAATACACATACAACCATACAAACATTCGCGTTTATAATATTAGTAAGATTCTTATTATTCGGAAAGGAAACTAACCGGATTTGTTTGAGATATCCCCTTTCAAATTTCCGCGAGTACCATTATTAATGGCTTACGCTGGTATTAGACGAGCGATATACTCTCAAGGATTGTCTTATGATATGGTGAAATAGGCCAAGCTATTAGAGAATATTGCTCGTGTTGGACCAGGGTTTTCCTACATGTGTTGGCGTAAGGAGAATTTCAGGATAAATATGTCAAAAGCAAACAAATTAAAATAAATATGAAAATTCTCACAATAAATAATACCCACAATGTTATTTATTGTGAGAAAAACATTTATTATTATTAACACGCGTAAGTAGGTAAAACTAAACATAAATCGTGATATCTAATATATATATTAAAAAAAAATGTTTGTTTGTTCGTATATTATGCGCGGCCATACCGTTCAACCGATTGCGATAAAACTTTAAGAACATGATGTGTGCATACCCGGGATGGTTATAGGGTAGTAAGCTCTGGCGTTATGAAATTATTTCCTATACTATTCATACGATTGCGATTAAAACTTCATCCGATAGCTATTTTTTTTTTTTAATTGTTGTGAATATTTCTATATATATATATGGGTGAGCTCTGGCATTATGAAATTTGCATAACAAAATTAAATAGATCACGCGAGTTGTTGGAAAATGGGTGCATTTTATGGAGTTAAGCGGCAGTGAAAAAAGGTTGGGGAGAGGGTTATGCGGGAGGGTCGGATGGGGAATTAAGGAGGGAGACTTCGCGGGAGGGGGAGGAGAGAGAGGGGAAGGTGAAAAAGGTGGAAGCGGAATGCGTGACGGGGGGGGGGGGGAGAGGAGGAGGTGAAAAAGGAACGCTTGAGGGGAAGGGGTCGCGGGAGGGGAAGAGGAAAAGACGGCGGAAGGGGAACGGGGACGAATGAGAAATGGCACGAATGGAGAACAATTTATTTATTTAATTGGCATATCGACGCATGCCAGGTATCAGCTAGTTATTACTAAAATGATCATAAAGCTATTGTCGAATTATTATGAAACAGATATTTAATACATCTCTCAATACAGGTACATTGTGAGGAAAATACCATTGGAGTAAGAATGTAATAAAATAATCTATTTGATGCAGGTAAAAAAAGCTTAGCTTGGTAAGGATATATGCACTGTGATATATGCTTCCCACAACTGGTTCTGGGCATTCCATAATATTTTTAAATCACGAGTGAAATACATTGTATTTGAGCGAAATATATATCATAATATGAATGAAATATATTGTATATAATTGAGTGAAATATTTTGTATATAATTGAGTGAAATATTTTGTATATAATTGAGTGAAATATATTGATTTTATTTTATGCCCAGAGGGCTTTTACATACATACATAAAGGCAAAACTTTAACATGAGGAAGAAATGTACATACATACATGAAATATAATTGAGTGAAATATATTGTATAGAGGGTGTTAAGGGACGTACGTGACATACTTTTTAACCAGTGATTCCTGACATTATTTGGAGTAAAAAATGGTAATGGTAATGAAATTTTGGTTTCGGTGACGTTTTTGATGTTTTTTTCAACAAAAATGATCAAAAAATTATTAGGTATTGAACAGTTAGGGTTGGTGTGAGGGGTTGGGTTAGGTTAGGTTAATCGGATAAGTGACCAGTGACGACATGTGAAAGAAAACAAATTTTGTTTGATATATTTTTGAATAAAATGAGACATTAAAAAATTACCAAAGACCAAAGTTTTATTTACATTTTTTACTCCAAATAAAGCGACCAATGTTCAAATTTTTTCAATAATTAAAAGAGTTGCTTCTAATTTTTTTACGAAAGTTCAAAAGATCAAATTTCAATAATCAGTATAAATCTTTGAAACATTTTTTTTTGATCGACGGAGAAAATCTAAAAAAAGAAGTCTAGAATATTCTATCCGATTCGTGGTTAGTGCAGAATTGGAGAACATGCCAGAAAAGTCGCGCCCCTCAGGTTTGTAGCAAATAAATGGTCACAGGCTGTTAAGAGATTGTTAAAAAGGGGCGTTTTGAAAAAAATCACAAAAAGTTAATATTTTTAAATAGGTACCTAGAAAAACTTCTATTGCTGGAAAAAATATTAAAGAACAGAAAAAAAATAGCAGGTACCTTCGTCTTTATTCTTTAAATTCATCCTAACCAGTTTGTATTAACTCGATGAGATTCTCGTGGATAGGTTAATGTTACTGATTTTTAAAATACTAGCTGAATTCCCCGGAGTCGCCCGGGCTTTACACAGAGTTGTAAAAATCAGACTCACTTAGATAGTGACGTTCCACTTTTTTTATTTTTTTTTAGAATATCTCCAAACAGGAGGCCCTGAAAGTTATTTCCTTCGAGATGTTGTGGGAAGGGTATTTCTATTTTTAAAGAAAAGAAGGAGACGATGTGCTGGGAAAGAAAAAGTTATGGGAAGTGGGTAGGAATCTGGAGTTCAGTGTGTCCCTCTCAGTGCGGTTGAAGTCGATGAATCGAAAGAGTCCGGTTGGAAAGGTTAAATGTTACGAAAATTTATTTAATTTATTAATACCGACCACACGCATCATCAGGGCACAAAATTTAAACTGATAATTATGCTTGTGTTAAGCGAAACCGGTCGGTATTATCTATTTATTTATACTGGGTTTTTACAGATGTTCGCACTTACGTGAGAACAATCCAGTTATAAAAACTCAGTTATTTTACAAATAGGGATATACAATTACAAAAAATCTACAATTAGGTACATGTAAATTAAATAAATTTCATGGTTATAAACAAAGTACCGGTCTTACTTCATTAAACAATAAAGTACTCGTCTTATTCTGTAAAAAAAAACCTGAATGATAAAACAAACTATCAAAATTTTGCTTCGAAGTAAAATTTATTTCAGATTTGATGTGGTGTAATTTCCTTACGAATTTGGATCGACCTTCTCAGTTAAACTACGGAACAGGCTATCCTTACCGGGAAGAAATTGCCGGATTAAGTCCGGCATTAAAGTGTGCAAATTGCCGACAGATTTGGGGGTCGGGATTCTGACCCTTGGTCGTTTGCAGCTGGCTGGAGAGTCGGGCGATAGTCGCGTGGGAACGCGGGGGCGGCCTCTGGACCTGTAAAGAAGGGGGTTTAAATTTGGGCGTATCCACTTGTCGCTGGGCACTGGCATATTGATTACACACCCCGGCTCTTCACACATCTAGCTAACTGCCAAAGGCGGCTCGTCAGCGACTTAAACGTGAGAAGAAACTTATTAAGATTAATTATTGATGAAATAACGAGAGAACATTGCGTTGAATAATTTCTGAATGAGAAAATACTTTGAATATCTTTTCATAAGCCAAAAATAAATAAATTAATATAGCCTCTAAAATTAAAAATGACTTTTTTTACTTGACTACCGCACAAGAGTCTCAACTGCTCCCAACCGTCTGGAGCCAGTGAGATTATGGTATCCTTATTTGGGATGGTTGTAACATTTATTTTATTACCCCCAATTTGAAAAAAAAATTAAGCTGAAGGAATTGTGTGGGAGATCGAGAAGAAGAATAGGTGGAGCGAGGAATTGTCCACCCCTACCCGACTTTCTATGATCTCTAACTTAAACGATACTGGGAGTATCTTCTGAGTCCAGCTTCAGTTTAATATTTTTTTTTTTTAAAGAAGGACAAACATTCCCGGGTTACGAATAAACCAACAACATTTGAAAATCTCCTACTACCACCACACTAAGCGAAAGATGTTGCTTGTGTTGTGATGGAGGACTTAGCCAGCCGAGGAATCAAACATAGGACGCCTGGGTGGGACCCAAACGCGATGCCCACTCAACCACTGACGGGGCTATATGTATTTATAACAGGCCACGTTTCACAATGTAAGACCCATTCGCAATGTCGCACGACGCTCTCTTTACCAGATACACTCATTCACATATTTTTATGTATTTTTGTTCCACATGAATATATTATTATGTATTTTTGTCCCACATCAATACATTATTATGTATATTTGTCCCACATCAATATATTACTATATATTTTTGACCCACATCAATATATTATTGTGTATTTTTGTCCCACATCAATACATCATTATGTATTTTTGTCCGATATCAATATGTTATTATGTATTTTTGACCCACATTAATATATTATTATGTATTTTTGTCGACCCCGATATTTCAATCCCACGACATCCGAATACGGGTCTGTGTTCGGATAGGAAAGTATCGCTTTGACACGGAGGTTCTGATTTTCATGGAAACGCTAATTTGTATAAATACATTATATTTATTTTTCGTAGTCTTCCTAAAACAGTTGTAGACCAATACAGTAAAGTTTTATATCAGGTGATAAGAGAGTGGCGTAACTCGCCACGCGCCGTCCCTAACCGGGGAGATATGGGCTGATCACCAGCCTATAATAATTGTGGGTTGCAACAAATACCCAAATTGCAACACCACAACCGTGTTCTTAATATATGTTGAACATAATACCCAAATAAATATAAGGCTTTAACCAATGAAAGGTACCCAATGTTTAAGTCAAAGGCTCAATTTGGCAATTGATTCAGTGGGGGTGAAATGTTTTCATTATTAAATGTTATATTTTAATCCATTTTTTTACAATATGAGGCCTTGAGGAAAAAAATCCTTCAAAGCCTGTGTTATCCCTGGGCATGTTATATATATATATAACATGCCCAGGGATAACACAGGCTTTGAATATATATATATATTTTTTTTTTTTTATAGAGAAACCTCACAAGAGTCCCAACTGCTCCCTTCTGGAGCCAGTGAGACTATGGCATCCCCAATTGGAGTATGTTGTGAGGCTGAAGGTAAGTGGGGAAGGGAAGTAGATGGGAAAGAGGAAGGTGGGAAAGTACCTGGCTATTCAGATCTAGTCACTAAACACGGCTAAAGCCATTATTAAGCAACGTTTCAAATCTGAATGGTGGTCTTACACCAGGGCGATACTGAGAGTATCTTCCACTCTGGAACGTGCCGCAAATATAACATATATTATTTTTATTAATTAATAGTGAAATAACACAAATTAATCAAATTTTATTAGCGCACGCCGGGTTCCAACTCGCGAACCACACGGAAAAAAATGTTATTCTAAAATACGATCATTTTATCCGTAAAAACGGTTAAAAACGGGACAAAAGAAGAATAATTTGTTGGTATACGTAATTTCGTACGTATACCAACAAATTATTTTTACATTTTCCCACCAATAAACATTGAAACACTGTTAATTTGTTCGTAAGAACTTCAGTCCCGTTTTTAACCGTTTTTACGAATAAAATGATCGTATTTTAGAATAACATTTTTCTCCGTGCAGGAGGGACGAACGTATGAATCCATCCCTCTCGGCTATGGGTTGAGAAAGTCCGGACGGAGAGGTCTAGGTTAGGTCTCCCTCAGTCTGTTCCGGTCAAGACCCCAAGCCACCAAGACCCAGACAAACCTCATCCATGGACCCGGGCACCCCTGCTAAGTCACTGATGCTAACCTGCTATGGGGTGACCTGTGGCAGGAGTGCTGGTTATCCAATAAATAGTTCCCGGGGTGGCGGCACCTATACCCGCCTCCCAAATTGAAATTTCGCATTTATGGTGATCATAAAATTTGTCGGTAAAGTAGAACATCTGTCAGTTTAGGCCTCGTGACATTTTAACAGAACTTACCGCCTAGAAAGTCTTGGTGAACAAGAAAATGAAATCATAAGCACAATATAATAAAAACTCATCTTGAAATGTGCACACAATTTCTAAGTCGCTGAAAAATCAATGCATCTTTTCCATCATGAGATATGAAACTTCGACATACATTAACGTCTTAAAACTACTCCAAAATAAATCGATAACTTTTGAATAAGAAAAAAATCTTCTCGTATTTTATTATTTTTCTTTAGATATTTTTATTGCTATTTAATTGAAAAAAAATAATTCAAAAGAATCGGTATTTGAAACAAGATCTTATACAGAGTCAAGAAAGGTATCTCACACGTTTTTATGCTTTACCTGCCCTTCCAGAGTCGTTATTCTCAGGCCGACCACCACTGCTGGAGGCTGTTTAGGACTCTTAGGCCTTGGAAATATTTTAAATATGGTAATACTGAAGCCAATAGAGGCTCGATGTCCTATTTATTACACGAGGGTGAGGTAATATATGTGGAAAAAAACTCTGGTTTAAAAATTGACTTTAATTTCAATTTGCCCTTGGAGAGAACAATCAATTAATTTTGATAGAATGCAGCACTTTATGGTGTGACATGTTTAATCAAATAATACAATTAGTTTGTTTATAACCACGAAATTTATTTAATTTGTATATACTGACCGGTTTAACACAAGCATCATCAGTGTACAAAATTAAACTAATCAAAAATACATTGCGTGAGCTTATATATATATCGTCGTTGAATATTTCATATGAACAATGGGACGATTTTGACGAAAATGAGTTAAATATACAGTTATTTTTCTTTTTATCTTCTCCATCTTCTACAATATAAGCCATGTAATAATTTCAAATATTTAGGGGATTGAAAATAAACCGTGCGAGGACAATCATAGTAGTATATAATAAAATAAGTCATATCCTCTGCATACCACTACACAATTCAATTGCCTTGGTATGCACATAATATTAACACCACTTTGTGATGACTAGCCGTCAAATTTGAATAAATTTAAATGAAATATTTTGACATAATATGGTATTTAAAATTATGACGAAAACTGTATAGAATATGAACCATGTGAGAAAAACTGTGCATAGAATATGAAACATGTGAGAAAAACGCGTTAAAAATCTATTTTCTGGAATAAAATTATTAATGTCTGCCACAAATATATTCTTATAATGAACGAAATATATTTTCCCATTTTGCCCATAAATAGAATTGTTATTATCCGTTTTGCTATATTCTTAAACAGTTTTTATCGATTTTCTCAGAATGTACTCAGTCTCACATGGTTCATATTCTATATGCAACGACGATATGTAGAAACATATAGGAAGAGGCAAAAGATAATATAGAAAATTCTTACATTGTAATAAAGAGAAAGAGACAGACGTGTATATAATGGGTTACCATATTATATCTATTTACTAAGCGAATTATTAATTGCGAATTAAATGTTTGTTATGGGACAATGCTTTAAAATTATTTGAAAGTTCTATAAGTTTCTAACAGATGGCGGCGGGAGTTAATTTATTGACACAACTCTTGGTTATCTAGGTTTGGTAACCATCCAATAGATGTTGTGTTTCGTTAGTCACAGCAACGCGTGGCGGGGTCAGCTAGTAATCTATAAAATTAAGTACTTACTGCAAACTAAATTATGAAAGAAGCAGAACTAAGTAACAAATGTAAAAATTCAGTACCTACTTATAATAAAAATATAATATGCCCATATAATATGTAATTCATTAATGTCTTCATTAATATCCAAGTAATTAATAGTCAATTAATTATTAACTTTAAAATAACAAAAATCTTTGACAAAAATCAATACTTCCTACTCCAAAACGTAAATAAAAAACAATAGGACAGTTAAATCATAAATATCTCGGAGTAATTTTTTTTAATTCATTACCGGAAAAAATTAGAAACATGAATACCAATATAAAAGAATTTAAAACTCACCTTAAAAATATACTGAAAACGTGAACTAATCATAGCAAATAAAAACTTTATAATAACACCCCCCAAACACACAAGCCCTATTTGTTTATGGGGGTACATCAAACATATATATTATATAATTAATTAGTGTATAAAATGTATTTGTAATTAATGTATCTTTTTTAAATTATTAATAAAATAAAAATATTTAAAAAAAATGAATTCATTCATTACATAATAATTAGCTAAATAATCAAAAACTTATTCAATAGCTAATTAATAACTTAATCAATTAACTTTATAACCAGATACTTTCCATTTTTTCTCTTTCCTGGGTGTGATTTGAGAATTTTGCACCCAAAAGTATAATCGTGATTTATTTTTGGGTCATTATGCCATGTTGCGGTACTTCCCTCCTATAACAACGTCTCGCACAGCATTACAGTGTCCACCATATGGCAGATGAGTCTATCACAACATACCGCACTTGGGTTGCCATAGCCATAGTGTTTTCGGGCAGACTTTTTTTAAAAAGATTACAATTTTACAATTTGGTAGGCAGGTATGGGTACCGCCGGCCCGGGAACCATTTATTGGTTAACCAACACTTCTGCCATAGGTTACCCCAAGTGGTTCGCTGCGTTTGGTGACTCAGCAGGGGTGCCCGGGTTTATGGGGTAAGGTTTCTCCGGGTCTTGTTGGCGGATGCAGGCTAGTTCTGGAGAGATTCGTTGAGGGAGACCATTTGACTTCTCCAGCAGGGCTCTCTCGTAACATCACACGCACCGCAGTGGGAGGGATGGAATCATTCGTCCGTCACTCCTGAACCACTGATCACCAGATTCCTACTCACCCCTCAAAACTTTTTCCTTCCCAGAACATCCTCTCATTTCTTTCTAAAAAAAACCCTCCACATAGCATCCCCAAAGATGACATAGGCCAGAAGGAGATTTATTCTCTTCCTTCTGTGTGGAGCTATTGTAAAGAAAAATGACAAACATTCCCTGGTTACGAACAGCCCGACCATATTTGAAAATCTTCTACTACCACCATATTAAGCAGAAAATTTTGCTTGTGTCGTGATGGAAGACTTGATGATGGAAGCCAGTCGAGCAATTGGACTCACAGCCACTGACCGGTCGCTTTGTCCAGTTTTCACATTAAGAAATCACAACATAAGATATTTTACGACTTTTTATGTTTATTATTCAACTGTCTGCGGTTTTTTCACATCAAAATACTTTTGCTGACCTAAATATTGAACAATTTTCATTCATAAAATTTTATTTTATTCCTTTACAAAGTATTCATGATAGAATTCCTGGAATACCACAATGGTCCATAATCAGTCTATAGGTTCCCTCAGGTCACACTCACGCGTAATAGGTAATAATAAAGGGCTATCGCGCCGAAAGTGGATAATAACCCATAGGGCATATATTCCCCCGACACTAGGCTCGCCTGGTCGTTAAGGTGTCACTAATGAATGGCCTTTAGGGCTCAGCGGACCATGAAGGGTGTTCGAGGGATATTGATCTCTATTGACCGTATCTTCCGATACCTGGTTGACTTGTGAATTGTGTTTAACTCGTCTATTATGGCGATTCAGGAAGGCTGAAATTAGATCAGTAATATCATATTAAATTGTAATAAAAAGTTTACCATACTATATTGCTTTTCCATAGACTCAGAAAAGACTTTCAGTGAATGAAACGTTGTGGGCTTTTTGATTTTGTTTCTAAATACAAAATCGAAGACGATAAATGTATATTAAAAGCGATTAAAGAGCAATTGAATGTAAAAATAAATAAATAATTATATTATCTTCGTAATTAACATAACTCTCTATTAATATATATATTTTTAAGTTCATAATTCTTTAAATGTATTTAAAAAAAAAGCAAAATGTACAGATTGAGTATTTTCATTTAAGACAGCTAGTAAAAGTACTACGCAATCAAACTATATAACTGCATGCTCACCACGCTGAAACAACAACTAACTACAAATATATCTACAAATATTCACAATAAACATATCACCGACTGGATCAAAAAATCTAAAAAATCAAAAAACATATCACTTTACTCCAAACATTATAACACCTAATCAAATATAACCCAACAAATAAAATAAAAATCTTTGTTTCTGGATAGAAACTATTATCTTCTTACTTTACTCCAAACATTATAACACCTAATCAAATATAACCCAACAAATAAAATAAAAATCTTTGTTTCTGGATAGAAACTATTATCTTCTTACTTGTAACGTGTGGCCCAAATACTAATATGTACCTGCTTTTGAAGACAATTATTTATCTAAATTTAACTATTACCAATTTTATGTCTACGATACTGCCGCAATGGTTCGAACTACAGTGCCCTTCTTGACAATATCAAGGAGAAAACTGTGTTTTTACTTATTTCAACAGAATATTACTTAATCCAAAACATGCGAACACCTTAGCACAGATTCTCCCAGTGAGGTATTCAGAAAATGCTACTGCTAACCATTTTACATCCTGTTACTGAATATTAACTTTTTTTTTGTACTAATATTGTGATTATTTGTTAAATGTATGTACAAGAATAGAAATAATATAAATAAAAATTAATTAAATAAAAATTAATTAAATAAAAATTAATAAAATAAAAATTAATAAAATAAAAATTAATTAAATAAAAATTAATTAATAAAAACTAATTAATACAAATTAATTAAATAAAAATTAATTAAATAAAAATTAATTAAATAAAAATTTGTTAAATTAAAATTAATTAAATGAAAATTAATTAAATAAAAATTAATTAAATAAAAATACTTAATGGGCACTACAAAACCTGGATGTGGATGATTTTATTTAGGTATTGTCAGGTTGAGGTGCAGTTGTTCTTTTCGCGCAGTATTTGGGAAAGTAAGAGCGACAGTGACACCAACAGTTTAGTAAAATACCATTGTTCAAATTTCTCGGCGACCGGGTTTCCTCTTAATGATGGGAAAGGATGATTTTTTTATGATACATTCATATAGTTAAACGCTGGAATGGCTGTGTTAAACAAATTTCTTGACAGGTATTTGACCTTACTATTCGAATTCGAGAGTTTTTACTGAGACAAACATATTTTCTGCTTTGCGGCTAAGAATCCGAATAATATACCTACAAGTCATCTTAATTGTTATTTGTCGTTTACGGTAAAAATAAAAACTCTCTACCAGAACCAATCATGGAATAACTATTATTTTTAAAAAATCCGCTCTCAAAGAACCGAAATGCATTTCCAACAAAGCCCACATAAAGCATTTCCAACAAAGCCCACTTACAATGGAGCCATGCATATTTTAATAAATTAAATTAAATGTATGTTTGCGCTCCGTTCCGGAGGGGATTTTTTTAACAAAACTCCACACATGAGGAAGGAAAAATATATGAGGAGTGGGTAGGAATCTGGAGCACAGTATGTCCATGAGTGACGGACGTTTGTGATATTGCGAGAGAGTCCTGCCGGAAAGGTCAAAGGTCTCTCTGGCTAGTCTCTTCCGATCCGGCCAGCTACCAGCTACGCAATAGGCGGGCAGGCGCATCTACCGCCAAGAACCGGACAAACCTCACCCCATGAACCCGGTCACCCCTGTTAAGTCACCAAACATAGCGAACCACTTGGGATGACCTACGGCAGAGGTGTAGATTATCTAATAAATGATTCCGGGGCACAGGTACACATAATTGGCCCGAAAAGCCTCTCGTCACAAATTGTAGAGATGAACTTAAGAGGTAATATCAAGCAATCCAGTATTCCGTTTTTGTTAACAGCGCTGCGCGCGGATGTTTTTGCAACCATGAAGCTAAACAGTATTAGTTTTAAATTTAATGCAAAATTTTGTTATTAAAAGCGACGCGAACACAGGACATCTCAGCGGCTATTGCGGCTAGTGAGTTGCGAGAATTTATGTCTCGAACTGCCATAAAAATGAACAAACGGGAGATGGTAAATGAATGAAAATTATATACTTCTTAAAATTAATTTTTGATCAAAATAATTTATAATTTTTTAATAATGTCTAAAAAAAATAAGTAGTGTGTAAAAAAAATCTGAAATATTTTTGTTTGTAAGGCCTTAAATAAATAGAAAAACTGAGGTATTTTTGTCACAAAACACGTTCTAGGATTTATCTTTTAATGATTTAATTTGTCTAAAATTTAAATCTTGTAAACTGTGTTGACTAGATTATATTTATAATGATTTATTTTGTTGTATGATTATATGATTGGAAATTTGTGTTATTTAATGGAATCTCTCGTTTGAAAATTGAATAAATCTGCCAACGACCAACAGTATAACCTTAGTATATTATAAGTACACTTAGTTTTTAAATTTTTTAAAACTGCGTGTACCTACCAGATAAAATAACAATCTTTCAAAATCAAAACATAATAACTCAATTAAGTATTACCATTCAAAACATAATAACTCCAAACCAAACATATACATAAACACATTTTTCGAGAACATACCAACTATACACAAACTTAAAATATATATGTATACATTTTTTGTATTTTTTTATAAATATCAGTTTAAAATAACCACAAATTTAAAAAATAAATATAGAAGAAACTTTCTACTACACCACATAAACACTTGTCACAATTAAATATAACCACGTAAACACCTCAGCACAGGTTGTCCTAGTGAGGTGTTCACGAAACATACAACATTACCCAACCACAGTTTCACATTCACAAACCTACCTTACACACACACACAACATAATGAAGGGTTCATAAATTATATTATTATGTACACATATTAATAACTTTATGTGAACCCTGTAATATTATATAGATATAAAAAAAATAATAGAAATAAGTGTTATTAAAATGTAGAATGTGTTAGAGCGGTACATTAAAAAAATTTGATTTTTAAATAACCTTACAATAGTACCAATAATTTGAACGCGTTTTCAATATTTTACCTTTGAACCAGCCGGCCGGCATCCGGGCATAGTCAAGTGCCAAGGCTTTGGACTCCCATTCCGAAGGTCGCGGGTTCGAACCCGGCATGCGCAAATATATTTTATTTCATTACTTTATGTTATTTCACAATGAATTAATTAAAAAATAATATATACTATATTTGCGACACGTTCCAGAGTGGAAGACACTCCCAGTATCGCCTTCGTGTAAGACCACCATTCAGAATTGAAACGTTGCTTAAAATGGCTTTAGCCGTGTTTAGTGACTAGATTTGAATAGCCAGGTACTTCCCCACCTTCCTCTTCCCCGTCTCCTTCCCTTCCCTGCTTGCCTTCAGCCACAAAACATACCCCAATCGGGGGAATGCCATAGTTCGACTGGCTCCAGACGGGAGCAGATGGGACTCTTGTGAGGTTTTTTTTTTTTTTTTTTTTTTTTTCGTTGTTTGTTTTTGGGGTGTTATGCCGTGTTGTGCTACCTCCTTCTTTAGCCGACGTTTCGGACCTGCCGGATCTGCCGGATCTGCCCTGATGATGGACACTGCAACGCTGTCCGAAACGTCGGCTAAAGAAGGAGGTAGCACAACACGGCATAACACCCCAAAAACAAACAACGAAAATGCTTTTGGCCGTGAAAATCTAAAAACGTATCTAACTCTTGTGAGGTGTTCACTATATAATTTCTTTTCCATCCCTTTTAGTTACCTGTCAGACTGTAGGTATTTTTTCAGACTTTTTATTTTGAAATAATTTGCAAGTCATCTTTATTAATTTAGAAAAAATGGTTTCATTTCACCCAGCGCACTTTGTTTATTTGGGTTTAAAAAAACTTCGTTTTTTAATAAACCTAATTCTCTGTATTTTTTGTATTTTTCAGTCAAATACGTAAATAAAATCGTACCCACTGTGCAATATTATTGTGTAAATTTTATTGTTAAATAGAAATGAAATAATTTTGTCGAAAGTCATTTCTCATCCGCGAACTAAATCATAAATAACACAATCCAAACAAGAAGAGTCATTACAACAACTTGGATTTATTATTAAGAACGTGACTTCTCATAGAGATTCTCCAGCAAGCCAAACAACTTGCTTGATCTATGGCCTTTTATTTCCGAAGGCGAAATATTATCTATGTGTTTACAACACAACATTTTACGTATTTCCAAGACAAAATATATGACGTATTATCATAGTATTGTGCTAAAAATGAGATAAACATATTTTTCTTGGTTAATAATTTTGTTAGGCGAGAGGGAGTTTGTAGGGGAAGAACTGGGGATGTGAGTTATTTTATAATTCAGATCTAGTTACTAAACCCGAAGATAAAATCATAAGAAGCATTGTTTTTACTTTTTGTTGGTCTGCACAGATCAAATTAGCCTTCCAACAAGTTCTTCCGAACTCTCAGTAGACTAGCTTTGTATTGTTTCTATTTCATACCCTAATCCTTAGGATAGTACTTGTGTTAGATAATTTATTACCTAAATAAAAATATATATAAACCCATTATCTGGTAACACGGTACTTATTACAAGTTATTACGAAAATAGATTCAGCTGACAGCGTCACATTGACTTGACCAGGGCCCCTAGCACACTCGATCATTATCCTATCAATCTTAATAGATTAATAGGATAACTTTCGGTAAATTCTCATCGTTCCCTAGCATGATTTCAAATCACCAACGAGTAAGTGACAGTCGACAATGACTGTGTCCTTCATATATTCGACATCAACTGTTGTTTGTACGTTGGCGATCTGCAGTTGTCCTAGGGAACGATGAGAAGTTACCGAAAGTTATCCTATCAATCCTTAGAGATCAAGTGTGCTAGGGGGCCTGAATCTGATTGGTAGGTAGGAATTTGAGTACCTTCTTAAAAATGTTATGATTTCAGAAAAAAAAATGATTTATTAAAAAATAGAACATTGGAAAGATACCTTTTTGGACGAGAGGTCACGGGTTAAACTTTTTTCTACTTTTACGAACATAAATATTGCTATTAATAACTGATAGAACCGGAATGATCGATATTTTCTGTGTAAAAAGGCTTCGTTATAAAAGCAGAAGATGATAAAAACGGGGCACAAAGGGCGCCTGAAATTGTGAAGATTATTTTTAGTAGTAAAATAAATCATTGGCAAATAAATGTTCCCAGTTTGTAAATTACGTAGCGGCCCCACAGCGCAGCGGTGTCACCATCAGCCCCAACCTTCCTCTTCAGCCACTCCTGGCTCTTGTCATCGCTGGTACTGGCATTGACGCTGGTCGCAGCGGAACACGAAGAAACATAAAAAACTGCATCAGTGATGCAATAATAACGGGGTTGCCACAATAAGCTATTTTTTCTTTAAATTTTGCAAATTCACTTTGTGGCACCATTTTATTTATGACAAATTAAAACACTTTGTTTTTACCACGATAATCTTTATTTTAACAAATCGACATGTTTCGAGAACGATGTTCTCTTCCTCAGGACATAAAATGTACTAAAACTAAATAATCAAGTATACAAAGCTATGCGTGGGTAGTAAATGAAGTGGTGGGGGGAGAGAGGTGGTGAGGGGAGGTGCTTAGAAGATCAACAGGGAAGGGTGGGGAGGGGAAGAGGTGGAAAGGGGAGGTGCTTAGAACATCAAAGACAAAAAATTACAATGGCAATATGTTTAAAATAGGGTTATTCACAAAATTGATTTGATTATTAATAATATTTAAATTTCTATGACATTTTTCCTAATTTCTAAAATTTCTAAAAGATCTAATTGAAAACCACTAACGTCAGTATGTAAAATTTTAAAACCAGTATTTATATCAAATGAATGGTTAAATTCAATTAGATGGTTCCTACCTACGCACAGCTTTGTATACTTGATTATTTAGTTTTAGTACATTTTATGTCCTGAGGAAGAGAACATCGTTCTCGAAACATGTCGATTTGTTAAAATAAAGATTATCGTGGTAAAAACAAAGTGTTTTAATTTGTCATTAAACTATTTTTTAATCATTGAAGAAGAAGATAATGCCGATAAATCTTAATGAAACATGCAACAGAAGAAGGCAGAAATAAAAAAAAGTTAATATTAATCAAAATCGGATGTGTAAAATATTTAAGACACTATTTAGTTTACAAATAAATTCAATAAAACTTTGTAATCATTTAAAAATATGAAATTTTGATGACCAATAAGCTTGTCAGCTGATCATACTGAAAACCAGCGGTTAACGGGGACTGTTGAAATTGAAAAAAAAAAATCAAAATGACGTTGATGGTAGATTGGACAAATAAATATGTGACGGGGACTCAAACAACAGAGCCTTAGTCAAGTTCAGTTTAGTTAGATTCAGTTTATTTATGTTCAGTTTAGTTAAGTTAAGTTTAGTTAAGTTCAGCTTAGTTATATTCAGTTTAGTTGAGCTCAGTTTAGTTTAGTTCAGTTTAGTTAAGTTCAGTTTAGTTAAGTTCAGTGTGTTTATGTTCAGTTTAGTTATGTTCAGTTTAGTTATATTCAGTACAGTTAAACTCATGTTCAGTTTAGTTAAGTTCAGTGTGTTTATGTTCAGTTCAGTTATATTCAGTATAGTTAAACTCAGTTTAGTTTAGTTCAGTTTAGTTAAGTTCAGTTTAGTTAAGTTCAGTGGTTATGTTCAGTTTAGTTATGTTCAGTTTAGTTATATTCAGTACAGTTAAACTCATGTTCAGTTTAGTTAAGTTCAGTGTGTTTATGTTTAGTTCAGTTATATTCAGTATAGTTAAACACAGTTTAGTTATGTTCAGTTCAGTTACGTTCAGTTTATTTATGTTCAGTTTAGTTAAACTCAGTTTACTTATATTCAGTTCAGTTACGTTCAGTTTATTTATGTTCAGATAAGTTCAGTTTAGTTAAGTTCAGTTTAGTTAATTTCAGTTTAGTTTAGTTCAGTTTAGTTATGTTCAGTTTAGTTAGGTTCAGTGTGTTTATATTCAATTTAGTTATATTCAGTATATGTTTAGTTTAGTTCTGGTTAACTGAAAGTTGGCAGCCCTGCTAGCTCGGAAGCAGCCGCCTACGTGTAGTGTGCGGTGATACATTATTAAATATATTTATTCCGCAGTTCGTTCTGCCGTAAGATTTTTCCGAGAACCATAAGATCGATTTTAGATGATGTCCCTGCCTCGCCATTCCCAAAAAACCTATTTAAAAAGTGAATTTATTTGTTCTTTCTGTCTCGGGACACGCTGCCGAAACGGTGAACGATTTTGAGCAGGCCGCTAGGCTTGTTTATGGTTTGGTTTATGACTAATTTTATGTATTGCATCTCCTGGGGCATCCTCCTATACTATAGAATTCGGTTATCATCAGGGCTATCTTCACTCTTAAGGCTGACTATATTGACTGTATTCCTCTACTATGACTTCCATCATCTTTTCATGGATGATGAAATCAATATTTAAATGACTGAATAATTAATGAAGAAGGTAGCTGCCGATAACATGGAAAAAAATTAGTCGAAGGTAATATTGTTAATTCTAAAATTTGAAATATGAATTGACAAATATGACGATTTTATAATAGGTGGCAATGGCTGAATTGGATAAAGCGCCGTCCCGGTAAGACGAGAGGTTCTGGGTTCGAGTCCCAGTTGCGACCGTTATTTTTTATTACTTTTCTGTGTCTTGTTCATTTTCATATTTTAATTTAGATTTTTAGTGTTATCTTCTTCTTCAATGAGTCAATAGACCTAATAGAAATGACTTCCATGTATAACGTGTTATTTTGAAGTTTCCAATTGTGGTTTTGTTGTTCATATAATGTGGACAATTAAATTCTTTTGAAAACGATCGTAAAACATGTAAATATTTGTGCCTGAGCTTCGCAAAATAAAATTAAACACGCTTTTAGCGATGTTTTTTCGTGAATAAATGGGAAATTGAACCTTATCGCCATCTACTTAAGATGAAGTTATACGCCAAATATTTATTTAGATTTATCTTTACTGCTGATCGGTTTACATTATGAATATGAAAAAATATGTTTTGGACACATTGAAGCTTTTCCTACCTCTTCATCCAATGGAATTAAAATAAAATTATTAATTACGTCACAAAAAATATAAGCGCAAAGTACTAAATAATTTGTTTTGTCATTAGATAAATATGAGGTTGTATAAGAAACAACTTTTTACAAAGACTTGGCTAAGATTATTTTTGACTTTGTTGCTTGACTAACTTTTTTCGTTCTTGTAAAATTATTCATGAAAAAAATAAAAACAACTTTGGCGCTACTTTCCTGGCGCAGATAATACCAAAAATATGCGGAGTTTTCGGAGGGTAAGACGTCGAATATTTCTGGCGTTTATATTCGTCTTAAAAAGTGTCGTTAGTGGCCTGATTCCGAATTTTGAAAAAACGTGGAGGATCACCTTAAGTAGTGATTTAATGTAAAATTTGAAGGTACATAATATGTTTTGACGAAACTTGCAATGGTTCCTAACATAGCGATCGGTGAAAAATGACATTTCGTGTTTTTAAATTGAAAAAAATAACCATTAAAATGCCCTTTTTCCGAAATTCCGGTAACTGAATTGATTAGTACTAGTTAATACCTAACTACTACAACTTTTTAAATTTATTTTTTTCATCCATATTAAGCTTGTCCCGGTTTTGTAAATATTTTCCCTTATTTTTCACACAAACAAGGGACCAGATGACATGATACGACGTCACACACTCTCCCGTTTCTTACCGCCCGTTTTCGCGGGCTTTAATAAAATTCAAACTTGTAGAATTAATTTAATTATGAAAACAAACTTTAAAAAAAAAAAAAATACCGGTGTTTAAGTTTGCATGTCACCTACATGAACATATTTTTTATAAGTCAAAATATTTTTCACTCAACTTCCCTATTGGAGAAGAAGATAACAGATTTATATATTCTGATCTTCATGCACTTTTAAATGTAAGTATGATAGTTGCAAATCTCTAACTTGTAAATATGTATTTTTTAAAGTTTTCTTATTAAATTTTCTTTATTCATTGAATTGTTAGCTACATGAATTGAGGATTTTTCGACCACCACGCTAGGCACATGCCCGTGTTGTGGTGGTTGAAAGTCAGTAAGTGTGTGTGTGTATGTCATTAAGTTACTAGTTTTAAGTCAGTAGTTATTATTTTTAGTCATAAGTCACTAGCTATGAAATTAGATGTGAGTCACCATGCATAATTATACCTCTTAACTGTAAGCCAGTTATATTAATTTTATTATATATTTATTTGTACATTTTTCACAAAAAAACGGCGTTATGTAAATCGGCCAAATATTATTGTTATTATATTGAAGAGATCTGGGTTAAATGGATTAGGAAAGATGAACGAACGCAGCTCGTTGCACATAACAATTTAATTTAATTTAATTCAAAAGAACGAACCGGAGAAAATACTTAATACATGTTACGCAATAGCAGGCTCCATTGTAACACTTAAAAAACAGACTCAGCAATTGATCCGTAAACAACGAATTGAATTGCTAATGAGGGTACCGCCCTCATGTGCACAATAAAGCAGTTAAACAGGTAAACCAAATGTTTTAAGTAAGCGATATCCGTACCTGCCGGGTCAATGGCTGGCGCTTGCATTTGTTGACGGAAGAACAATCTGCACTGATCTGCAGCAATCAAGGAGAGATTTTAATTGCGATCCTTGTCCTGTAGGCGTCACACAACGGCTATAACAAGCCACTGAAATTCGATACAACCAGTGGTGTGTACAGATTTTTAATCAGGGTAGCAGTAGGAAAAACGTCGATTTAGTTGACAAAAAAAAAATACCCCTGACGTGGTACGTTTTCGCTAAGTATTACTAACCAGACGGATTTAACCCAGTTCTACCTAAGCTATGTCCTATATTCAAATAGCCGACTTATCTATGCAAATTACAATAAATTCTTCATGTTTTTTCGACATCACAAGTATTGCATGAAAAATATTATTTCGTTGGATAAGTTGTATTTTTTAAAGTTTTTAATAAATTAATAAAAGTACCAACAGATGGCACTGATTGCTTCATTCGTAGTTTGTACAAAAAGGCAGGGCCTTTCTCGACACTAACACAAACGTTTCCTGAATGAGCATCACGCACACGTGTGAATTTTTGTTCGAATGAAGACAATATTTGAATATGAATGTGCGTCATTTTGCATTCCTAGTTCCTGCCTTTGATACCTTGGGCTGCGTGTACACACCACGAATTAGGAGAGAAGGTAACTGAGAAAGGACTTCAGGAAAGTTTTTAATATTCATTATTAAGTATTCAAAGTAATTCGTTAATCGCATTAAAATTATTTATGTGACTAATATCAACGTTAACTATCAAAACTACCCTATTCAATTTTTTCATAGTTAGTACCTAATAATAAGCCATCAATGTATTCTATTGTCTTCATCACAGTTCATAACAATGATTCTACAGGGCAAAAATTTGTTACTTTTTGGTTTTTAATAAATATGTCAAAATAGAAATTCAGTATTTTATGGGTTCCGCGTAATATTCAGGAAAACAAAACATACGAGTATCAAAACAATAAATATCAACATAACGGAATTAAATAGATGTGTTGTTGTTTTTTTATCCTTTTTACATAAATAACGCACGTGAAAAACCAAACCTAAGGAAGGAACAACAGATAGTATCATCGTGAACAGTCCGAATCAATTTGTAAAAATGCTTTCGCGAGATATACGGCGGGTATATCCTTTTTATTTCCGCTGTCACTCGTTGAATTTCGAGTTGAATGTCGCCAGGGACGTGGGGCAGAACGAGGGCGCAGAACGCAAGTCGCAGGACGCAGGACGAGGGGACATTAAAGTACCGAAGTTCCCAATTGTGATTGACGGGAGCCTCCGGGGGAGCCCACCCGCGGGCCCGGACCTCCTGCCCACAGTATCCACTGCCTCCCGACTGCTGCCGGCGCACAGAGCTTCGAAGCGCCACTTAAGGTTGTCAAAAGAATTAGATGAAAACGTGTCGGACACTTGAAAGTCGAAAATCGAGGAAGTTTGATCGTCACTAATGACAAAGCAGTACTGCTACAAATTTCCATCCTGTTTCTTCAAAATGAGACTGACAGTCGTCGTTCCCAATCCTACTGATCAATCCAACTGTTGAGCCGAAATTTTGGTTCAACACTCCTCAATACGCTTCTCACTTCTCACTTCTAACGCAACTCTCCGACCAATCCGACCAATAGGCTATTCGAGCTTTACTAAACAGATCACTTACCTGATCGAAAACTCAGATTGATCGATCGAAACTTGGTCGTTAGGCTGCGCTATGTTTATTTTTAGTCTACTTATTGAAGTTTGAAATTACTTCGATATAAACGTGTCTCATTTAGACGTGGTAGCATCCTCACACCCGGCATCGATTTTAATGACGTTCACACGTCAAAAATTGTGACAACATAAATTAAGATTCCTGGAGATAAATACAGAACCATCTTTTTCTTAAAACTTTTGGTGTTGATATTCAACCACGTAATAATATTTTACATCAAATCAAAAATTGTTCACACCACTCAAATCGGTCTTATTAAAACACGCTAGCGTTTTAAATCATTTGCGATCAATGGTCACTGGTCAGACAGCAGAGTATATATTCGTTATTTTTAAATAACTATATATTTCTGGCCATCTAAGGTTGAAATTCGGACCTCTGTGCGGTGCGAGCTTTTTGCTGAAGTTTTTCCAAAAAGTCATGAGAAAGCTCCGGTCGCCCGATGTTTCGATGACATATTATGTATCTGGGTGGCGGTTCAGGGATTCCAGGAAATTAGGGTGGATAACCTCTCAGCTCAATCCCTTTCCAACTTAAACGATTATAATGAATAATGATCGATCAAAATGGGCTTGACTTCGGGGTGATTGTCAATTATTTTAAAACCTTTGGAGTTATGTCAGCAAAGTCGGCTTTCTTTTGAAATGTATATAGCAAGAAAGAATTTAAGTGCGTAGATATTACTGACATTGTTAAAATTCTTTGTTGACACTGATTTCCAGTTTATCTGCTCTGCTTGTCCACTACATACTTGGCTAAGGTTTAATTTCTAGATCTCTTGCAAACCTTATTACACCTCAGAGCTTTGCTTCGAATCCAGTACGTTTGGTGACTTCGCAGGAGTGCCCGGGAAAGGTTTGGCTAGGACTTAGTGGCGGATGCGTCTTCCCACCAGCTGCATGGCAGGCCGGATCCGGAGAGGCCGGTTAAGAGAGACCCTTTGACCTCTCCAGTCGGGCTCTCAATCCAACGCCTTACACAGCAATGGGAGGGATGGATTTACACGTCGCTCATGGGTACACTGTCCCGAAACCACCCTTCATATCTCTTTTCTTCCCAGAACTTCTCATCCTACTTAAAAAGTTCCTCCATAAAGCTGGTGATTAGCCTTGAGAATAATTATTTTCAACAGTGTGTGGAGCTGATATAAATAAAAAATAACAAATTGTTAAAATAGCATGTCGCAACCTGCATGTTTTTACAAGTACAGCAAAATATTTGGAAGATGTAGGTACGTTATACCATAAGTTCTGTGTATATTATATATGCAGCGAATTCGGCCTGCTTTGGTCACGTGTCGCCCAACCTTAAAAGCACACGAAAATAAGAAAGAAGAGAATAACATATTATTTCCTTCGTAAACGTATTACCTATATAACAATTATCGGTGTGATACTACTTAAAAATATAAGAAATATGTAGGTGTTCGTGTGAGTATATTGCAATAGTTTTATGTTAGAAGCATTTCTTGTAAACCCTCATTACATCTTTCTCATTAATCTGTACTAAATACTGCACTTTTTTGATATCCTCTATTTAATTTGGCGTAACGCCGCCCAGGGACCAATTTATCGGATAACCAACATCCCTGCCATAGGTCACCTTGGTTGGTTCACTACGTTTGGCCTCTTAGCAGGGGTGCCCAGATTCATGGGGTGAGGTTTGTCTACGTACTGGCAACGGTTGCGTTTACCCATCGTTTGGAGGGAGACCTTTGAACCCCCCAGCCTTACTCTCTCGAACCATCGCCTGGCACATACACGGAGAAAAATGTTATTCTAAGATACGATAATTTTAATTCGTAAAAACGGTTAAAAATGGGACTGAAGTTCTTACGAACAAATAAACAGTGTTTCAATGTTTATTGGAACTTCAATAAGAACTTCAGTCCCGTTTTTAACCGTTTTTACCAATAAAATGATCGTATTTTAGAATAACATTTTTCCCCGTGTACTGGATGGCGGACTGGATCGGGAGACTTTCAGAGAGGTTCAGAGAGACCATTTGAACTCTCAAGCAGGACCCTCTCGACCATCGCCTTGCACCGCAGTGGGAGCGATGGATTCATACGTCGTCACTCCTGGACACATTGACCCCCAGATTTCTACCCACCCCTCATACCTTTTCCTTCCCTCTTTCCTCTCCCTCTTTTGCCTAAAAAAGACCCTCGACGCAGCATCTCCGAAGACGACAGGGTTTTTTCCTCACGGCCTTCTGAGTGGGGAAAATGTATTTTGTTTTTTTTTTATTATCATCAGGGCGTTGCTAAAATAAAAAATAAATAACGTTTGGTAATAAATTAACATGTACATTTGATTAGAGTGACATAAATAGAACATAGTTTTAAAATAGCGCGCATGAAGTTGGCTGAGAGTTCTGACCGATTCGTAAAAACACCAAAACAAAAAATATTTTAATGTACAGGACTTATATTGCGGAACGTTTTTTATTGACAAGCGACGATAAATCAGCGTTGTTTATGCGGTTTTCGAAGCGGTTTTTTTCGCAGCAGGTTGACAACTGCGGCATTGGGATACGGGCGCATTATTCAGTGAACTCTACGGCATGGGTTACCTGTATCCGAGATGTTTGATGCCCGATGCCCGATTCCCAATACAATGTCCGCGGTCATTGGGCAGAGGCCAAATACTTTGCTTCTGGATGCTTTTTGGTCGTTCAATATTAAATATCACAAAACAGGTCAATTTGTATGGTGTTATAAATTTTTTTCCTCCACATTGATGGGTTTTATTAGGTATTGCTGACATTTATTCTTCTTTTATTTGCTATCCTGTTCAAATGTAATTGTGGAGTTTGTCAATTGGGCAAAAAATTTGGAAGCCCTACCATTTTTATATTCCAACTTGTTGAAAGCCAGCATACAAAAAAAATATGTTTTCAATACGACGTAAAATATTTGACAGTTCTCACCTTTCTTACGAATTCAATTTTTATAACATTTATTTTGTGATATATTACAAAAATGACATCAAAATAATGTAGATAAAATGAACTTCCTCATAATCACTCAAATCTATGCATTCCACTATCCAATCTCTCGTCAACTTTAAAAGAGTATATATTATTATAGAGATAATACAAAATAAAAAAAATTGTTTCACTTCTTTTGAAGTGTCCCATTTTGCACTTGAGGGGGAAGGGGGCACTAAATCTCACTTAATTTCACCAAGGGGGGGGAGAGGGCTACATTTAAAAAAAAAATGTTCACGTAATAACCGTATGTCCCCCTATACCGATGAATTGGGAACGAAATTCTTCATTGGATATTAACTGATAACTAATATTAAAATTAATTTTTAATATTCTTTATATGAACAGTATCTATAAATACTGCAAAAGAGTGCCAACTAGTTATTAACGTTTGGAACCAATGATACTATGGAATCCCCAATTAGGGTGTGTTGTGACGCTGAAGGTGGGTGAGTAACTGGCTATTCAGACCTGGGCCCCTAGCACACTCGATCGATAAGGAATGACAGGATAACTTTAGGTAATTTCTCATTGTTTCCTAGCATGACTGCAGATCGCCAACAAATAAGTGACAATTCACAATGAATAAGTGTCCTTAATATATTCTATATTTACTGTTGTTTGTACGTTAGCAATCTGCAGTTGTCCTAGGGAACGATGAGAAGTTACCGAAAGTTATCGATACAATCCTTATCGATCGAGTGTTCTAGCGGGCCTGGTCACCAAAAAGCAACGCTTCAATTCTGATCGGTGGTCTTTCACCTGGGCGATACTGATAGTATCTTCCATTCTTCCCGGAACATTTCATTATTTTAATATGTTTTGTTCTCACCCTGGAGCCTGAGCAGCGAACACTTGAACAGTGAGAGGCGCAAATAAATTGCGGCCCGCACTGGCAGGTCATTTCAACTCGACTGAAGGAGATTGCGTAACTCGAAGTACCTACCTCCAGCATACACACAACTTCTACATACAGTAGTTTGTTCGTCATTTAGCTTGCCATGTTGTGGTCAACCTGCTTTTTCTCTGTGAGATTTCATGTCTGACATCGAAAACCAAAGATTAATACGTTATTATTTAACTACCTACCGCTTCGTAGCATCACATCGTGACGTTACGCGATGAAACCCCATCCTCGGTGCATAATAAATGTCAATTTTTTTTTTTTTTTTTTTTTTTTTTTTTTTTTTTATTTTTTTTTTTTTTTTTTTTTTTTTTTTTTTTTTAAAAGAAAGACAAACATTCCCGGGTTACGAATAACCCAACAACATTTGAAAATCTCCTACTACCACCACACTAAGCGGAAGATGTTGCTTGTGTTGTGATGGAGGACTTAGCCAGCCGAGGAATCGAACACGGAACGCCTGGGTGGGACCCAAGCGCTATGCCCACTCAACCACTGACCGGTCAATTACCTGGGCTTCTTTTATTTACACGAGCGAGGTGAGATGATTGATATGATTTTACGCGTTTTATTTCCAGGGGTGAAGAGTTGATGCGTAGTGCGTTATATAACATGACATGTTTCCTAATATACGGAGTGATGGGTTTTTCATTGAAACTTAACCTAACCTATATAACTGATGACCAGCCACATCCCGATTGTTTAAAACAGATGAAAGATTATTTTAGATTTGGTATTTAGCACTTTATATGAAACTAAAAAATTAACGTATGAATTTTTTATAAGAAATACTATTTTTTTTTAACTTTTGAAGGTTATAATCATCAGTGTAATATATCATTGAAGAAGAAGATAACAATAATAATCAAATTTTTTAAAATATTAAAATGAACAAGACACAGAAAAATAATAAAAGATGGTTGCAACTGGGACTCGAACCCAGAACCTCACGTCTAACCGGGAAATATGCATTAACCAATATTGCCATTGCACCTTATTATGAAACTGTCGTATTTGTCAAATACATATTTCAAATTTCAGAATTAACAATATTATCTTCGACTAATATTTTTTTCCAAATTATTGGCAGCTACCTTTTTCAGGGGAGACAAGTATTCGAAGAATGTATGTTACCTAGATAGTGTCACAAATACGACAGTCTCATATAAGGGTGCAATGGCAAAATTGGTTAATGCGTATATCCTGGTTAGACTATTATTGTTATCTTCTTCTTCAATGATATAAACATATTTAATTAGACAAATGTATTATAGAGCTTATTGTCACTTCACTTTTTTCATTTAATATAAAAAAAATTGCAAACCTGACTTGGCTGACAGAAATTGATTAAGTGAACTGTTTGGCGGTTTTCCGTTTTACGTTTTTTTTATCGAATTATAAGGGTACGTCCATGGTAAACTTTTAAATGCAAAAATAAAGCTTCGTTCTCTCTCTTTTTAATTGGTTTATATTATATGTCTGACTATAATATAAAAAGGAGATATAACGAGTTTAATTAGTACGTATCATTAGGTTACCTATGTGGCCCTGATGGTTTTAATGAACATATTCCCTAATTGATGGAACGTCTACCGAAGGATGACAAATAACAGGATTTTACTCCACACAGGAAAATAATTTCCCTCAGGGCCCATGTTATCTTTAGGTATAATGTGTGGAGGGTATTTTATGAAAAGAAAGGAGTGAACCCTGGTTTTAAGGAGACCCATGTTGTAGGAGGGATACAGAGGCCGGTAAATCGTTTGACAGCCGAGCTGTTTAACTTAAGAACGAGTCATAGAAACGACCCATTCTCATGTGACCTGTTTACAAATGTTGGGCGCGCGTTTGGCGTGTTTTCCGACTATGCACCGGTGCCGAGTGGAATCAGGGACCAAGAAAATAAGGGGAAAAATGGAATAAGTGAGAGTGTAATTATTTATTTAAATAAAATACACATAAAGTTAGTATAAAAGTGATTTCATATGGAATCTTTACAGAAGCAAAGAAAACTTGGCATCCTTACAAATGTTTTTCATGTATTTTTACAAAATGCATTCGAGAAAACCTGTTTCCGCGTGCACGAATTGCTTATTGTGATTTTATTCAAAACAATACGAAGTCAATTATAATACCAACGTGTTTTTGTTTGCAAAAAACTCTTTTAAATATTATACACTGGCTGTAGAGAAACCTGAGTTCAAATCTATGCTAATGCATTTTGATGCATGAATATATTTTTTTAACGTTTGCGTTTTCCTTAATCTGAAAATTATGTAATGGACACAGCTTCTAAAACATTGGATTTATTGTGCATTTTTCAAAATTCAAATCTGTATAATTTTTTTAACTACATCCGTTCATGTATGTAAAATATATGACTCTAATTTTATTTTTTTATTTTATATATTTACACATCTTCGTGTTTGCTAATAGTTTTATAAACATATAAACATTTACATTGTTTGGCAAACATAACATTTCTTTAAATATTAGCATATACAGTCTCAAATAAATAAAAACATTAATATTTGAGGTAAACATACTTTCTTAATTCATTTATAAATTTATTAATATTTTCGATCTCAGCAATTTATTTAATCATCAATTTAATTGAATATACCACATAGTTTTCCTTGACTCAATCTACGAATTGTACTTATCCCATTCTGTTGTTTCTCTACCTTGCATGGTAGTGTATCCTGCTTTTATCAAACTCGTATTTGATTTTGTTTTTGATTAAGTTGTTGATTTTGTTTTTGATTTGACTTTGATTTTGTTTTGGATTTTGTTTTAGATTCAGTTTTATAATTTATTTTTTTGTTTTTGTTTCAATTGTTTCTAATGATTATTTAGATGTACTTTGCTTTTTAATTTTAATTTTTGATTTTGTGTGAAAAAGAGCCAACTAATTTTGTGTGAATTGAATGTAATTTATGATTTAGATGTACTTTGTTAATAAAAAAAAAATCATGTAAAAGCCCAGCAGGGCGTGAAATTCAAATAAATAAATAAATAAATTTCATTCGGGATTTTGTTATAAAGTTGGACGTCCTGGTATGTCAGAGATTTTTGGGTGTTTTATCTTAAAATATATTATGGATATGTGATGTGAGTGCATATTTGAGGTACGAAGTCTGTCTTTATAAATCAGTAACAGATCGACACACATAGCTTTGTAATCAGGGACATCGCTTAACTTGAAAAAGTCCAATCGTTTTTTTTGTTGTTGTTAGTATTTGGAGTGGACTGCCCCAACTGCGCCCGCATAAGTCCGGCCCTGAATTGATATGACTTATATACAAACAAATATGTGGTTTTAGTGGTACCATAAAATCTACTCTATTTAATATTACTGTTGGTATCCTACATCGGTTATGATGGTTTTATTGATGGCTTGATATCTTTCCTAATTAAGAGGATTAAGTTTAATTAATTTTATATGATAAACGCATAGTGCTTGAGAAAGCTTCTTAATTTATTTATTTATTAAAGCCCTAGAGAGCTTTTACATTACAGTAATCTTTTACATTAAAATGTTACAATACATTACAGTAAGTATAGCATTAAAAATAATAAACCAATTAAAAAGCTAATACAATTTAAATAATAAGACTGGGCTTCAAAAATTTGGCGTATTTTTTCGTAGGTGAAAAATATTCCCGCTTTGCAATAAAATCCAAAAAAAAATTAACATTTGTTAACGTATCCAAAAACTAAAAACTGTTTTTGAAAGGTGATGAAACAGGCTTTCAAATTTGATTATTAGAAATAACCATGTAATTTTTGAAATATAAAAAATTTCGATGAAAACTTTAAAAGTTTTAAAAATGGCTTACTTGATGTTTTTTCTAACTAAAATTACTGATAATGAAAAAAAATAAAAACACATACATATTTCATTAGACAAATGAATTAGAAACGTTACTGTCACCTCACTTTTTTGTTTTTTTTATGTAAAAAAAAAATTCTTAAAAAATTCCCAAAGTTTCCAAATTTTCGGATCGGAAACTTTGATTTCATAAAGGTTTACATTTAATTTTTGTTGTGGCTAACTTTTAGATTTGAATATATAGCGTGTTGTATTCTCTTTCCAATACCGTTTAGATCATACTTCGCACTATGATAGTAAGAGAGATACAACGATTTCTATGAGACCTATGTGAGCTGGGACAAATATGGTCTCCTGTGATTAAATGGGTTAAAAAAAGTGTAATGTATGTATATATATATATATATATATTATATATGAAAAGTATTATTTGTGTGTGTTACAAACAATAAAATAAAGATATAGTGTACTCGTATGTTACTGAATGTTAAAAGAGAAGATTTTTATAAAATAAACTATAAACCACTCGAGCGATCACACCGTTTGAAAATTAATTTTGAAAATTTTCTGCCCACATAAAAAAAATCATTACTCCACATTTGTGTATGTAAATATATAAACAAATTATAGTGCTATACAGCCAATAAATTCACCTATATTTAAATAATCATCCTAAATTTGTAGGGTTTATAAAAATATTATTAAAAAATCATAAACATTCCAAAAAGATATATTTTCTGAGTTCTCTAGTTAAAATCTGCCGTGCAAACTTTAATTTTGCGTCCACATTAAATATTTTCTAAGGAGTTTCTTGTAAATAGTCTATTTAATAATTTCATATAGAAATGTCTATAATAAAATTGAATTGTGATAAGTTGTCAAGAGTTGAAATGATTCGTAAGAAAAATTTTTCGTAAGAAATTTTGTTCGTGAAAGCACAAATTTGATTGTAATAAAATATGATTTTTAATACACTTACCAAAAAAATCTGCATTACACCGCATACATACATTCATTATCTTTGTTTTCAAATAAAAATTAACCTTTAAAAATAACTCACTTCATTTTTAATTATTCGACATGTAAATAGGTTAAAACATTGATAATTCAATCATTATTACACTGGCATACAAATATATTAGAAAAAGCGACAAAAACAGGTAAGTTCGACGTATAAAAAAAAGATTTTAACAATTGGCAGTTTAAAAAAATATTTACTATCAACTGAATTGAAGTGAGTACTACATCAAAAGTGATGGAAAGAACAGTGACGTCTTTTGATCATTAATTAAAGTTGACTTTCAGTTCTCAAACAACGTTTTCTGCAGGACGCGGGAACATTTGAAAAAAAAAATGTTTTACGAATGGTAGGAAAATGGGCTCCATTTTTGGACCGAAATCAATCATAGAAAAATTAAAGTGGTCCAAATTTGGTCCGAAATCTCTCCACTGGTTGAAACTTAATTATCAGAAGATAGAATCGGAGTTAGTTGCCCTCTGAAACATTAACTGATTTTTCTGATTCAGAATTTCATTTGAGTTTAATAATGTCTCATAGCTAATATTGTCTTCATTAATTGGAAGTAGGTGTGTTGAACTGCACGGAATATAGTTACAAACAGGCTATAATAACATACCTCAATAAATCATTGTAAGTATAATACCTACTAATCATCTGCATAGGTGCTATATAATTTAATTCGCAATATTATTTATCTCATGATTACCGTTTTGTAAATGCCCGTATAGGCATATATTAATATAAATAAATAAACTTTTTTCCGTAGATGCCTGTAAGATATCTACCGGTAGAAATAACAGTTCTATTAACCGAATATTCAATCATTTATATTCTATTATCTTTGTTCGTACCAAATTCTTTTTACCCCGCAGCAACAACACCGAAATTGAACCGATTATGAATGCAAATAATCAAATTAAAATTTATTTATTTATTCGTTTGGTTCTTTATTTATTCCGTTATTGCCGGGAATAGGTAAATTTTATGAATAAAAACGACGTAAGCCGGAGGTAGGACTGCAAATTGGCACGTAACCCAAAACACTGAATAAATTCACACTTTACGACAGGATCTGTGAATGAAACGTATCCATTGATTAAGCGAGCGTCTATTTAAACTACTATCCCACTTGGTCGGTATCGGCAAGCAATCGCCACAACTGCCCAGAAAATTTCGACAATGGATGTGCTGCAAACCGTAGCGAACCTTACTTTTCCTTTTTTAAATAATTACTCCTCTCATCTTTGGGGATGCTGTGTGGAGGGTCTTTTTGTTGAAAGGGGGGAGGTGGGTCTTGAAGAGGTCCACATTGTAGGAGAGAGGAAACACAGATGCCGGCAAATCGTTCCACGGCCAAATCTATTCCAATAGAAAACATTAATTATTTAAATTTGATGAATAGACTTAATTTAATTACGCTGTCTGACAGAAGAATCACTTCAGACTTAATTTTATTATACAGAGTCATAAACAACCAAATTGACAGCCCTGCCATCGTTAACTCCATACCGACAAGGAATACTAGACAAAATGTAACATTCTTTTGCAACACATACACAACCAACTATCAATCACACTCACTTACCAATAGGATGCATGATTTAGGCAATAAGTTTGGTGGTGATGTAGAAATATTCGCTGATTCCCTTTATAATCTAAAATACAATTTAAACCAACACTTTGTGGAATCCTACAAATTATTGTAACATGGGTATAATATATTTAATGATTTGACGTGTTATTGTAATGTTTTATATTATATTTTGTTCTATGTTATTGTCAAATGTTATATCGTTTAAAATATTTCACGGTTTTACGCTATATTCTTCAAAAACTACTTGTATATTCTCAAAAATTTTCACTTTTATAACTGGTATAAATTCTATGTATTATGTGTAAT
The DNA here is from genome assembly GCA_951813805.1 of Limnephilus auricula. Classification (NCBI taxonomy): domain Eukaryota; kingdom Metazoa; phylum Arthropoda; class Insecta; order Trichoptera; family Limnephilidae; genus Limnephilus; species Limnephilus auricula. Next base: position 9,572,004 of record OX638388.1, on the reverse strand, counting down.
CCTCGATAACATGTTATTTTATAATCTATAAATCTATGTAAAAGCCCCTATGGGCGTATAACAACAATAAATAAATAGATCTGTTGAACTCAAGAAAGTGTCGTAGAAACGATCCGTTTTCATGTGACAATATCAACAGTGTAGATAACACTGTGTAGTGTTTCCCGACTGTACTATTTATATATATATATGACCAATCTATTTCCCGACCGGTGCCAAAGGGATCAATGACGCAAGTTCCTCGAAGGATCTTCTATTGTAATATCCTTGTATAAGGACAGCATACCTACCTGACGCCTAAGGTATGGGAATCTATCAATCTTACTGCACAAGAGTTTTATCATGTGTTTTGGGGCTCCAGCCATTGTTGTACTATTAAAGTATCTGCGGGCCCTGTGCGGTACGCCCAGCTTCCGAGAGGCTAACTTGACTCTGGCTTGTAACTGACCTGTAAGTGACCTGTGCTGATCACTTATAGTTACACCAGGTTATCAATAGAAGGTCTGTTTGGAAGATTGATTCCGTTGAATGAGATTAGATGGCTTTTCGATACCGACCCAGTGGGGCGACGGGCACCTAAATGTAACGTTATCTCGTAATTAGGTAAACTTCAGGCAGAAGTTTAAATATTGATATACAAATCGTCCTTAAATAATTGATAAGAAAATGCGTTTGGCTCTTGTTCTTTACGTATAAACGCGGTCGTCGTGTAAGGTCGTGAAAAACTTTACTTATTAGCATGGTGTAGGGTAAGCCGGCATTAAACCGAACTTAATCTTATGATGTAATACTTAAACCTGAGGGACGCGGGTATGAGGCTTTTATTGGATAACAAGACCTCTGCCGTAGGTCAACACAAGTGGTTCGCTACGTTTGGTGACTTAGCAGGGGTGCCTGGGTTCATGAGGTGAGGTTTTCCCGGGTCTTGGCTGCTGATGCATCTGGGCCGTTGAGGGAGATATGTTGACCTCTCCAGCAGGACTCTCGCGGAACATCGCCTTGCACCGCAGTTGCAGGAATGGATTTATACGTCTGTCACTCCTGGGCATACTGACCCCTAGAGTCCAATCCACCAGTCATACTTTTTTCCTGCCCAGAACTTTCTTTCCTTAAAAGACCCTCCACACAGATAACTTAGGCTCAGAGGGAAATTATTTTCCTCGGATTTAATTGTAATAGAAAATCGTATTATAATTTTTAAAAACTGCTAATTGCTAATAAATCAATTAATCGATGGGTAAATCTTTCATTTCAATCCGGGAAGTCAGACAAGAAAATCTACTTCGTTGTGTTTTTGTAAAAAAATGTTTTTTTAAGTGCATTTTGAAACCACAATACACTTTGCAATGATAAATAATAATAACTGACAATTTATCAAATGCTAATGTATCTAATTATAATGTTATCAGGGCCACACGAGGCACTTTATTAAAATATTCCCTCGCGGTTTATGGAACGCGAGCTTGATTGATTTCTTGAATGAAAAATTCTTATTTTCTGAAACTGAAAAGGACTCCTTCAAGAGGTGTTTCTGCTTTTTTCGTGTTGGTTTTTCTTTGTTTGTCATACACAGCACATTACATTATTTTCTAGGCAAAGTACTCTCACAGGTGGGCTCACCTTACTTTTTTTCTATCTAAAATTACTGATAATTTATTTATTTATTTGTATTTCACGCCCTGCTGGGCTTTTACATGTTATTTTTTTTATTAACAAAGTATATCTAAATCAACATTACACACAATTCACACAAAAGCAAAAAAATAAAAATAAAATGCAAAATACATCTAAATAAGCATTACAAACAATTCAAACAAAAGCAAAAAATAAAATTATAAAATTGAATCTAAAACAAAATCCAAAATAAAATCCAAGTCAAAATCAAAAAAAAAATCAACAACATAGTCAAAAACAAAATCAAATATGAGTTATACCCTACCATGCAAGGTAGAGAAACAACAGAATGGAATAAGTACAATTCGTAGATTGAGTCAAGGAAAAGTTTTTTCCGATAAACATCTTACTATGAGGCGTACTTAAAAAATGATGTGTCAAACATATCCGCAACCTTATATTCATTTCCCAAATTCTGAATTCGGCGAATTGGAGTACACAATTGTGATTCCGTTTTGGATTTTTCACAATAAAACGGAAGATATTGCCTCGATGTTGGTTTGCGAGGTATATGGAAAGAAATCAAGTATAATAGTTCAGGGCTGTCAATTATTGAATAATAATGATAACGAAGAAAAAGAAAAACACACACAAATTTTTGACTGAAAAAATGACCCCCTCTGCTATATTCGGCGGGAGAGGGGGGCGCTTATCTGTTCGTATATCGCCTCAGGAGCGCATACGGCGGAAGATGTGCATTGTCTATGGTTGATCTGCGCATAAAGCACTTAGGTGTGAACGGTCTGAAGGGATTGTACGGAGAGCGATATCTTTTATAGTTTATAGCTGTATCTGAGCAGGGCTTTATTCAATATCACCATCTTCTGAGAGGTCTGCAGTAATGATGTGCCCCAAGTATTTTAAATTCTTAGACGTATTTATGTTTTCATCGTTAAGTTGTACGGGTTGGAATAACCTTAACATAAATCATTAAATTTTGACTTCCGCAGTGTTTCACCCCTCTCACCTATTATATCAGCTCCACCTACCTACTTAGAGCCTAATACGGTTATTAGCGGGTAGGTATAGGCACAGGGCTGGTGGTGGCGAGGGCCGCGGGTTCGGGGCCTAGCTGCACTCATTAAATACGATTATAATAATCGAAAACGGGCGACAAATTGGAAATTATGAGCCATAAAATTTAATGGTAACATGGCAAGGCTTATTAGCCTGATCCCGCTGACGAAGACTTACACGTTGATGGCCTGGTCCGAAAGGGGCAAATCGTCAACATGCTGGAAAATTAATTTGAAAACTTTCTGTGTTCCGAATCTCTCCCTTTTAGCAAGTTGGCTTAATTTGATTGGTGAAATTTAGTTGAGTGTAGTTGTGTAAACCAACCTTATTAAAGTGGATCATGAGGATATTATGCCGGAGTTACATGAAATGATTAAAAGTCTTAACCCATCCGGTCAATTTGTTCGGTTTTCGGAACATATAGGTCTCGTAGAAATCGTTTTGTCTTCCTTATATATAGTGAGATTCAAATCGAAAAGTTAACCGAAAACTAATTAAAATGTATACCTTTTTTAATCCAAAGTTTCCGACCGCAATTCGAAAAAAAAAATTACTTTCAGATTTTTTTATGAATTACTAGCTGATACCCGGCATGCGTTGCAATGCCAATTAAATAAATAAATTATTTCTCTTTTTGTGTCTTTTCCCATTCGTCCCCGTTCCCCTTCCAACTCCTCTTCCTCTCCCCCTCCCCCTCCCGCGTTCCCCCTCCCCTCTCCCGCTCGTCCCTGTCCCGCGATCCTCCCCTCACGCATTCCACTTCCAGCTTCTTCGCCTTTTTCTCTCCATCATCCCCCCTTCCGCGAAGCCCCCCTCCTTAATTCCCCAACCGACCCTCCCGCAAACCTCTCCCCTAAATATTTTTTCCCTGCCGCCTAGCTCCATAAAATACACCCATTTTTCCAATAACTCGCTTGACGTATTTTTTTTTTTTTATGCAAATTTCATAACGCCAGAGCTCACCAGTATATATACAGAAGTAGTCACGGGCATGTTCACAACAATTCAAAAAAAAATTATAGCAATTAGATGAAATTTTAATCGCAATCATATGAATAATGTAGGAAATAATTTCATAACGCCGGAGCTCACTATCCTATAACGATCCCGGATATGCGCACATCATGTTCCCAAAGTTTCATCGCAATCGGATGAACGGTATAGCCGCGCATAAGGTACGAACACACAAACGAACAAACAAACATTAATTTTTATGTTATAGATTTTTACATGAAATGCCAAAAAAATGATTTAACGTTTGCGTAATAAATTATGCATGTGTTTTTTTTCCTAATCAGTAGATCTTGATAAAAAAGTTAAAAACTAAAAAATTATATAAAATTTAAAAGCGTATATCATTACCTTTCCAAAACACATTTTAGTTTTCGGATACATTAAAAAATCATTATCATCATCTTCTTCCCCTTTGTCCTATTCGGGTCGGGGACCCACTGCATCGACAAGGCTCCTCCATACATCCCTGTCTTGTGCTGTTTATTCGGCCTCCGTCTATTTCAGACTGACCCTTTTCTGACACAGTTTCTGCAGTTGCCTCAGAATTTTTATTTTATTTTTCATTAACTTTAGAATGGTACATGTTAATTCATACTGGTCTTCCATTAAAAGCATTTGTTTGTGGATGGAAGAAGAGTTTACATTTCATATCTTCTTCTTCTTCTTCGATGGCGCTACAGCCCATATCGAGCTTTGGCCTCCCGCAACATTCGCCTCCAACTCCTCCTGTCCTCAGCGGCTGACTTCCAGTTTGTTATCTGGAGAAGCTGTGCTGCATCCCCACTTACTTCGACTTCCCACCTCAGTCTGGGTCTTCCCACTTTTCTCTTTCCACCTGGGTGTCCAGCCATAATTCTTTTTGGGACGCGTGTGTCCGGCATTCTCTGTACATGTCCAGCCCATCTCTACTTGAGGAGTCTCATATGGGCTGAGATATTGGGGGCCTGATATATATCATACAGTTCTTTGTTGTGCCGGATGCGCCACTGTTCCCCCTCTTTCACGGGTCCACATATTCTTCTTAACACTTTTCTTTCAAAAGTATCCAGCATTTCAGCCATCTTTGCCGTCAGTGTCAGCGCCTCACATCCATATGCCAATACAGTTCTGACAATGGTCTTATATATGGTTACTTTCGTTTTCCTGTGGACGCTACGTGACTTAAATGGCAGCAAAGAGAAGTATGTTTTGTTGGCTGCTGTGATTCTCCTTCTGATTTCTGCTGGATCCTCATTGTTCTCTGTCAGACTGGAGCCCAGGTAGGTGAATTGATCGACCACTTCGTATGAGTAGTTGTCTTTAAATTGTGCACTACCTCTTCTTCTATGTGAAGGGTTTCTGCTCTGTATCGTTCAATTAATACAATCACGTGTTTCACATACTCGTATGTAGAGTTAATACAGTAACTAAAATAAGAAAAACAAGTATAATTATTATTAGTGTCACTTTCATGTGGAAATAGAGGAAGCAGTCTTCCTGTTGCTGGTTTCTACAAAATATTTTTTGATAGAGTTCAACAGTTGCACTGTGTTATTAATGTTTCTGATTTCTATTGGTAGTTTATTAAATAAGTATTTTCCTTGGTGTGTATAATGGTGTTGGGCAAAAGAAGTGTTTAGTTTGGGGCATACAATTCCTTCTTTAGCCGACGTTTCGGACAGCGTTGCAGTGTCCATCATCAGGGCAGATCCGGATCATGTTTAATTCTAGTACGATTTTCAGTTATTATAATCAGGTATTTATATAAATTAAAGGGTAAATATTCAATTTATTTGGATTTTATTGCAAAACGGAAATATTTTTAGCCTCTGATAAAATACGGTCAAGGCCTGAGGGGAAGGCGCAAAACTCAATGGGTTAAACAAGATGTGGCCTTTATTAAAAGTTACCTATGCTTTTTAGGATTGTAGAATAATGATAAGGTGAATAATTCTACCGTCGTAAATAAAAACAATGTAAAGACCAAAATAAGCAAAAATGAGTTATTTCTTTATCCAACCGGTTTCGGTTCAACCTGAACCTTCCTCGGGGATGAATAAAAATATATTGAACATAATACAGATATACATGGTATTTAAAAGAAAATTAGAAGAGGGAGAGAGAACATCAACTTAGGTGGGGGCGATGGGGGGAAGTGGCTAAGAGGGAGGGGTGAAAGTGGGCAGGGGTAACGGAAATATTTAAAAAATGAGGCTATTCGACAAATCTAATTGTTTATTAAGTAAATTTGTTTTATTTATTTTTAATGACTTTTTTTTTATTTCAAGGGCTTTAAGATTATTAAATCGTAGATCTATCCCATTTTTATGTAATACATCACCCGGAAGATTTATTAAATGATATCTTATGATTTACCAAAAAAATATTAATTTCTATTTTAATATTTTCGCAATTTAACCGCTCTTGGTAAGTAAAGGCGTAGTTTTCCTGTCTCTGTAAGTAAATTCGCAGTTCCTACGTTGAAATTGAAGATTGTAAATTGAATAGACTATTAAAACGTTGCTTAGGCGTGTTGGGTGACTGAATCTGAATAGCCAGGTACATTCCGAATTTCTCGTCCCATCTCTTTTCCCTCCCCACTGCTCACAACATACCCCAATCGGGGATGCCATAATCATACTGGCTCAGAGTATTTGCGACTTTTGTGCCGTACTCACATTATGGCACTTAAAAGACGTTCATGTTTAGTGAGTAAAAATGGAAAATAGCATACTTTTAACAGTTATTATCATTTAAAAAAATTTACGTTCAAAGATAATATTAAACAAGTTTTTTGACAAAAAATCATAACATGAGGCCAAATATAAATATGCTAAAAGGATAAATAAAACAGTAAAACTTTGAAACTTAATTCCGGAGAATGACTCCCACCGGAATTACTGTGTAGTTACTTACCATGGCAAAGTTATTGTTAGTATGTACGAAAGGTTTGCTATTATAGACAATTCGTGAAAACAATTTGTGAAAAATTGTAAGCATTTGAGAAAAAAAATCATTTTGAAGGGAAGGGAAATGGTGAAGGGAAACCATGGAAAGGCTTCTCGTGCTATATAATTATTCACACCGCATGCTGACTTCCCAGTACTGCAGTGCCTCCTCTACGTTCGCGGAAAGATTTCAGGAATGAGGAAAGGATCAATTACTCCACAAATGTCATCATAGAAATCCGTTATTTGGAGAAATATGTTGACTTCAATAATCTTCCGTCAAAAGCTAAATAAACGTTTTTTTGTATGATGTTAGCCACTCAATTTTATTATGCACTAACAACTTCTTACAAACTATAAACTCTCTGAGACCAGTGGTCACCAACTTTTTTTGAGGTAAGAGCCGGAATGATTTTTTTGAAAACCTGGGGATCAGATGAAAAAAAAAAATATTGTTCCGATTAGAATCCAATTAGAATATTACATAATGTATACGTTATTTTACAATAGAAAAATATTTATTATAACAAATTAAAAAGAAATAGAGTAATAATAAAGTATTGCATTTATTTCTACGCGTGGTTTTTCTAGATTTAGATATCGTACGATGTGAAGAGACATTGTCCAAACTAAAATATATAAATTTGATACTATCACGTGTAAATTGTGTTTAGTGCGAAGTTTGCGCCTTTTTTTAACGAAATTATTTCTTCTAAATTCGGTTTTATCTTTGTGGTGCCAATGTGCTAGTAAGATTCAAGATAGGAATCCGTTGGAAAATGTTTGTTCACGTATATAGGGTGTAACAGGACCCGAGGCACTTTAACCAGCGATTCCTAAGCATATTTGGAGTAAAAAAAGGTTGATGTAATTTTGCTGTCCGATGACATTTTTTTTCTAATAAAAACATTTAAAATATTTTTCCACCACGCGTCGCAACTAGGTTATTAGAGAAGCGGGTTTATATTCTAGCGTGTCTTGGATAAGCGTTATGTTTCATTCAAGCAGCATGTTGCATGGACGTAACAGCGCGTGTATCGCTCAAACCCATCGCAACGGGGTATTTCCGATAGCGGTGGGATCAGTAGCGATATGAGATCGAAAAATATATTTTTTGCTTTTAATAGAAAAAAATACAATCGGACAGGAAATTGACAAATACATTTATTTCTCCAAATATGCTCAGGAATCGCTGGGTAAAATCCCTCAGGTAAGTCCTGTTACAACCTGTATACAGTGGTGCCTCGCATAACGAACGCCTCGCACAGCGAACGCTGCACACAACGAACTTCCTTTTCGTTCATTTCACGATTCATACAACGAACTTCGCTTCACACAACGAACTTCGCTTCACACAACGAAGTCGCCCACTTCACACGATCACTGCCGATTTATTGCATCCTTCCGCGCAGGCAGTCGTTAGTCACTGAGCAGTACGCTTAACTTACGCACGTGTCGCAGCAATCGTTCATCATTACAACGAAGTCGCCCGATCTTCTACGATCACTGCCGATTAATTGCATCCTCCCGCGCAGGCAGTCGTTAGACTCGTTAGTCACTGCGTAGTACGCTTAACTTACGCACGTATCGCAGCAATCGTTCTTCATTACGAATTAAATCGCACACGTATCACGGCAGTCGTCCTTTTAAGATAAACTCAACATTTTTTTTTATATGATATGAGCAAACAGGATCAACGACCTGTACTCCGATACTCTTGTCCGTTATTTCCGGTAGGTGTTGAAGAAAAGAGAGAAACAAACGACTTTGGACAGGTTTTTCACTGCACCATCGGCCAAAAAGCGGAAAATGGATGAAGATGTGCAAGATTCGATTATTTCTTAAAATTAAAAAATGTGTGTTTTTTTCATTATGTTTTTAGATGTATCTAAATAAAAATAATAACAAAAAATTTATCTTTTTTTTATGTCATCTTACCATATTTTATGCTACAGAACGAATTATTTTTTTTAACATGTATTGTTATGGGAAAACGCGTTTCACATAACGAACTTTTCGCATAACGAACTTGCTCCTGGAACGAATTAAGTTCGTTGTGTGAGGCACCACTGTATATATCTACTAAATACTTTCGATTCAGCCTCTGTTTCGCCTGAACTACCCTTTTTTATCTTGCAAGCACTACGTTCTTAGAATTCTCTTTCTCTTCTTCAACGCCGAATTCTCCTAAAACACCTTATATTCTGGTTATCTCGAATACAACACTTTTTTTTACTTTGGGTCCTACCCGTACCTAAACAAATTTGGATTGATGAATTGAAATATAGGTGCTGTAAATTCACAACCAAATATATCCTATGTGAATTATTTGTACGCAGAAATCAGGACTTTTTGTAGGGCCGGATGAAAATCTTTGGCGGGTGTTGTTGGTGACCACTGCTCTAGACTCTAGATGTAGGAGACAAGAGGAGCTCCAGACTCTGTGAAACATTTTTGCAACCAAATGGACGAGCTTAAGAAATCAACCAATAATCCCTTCACGATTTAGCAGAGAAACGAACAATAGTCTACCAAATCGTTCATTTGTTTCACGATAGATGTCGTTAATTCATTTAAGTCTTATATAAATATAATTTGATATAAATAAAAGAACGATACGTCATGTTTTTGTGTAATTTTTTCATAATTTCTTGCAATTAATAATCAGGTGTAGTTAGTTTGTAGGCGCCAACGATTACTACGTTCGTTATTAGTCCGTAAATAAGTAAATAAATAAGCATCGTTGGCATTTTATAAAATAAAATCAGCATTATTTCGGAATCACGATGATACAATCTCATAGTAACGATTATTGTTATTTGAATATTTTATTGGTTTGCGCTAGCGCCATCTGTTAGCAGAATAACTTATCGATTCATTTTCTTTTCGAGAAGTTTAACAAAGTGTTTTCCTTGGCCATCTATCGAATTTTGTGAAAACTGTCAGGTTCCGGGAGAATATTTTTAACTTCTCGAAATAAGAAGAGTAAAGAGTTTCTGATGGAAAAACACAGATGTCAGTCTAGAAACAGCTTTGCTTTTCTTTCACGGGGCTTCCCCTGCAAAGGAAAGTTTTGCAAGAATAATAAATAATAACATATATAGTGTTCGAAATATCAGTTTTTTTAAATCTCATTTATAAATCTCAAAGGTAATAAATATTATTTTGTAAAAATGTAAGAGATGTTTATTTGCTATACCTGGCTTACAAGGTAGATAAAAATACTGAACTAAATTTTTGACGGTCTCCGTTGTCGAGGGGTAAAGCTCCCTAGCAATCCGGAGTTCGCGGGTTCCAATCCCGGCGTGTGCAAGTAAATTTGATTTTATCGGTGTATGAAAATAATATAACCGTATGCGTACTCACCGCCCGTACTAAAGTGGAAGACCAGGAAGTTTGACCAGATCTGAATAGCTAGGTACTCTCCGCATTCCTCTTCCCCGTTTCCTTCTCTTACCCACTATCTCCAGTCTCACAGCATATCCCCATTGGAGATGCCATAGTCTTGCTGGCTACGATTGGGAGCAATTTATTGCGACTCTTGTGCTGAACATTAATATATCAAGGCATTTGTAGTCGCAGATATATTGGATGTAATCAATGATTTTCAAGTTGATACAAAGTATGTGGGAGTTGGAAAACATTGGATATTTGTAAAGGACTGACTTAGCCGTTAATAATTGTAATACGGTATTAAATATAATCGATATTATGATCTTTAAGCCAGGGACAAACACAGCGTTAAAAGCGCCGGCGTTATTTGGCTTGACCTATTTCACCACATCGCTCGCCATACATTTACAATGGTAATCTATGGCGAGGGATATGCTGAAATAGGCCAAGCCAAATAACGCTAGCGCTTTTAACGCTGTGTGTGTCACTGGCTTTAGGGGCACAGCTGGCGGCAATCACGGCACAAGCACATGACAGATTCGAATAAATTGCACTAAGGCATCAACTCTACCGCTTTCTTATTTTACTGATTGTTCCTTGATTTATTGTTCCAAATATCACGTGTAGGTAAATTGGCCAAACACTGCCAGATAGGATAGGTACATGGAAAGCAGATAGAATAGAAATGTAGTGTAAGGATTTCATAGGAAATAATAAGAGGTATATTTTTACATCAATTCATTTAATCATCCAATTGACAACTCAATATTCGGCAAATCCAAAGATGATGTCTCTACATTAATCTCCAAAAATTCATAATATACTAAACATATTTTTTTAAATAATTTTATTCCATATTACAATAATATAATATACTAAATTTATAATATATTTAATTTACAAAGCCCTTAAACATAATTGCGTGTGTTTTAATAATATATTATTTTCTCCCATATTTTGTGGGGTTGTGTTCAAATGATGAATTAATTTTAAATAAACATTCCTCTATAATAAATTATTGTGAACGTATTCAAATTAAATTAGTTAAAAATTAAATTATAATAAAGGAACTATTCAAATGTCATGCTACCATTTAAGCATCTTCTTAGCACATAATAAATTATTTAAAATAATTTTTTACCTACTGAAATACTTGATGTTAAGATCTCGCTTAGTGTGGAATGTTTCTGGTAATTTGAGAGATATATTTAGGTAGGTAGCAATTAACTAAAATATAACAATAATACTGATAGGGAATGTCTTTTACACTAATTTTAAATATATTTTTGAAGAAAAAACTATAATTGGTAATCATTATTTAAAGAAAACTTTAACAAACAAAAAAAATCTCACTCAAAAGGGGAGATATAATTTTTATTTCTTGCTTTTCGAACATTTATATTTTTGAATTATTATAATTAAAAATAATTACGCATACAAATAAATTGATGAAAAATAAACATAGAAGTCAGTTCAATTATTAATCTATGTGTAATAAAATTGTTAAAATACAAAAATGGTAACAAACTTTGAAAGTAAGATTATCAACAACTGTTACTATATATTATACCGTTTCAGATCGGTGGACTAAACACATTTGTAAGGAAATTTGTAAGGAAAGGAGTACATAATGAAAGAAAAATAAAATATAGGGTAACCCATTTCTTATGATTGATTTGAATTGAAGACTATCACTTTGAAATGTGCGTCTTACGGCCGTTGTTTCCAACTTTTCGATCAATCAATCTGAGTCACCGATCAGCTAAGTGATTTGTTTAGTAACTCTCGATGCGCCTGTTGATCGTTGAGTTGCGTTGGGAAGAGTGAATTTGTGCATTTGAATAGTGTTGAACCAAAATTTCGGCTCAACAGTTGATCACTAGGATTGGGAACAATAGCCGTTAGACACACAATAAAAACCAAGTATACTGCTTGTCGAGTTCCTTACTAGTAAGGTGGGGCAATTTAAGAAAAATCTTAATAATTGTAGTAAAATTAAATTATATTGATCTGTTGAATAGTTATATATTATGTTGCGCAAAATATACATAATATAGATATATTTTATAATTTTAATAATTATATAAAATATGTAACTATTATATTAATGTTACCCTGATAAATTGATTCTATTATAAATTGAATCTATGGAAATGATTCAAATAGAAATGTACAGATTTCTTTGGAAAATAAGAAAACGAAAGGTTTTAATGAGAAAATCAAAGTAAACATTTTAATTTGAATTTTGAAAACAGTACAATATCGATAAGTATTTTTGACTAATGTTTGTACACCTAAATATTCAAAAACCGTATACGTCCTATATCTTCTTAACATTTGATTATTTTGTAACATTATGTGGAGAGAAATTTATCTAAATTTAGCAATACCAATTTTTACAATATTCAACACATTTACAATACAATTTTTATTTGGCAGATATTCCTGCATTTTTTTTACTCAATTAAATACCAAAGTTCCTAGACCGTCTGGATATTCGAAAATCATAAGTGTTTAAGACAACACTTTAGAAGAGGGTGTTCATTAAAAAGTAAATGAACGTGTGAGTTTTACTGTGATTAAAATGTATTTTAACAGAAAATGCTCCGTTCTAATAAGAAACAGAAAGTGGATAAAAAAGTGTTGCAAGGAAAAAGCTTAACAAAGTCATGATAACATCAAACAAACTTTATCACAACCATATGTGTATCACTAAAAAACTGAAGCCTATTTAATATTTCTTACTTAATTGATTGATGTTTGTTTATTTCCTGTTTGAATATAATAATGATTGAATGGAAGCAACGCCTAACACTCCTATTAATCTGAGAGTGTGATAGGGTAATAGTAATAAAAAAGAATGAACAATAATATGAAGAGATAGACTTGCTACTAAGGTAGAAACTATTGTTATACTGTCACTATATAACTTGGAACTGTTTTAAAGTTTGCTGCCGGCGAGATATATAAAAATATATATAGATAAATAACATATCAGTCTTTTTTATTGTTGAAATTTATGTAAGTTTTACTATGACAAAATCTCATATTCTTAGTTTATCCAACGGTAAGAAAGTAATAGTATTTTCGTGAGGTTTGTTTCTCTTTGATTACGATATATTTTATAAATAATAAGAAATGCCAGTTGGCATTCTATAGTCACCATTTAGTTACAAATTACAATAAGGTTTAGTATTTATAAGTTATAATATTATATTGATTTACTTCATTACATAGAAAAAAAGCTCATGGAAATTTGAACATTGTGTGCAAGATGGTTTTGAATCGAGTATTTTTACATCCTATGTTTAGAACCTAATGTGTAGATATTATATTTGTATTATTATAACAATGTATTCAAAACTTAATCGCTGATCAATCAACCAAATCATTATTACACCTTTTACGTAAATAACACGGCCTATTTCAAAACACTTATCTCCGGTGCGTGAAACGTATTATAAGAGAGGTCAAAAATTTATATTCCCTGCATTCTGTACATATTTTAAACATCTAATATAAACGATGGTTATCTTACACATTTAAATAATATCAATCAAACAAAACAGTGATTTCTCAGCGCAAAACAGCCGGATATGGAATAAGGTTCACTAGGTATATCGCAGATGTGTTAGTCGGGGAATCCTTCGTTAGTTTTCAGGAAATTCATAGCTCAAAGTTCCCTTTTCACATTTACACTTATCTCTCATGCAAGCTCTCTACTACGCAAGTTCCAAACGCGACTGAAACTCACCAACAAAATAAAAGAAAACATTTATTGCACTTGGTTGATCATATCAACGACATATAATATATATATATCTACGTGATCATAATATTTTGTATCTAATAAGTTATAATGTTTCTACCTAATAAAAATATATCACATTAAAATATCTAAAGAAATAAATGTCAGTGCCATGTATTAACTCACATTATTCTCAATTCACTTACATACATAAACTTGATAAAATAAAAAAGGAACCAAAATCAACGGCAATAAAATTTGCGCTCGTTAACATTTAAAATGTTACAGTTTCACCGACGTAATTATTATTAACTAGTTTTTATTCACGCGTCGATTGAACACGGTGTAATACGATTCGGCGTAATTTCCTTACTCGAATAAGATACTTACAAAATGCTAATATTTCCTATTTACTTTACATTCGAATCCATACCTTTCACAACAAGCATGAGATCATTTTCTTTTTACTTTTTGTCATCCCCGCTCTTATCTCACACCTAAAGGATAAAATAAATTAACGACATCTATCAGGGAACAATATTGAACGTCTCTGTACACTTTGGTTCGTTTCTCGGCTATATCACAGGACGCAGAGGGGTTGTCGTGTTCCTAGTCTTGGCCGTTTTGCTGGAGTATCTCTCTCCGCTCGTCCCTAGAGAGCAGCGGCGGTCTGAACATGTGGTCCGTATCCTCGTCGGCGGAGTTCTCCTTGGACCTATCGCTCTTGCAGTCGTCTTCCTTGCCCGCCAGCACGTCCAGCGCTAGCGGCATGGACTGCCCGTACAGGTCGCGCGACTTGTCGTTGTGGGGGAGCAGGTGCAGCATATTGAGCGGCATGGGGAAGCCGGGCGGGAACTCCGGGTAGAAGCCCTGCGAGAAGGGGTTGAACATGGGGCTGGACATGAGGTCGGGCTCGGAGCTGGCCGGCCTCTGGTTCAGCGAGTTCATGTTCTGTTCGTCCTTGACGTGGTGCTTGGTCGTGTTGTTGTTGTTGTTTCCGGAGCCCATGTTGAGCATGTCGAGAGGGCCCCCGATGCAGTCTTTGCGCAGTTGCTCGAGCTTGAGGCTCTTGCCGTACTTGCCCCTGACGTACATGAGGAGAGAGTTGTAGGGGATGCCGAATATCCGGGATGCTTGGCTGGTTGTCATCTTCTTGTTCCATACGTGTTGCAGAGCCTCGGTCAGTTCGGCGTTGGTCCAGGAGCGCGGAGGTCCACCGCGGGGGGCGCTGTGCTGGCCCTTTGGGCGCCCTGGACACAAAAGGAAAAGGATCATTATTTAAGCCCAGGATGTGGTTCAACTATCAAAATTACTATCATATGATTTCTGTGAGATGACTTCCTATTAACCGCAAGAAGGTAGAGGTATCTAGACTTACACTTTTTCTTGACGCTACTGAACATGTGCGGGTCGTGGTGGGGTGCGCGCGGGTCCGGCATGTCCATGAGCGGGCTGTACAGCTTGCCGGGGTCCAGGCCGGACGGGAACAGCCCGAGGCCCGAATCTAAACCGAACACTGCAACAATACAAATATATTAATTAATATCTTGGAGGTTTGGGAAAAAAAATTGTGTTCTACTCTGGGCGTTTGAAGTAGGCACATTCACACGTAAAGTCATATGATGATGATGATCCTCAGAATCTGCACAATGAAACAGATTTAAGGTGAATGTCAAAAGAATTCATATTCTACGCTTTCGTAGATGGCGCTCGTATAGTATTTTTACTTATAAAAGCTTTTTAGAAGTTATGCTTTGAAATATTAAGAAAAAAATATGGTTCGCGAAAGTAGACAATCAATATGAATATTAACATACAGTTTTGTTAATTAAAAAACTTTGATCTTTCAAGAAAGGCTAACAAATACAATATTTCATCGGTGATTCAATCCAATATTGTATTTGTTAGCCTTTCTTGAAAGATTAAAGTTTTTTAATTAACAAAACTATTTGTTAATATTCATATTGCTTGTGTACTTTCGCGAACCATAAATTTTTCTTAATATTTCAAAGCATAACTTCTAAAAAGCGTTTATAAGTAAAAATACTATACGAGCGCCATCTATGAAAGCGTAGAATATGAATTCTTATGACAATCACCTTAAAGTAAACTTGAAGAAAGTGGCAATTTTTAGACAGTTTATTTTATCATCTTCTATAAGAGGTGTGTAAAAGCAAAGGTAGCAATCTCCATTCCGGCCAGATTGTTTTGTTTGCTTTTGAAATGACGTGGAGATTGCTATCTTTGCTTGTACGTACAATATTACATACAAATATGTATTGTACGTAATATACGTGTACACAATATGTGAATGTAATATTGTAAGTAAAAGCAAAGACAGCAATCTCCACGTCATTTCAAAAGCAAACATAGCAATCTGGCCGAAATGAGATTGCTGCCTTTGCTTTTACACACCTCATAAGATGTCTACCATATATTTGATAAATACATGCTGCACGCATTTTGTCTTCATATAATAATAACTTTAATCCAAACATGCACATAAACAAATTACCAAACTCATATTGGAAAAAAGCCTGCTTATGAAAGTTACCTAAATGATAAAAAATAATAAAAAGGTAGATAATATCTTCTGCAACAATTACAGTATAGAAAATCTACCTATTGTACGCTAATTAACTAACGACTATGACTATGATTGAATTAAGAGCCATCGCCGATGCTAATCTAGTGCAAAATTAACGCTTTTTTTTTATAGATTTTTATTTTCCTTGAAGTAGGAATCATTTATATTACTGAATTTAAAGCTAATGTTCTTTATGCTGGGGCCGCATCTGCGCATATCGTTACGAAGTTTCGGATGAACGTATTTTTTTTTCAAATTAAAAGAATACGTTTACGCGAAGGTTCGTGACGATAGGCGCAGATGCGGCCCCAGCATTATACAAATAGAACGGCGTCATATGCGCCTCGCAATTTTTACCTCATGTGAGTATTTAAAAAAAGTTACCTTGCTATTATAGACTTAAAGGTCCTGTGTTTTTTCGATAGGGAAAAATTGTTATCTAAAAACCCTATTATAATTGCATGTCTGCCTAATCATCAACAATCATAATCAGCATCAGCCAGAGACAGCTGCATATATATATACATACGTGTATGTTTGTGTTGTGTTGGAAGAGGGAAGGAAATGGGTCGTGTCGTCTTAATTTTGGAATTCCCTTGCATTTGCCTTTGGAATAAGGAAATCCACGAAAAAACCTTATTCAAGGGAATCGGCCGATTATCAACATGAAACAGATTCGGCCTTCAGTGACATCAGATGACCTGCATTTTGAGGTGTGGGGTTGTATATCTGTTTTTATGTTAATATATACTTTATGGGAGTTTAGAATAAACATTTCTTTCAGAAGTACAGGCACAGATAAATAATTTCTTATTTATACGTTAAGCATTTTTATAATTCAATCTCCTAGAAAATTATTATTTTTAGTCGCTTTAAACAATAATATGTGTTTGAAACTCGTATGGTGAAAATGATTTTCTCCCTAAACTTCCACGACAAATAATGTTTGTGGTTCAGTTCTTGCGGACAACTTAACAGATTAAAGCTCCTCTTCGGTTGACTTAAGTTGTTCGGATAACTTTAGTTTACATTACGTATCTTGCCAAGGGAAAACTGCGTCATATGTGTGGAATAACCCGAGCTCAAGGATAGTTTGACTTTGGCAGAACTTTAGATAGATTTATTAGTGGGTATTTGTTTCAAACCGAGTAGGCAGTCATAAAACACTGCAAAAACTACTAAGCACTACATTATTCTACAAGATTATTTAGTCTTAAATCCAATATAATCCGCCATAACACAGGGACATCCCTAGCATGGCGGGCGAAATAACACAATATGTACACTATGTATAAAATTCTTTAATAAATAAATATTTATGTATTATACTCGGTAACAGAGTACCGACACGTGAGTGAGTACAAATTAGTGCATCGGTTTATTTTATGTGATTTGGTAGAAATACGTACCTATTGGCATTACTTGAAAAATGTATCAAATTGTAAAAAAAATGTGGCCAATATTATTGTAACTGCTGATAAACTACGAAAGCAAATACAGTAAAACCTCTTATAACGAGCTTAATTCGTTCCAGAATCTTACTCGTTATGTGAAACACTCGTTAAGAGAACTGCTTTTTCCCATCTTCTTAATATATAAAACAAAGTCGGGTTAGTTACACCATTTATAACTCAAGAACGGCTGGACCGATTTTTATGATCTTTGATTTGTTGGATTTGTCTCTATCCCGATTAACAGAATAACTATTAAAACATCGGAAAAAATCACGGGAAAAATAATTTTTCATATATTTTGTATGGAACGGCTTTTCAAATAATGTGCGTTGGTCGACATAATTTAAATCAATTCGAACTGTCAATGGTGTAGTGTGCCAAACATTTCATGCTTAGTCAACAGCTCAATTTAATTTTTTGAACTTAGAGTAGGTATTTATTTTAACTTAATAAAAACTTAATTTATTTCAGCTAATAAATTTAACACAACATTTATTGATTCTGAGGCGGTACGAAGTTTGCCGGATCAGCTAGTCTAAATATAAATGTAAAATACGATAATGCGTTCCACGACAAAAAAATATTTACTGAGTTTTTAATTTTTTTTTTTTTTACGTTTATTCAAATAACTATTCATGTTCTACAAAGGATCATTTAAAATCTCACAATCTATCGCCCAGTGGAGAAAAACCTTTTGCATGTTCCGATTGCAACTATTCATGTACTAGAAAGGAGACTTTCAAAACCCACTTTTACTCATAGTTGAAAAAACCACATTCATGTTCCGACTGCAACTATTCTTGTTCTCAAGAGGAACATTTAAAAGTCCACAAGCTCTCACAGTAGATATAAAACCTATTTTATGTTCCGACTGCAACTATCAGGTCCATACATATGAAATTGCCGTTTTGCCGTACTGCCAACTTTGATCTCAAATATCTTTTCTTCGGTTGGGAATTCCAAATTCAAATTTATACAGCTATTTATCATGTATTTGTGTTTCGAAAATTATAATTCATTTGTTTTTTCCTTAATTGTTTTTTTCTTTGCGTCACTTAGTTTACAAAATGGAAAACTTGAAATATCGCGTTATTTACGAGTACGAGTTCCACCGTGGCACCAGTGTTGCAGAAACGGCTCGAAGGATTAATGATGTGTATGGCGACGGTGCCGCAAAAGAAAACAAAGTGCGTTTTTGGTACCAACGTTTTCGTTCTGGAAATTTCGACCTGCAGAGCAATCCCCGTGAACGGCTGGAGACCAAAGTTGATAATGAAGAATTGAAGGCTATTGTGGAAGCGGATCCATCGCAAACCACGTCCGAGTTAGCTGCAGGCTGCGGTGTTAGTGATAAAACTGTTTTAATCCACTTGAAGCAAATTGGGAAGGTGAAAAGCTTAAAAATATGAATATTTATGTTCTATAAAGAAAACTTTTAAAATCTACATGCTGAGTCACAGCAGAGAAAACCCTTTTGCATGTTTCGAAATGATACAAAATGTGATAAAAATTACAAATAATATCTGAACACATGTTATACTAACGTGCCAGTGGAACGAGTGCTAACCAGAGATTGACATGTGGAACCGGTTTACAAGTGAGTAACGTAAAGATGGGACATTCCCTTGCATCACTCGTTATGCGAAATGTCGCTCGTTAAGGGAGCATTTTTTCACACTCTGTTTTGCTCGTTATGCGAATTACTCGTTATAGCAGGTGCTCATTATGAGAGGTTCCACTGTACCTAGTTTGGCAGGATTTAAATGGAAATAGGTTAGTAAAAATAATTGGAAAACATTAAAGAATTTTAATATCAATTGAGTACGTTTTTATTATAAAACAATAATTCAGCCATTCACGGGCATTCTTAGTTATTTCTGAATATTATATTACCTACAAATTGTTAGATTAAAACGTAATTATGTAATCGTAAATGTAAACATCATATAATCGACGCGAAGATACTGCATGTGAATTTAAAATGAGTATTAAAATTTAAACTCTATAAAAAAAGGTTAGCATGATTGCAAAACCGTAGAAGTTTCTAAACGTGTGTAGATATGAATGTATGACGGTGTGAACAAGCACGTGGCGGAAACCCACGTGGAAAACACGTTTACTCAGTGCATCCACGCATGCGTCACACAGCCACCTCATATGTGATACCCTCAGGCCTCAATGGAAAACAGCTCGCGGCACGTGAGCAAAAGGTAAACACGAAACACCACCTGAAAGTACAGCTTCTAGGGGGTGGATGTGCTCTTCCTTCACATTCCCGTGATTTGTACGCAATGTGTTTGGGGTTTTTACGTCACGTAGATGGGGGTGTATGTACACTGCAGCTTTACTGTGAGTAAAGTTACTCATCCATTCATGAAAAGTTTGGCGCACTTCCCCTGGAGGTAAGTTCGGGGATGCGATGCGTTGTTAGTTGTTGAGTCGCTGTTTATACTCGTCAAGTTGAATGGGGGTAAATTGTTAATGATCAAATACGTAATTGAAATTTGAAATCGTATGCATTTTCAGAATTCAGAGTCAAGTGAAAGCTTTGGAAGGCATATTTGTTTTATATAACAGAATGGTCAAGTGTGGATAAAGTGGATATGTTTTCAAGCGGTACGTTTTAATTATAACCATAACTATAAAATAAAATCAATCGTTATCAATAAACACCAATAATTGTATTTATTAATTTTGAATAACATACCTATATTATATAGCCATAAATTTTAACTTACTGAAATCAATATCTATGTCGTTTGTGTGTCTAGAAAACGCTTCATATTATGATTAGGATATTCTTACAACAGCAGTGTTTTTTCCGTTAATATGAATTGCAGAGTATCAACTATACGATGATAGAAGGTAGTAAAATCTCTAGTCTTATATTACAAGAGGTATTAGGTATCCTATGCAGGTACTTAATAAGTAGGTACTTAATACTAATAAACAGATGTTATTCTTTAAGTAAAACGGTACAATGAAACCAACAATAATATTGTTATTATTCAAGTTCAGATATTTTTAAAAAGGTTGTAAAAGTGAAAACTTTTATCAACCAGCGTATAAAACACGATTAAATCCAATTACCAAGAGACGCCGGATGTACCTAGCCGTGTACTT
Organism: Limnephilus auricula; assembly: GCA_951813805.1. Taxonomy (NCBI): domain Eukaryota; kingdom Metazoa; phylum Arthropoda; class Insecta; order Trichoptera; family Limnephilidae; genus Limnephilus; species Limnephilus auricula. The sequence continues at coordinate 9,551,067 of OX638388.1, read as the reverse complement.
GGATAGTTGGTAGGTACTTAATCCTAAAAAGGTCGAATAAATAACAAAGGAGGCGACTTGAGCGAAATCGTTTAAAAATTCAGATTCCCCGAAGTTTCGGCCAAGAAAAAACCGCGAGTTTATAATAATATAATGGGATCAGTGACATTTAATAATACTTTACTTCTTCTTAAAGTTTATCGCAACTCTTTATCAATTTTAAATAATAATAGTTTATATTAATATTTGATCTATTTAGTAATAATAATAATCTATTTAAATGCAAGTATACATATATATATAAATCGCAGACGAATTATCCGACATTTATATCTTTTCCGTCGGATTCGAGCTGATTTAGCAGGAAAATCCTTTTTGATGTACGGGTACATTATTTTTAAGATATCTTCGATTGTGTATAATATTGTGTAAGTATAAACAAATAATTTTGTTTATTAATATATTTTATTTTTGTTAGAAAGCTGAAGAATATAACACAAAAAAAAGATGATTGTCGAACTAAATCTGGAGTTTGAGTATAAACGGTAAAGGTAAACGTCGCTACGCATCTTTTTTTGAAATTTTATAGACCATAGTTGTTGTGTACACAAATACATTAAAAATTTAAAATGATTTGCGAGTAGGTATACAAAGCATATATTTGCATTACTTTAACATAAATTGTTTATCTCCATTAACAGTGACTTAATTTTCAACATAATGAGAGTATTTGATGTTCGTCAGATCTATGTAAAAACAATCCTCATGCATCTCTTTAAAAACAAACACGAACTTTATGAACAAAAAATAAACTTAAGATTTACGCGAAATTCGAACAAAGACATACTGCAAGTTCCAGCACTTTCTACCACCTTTGGCCAACGTAGTTTTAGATACTTTGCAACTAAAATATTCAACATGCTCCCAGAAAATATTAAACTGAGTCAAACACTAAAAGAATTCAAAAAAAGTGTTAAAATTTGGATATGTTCTAATGATCGACCCTTTACTGGTGCCCTCACCCAAACGCCTTGTCATTGACAGTTATTGTAATAATTATCTTGCTGTTTTTATATTGTGTACATGTACATAATATGTATTGTGAATATGAATATCGTAACTAATATAACGTAATTGCTCTATACTATAGGAACCATACATTATATGAATGCATTATAAGTAAACTGTAGACAAAATGCGAGAAACAATTTACTAAAAATTCTGCCTCAATACAGGTTCGCCTAGTGAGGCAGGCTATGCACAACATCAAATATATTTATTATAATTGTTCTATTTCTATATGACCGTTCTATATTAAAATTTACGCTTTGTTAAACTAATTTGATTGTGTTTTTACATGTAGGTTATGTTACAATTAAGTATTAGAAATAATAGTAGAATTAACAGGATTTTTAAAGGATATAATTAAGCGAACTCAGCACGTATGCTTATCAAAATATTTGTGAGGCAAATTTCTTTAATTTGTTTGTTTTGTTCGCTTCTTTAACACAGAAAATTCATAACATCATCGTTTTTCCCTCATACCAACACATGCTTACTTACACGTTGTGCTAAATAATACCTACATCTGTATACATTCTACACTGTTCCTTCTCAGGCCCAGAAAATGTGGTCGTTGGGGGAAACTCCGTAACATTTCGGCAATACGTTACGTCTTGGGGCAGGAGTTAAGGTGAGGGAGATGGGAGTTACACATCCCAACGAGAGGGAGGAAGAAGACCGTATGTGCTGACATACTGTTATCATTACATATTATGTAGGTTTATACCTACACATCGCTTTGGGAGCTTTCCCAAAATCAACCCACTGGTTTTTAAAAGTGGAATTAACTTAGAATGTTAAAATGATTCTATTAACGATGTAAACACAAAAATGATTTTGTTTCGGGAGGTTAGGGGTTCGATGCCCGTGTGATGCGAAAATATATAATAATCGCATTTTTTTTTCAATAAAATATGGTTGGCTGCGATGTCTAGGTGTAATAATGTCGATTAACGATTTTTATAAATCTTACAAAAAGCTTTTAAAATGTAGATAATTTAGAAAGTTGATAACTATGTGAATTTAACCCTTTTAGGTCTAAAACTAGTTGACTTGTACTCAAAAGTGGAGAAGAGAAAAATATTTCTACAATAATATATTTTAATTAAAAATATTTGGCAGGAAATTAAATTCCCGAACAAGAAAACCTTTTTTTATTGTTTCCGGGAAGTTTTCTAAATTTTGTATTCTTTAATATGAACCAAGTGGAAAAATTATTTAAAAAAACCTCAATTAATATTGCCTATTTGCGGCAATCAAATTTTATCTTATTTTAAATACCTATAGGTCATCATTATTATTTATTATATTTTGTATAATTTATTTTTACCAATCATTCATTATTATTTATTAATTTCTAATTGGGTTTAATTTCTAATACAAAGTTCACAAATTGAAGTACTTGTACCTAGACGCTTGTCACTCTTACCGTTTTTCAATAATGGGTTTATTGGATAACCAACACCTGTGCTACAGCTCACCCCAAGTGATTCGCTACGTTTGGTGACTTAGCAGGGCTGCTCGGGTTCATGGGGTGAGGTTGGTCCGGATCTTGCGTATGCCGACCAACTACGTGGCAGGCCGGATCTGGAGAGACTGGTTGAGGGAGACTTTTTGATTTCTCCAGCAGGACTCTCTCGCAACATCGCCTTGCACCTCAGCGGGTGGTATGGATTTATTCGTCCGATACTCCTAGACGCTCTGTCTCCCGGATTTCTATCAACCCCTCGTACCTTTTTCCTTCCTAGAATTTTCTCTCCAACCTTATCTAAAAAGACCCTTCCACAAAGCATCCCCAAATATTACATAAGCCCTGACGGGAAATATTAATTTAAAAAAACGTGAATATACTGAAGGATAAATTATAAAAATAGTTTTAATGAAATTTACAAATTTAAAGAAAAATAAGCCAATAAAAAAAAACCGTAAGTATCTTTCTTTGGGTGAACTATCTTAATATCAATTCACCTTCGCGAGTTAAGCTAAGGCTTTTAATGCGCCAGTAAAAAAGGCTCATCAAACAGGTTCCCCGGCAGCGCGCTGATAGCAGGAACACTTCCGACCTTACGATTATGTATTATGCCACGCATACTACTAATAATTACTATTGCTACCGCCGGCATTTAGGCCCGGAGCGAATATACACGTGTGTATAATGTAAGTATAATAAATTTTACCCTGCGCCCTTCTGTGCTCCTGGTACCGCTAACACAATTCACCCAGTAATCCGAATTAAAATTATGCAGATTTAAAAATATTATTATTTTAACAACTAACTAACATCAAGCCGTTTTCCACGACGGTAGGCAGAGAGGAAAGACCGCTAAACAAGTCGGTGTTGGTACACACTCATTGCTTCATTCACGTTCAAACATCCTCTCATACATATCATTTTGTTATTCTGACCCTTGACGTGGCCCAACATATCTTTGCATATCTTTTTTCGTTCATTCGCTCTACTCTCTACATCCGTTTATTAATCTTACTAATAAAGCTTACATGTTAGTTGGTTTGTTAGTTCTGCTTAAAAAAAATACTAATTTCGGTAGTCGGTGCGTGGGTGATGTAAAATATTTCTCCGTGTTCCTGCGTAATGCATAAAAATATTAACGTTCATAGGAGTTATAATTTTCAAAATTGGAATCGATAAGAATTAAATCATATAAAGCGATAAAGTAGGTACCAACATTATTTTATTATTTTAAATTAAAATAATAATTCTATGAATAAAATATAATGTGTATTTCTTTTGTTTACATTTTTGACAGATCTAGTAAATTTTTAAAGTTTGCTAAGCGCCTCCGCCCACTCAGGCAACTGAAAACTCTCAACTGCCAACTGCCTTTGTATGACAATGTGATGGCCCGCACACTTCACAATCACACAAAACCCCGTTGTCAATGGTAACGCAAGCGGTGACTTGCGACCATCTTGCGACTGTCTCGGCTGATTGCCCTGCTAGTTGCGAGCTGTCAGCTGATTGTTCTTCATCTATGGTTAAACAAGCTTTTTGACCAATCAAGACAGAGAAAACAGCCGGTTTTAGTTGGTTTTCAGTTGCCTCAGTGGGCGGAGCGCCTAACGGTTTTCACTCGTATTGTAAATTTTCGATCGCCTCTAGTAATTTTTTTGATTGGCAATCTAATTATTTTTTTCAATCGTGAGACAATTATTTAAAAATTCTTCACTCAGCTTCACAAATCGTACAAGCATAATATCCCGTGATTTTGATAATAATATTGTCTAATTTCTTCCATCCGTAAAGAGCCAACGTCGTGTGTGAAAATTTATTTAAATAATTCAATCTGTTACATAATTTTATTTTATTTTAAACGCTCGTACATTTTCTTTCAAATGGCATATTTTATATTCGTATTACTGACTCCTATAAGAAACAACTCAAAAAAATTATAAGACACGCTAATGGTCGATATCTATATTATAAAAGTTTTCCTTGTGTAAAAAACCAGATAGGAAATTGGGGAATACTTTTGTATGGACAAAACGCCGCCCGGTTTCCTCTTAAACAATGTCATTTGATGAAAAGGTGATGAGTAGAATCCTTCATCGTTGAATCGTTTATAATGTAAGTTTAAGTGAACTTACCCCACCAGATCTCACGATAGTTTGTAAATTGTTTTACTCGCAGAAAAAAGTGAAGTAAGCTTGAAAACTAGACTAGAGTCTACTGAATTTTGTGAATACAATAGGTAGAATGATTTGAATATCGAACTAATAAAACAAATCTCAATGCCTATATCCAACGCATTTTGTATTAGGGATGTTACGAACATACACATTCGCATCATTTTAAACATTTCCATCGACATTCGCATTCGCAATAATCGATGCGAATATTTAGCTAATGCGAATGTGTGCAGATCATATCGTGACTCGCCCACTGTCCACGTGCCTTATATACGAGCCCCTTAGAAATCCCCTCATGGGAGAAAAAAGGCTGCAAAATAGCTTTTTCTGAAATATAATATGCCGCTTTTGAACTTTGATTATTAAATTGCTTAATTACGATTATAACTCACTGTATAAGAATTGATTTATTTTTTTTATTAAACCGATGATTAATGTTGACTAAAGTTTTTTTTTAATGTGATTCCTTAACATTCGCATTCGCATTCGCATTCGCATATTTGCACTCTGAACATTCGCATTGAAAAATATCACATTCGTAACATCCCTATTTTGTATTACTTATATATGACTAAAATAATATTATTTTTACTGATGCCTTACCACTGCCTATACTTTTAGAAAGGCGTGTGGTATTATGATAAATTTATCGATTTTATTATGTTAATCAATTTGTACGACGGTATATTAGAACTTTATTGAACCATAACAGTTTTATTTTTAATTTATCTCGGTAGTTAGTAGTGTAGTGACGTCAACGCAAAAGGCACATTTAACTACGCAGTTCAATCCACGGAGTCTTTCCGTTCCCATAAATAATGGTTCGGACAACCAGATTTCTTTATGGCTCGACTCTTAGGCCATCATTAGCAGAGCTAAGCGTGTCTTGGTTTGTTTTCTAACAAAGAAGAAATAATCAAGAGAACAGATAATAATCAAATCACACATGAATAAAAATCCCAATTTGGGAATCTGAAAGTAGTCGGGCGGGCAAAGCTCAAAGAATGGGCACTCGACAACATTGTGTATTTCTGTTCCAACGCATACGAGTCTAGGTATACAATGTACACGCTATATTTGTTATTATTTTAATTAAAACGTGTATGCAGAGTCTTCTGACGAATTAATTCGGCCGTTGTTCACCTTCATGTGTTCATAGTCGAATTTTATATTTGGATCGTGAGAGCGATTCAGCTCTTAAAAGTTCGCAGGTTACGCAATTAAGATGCTGGGGAGACGCTAAAATCTGCAATATTAAGGTTGTTTATTACACCTCGGTACTATTGTACTGTGAAAAAAATATTCTTAATAAAATATATGGCGACAGCGCGCCTATGTTCTTGTACGATTTGAAAGGAGATCCAATAAATATAAAGACAATGAACAAGTGCGCAAACTTGTTACAATCAGAAACTTCCTCCGCGAACTATTTCACAAAGTATGTTTCGTTTGAAAGGTTAACAATTAAAATTTGAATTTAAATACGTATTACGAAATAATTTTCCTACCCTCTGAATAAATACTAAATATCCTGTTGATCAGACAGATCATTTGAAGTAGGTTGCACCTATACTAGATACTGAACAACATCATAAAATCGGGAGACGGAGATTTTTAATTGCAATGATGAATGCAATAATATTTATAATATTTTAATTAATGAAGATAATATTAGCGAAAGTCAATCGAAAGTCCGAAACAGAAAAATCAGAAAAAGATACGGATACATCTGGGACAGATGTATCCGTATCTTTTTCTGATTTTTCTGTTTCGGACTTTCGATTGACTTTCGCTAATATTATCTTCATTAATTAAAATATTATAATTTGAGGTTTAACTCTTTAAGTTAAAAAGTTAAAAATAAAAATAGCAATAATATTTAATGACATTCACATTCTGTTACAAAGTCTTGTGTGAAGTTAAGAAAAAGATAAAAAAGACGATATAAAATAATACCGATATTTATCCGAAGATCAAGCAAATGCGTGAATAACAGATAAAAACACGTACCACTATTTTTTTTACAGAACTAATATCCAAGGATTGTTGTGTTTGACTTTGATGGTTCAATGATTTCAACAAATGGCGGAAGGTCGAACAGCGCTCAGTTTTTTAGAAAATTATAATAATAATTGTATTATAAAGCAATCAATCGGTGAATCATAAGTATCGATTAGATGACAGGCGTCGATTATAATAATTATAATAAAATTATCTGTCGATATTTAACTACCATAACCACGTATATCACCAGCGAATGAAATAATCTAACCATTATTTTTAATCTGCAAATACCTATATATATTCTAACAAACACAAACATAAAAAAAGTTATAAATTCACCCCCTCTTGAAACTAAGTTTAACCCGTTGAATAGTTTTAGTATTCGTATTAATTAAACGTTGTTTTCATAAACAATCACTTTCCTATTAGTTTAACGACCAGACTGTTAAATTAATGTTTTTGGTCGTAATACATTATGTAGGCATATAAAACGTTCATATGAAGTAAATTGATTTCGCAGTCGAGTACGGATGTTGTATCGGATTTAAAAATAAAGAAAGTCTTCACACAAGCAATAATTGAACTCACTCGAAACAATTGAATTGCCCCATAAAATAAATATATGGTTTTGATATTAATTCACACAGGTATGATAGTTAAAATTTAAGTTAATTGAAAACGAGCCGCTCAGATGAGCTTTTACTTTAATTTACGAAATGTTTAATTCATTGGATGGTGTAAGGTAGTATCTAAAACATGTGTATTTAGCGTTTTATGCTCCACCCATTAGAGTAAAAAAAATATTTTGATATATGTGAGTAAAAAGGTGGGAATGTTTGGAATTTAATCTGCATCTTGACTGAAATAATTATTATAGTATGTTGCGACCTATCACGAATTGAAAAATGATTGGTGTAAGTGTTAAGATATACTACATGCTCCGAGAGTACCTATTGAATTTACTAGTTATATTTCTATTTCATAATTTTGATTACACAAATTCCTACAATGATGAAAATAAAAACAAAAGTTATTTTTCAGTAGAAAGGCTTTAGTAATGATAACAATTATTAAAAATGATAGGTATTTAACCCTTTCATAATACCTACCTACTATATAGAAAGATTGTTAATTTTCAGATAAGATACTCAATTGTTTGCATTACGGGATTTTAAAAGAAACCTGAAGTTTGTTTACAAACAAAAAACATTACAAATTCAAAAATTGACAAAGGTATCATTCCGCCTGGAGAAATGTTATCACAAGTCATTCGAAGTACTAACTATGCAAGTAGAGTGAATGGTACTTACTGTGGGGTGGTGTTAGAGCCATAGCGGATACGGAGGGTGCTGGGGGGTAGGGGTTCATGGGTTCCGGGGGCGGCAGGCGGGGCGGGGGCGGAGGCGCCGGGGCCTCGGGGCTGTGGCGCAGGTCCTCGCTCTCCAGCTTGGGGCGCCTGGCCTCGCGCAGACCGGCCGAGGGGCTCCTGCGGGGCCCGCCCACGGACAGGTCCTGGGGGCCCTCACCGGAGCGGCGCCTGGGGCGGGCTTGCTTGCGGCGCGGCAGCGGGGAACAACACGCCTCCACCGGGGAGCCAACGGGCACCGGGGACACGGGGCAGACTTCTTCCAAACCTTCCGAGAGCGGGGGCTCGGGAGACGGAGCACCTTCGGGGCTCTGCTCGCGGCCCTCCTGCTCGACAAGCCCGCGCACTTGCAGCGCCGCGCCCGCCTTGATGATCATCTTCAGCTGCTCCTGCGCCACGCTGATCTCCCCGCGGTACATGAAGTCCACCACGGCCTGCACCTCCCAACCGTGGAAATCCTTGAGCACGATGACCGGGTGCTTGCAGGGGTTTTCGGAGAAGATGCGGCGGAAGAAGGGCGAGCACGCGCTGAGCACGACCTTGTGGGCGCGCACGCGGCCCTCAGCGCACACGAGCGTAACGTCCACCAGAGCCTCTGCCCTGAGCAGGGCGGCGAAGGCCCGCAGCAGGTGGTGCTGGTGGTTGTTCCAGCGCAGACTGTAGTGCTCCTGCTGCCCTGTGGCGGCCATGGCTGCTCTCACTGCTCCAGGGGCGGAGGGTCTGCTTCGCTCTAGTCCTGCTGGCTGCTGCTGCTGCTGCGGCTGCTCATGCCACGCTGCAACAAGCGAACACTGTCCTTAGATAAAGTTCTGTCACTATGTAGGTATATATTATTATTATTAAATAGACTTTATTAAGATGTTTTCGATTCTCGTTAATTGAGATGTATTCAATGTTAACTATTAAGAAAGTTTTATCGACGACCTGATTGTTTCTTTTGTAATTAATGACACTATGATATTACAATATTAAAAACAATACAGTTTTACTTCCAATTAATTTAATTCACCGACAATGTTCTTTATTGTTAATTTCTCACGTTAAAACCAGTTCTTTGTTTTGAGGGCATTTCAGATAATTATTGCTATAAAAATGTTAAAATGTCAAAATGTTTTTTTAACAAACCTTTAGAGGTAACACAAAAAAATTATAAAAATATTGCAGATTTCAATCAGCTTCAATTTTATCCGCACTTATTCGAAGAGTTCATTTCCCGATTTTCCAATAAAATTTTCATTTTGAAAAAAAATCTTTTAATTTATCTTTAAAAAGATCTCCAAAAACTTTGGCGGAATCTTCGTAAGCCGTGCTTTGAGAAAAAAAAGCGCGCGAAACACCGGCAAAACGTCAAACTTTCGGCGGGTGATTTTGACAGATGGAGCTTTTAGGTGAAGTGAGTGTGTCGAATGAGCGAGCGTAGGGCGCGTGCGGCTTCGTCGGCTGCCGCGGTGCATCTGTCGGCCTTCCTCGGACTGCCAATGGACGCATAATTCCCGGATCCGACGTTAATGAATCCGATTAGACAAAGACGCAAGCGCCGCGACGGCCGCGACGCTAAAACGCGCGCCTCGCGTCGTCTGTCCCCCTCTGATCCGTCCCGGCGGGAAAAGACAAAAGTAAACTACCCCCGCGCAATACTAATTTCCGTCTGGTTTTCCATCTCTCTCGTTCGTATTGAGGTGTCCGAGTAAAAAAGAATCGTGTGTAGAGTATCGGTAGGCTCTTGTGGGGGTGTGTCGGGTTGGTCGCGGTGGGTGTCGGTGGGTGTAGGAAGCTGCGGGGGTGAGGTGCAATTAGAAGGAGTGATGCGAGCCGCAAGGGTTGAACCCGAAAATCTCTAAGATTTTTGCATGTGTTTAAGAAAACGAAAGAGCGTGTAACGCAAGGGTGGTGCGTGGTGCTACGAAAATCAACACGCGGAAATACATTAAAAAAATCAGAGAGGGCTCGTAGACAATTGGAATAACGTGCACTTTAGTTTCAAATGCCCCAGTTTAAAGCGTTGCTTGTTAATAATGATCGTTCCACTTACTTAATTTAATCAAAGGCTAATAATTTTATTTATTTTTTATTTCTTTAGATTGATTAAAAAAATAATATTGTAAGGAGAAGTTTCACATAACACAAGTTATGCAATAACGTTTGAAATGTCATGCAGATTGCGACAGGTTCACGTTCAGCTTCGACAGGCATGTTTTCATCATCACGAGAGTGAAGTATATTTATATATTTACCTGTTTTATAAAAATATTCGAGAATAGAGAGTTGCCGAAGAATGGCTTTGCGTAACTTCAAACAAGCGTAACAACACCAACACCAACAGCTACTCAAACTGGGGCGAAAGCCACTTTTACCCACTTCTGTGTTCTTTTTGGTACAAATTCAAACCAAAAGTATAAAAGCAAAAATGAAAAAAAAAACACAAATAACAGATTATTGGCATACAAAATTACAACTTGTTAACTAAAATGATACTATTTTTCGAGTAGTAACGCATTAAAAATGAAATCAATATTTTAAAATTCTACCCAGGGTTTTGACCCGGTTCCAACGTAAAAATTCAAGAAAAGTTTTTCCTCGTGACCGAGAATCAAAAACTTTTTTAATATCTCTCTGACTTTAACATTTTACCATCTATTGCTCTACGGGCATTGCAAGAATGCATATTGGGCCATACTTCGTGATGAAATTGTTGCTGAAGAAATGTCACCTCACAGGTTGTACGGAGTATTTAAATCAGAAAAATATAATTTAAAAGTACTGTAAACAGAGGTCTAGGATTTATTATAATTTTTAAACAATAACTTACAAAGTAATTTGAATTCACGATTGCCGGAGATAAAACATTTGGTTACTTTTGGTGTTATTTTAGTTTTTACCCAATCGAATTTCATGGATGCTAAGAGTACCCAAGAGCCTTTGTAAATAATGTTTAAAATAGGCAACTACCTTTAAACAAACTTGCATTATTCCGATGACAATTTCTCCAGCGTTTAATAAAGGTATTTGTTTTATTAAAATAGCCAAGTTTTTTTTTTCACATCAGCAAAAAAAAATATACACGTGCGGAATTTTTATACACATGCATTCTAATGCGATGCATGAATTGGATTTCCTAGAATTAATATATACTCATATGTATTATTTAGGTAGGTAAGTCATCAATAAAAACAATGGCATCAGGTATATTATTTCATCAATAGTAAGCCATTCATATTTTCGTGCATACCTCGGTATAATAATAATCGTTAGAGTGTGCACGCGCAAGAAATAAATGAGAACTTGCAGCGTCCTTAAAAAGCCGTTTTGCAATCTAACTAGAATCTTAGTGTACCATTTAATTAAATTAACAATAATTATTACCTATGACACTAATCTATCAAGTTTGCATTTGCAACCGTTTCCCATTATTTAATCTGAAACACTGATTTACCGTTTTCGCATTTCGCAAAACCGGTATGTAGATTTCAGCTGAAACCAATCTAGTCACTTTTCACGACATTATAAATAAACAGCAGGTAGATTCTGATATATTTATATAAGGTGTATTATAATATAGAGCACGTATCCTTGCAGGCGACGAAAGGCAGGCCCATATCAGTCGGTACGTGAAATAAATCAAGGCAGTGTTGCTGTGGCTAGATCCGGGATTGTCATATTATTCGTTCTACCTACAATGTTGGTAGGTACCCACCGAGAACAGCAACAAGTAACAAAGTATGGTAAAAACAAGAATACACGAGGCATTACCATTAAGCCATTGTGTGTTGTGTTCAGTGTGCACGGCAGAATGTGAGGTGACTCAGGATATAAAGAAAAACCCAATATGTTTGAGTGGAAATATCCCTTACGTTAGATTGTCCTACGTGGAAATGGGTTCTTTTGATATGCTAAAAGGTGTATCATCTCGGTACTACCTGCTATCTACCTATGTGTTATACGGAAAAGATTAGTGTTGGATGTACGATTTGGGGTAGTTGTGTGATGAATGGAAAAATGATTAAATATCTATGAAGGCATTAAGGTTGAAGACGTAAGCAAGTGGTTATTGGTATACTTATACAAAATTTGACTGGTTTCACTGAGATTTTTTTGTTTTGTTTTGTTTAAATGAGGTAGGTATCTACTAATTCAGATATTTATTTACTCTTTTATACGCCTATATGTATTTTACAACGGGTATATAACATTAACATTTTTTACACAGGGGTAAGTAATAAAATCTTGACATATAAATATGTTTACGTATGATTTACACATCGAAATTGTTAAATAAAAAATGTCATTGGTTCATATTTTTACTAAACTACATAAGAAAGGAATTAGCTAGTTTGCTGCATAATTGGTTTGTGGATGGAGATATTGAAATTATTAGATCCTTATGCCATAGTGAGACGAGTAGGTACTCTTAAATTGATTACACTCAGAAATTCGCAACGGTCGAGCTCCGAATTTACAATTTTTAAATAGGTACCTATTTAATAAAAAATGTGTAGGTAATTTGATCTAGTTTTTATCTTATTTAGTAGAATGTGCGTAATGGTTTTCAATCGGGACTCTTCAATAAATTATGAGAATTAATTTGGCTTACTTTAATTCCGAGCACTGGAAAATGCTCGGTTTGTTCGGTATGGATGACAAAACAGCCTCAGGCGGAGATTTCTTTTAAAAATGCTGTATTTTTCTGTACAAAGTGAGGGTTAATAAAATGGTTTTGTAGATAAATAGTACTGTCCCCATAAAATAAAAAATATTATAAGCACGCCATAAATTCACAATTAATCTATTAAGTCATTTTTTACCGGGGTAACAGATTATGATTGACCAGTAGAAAAATACCTAAAGAATGGATTTGGCAATTAACTATATTATGTATCTACATAATACACGCATTATCGGAATGTTTTCAGGAAGCACATTTAATATTTTTCTACTATAACTTCCAACTCTTTTGATTGAAGGTGTTCTGGAACGATTAAAGGATAATTCTCATAAAACGTTTCTTTGAAGTTTTCCAACTATTTATTTAAATATAACTATTCCAACTATTTATTTAAATATATACAATACTTGAACCAATAATAAGTTTCACTGATATATTGATTATTGGTGAATAATAAAATAAAATAAAACTTACAATAGTTTACGGAGATGTGATGGGATAGTGTACACATATATTACGTAGAGTTTAAAGTATTGTGTGGATGTTATTGATTGATTATGGATTATATTATGAGGTGCCGAATTGAATAAATCGAATCCACTTTATAAATTGTTAAAAATATGTGAAGATTGTATGATTTAACTAAAATAAAAATAAACATAAAACATTTAAAAGTAATGGTCGTAATGTTATTTAAAATGTCTAGTTTCTGGGCGCAATTTCTTTAGTTTCGTCGTAGTGGATTTCCATAAACGAAGTGATACAAGATGCGTAGCGTACCAACTTTTATTTCTGGAAGTTCGCGTGGGAAAACCGTAACAATTAACATCGCATTAGTGCAAAACAATGAGTCACAGCAATGTTTAATAACAGTACTCAAACATATTAAATAACACTAAAAGCCCTGCAATCATCAGGTCGCTGTAGCCGAAAATATAATTCTGCAATTAAAACTGTTTCTCACTAGAATCAATCAGGGTGTTTTTCTTCCTGGTACGAATGGCCAAACTATAAATAACACTGATCCTAAATGTTCAATGGAATATATTAACAAATATTACGAACTCTGATAAGAAATAACAGATATCAAAACACAGGATTGTAATGATCTGTTTTCAACAACCTTACTATTGGGGAAGGCGGCAGCAATAATTATTATTAAAGAAGTGGGTTGAATTATTTTTAATGGAAGTATAAAAACATTGCGTGCAAATATCACACTTTTTTGTTGGTAGGTATTTAAATATACATCACAAGTATAAAAAAACATATTTCAGGTCTTATAGGCCGGTAGTACTCTCCCAAAAAGAGTAATAAGGAGAGATACGGCAATACGAATGTTTGAGGGAGCGCGCTAATATTAAAAACGAAAAATTTGAGCGAAAATTGGGAAAATGTTAATTAAAACACATTTAAAACCTCAAGTGGCATTAAAAGAAACACTGTGAATTTTTTCATACATATAACTTGTAAAATAACAGAAACAAACGTGTAAATAATAATTTTTGGAGCATACTTTGCTTTTTTTTCTATCGAGGGAATTTTATGTAATTAACGTTTCGGCTCTACATATCTTCAGATATTATCTTAAAAAATAACATATATTTTTTTAAGAACTGAGAATCTTAAAGTGTTTAAGGGACATATCTTATAAATCGGTATAAAATCGGAATTCCGGCACTTAAATCACGTGATAAAGTATGTGACAGATGTTCTTTCTGTCTACTTTTAAAATATTATTATGGTTACTCGGAAGATCTCCGATGTGCGCGACTGTATTCTAATAAGGAACCGCAAATAGGTTGAAATCGTAGTATTATTCTAACTGGAAAATAATCGTAGTATAATCTTATAAGATTCCTAGAAAGCTTTGCTATGTATCAAACAATCTACTTTCAATTAATTGATGATTCTCAATACTTTAAATAAGTTAAGATAAACCCTTGTGTGTAGGTGGTAGGTACCTACCTATTACATATTATTTCCATTCGAAAAAAATTACAGTATATAGGTATATAATCTTATAAGATTCCTAGAAAACGTTTTGTAGTGTCAAATAAACATTAATTGACGATCAATTTATATTGATACCAAGACTCGATCCAGAGTTATGCATAAGTCCACATGACGTCAGGTTGGTAATCAGATCAAAGCAGTTCAGCGCACTCACTAGTGTACTGTATATATATTACTAGGTATAGGTACAGAGGTAGGCAGTTAGGCAGGCTGACTGCATTTGCTCTGAGGGAATCTGGATCGCTCCTGCCAGAACAGGTTCCCTTTGCCTACATTCGTTATATTATTTATATTTAGCCACTTCTGCGTGGGAGTCGCAGATTGCAGATTATCTCGCACAAATTAGAATAAAGCGATGATGGTGGCGATAGGCGCGAGTTATAGGGATTCTTGTGGACTTCGAATATGTTTCAAGTAAATTATATCACATTTAACTATAAAAATACACAAAAAAATACTTCTAAATTCATTCGTAAAACTGAATTCTTTGATTAGTACCTTCTGATTAGTAGGTATCTACCTGATTTTTTTAAAATAAATCTGAATACATCAGTGTTATAGTATGAGCAGTTTGAATCTGTGTTTCGTATTTTATGAAAGGGAAACAGATATGTTCGCAAATACGAGAAGTAATAACCTATGCCGTATTCAATAAGACAGATCTTTAACTTAGTAATTACTATTTACAGGGTAGAAATCAGAAGCGATTACAACGCATTATTATAAAATTGTGGGGAACGAATTTAAGCCCATTTTAATTGACGTTGTAATTAAAAGTTATGTGAATGGAAACAATAAAGCTCATTAACAACAACGGACCGGAGAAAGGTGTTAATATTCCTAAACAACTAGAACATAAAATTTGCATTTCTAACATAAAGTCAATCGTTTTTAAACCTTCCTCAGTACTTAATTTGTTTTATTCTTCTGTCTGGGACCCGATGGGAGATGCCGTGTAATTACCAGATGTAACCGACGAAGAATCTCATTGTTCTTGTATCACATTCACATGGAATTTCGGTTCTAGTGACAGTACGTTGTAATTATAAATTATTAACCAAAAAATTACCTTTTTTCCGACTTTTTAATGGGCGAAACACCTTTGTTTAGGCACAGCTTTGTTCCGTGTTCTTGCGTTTGCCGGTGGATGCTAATTTTGTAATTAATTCCTGTCCCGTATTTACTACGTTCTTGATAGCGGCCGATACTTCCACTACTTCTCCAGCTTTCCCTTGGGACTTCGGGCTTCACACGTCACTTAGAACTTGGGGCACAGATCAACATTTACATTTTCCCATCAAAATACTGTATCGAGTCCATTAGATAGTCTGCGAGATTATATGTATGTTACGGGCACTCATTTAGGAAACAGTTCATTTCACTGCGACGACTTTTATCTCGATTAACAAAAACAATCGCGTTTTTTAACAGAATTCAGTCAAATAAATTAGATAGATATTCGCAAATTCAAAATTTAACACAGATAATCTGGAATGTTCGCAGAAATAAAATTGCACCGCGAGAATGACAACTCTTCACTTCTTGTCTAATGTCACTTTTGAAATAAGAACGCCGCGGAAAAAACGAAAAGGTATAACGAAAAAAATCACTCGTTGAAATAGCGCGCGGGGGAGGTTGTTAGTTGTATTGAACGCGTATGGTATTGACACCCGCGCGGACACTTGTTAGTTAGCGGTAAAGGTAATCCGGCGATCTCCGGACGTAAACAAAACGGACTCGGAAAGCAGAGGCAATGGCAGAGGCAGACAGGACGCGGTGCAGCCGCTCTGACCACCGGACAGCGTTTGATGGAATCGGTCGAGTGAGGCTCCGTCCCCCCTCCCCGCGCGGGGGGGAGGGGTGTCCGGCGGCGCGGCCAATGGCGGGCCGGCCCCGCGGGGGAGGGGCGCCCCCACCCGCCGGGGGGAGGGGGAGGCCGTGTGGAGATGGACACGAGATGAAGATGACGATTGTCGCCAACGGCCTGCCGTGTCACCGGCGAAGGTTTCTACGGCGTTTCCTCGGGTCCCGCTGAAACCGCTGAAATTCACGCGTCAACTTCGGACCTCGCGTGCGGCAGAGTCTCGCGAACACATTTCCGTTGAAACACACAACATGCCACCTGCGTTGAATAACATTATTAAATAATGTATGTTCTTATGACGAGACGTAAATTGCTGGAGGGTGTTTAATATAATATTTCTTTGTGATATGTTTGATGGTAGGTAGAGGGCATTATTTCTTGGAAAGGCTTACTTTTAACAGGTAACAAAATTTTACCTTTTTATGTACATAATTATGTTCACACATTTACCTGTATAGATACATATACATGTGTGACTATCTTTAGGTACACAGCTAATTTTTTAAAGATTTTTCAGGTGATAATACTGGGGCCTTATACTAAACGTACATTTGTCATCATTTATTGAAAAATGACCACACCTTTGACAAAAACCTATAGCTAAAAGTACTCCATGCAGGTTATAAGGCAACGCAGATTAATAATATTGAAATTTTAGGAATTAGAATGGATAAATGTTAATAACAAAGCAGATTAATTAATAGGCAAAAAAAAATATAAACCCACCTTTGAATATTTTGAATATTTTTCCACTTAACCAATCTTACCCTTCTAATGACATTGACATCCCTAATTCTAATTAATTTCCCCCACTCCTACCCCTTCCCCATCCTTCTACCCGTTCATCTCCACAGGTGATCTGTGGAGAGGAACTTCTTTTAATTAAATGAAACCAATTACTTTGTGTAAACTACTATAATCACATATGTTATAATATCTACACGTTTCAAAACCGGATAATAACATGAATTTTGAACTAATATAATCATAAAAACTACTATAATCACATATGTTATAATATCTACATGTTATTATTTATTAACAAAATTAATGTTATTATCCGGTTTTAAACATGTAGATACTCATGTTATTATCCGGTTTGAAACATGTAGATACTCATGTTATTATCCGGTTTGAAACATGTAGATACTCATGTTATTATCCGGTTTGAAACATGTAGATACTCATGTTATTATCCGGTTTGAAACATGTAGATACTCATGTTATTATCCGGTTTGAAACATGTAGATACTCATGTTATTATCCGGTTTGAAACATGTAGATACTCATGTTATTATCCGGTTTGAAACATGTAGATACTCATGTTATTATCCGATTTGAAACATGTAGATACTCATGTTATTATCCGGTTTGAAACATGTAGATACTCATGTTGTTATCCGATTTGAAACATGTAGATACTCATGTTATTATCCGGTTTGAAACATGTAGATACTCATGTTATTATCCGGTTTGAAACATGTAGATACTCATGTTATTATCCGGTTTGAAACATGTAGATACTCATGTTATTATCCGGTTTGAAACATGTAGATACTCATGTTATTATCCGGTTTGAAACATGTAGATACTCATGTTATTATCCGATTTGAAACATGTAGATACTCATGTTATTATCCGGTTTTGAAACATGTAGATATTATAACATGTGATTATAGTGGTTTACACAAAGTAATTTGTTTCTTTCTAATAAAAATTTAGTTTCATGATAATAACGTGTTATTTCATTTAGACGTAATTTCTAATATATTTCCAGTGAACATGAAGGTAGCAAATAGCAACATGAAGCTAGTAACACGTCGACAGAAGTAGTCGTGTGATTGCTACTGGCTGCTCGCTGCTCGCTGCTTGCTACCATGCCCATGTGATTGTAATATATTTTTAGTGAAAGCTTCGAGGCAATAAAACGCTGATTTAAAATAACGATCCGCCTTGTAAAATAGTCGAAACGATTAAACGTTAGCGCCGAATCGTAGATTTCGTGGCTTGGGGGGGAAATATAGCTTCTTTTTGATTACTCACGAACCCTCTTAATTTCCTCACACAACCCCCCATTCATTTCCTCCGCCCCCACCCACCCCTCCCCCCAGCAGTCACCCCAAATAACACACATGCTGAAAACTTTAGAGCGGCGTGGACGATCGATAATGAATACTAACTCATTGCGTACAAACGAATAATTATTATCTTTATTCGACACAATAATGCAGTACCTACTTACCTGATGCTTGCCAATACATTATTTATCCGGAATTCTTGCATTAATTTTTTTAAATGGCTTGGTCAGTTCTTTAGAGATGTTCCGAGCTGCAGTCTGCAAGGTGAAGATTATCCTGATGTTTATCAACCTTAGAGTGTAACAGAATGAAAATATGTATTTCTTTCAAATTAATATAAAACGATATCTTTCACGTCAAAGTCAATCTTCACGCGTTTACTATCTTCATATTTCGAACGACGTTTTTATTATTTTTTAAATGATGTTTGAATAGGGTAGGTAAGTAGGTACCTACTTGAATATAATTGAAAAACAAGTAGGTACCTACCCTCAATGAAATGATTCTAATTTTTAATCACATCATATGATGTGATTAAAAATTATCTGACAATTTTATACACACAGAATAAAATTAATTAAGAAACTGTTATCCGTACTGGCCGCCAAACTACAATCTAGAAAGGAAGATTTTTGATAAAATGTATGGGTTTTACGTATCGTGCGACAGCCCTACTGATGCATAGGTAACTATGTCGAACTGTAGTGGAATATATTTTTCAAATTACATGAAAATTACCTCCCTGCATTTAAAAAAATAATTATCTTACAAATATTTCCCATGGGTTTTTACACGCAAGTAAAATAATGTAAGAAAATGTCTAAGCACGTTCCTAGATACTCTCAGTATCGCCCTGGTAAAAGACCACCATTCAGAATTGAAGCATTGTTTAAAATGGCATTTGGCATGGTCACTACTGTTATGATTAGCCAGGTATTTCACAACCTTCCTCTTCCTCATCTATTTCCCCTCTCCACTCCATTTATCCTCACAACTCACCCTACTTAGGACTCTTGTGTATAGTCAAATACTTTTTATTTATTTTAAAGTAGGTAATAATAGCGTAGTGCGTGGAGAATATATGTCGCAAATGTGAATAATGGAAGTGGTCGGGGACGCCCGAGGAAGACATGGTGAAGATAAAGAGAATAAGCTACTATAGGCCATGTGATAAGTCAGAATAATAGAAGAGTATTTATGAGAAGATGTATGCATGAGAATGAGGCAAAGAGTGTGTGTCAAAACCGAGTTGTTTGCGGTCCGTCCTCTCTGCCTATGGTTGATGGTTGGATAATAATAATAATACAGACCACCATTAAGAATTGAAACATTGCTTGAAATGGATTTAGTCGTGTTTAGCGACTAGATCTAAATAGCCAGGTACTTCTCCACCTTCCTCTTTCCCATCTCCTTCCCTTCCCCACTTACTTTCAGCCTCACAACATACTCCAATTGGGGATCCCATAGTCTTACTGGCTTCAGACGGGATCAGTTGGGACTCTTGTGAGGTGTTCACTATAAAAAAAATAAAAATAATAATAATAATTGGATAATTTGTAGAGCGCCGTTTTTGAGAGAAATCACCTTAAGGGTGCTGAATAGTTTATAAACATGATTATATAGTAAACTTAAACACCATAATTCAACACGGTAATTCGAAATTAAAAAAAACATTGTAGAAAGTACCTACCCACTTACAGATATTCCCTGATTTTATGTTGGCATCTTAAGATTTCGTCTTTTTAAAGATATTATAAGTCATATTCTATAATCTGCGTATAAATACATCGCAACAATTTTTTATCCCTACGGCCAACGATTAATAAACATGTATTGGTAAAAATAATGAAGTCCCGAAAGGGTAAGGTCCCCCCGAGGGAGAATAGCACCCATGACAGCCACCCCCCATTGCATGTGTGGCCTTAATGAAGGAATCAGACGGGCACGTGATTCCCGATGTAAGGAGCAAGAGGCATAGATAAGTCATTTACATAGCCCCGGGACCGTGGTGTTGCCATGTGAAGAATGGAAATATAAAAATACACAAGGGTAGTCGGGTGGGTACTGGGTACCTACTTCAACTAGGCGACTTCCTGCGGAGGGTGAAATAACTGTATCAAAGGATAATGTAACATGGAAGTTTTATAAACTTTTTTCTTTGTAATCGTATGTTTCTATCCTAACTACGAAGAAGATAATATCATGTTTATCGAACGGTAAAAAAATAGCTGTTCTTCTGGTTATCCTGTCAGGAATGTCTGGAAGGCCCATGTCATCTTTGGGGATGCTGTGTGGAGGTTATTTTTTATGAAGGGATGGAGAGGAAGTTCGGGGATGGAGGGTGGGTGGGATTGAGAAACCCTCGAAAAGACCTTGACAAACGTCACCCCATGAACCCGGGCACCCCTTCTAACTCACCAAACGTAGCGAACCACTGGGTGACCTATGGCAGAGGTGTTGGATATGCAATAAATGGTTCCCAGGGTGGCGGTATCCATCCCCTCCTCTCAAACATCAGCCTGAAATTACTGCTGGACAACATACATTATTTATTGTTTGGATATTTTTTTTTATTTTTCACATAACAAAAAGTTTGTTGTAATCTATAATTTATGATTATTTATATATTTTTTTAAAATTATTTGTTAGGTACTAGTTTCTGGTGCACAATGTACGTAATCCTTTGCTAAACTAGGACGAAAAAAATTCTAGAGCAGGTGTGGCAAACTTTTTTGGGTCCGCGCGCCAAAAATCCCCAAATATTATTTCTCAATTGTGTGACGTGCCCAAGCACTAAAAAAATAATAAAATAAAATAAGGTTTTTTAGTTACATGCTCAAAAATTACCATATAGTTTCATAAAAATAAAGTCGTAATCAATAAAAATACAAATTAGTTATTTATCAATGAGATTTTTGTACATTCGATGATAAATTCTTAATATCTGGTTCGTATTTTCACAAACGAGGGATTCTGTTGAAAATATATTGATTATTTAAAGATCATTTTTCTGATTTTAATTTATATTTTAAGTTATTTACGTTATCATTCTAATTTATTCATTTTAAAAACGCTTAAAAACCAACGAAACCAAAACGGCCCGTGATTGCCAACGTCATCATCAAACAAACAAAGTAGTACTGTCGGAAATTTTTCAAGAACGAGTGACCATTATGACGTCACACGTCGAAAATGCCGTATTGGCGGGATTAAAAAAATGGCCAACTTAAACTCGCTGTATAAAATTTATTCGTCAACATAAAAATGCCATAATATCCGTAATTTTTCGCAAAATTTTTTTAAGGAATAATTTTTTTTTGTGGAAATACCCTATTGGATTCATCAGTGTTCTAGTTCAGAAATTTCGTGTATCGTTAGTGTGCCATCCAAATTATCAAACGTGCCACTCGGCACGCGCGCCCTAGGTTCGCCACACCAGCTCTAGAGTGTATTATCAACCAATATCGTTTTGTGTCCGTACAATTAGATTCGTCATACATGGAAGAACTTACTTCCAGAAGTGACGTAGGTGTATCGGAAATCCTGATTTTTGTATTAATGTGAATAGTACCTAATAATTAGGTAGTCTAATAACTAATAACTTATTTTAATATTTTCAAAACAGTTGATCCCTCGAAAGTTCCCTCCAGTATACTTATATGCAAGTGACCGGAAAACTCAGAATAAATTCAACTCAACATCTCCTTTGACAAGTCACTAAACGTGAAGAAAAAACATACAAAAAATTGGTTAAATAGGTTACGTTAGGTTAGGGTTTGGGGTATTTTTCAATTTTTTTTTCATATCTTTTAATGACTTTTCAAAGAGGTGTTGAGTTGAATTCACTCATGAGTTATCATGGAATGAAAATATGCAATATGCTGTCGATTTAGGGAAAATATGGTAAAATAAAAATAAAACTACTTACACAAAATATTCACGGAGAAAAATGTTATTCTAAAATACGAGCATTTTATTCGTAAAAACGGTTAAAAAAGGGACTGAAGTTCTTACGAACAAATTAACAGTGTTTCAATGTTTATTGGCGGGAACATGTAAGAATAATTTGTTCGTTAAAACTTCAGTCCAATTTTTAACCGATTTTACGAATATTTTAGAATAACATTTTTCTCCGTTTTTGTGAGTGTCCCTGAAGGGGTGTGCAGAAAAGATGTAGCGCCGAATAACAAAAGAATAAAACATATTTTAATTCAAATGCGTCTTAGATAAAACTACTTGTCTATATGTCTAGTCTATATACTGAATACACCAGCCGATAAGTACAAAAATCGACATTAAATAAATTCATTGTGATATCCATGTCAACTTATTATTAAAAGTTTTTTTAAAGTCGATTTTAGATTTGAAATTGTTAAATAATGCACAAAATATTATTATTTTACAATACAGGGTATCCAGGGGTAAAGTGCATTAACTTCGGGTGGTGATTCTACATGATGGTAAGAGTAAAAAAAAATTAACAACTTTATTTTGAAATTCCAACTTTTTTTTCCTATGCAAAAAGATGTACCTATTAAAAATCCTTAGTGTAAGGTACAAAATTACCCGATAAATTTGATGCGAGTCAGCCGGGCGCGTTGTCGCGACGTTGGTTTTGATAAGCGCGGATCATAACAGCGGAAAATACCTAATAGTGCAGGCCGCACACGCCGTACTAATTTTATCTTTTTACCAAAAAAGTACCATTAAAAGTTGGAATTTCGAAAAAAGTTATTTGTCTTTTTTGCTTACACTATCACTTAGAATCACCTCCCAAAGTTAATGCACTTTACCCTCGGACACCTGTATTTATAATTTTGATGGGCCAACTGTCAGGTCACCGATATTTTATCCCGGCAATCAACGTGTGAAGAACTGAAAATATTATATTTTGTATTTAATAAAGAGAGATTTTGAATGGTAAACAAGTATTCAGTATTCAATATGGATGTAGTGTGGGTGAGTAAAAAGATTCCCTCGATATAAAAATACGAATCATCCACGACTTTCGTACCTGTTTGTTATCACGCACGTAATATTTTTAATCAACCCCCGAATAAGTAGATTCTAGATTGCGGGCTCAAGAAACCTGAAGGAGGGGGGGGGGGAGGGACCCCCGGGGTTTAGAGGGGGTGATGGGTTGGGAGGTATGGGGGTGGGGTCTGGGGGAAGTTCGTGTATGACGACTGCTGTCTGTAATAATTCCATACACACGAACGTCATGAAGATTTCCACGTATGCACAGTAGATTACTAGCCACGCAATCAAAACGCCGCGCGATGTCGCTCCTCAAGAATGGTATTGCAACAAATGTGTAATAATTTAATTTTATTGCTCCTATAACCACTGGAGTGACAGAGCAATTAAAATATATTTACTCGGATTGCTAAAGGAAATTTTTCCGCCCACATTAAAATAATCATACCTCTGAATTTGAATACGGAAACATAAAAACGGATTATAATTCTATGTAGCCAATGAATTCCCCTATCTTTTGTTTATTATCATATATATGTAGGATTTATAAAAAAAAATATAATTAAATCTTGAAACCTTAAAACATTTTTTAAGAACCTAGAGAATAGGTTTTTTGTTATATTTTGAATGTATAATTTATTATAT
Organism: Limnephilus auricula; assembly: GCA_951813805.1. Taxonomy (NCBI): domain Eukaryota; kingdom Metazoa; phylum Arthropoda; class Insecta; order Trichoptera; family Limnephilidae; genus Limnephilus; species Limnephilus auricula. The sequence goes on along the minus strand of OX638388.1, from coordinate 9,526,765 downwards.
AGTCGTTTTAATAAAAATTTTTTTAAATTTTCCACATTTTGGCAACAAAGCAATCCGTGGTTTTGGAAACTGCCATAATGTGGCAGAAAGCGCTCGAGTGGTTAAAGAGTCTAATGTAAAAGCAAAAAAAATAATTTGTAGTTTACATTTAAAGTTATTTTGTAAGAACGTTATTATTTCACTACATTCATCAATTTTAGAGGATTGCAATTAAATTCTTCAATATTTGTAATATTAATATATACTAATAGTTAAAAAAATCACTCCGCGGGTTTTATCTGCTGGGCCCTGCGGGTGGCGGGCGGGGGCACGACTGAAGCTTTATAATAAACTTTACGTACGAAGATGGGTTTGCATAAGGCTCGGCGTCAGATATATACTTGAAGTAGGGCTCTTAAATTTCAACCGTACAGTCGCTAGGTTAATAATACTATCAGATTTTCAATGTTATTTAACCACTGGAGCATTTCGCTATGTGATAAATTTCAGCCTTTACCGCCAGGAAATTTTTAAGCATTCCGAAATTTAATATCACACGGCGACATACAGATTGCTTACAGTGTAAGAGAGAACCAATGAAAGCACCTACATTTGACCATTTTTCATTATTATTTTAATTATATTTATATATTATTTTCATAATAAAAAAAATATATATTTAAAAACGCTTTAAATGGCCGTTCATGGTACCCTCTAGGAGCAATATTAAATGTTATGACTTCTGTGTGCTTATCTGTGGCCAAGTTAATAATCATATAGGTATATAAATTTATGTTCGAACATGCATTTTTTTAAATGGAAGTACGTGAAATTTGAAAAAAACACATTTCAAATATTTACGTTCGCGGAATATCAATAATAAATAATTAAAGCGAGATGTGAGACTTCTCTTGTTAAACTGTGAAACTTCTAAGTTAGTCTTGGAAACTTTAAAAAATCAAAAATATTTCAAAATGCCCACAATTAAGCCCTGGCGCTCGCGGGTTAAAAAGTGGCCCAAAACGATCCAGTTTGGAGCGTTTTGGCCACTTTCCAGTCACATTCCACGCTCAGTCCCGCCCCCAAAATTTTAAATTTGGGTAGCGGGAATGGGTACCGCTGCCCCGAGAACCATTTGTTGGATAACTAATACCTCTGCCATATGTCACCCCAAGTGCCAAGGCGGATGATCTGGACACACTGAACCCCAGATTTTTACCCAACCCTCATACCATTTTTCTTCCCTGAACTTTCTCTCCTTTCTTTCCTTAAAAATACCCCCCACACAGCATCTCCAAAGATGACATAGGCCCTGAGAGAAATTATTTTTCTCAGGGCCACCTGTGTGGAGCTAATGTAAAAAAAAGTGAATGGAGAAAAATATGGGGTCACATCCGGGACTCGAACCCAGGACCTTCGGCTTTCCGGGCCGCTGCTCTACCATCTGCGCTAATGGTCCCAGTTGGCAGAGACCTTTTTCTGATTTGTCTGTTTCAGATTTTGATTGAGTTTCGCTAATATTATCTTTATTAATTAAAATATTATAATTTGAGGTTTAACTCCTTTAGTTAAGCAAAACATAAATACTTATATCAGCCCCTATTCGGGCAGCGAAGGGGTAAAAAAACTACGGTATATCTAGATTCTTCAGACCGGTAGAGAAATCCATTCTAAGCAACGTGTTATGAGTGTAATTATCAATGGCATTTACTGCCCACAATTATCATAAGTGCCAAATGAATTAAAGTGTTCAACCATTCAAATTCTATCTTTTAGGAATATTTTAAAACTTCTTGCAAAACCCTAAAAAAGAGCCTCATTTTATTCTTCTATCAGAGGTTGGCCTTCATCAGAGCACTTGTCACTCTATAATCTCCCTACACGTCACGTAGATTATGAAGCCATGAATCATAAAGAAAAATAAATAAATAAAATATTAAGTTGCGACAGTAATACAGCGTCCGCGGATTTCCACGAAATGACAGCCCGCCTTGGAGGTAGTATGTAAATATTCTTTCTTATTCCTTTAACTATCTGCACGCCACACGGACCCGAACCCTGCACGTGTGTGTAAACCCCCCTCCCCCCACACACACCAACACGTCACGTGTCTTGTGTCTAGCCTGTCATTCTCCACACACGACAACCTACACACGTGGAAAGGTGCAATATTTGAACTATGGGGCGACACGTGAGGTTCCCTTGATTATGGTGATTAATTTTAAGTCATTTGTCTACCTACAATAATTGAATGCTATAATTATTATTACTTACCTAAATGTTTCGTGTACCGTCAAATGGGGTTACATTGCCTAATTTTCAACATTTTTTTACTTAATTTTTAGTTTTTTCAATTTTTTTATAAGAAAACGTACATTGAATTTCATTTAATTCAATTGTTTGGGTTAGGAGAATCATTACTTATGGTTTATTAATGTAAAATCATGATCAGCGGGTTCATTTAAAAAAAAAACAAGAATTAGGCAAAGTTACCTTGTGGTTGGGGTTTCTTTGCCTACTCCACTATATTAAAGATAATGTACACATGGTTTTCGGTTTGTATATACAGTTAAGTAGCCAAATGTTGTTATTTTATTGTAATTTAAAAACATTTTACCTCAGAGTTGTCTGTAGTTAGTTATTGGCTCGTAGGCAATCGTACCCCCGGTTCACCTTCATTTTCATACGTTTTAAGTTTTAAGGGTTGTACGCAAAAATAATAATTAATTTCAAATATAATCCAATTTTTATTACATGTTTTGCAAAATTAAATAAAACGGCACAAAATGAAGATTAAAGAACTAATAGGTTAACAAAAAATAATAAAACAACAATCAGTATGTTGATTTTGCTGTTCAAGCAAAAGAGATTAAATTTAAAAATTGTTTAAAATATTCCCCGTACAATATCTCTTCCCAGGATGCCAGTAAAAGAAATATGAGATTTCTTATTGAAACATTGACAAAATATTTAGATACATATTTCGTCACTGAGAATCATACAAAAGTGACAGACAAATATATCTGACTCATCATCTTCTGGAACACGAAGTCTATGAGTTTCAGGTATACTTCATCTTCTTCGATGGCGCTACAGCCCATATCGAGCTTTGGCCTCCGGCAACATTCGCCTCCAACTCCTCCTGCCCTCAGCAGCTGACTTCCAGTTTGTTACCTGGAGAAGCTGTGCTTCTTCCCCTATTACCCCGTCTTCCCACCTCAGTCTGGGTCTTCCCACTTTTCTTTTTCCACCTGGGTGTAAAGTCATAATTCTTTTTGGGACGTTTCAGGTAAACACATCCAATGAAATATTTTTGTGCAAACTTCGCATACCATTGGCTCCTTTTTGATAATTCAGCCACATTTTTTGTAACATAACTTTGATTGCATTTCATTATCCTTCGGATCAACACCAAAGAATAATAAAATGCATAAAATATCTGAGGATAATCTTAACATTGTGAAATATTCAACATTTGCTTTTTTGGCAAAAGTATGTTCTGTAAAATCTTTATTTTGGGCCGAATACACTGCGATGGAGTCGGTAGCCTTTTACATATTTCGCTTTGAATCCCCATGTACTGTTCTTCACACTTGTAACACAGTGATAGTGAATCTGCCAACATGACGGTGACAAATTTCGTGTAACATTAGGTTGAAATGGAACATTGACCACATTTATGTTTCATTGAAGTTGAAGAAGAAGATAACAATAATAATCTAATTTTTTTAAATATGAAAATGGACAAGACACAGAAAAATAATAAAGGATAATACCTTTTATTATTTTTCTGTGTTGTCCATTTTCATATTTAAAAAAATAGATTATTATTGTTATCTTCTTCTTCAATGATATATTACATTGATGGGAAATACCTTCAAAAGTTAAAAGCAGAGTTTTTCTTATAAAAAAATGAAAATTTATGTTTCCTTTATTTGCTTCCCTAATAGATTCCATATTTTTTTTTGTTCTAGTTTTATTGAACAACTGTTTATATGGGGGGAGATTGAAAAGGATGCAATAAAGATTCGCCTTTTCTCAATCAAAGAAAATTATACAATGTTTAGGAAATACGCCTTATTAATTTAAAGAACCCAAACTAGAACCTAACAAACGATTTTGTGTGTGTTTTCTCCCTCGACTTAAATAGTTGTTTCCAGTAGTAATTGTTAAAATCAGGTGTTCATTTTTTTAAATTGCGTGCGTGATGCGTAATTCCGCAACCTCATCAATTGTTACTTTCAATTTATAAGTAAAATAGTAATTAAAGTTGTAGATAGGAAAACTTAAAAATAATACTTGATTATGTATTAATATAACTATTTATATTTTTGACAACCCTACTGTAGGCAAAGTAACCCCTAAAACATGAAAAACGTGTATGTACTCATTGCCTGGTGACTTATGAACCCTCAAAACCTACCAAATTGAATTAAATACCTGCCTAAATTATTCCCAAGATGTCAATAAGAAACCTGATAGAATATTAGAAGCCTACCTTATATAGTTTTTTAGATACAACCTAATTTTTTGAGAAATCACTATCTGCTCTGAAATGCCAACGTTCACTAAAATGGAGCCAAATTAATGTTATCTGAATTTAGGAACAGTTTAAAATATTCAGCATTACCAGAGAAGAACCCTTCGTAATATCATATACGAAATTTTGATGTATTCTTTAAAATAAGTACTCTGTGAGCAGTTTTTTAAAAATAAAATGTACCAGGCAAAGATACCCAACGGAAGGCAATCTTACCCTATTTGACGGTACACATTTTTCTATTTGACGGGGTTTAAAAAATAAATAAAATATTAAGGAAAAGCGATCAATAGTAGATTCTTCAAATAATAAGCATTTAAAAATATTTATTTGTTTGTTTCCACTGTAGTGACAGAGCAGTTAAAATATTATTTCTCGGATTGCTATAGGAAATTTTTCCGCCCACATTAAAAAAATCATACATCCGAATTTGAATATGGAGACATACAAACTGGTTATAGTTCTATGTAGCCAATGAATTCCCCGTCTTTTGTCTATTATCACATATTCGTAGGATTTATAAAAAAAAAATTAAATCGTTAACCTTAAAACATTTTAAAGATTCTAGAGAATATTTATTTTGTTATATTTTGAATATACAATATATTATTATAGTCGTTTTAATAAAAAATTCCAACGCATGCCAGATATCAGCTAGTATAATATATTATTTTTAAGAAAGTAGCGCTATACAAAGAATATTATCATTTAATATTAAAAACATAAAAGGATTCGCAAAATTCAGTAGATAGTACGTAATTAGAAGAGATGGAAAATAAATTCATTCACACATAAATCATAATTCCAGAATCCATTCATCTTCAGACGAGCTAATAAAAGATATGTGGCCCTTGCGTCAGAGAATCAACCAAATTCTCCCCAAAAAGGTAAGAGAGGTTATTTCGTTTTTTGCAATTTAGAGTTAAATGATAAGCCCGGCGTGGGTGATAATAATATATAGCACACATCTCCACATCTTCTCTCGTCTCCAACCTTCTCGTGATGAAGTTGGGACATCTCGGCAGCTTTATGGAGAGAAAACAGCGACACACTTGCGGCGAAAATGCGATATTTTTTAAACGAATCCTCAAATGACTGACGTAATTTGAAATATTCGCAATGGGGTGTTACTTAGGGGGATTGTGACGATTCGTAATGAAACGGGTGAAGATATTCACACAAGATGTATATGTAGACCTCCATGACATTTTCTGAGAAAAATATGGTATTTATAAAATGTGTTTTGAAAATTAAAGATGTTATTATCATTTGATTTTCTCTATTATATACTTCTGCAGTGGTCAGAAACCGATTTCCAAAAAATTTGCAGTTTAAGTTGATTAAATTAAAATTATTAAAAAACAAACTTTTTAGCACTATTTAATAAAAAATATCAACGTATTTTGTCGTCATAGTTTCTTCATCAGGATACAAAGTCAGATACTGTTAAATAATATACATGGTGTTTAGGAATGTACTTGACTTATTTGGAGTAAAAAAAATTGAATGAATTTTTGGTATTCGATGACATTTTTGATGATTTCATTTCAACTAAAAACACACACAAAATAGTAAGTATTAGACTGAGTTATTATTAAATTGGGTGGTTACTCGGCTGAGTTACCAGTTCCACATATCGTCATATGTGGAATTATTTGTTTGTTTGTTTCATGAAGAAAAAAAATGCTGAAAAAGTCACCAATATTTCATTGACATTTTTTACTCCAAATAATGATTCGATTAAAGTAAATCAAGAACGTCCATTAACACCCTATATATTATGTTGATATTTTTTTGTTATTTTCATTTTCTTAAATAATATCACAAAGTGATTTTGCAATAATTATCGAAGAAGTTTATTTTGAGTTTGAATACCACCTTATTTGTGAGTAATCTTCCCCATCCCACAATAATTATTAATATAATGCACGTGACAAAATTATATTAAATAAGATAAAAATTAATGAAAATTTTATTAAAATGCCTATTTTTGATTCCTCTCCCCTAGCAACAATTAGATGAACGTGGCGAAGTCCTGTTTTAACTCGACCGTTTGACATTTTATCTGTCTGAATATGTTTGTACGTTTCGTTACCGGTTTCGAAAATCTGCTGCATCCACTTTATTATTCAAGCGAGCCTTACTTTGACTAGATGGCTAACATTGACTAGATGGCTAACATTGACTAGATGGCTAACATCGATTAAATGGCTAACATTGACTAAATGGCTAACATTTACTAGATGGCTAACATTGAACAGGTGGCTAATTTAGACTTGATCTTTTCGATATTATGGTAGGTACGATATAATTGTCTTTTAGATAGTGATTTTAGTCAAACTGTATAATTTCTTATTTGAGATAAAAAAGGAATATTATATAATATTTTATGATTTATTATTATGCAGGGAGGTATATAAAATTAAATAATATTTTAAAGGTCTTTTTTCGTTGTTTGTTTTTGGGGTGTTATGCCGTGTTGTGCTACCACAACAGCGTAGCACAACACGGCATAACACCCCAAAAACAAACAACGAAAATGCTTTTGGCCGTGAAAATCTAAAAACGTATCATTTTAAAGGTCGTTCATATAGCAAATTCTTTTTTTCATATGACGCTAGGATTTGGTTTTTAGTGTTTTATTTTCTAGATTCTTATTTTCCAGGAAGTGTTTTAATGTGTGAACCATTTAAATTTATTTTATTTATAAAGTTAACGTTCTTAATACAAACGAATGGCGTCATATGCGTCTCGTAATTTTGACCTCATATTGGTGATTAAAATATTACCTGTCTATTATAGACGTAGAGGCCTTGTATTTTCTCCTTACGGAAATTTTTGTTACAACCTCTTGTAGGCCGCAGTCCCCCCGGCGGGTCCTGATTTTTGAAGCCATTTTGCCCCTTATGTATAAACAAATTGTATGAAGAACAAAGTCAGAATCGCTTGGGCCATTCTCGATCTTGACATAACGAATTACTGGATAGCATTTAGCCACTCCGAATAATTCATATTAATTGTTAATGACGCGCCGGGCACCAAAGATGGCGGACAAAATGGCTGCTGCTTGATAATTGAACGGTGTCATATTCGAAGTCTATATTTATTCATTGTTTTTTATATTGTCTTCAGCGCCCTTGAGGTGATTTTTCACGAAAACGGCGCTATATAAATTAGCCAAATATTATTATTATTATAAATCCATTGTGGAAAGCATAGATTTGAGTGATTATTAGGATGTTTGTTTCATCTACATTATTTTGAAGTAATTTTTGTATTATATCACAAAAGAAATGTTAAAATTGAATTCGTAAGAAAGTTGAGAACTGTCAAATATTTTACGTCGTATTGAAAAAAAAAAAAATTTTGTATGCTGCCTTTGAACAAGTTAAACACCCTATTAAAATTGCATGTTTCAACATCAGCTCACCCAAGCATCAAGCATCAACCGGCGAAAGCCTACCGCCTACATACATACGTGTCTATTTGTGTTATGTTGGGAGAGAAAAGGAGTCGGCCATGTCCTTAAGTTTGGAATTCCTTTGAATTCCGGGAATAAGGAAACCTATGGAAATAATGGTTTACCTGCAACATACAGGTGGCTGTAAACAAGGTGTCCGAAACATGAAGAGGAGAAAAGTACAGCACAGCTTATTACCTCAAAATATAAACCGATAAAAACAAACAACTTCCACGTATATCCTATACCAATCTCGTTCTTTTCAAAAGTAGGTACAGCTATCTCCTATATATATAATTCTTACGCGGTTTACAGATAAAATTATTTCAATTCAGTTTTCACCTTCCTAAACTAAACTTAACTGTTCGAAACAAGCTGTCTGTTCACCCGATTCAGACGATAAACATATTAGGGTTGTTTGGATTTCATAGAAGGGGAAAGTAAGGCAAAGTCTGGCGGGTACAACAGGGAACACCACCTACCACCACCCAGCGATGAGTGAGGCAGTATGTTAGCCTTCGGCATGGATGGCAATTTAAAATCAACTCGCTTCAACCCATTTACGGTGAATTTGGTTTGTTACACAGAAAATGTGTTTGGAATGGGAAAAAATATATCTTACGATAAAATTCAATGCTCTTTTAATCTTTATTTTGAGATTTTAATTTTTTGGCTAGTGCAGATCCGTGAAAAATTACGGGATATTATAATCGTACGATTTGTGAGGGTAAAAGTAAAAAAAATTGACTACAGATCATTGCCTTTCAAAAGACGATCAGAAATTCATATTTCGAATGAACACCATATCGCTTGATGAGGGTTGGTTTGTACTATGTCCATTTTTTTTTTAAAACTGTAAATCCCGGGGGGGGGGGGCACTAGATCTCACTTAACCCCCTATCGGGGGGGGGGGGGGGGGGGTCTAATGCTCACGTAATTAATGTATGTCCCCTTTTCGCGCTGTGCTAGATTATTTATTTACAATAACGACTGCATTTGAGAGAATCAAGATTTTAACGAAATGAAATGTGTGGGATATGATTTTTTTCACAACTTTTTAAGGGAAGAAATTCACAGTCTAGATTTAACGTACCAATATTAAGTACACTGACAGAATTACATACGGACGGAATGACACAAAGTACATCTACTGAAAATATTCACGTCAAAAAATTTGATTTTTATTTTTTTTATTTATTATTTTAAAAACATTACATATTACGATGATTTTTGGCTGTCCAATAGGAAAATATTAAAATAAAAAAAATAAAATTTATACTTATTATTTTTTTCTAAATTAGGTGAGTGCTAAATAAATGTTGCCTTTTTAAAAAAACTAAAGGTAGGTTAAGTTAATTTAGGTTTTTGATGATTCTGCATCTCGTCCAAGTGTAATTCTGTCCTTGTATAATTTTGGCAATGTGAATGTTAGTGCGTGACATTAAAGCCTATGTAATTTCGATATGTACCTATTTACTAATACAAAATCTAATAAAGACACTTTTCAGAATATTAATTTTAGTTCAGTTAAAATCATTAAAAAATAAATCCGAGAACATGTTTTGTGACAAAAATACTTCAGTTTTTCTATTTATTTAAGGTCTTACAAACTAAAATATTTCAGATTTTTTTACACACTTAATTTGTTTAGACATTATTGAAAAATTATAAATACTTATGATCAAAAAATACTTATATTTAATAATTTATCATCATGCGTTTTTAGCATATTTATTGCTTACTTGAAGTAAAGCAAGTTTTGAATGAAATAAATCGACATTAAATTTTTTATTTTATTTTTTTATATAAAACAAACTATTTAACTTTTGTGTAATATATCATTGAAGAAGAAGATAACAATAATAATCTAATTTTTTTAAATATGAAAATGAACAAGACACAGTAAAATAATAAAAGATAATGGTCGCAACTGGGACACGAATCCAGAACCTTACGTCTTACCGGGACATACACCTCTACCAATTGGGCCACTGCGATCTGTCGTAATTGTCAACTTCATATTTCAAATTTCAGAATTAACAATATTATCTTTAACTAATGTTTTTTTTCCATATTTTCCATATGTCCCAGTTGCGACCATTATCTTTTATTATTTTCCTGTGTCTTAATCATTTTCATATTTAAAAAAATTAGATTATTATTGTTATCTTCTTCTTCAATAATATATAAAATTTTAAATTTAAAAAAATTGATACGGGGAATGATCGATGTTTCTCAACGGATCCTCCCTGTACAGTCGCAAGCATTTTGGAACTTTAATTCTTAGCCGCAGGTCAATGGGTCTAAATAGATTTTGTAAGTAAGAATATAAAAAATGAGGAGATAACATGAATATTAAAGTTGTCAATATTAATGTAATGATAGAATTACTCATAAAATCACCTAAGCTTAGGCATTTATTTGATTTGCGCTGAGACAAAACAGCCACAAATCTATTCCATTTATCACAATAATAATATTATGTTCCGCATTTATAATCAATAGTTGTTGTTACGTTCACAACATTCACATATCAGGAAGTATTTCTCGCAGATAGCTGCTGACAGTGGGAACGTATTGTGACGGGGAATGCTGCTGCGGTATAGGCAGATTTGAGATTTGAGTTGAATTCACGTATTGTTAGCAAACTACTCGTACCTACTTAATTCTTAGATAACATTATCTGAATTGTTTCACATTCTCTCTCAATATTATGGATAAAATCCATTGGTTAATACGTAACTTTCAATAGTAAGTATGTGTATTTTAGAAAATTTCTGAAATATTTTGTGCTAAGCTCTTGTGATTGTTAATGTAATGAATGGACTATTTATTAGCTGAAATAAATTAAGTTTTTATTAAGTTAATAACTACCTGTTTCAAAAAATGAAATTGAGCTGTTGACTAAGCACGAAATGTTCGGCACTGACAGTTCAAACTGATTCAAATATGTCGACCAACGCACATTATTTGAAGAGCCGTTCTATACAAAATATATGAAAGAATTAGTTTTCTTCATAATTATTTTTCCTGTCATTTTTTCCGATGTTTTAATAGTTATTCTGTTAATCGGGACGGAGACAAATCCAACAAATCAAAGATCATAAAAATCGGTCCAGTCGTTTTTGAGTTATAAATGGTGTAACTAACCCGACATTGTTTTATATATTAAGATGAAAAAAAACTTCGGTGTTTAACAAAGTGGTTTTTACATCTCTATATATAAAAATCTCGCGTCACAATATTCGTCCAAGGTAAATTCGAAACTACTTTTGATGAAATTTGGCTTACTGTGTGTAATTTGGTCCAACTTAAAGGATAGGATAGTTTATATCTCGATTATTGACCTCAATATTTATTATTGCGAATTAAATGTTTTTTTTGGGACAATTATTTTAAAATTATTTGTAAGTTCCGTAAGTTTCTGAGAGCTGGCAGTGAGAGTTAATTTATTGACACAACACTTGGTTATCTAGGGTAGGTAACCATCAAGTAGATGGCGTTGTGTTTCTTTAGCCACAGCAACTCGTGGGTGGTTCAGCTAGTTTAATATATAATGTTTGGTATAAGTTAAAGTATAATTTTTAAAAAAATAATTTTTTGGCCACTTTTTATTGAGATAAGTAAAAAGGAAGTGGGGCTATGGCATAATCCTTAATGGGTTTTTGTGTATGCAAATAAGTATATAGTTAGTTGAAAACTATATTTTTGAAATCCAAGAAAATAGTATTGGTAGAAAGTAATCATATGCGTGCGGCTTTGGTGTAGGTCTTGGTGGGGTATGCGTTTGCCTGTCTACTGCGTAGTGAACCTTATCGGGAGGGACTGGATGAGGGAGGCCTAACCTAGACTTCTCTAGCCGGACTCTCTCGATCCATTGCATTGCACCGCAGTTCAAGGAATGGATTTTTACGTTCGTAACGCTTGAAGACACTGACCCCAGATTCCTACCCACCTTTCATACATATCCTTCATTTCCTTAAAAGGCACACAGAATCCCCTAAGATGATATACGCCCCGAGTAAAATAATATCCCTCTTTGTACCTATATATTTTGTCTCAAGGTAAAAAATTAAATATTCAGATTTTTTTAAATTAAAATTTTATTGGAGACTAAAGAGTTAAAAAAACATTTAGAGCCGGATCTACACTTTGACGCATTTAAAAAAACATTACTAGCTGATATTAATTAATCTCATAGCGACATTTTTTTTTAAATTTGACCCAAAAAATTCCGACTTCTGACTTGATTTACTCGAAAACGAAAGCTCAATTAAAATAATTATATTACAAAATCTACTGGTAAAGATTTTCGTAAGTAGATTCACCAGTTTTCTGCTTCCACTATGTGTTTCCAATTCTAAATTATGCATTTTTTCTAGTCCAGATTTTTTTTTTTACATTAGCTCCACACAGCAGTCCCTGAGGGAATAATTCCCTCACAGCCTATGTCATCTTTAAAGATGCTATGTGGAGGGTTTTTTAAGGGAAAGGAAGGAGAGGAAGTCCTGGGAATGAAAATGCTTTGAGGGATGGGCAGGCATCTGGGGAAAAATATGTCCAGGAGTGATGGACGTGTGAAGCCATCCCTCCCACTTCGGTGCAAGGCGACGGGTAAAGAGGGTCCGGCTGGAGAGATCAAAAGGTCTCCCTCAACCAGTCTCTCCCGATCCGGCCTGCCACGAAGATGGTCGGCAGATGCATTCGCCTCCGAGTCTCGGACAAACCCCATGAACCCGGGCACCCCTGCTAAGTCACCAAGCGTAGCGAATCACTTGGAGTGACTTGTGGCAAAGGTGTTGGTGGTGGGGGGCGGCGGTACCCATACCCGCCTCGCAAATTCGGGAGAGACTTGCCCTGATATTTTCAGTCCAGAAATTCTGTAAATAAATACCAAAATAATAGTCTGTATTCCTCGTTGCCCAGAATACTAATGGAGGGAAATAATTATTATGTTCAGTCACACATCTCAAATTTATTATATTTGTTTCGACATTGATTATTTTTGTTAGGGGGTTTCTCACCATCCTCCCAATAGCTTATCTACCCTATTAACGAATATTTAAGATTTACGATTTACGGTTTATTTATTTATTAAGTTGGAGATTATAATTCGGTACTTGAACCTATGAATAGTGGCTATATACTGGATAAGTTGGCCGAGTTTTCTAACCACTGCGAGTATTTTATTTTTATTTTTAATAATATTCGTTATTGTAGATAAGCTATTGGGAGGATGGTGAGAAAGCCCCTTATTACATTAAAATATAACCTATTAACCAATGTATAGGCATTAGCCTATTACGCATAGTCGAGAAAATATAACAGCTCCGCTTTGGATCGATTTACCGGCCTCTGTATTTCCTCCCTTATTCAACATGGGTGTCTTTATAAGATCCATCCAAAGATGACATAGGCCCTGAGGGCAATTATTTTCCCCAAGGCCTCCCGTCTGGAGTTAATATAAAAAAGCTCCGCTTTGGAACGATTTGGCGGCCTATGAATTTCCTCCATTATTCAACATGGGTCTCTTCAATACCCATGTTCACTCCTTTCTCTCTTCAAAAAGTCCCTCCACACAGCATTTCCAAAGATTATATAGACTCTGAGAGAAGTAATTTTACTCAGGGCCTCTTGTGTGGAGTTAATGTAAAAACATATATAAAAATAAACTGCATGATTTTTACTTCTTCAATCTTCGCAAATCACTTTGTGGCGTCATTTTTAATTAAATGAAAACAAATAACTTTGTGTAACCTACTTATATAATCACATGTCTCGAAACCAAAGGCTTCTTCGTCAGGATAAAAAACACTCGATAAAATAACTTTATATATTTGACGGCCGGCGTAGTCTAGGGGCAATGCTTTGGACTCCCGGACGGGTTCGAACCCGACGTACGCCAATAAATTTTATTTGATTAATTTGTGTTATTTCTATATACTATATTTGCGGCTTGTTCCAGAGTGGAAGATACCCTCAGCATCGCCCTGGAGTAAGACCACCATTCAGAATTAAAACGTTGCTTGAAATGGCTTTAGCCGTGTTTAGTGACTAGTTATGAATAGCCAGATACTTCCTCACCTTCCTCTTCCCCATCTCCTTCCCTTTCCCACGTACCTTCAGCCTCACAGCATACCCTAATTGCGGATGCTGTAGTCTCACTGGCTCCTGACGGGAGCAGTTGGGACGCTTGTGAGGTATTATCTAAATATATATGCGTGGTGTAACTACACAAAGTTATTTGTTTTCATTTATTTGTTTTATTTTTACTGTTCCCTTTGACAAAGCCCCCTTTAATAACTAAATAAATAAATATTCATAATTATATTATTGTACGAACAAAAGTACGTAGATACAAGTCGAACTAGACCGGCCAAGTATTTTGGCAGCTTTCATGAAAAAAAATCATTGTTCTTGCCCTGAATAGCAGGCAGTAAAAAGAGTACGAGAAGCCCCAAAGGGCGCCGTAAAAGTCGACTTAGCATCAGTATAACGTGTGAAATGCGCCGTACTGGGTGGGTAAAGCGACGCTTCAGGTTTATAACTTTATCAGGTCAATCACGGCCCCACTTGAGATAGGAGATACGCTGAGCCACCCGGTATGCCTTATAGCCCCTTACCACGTCTTTTAAACTTTTGCTTGAAGGTTTATTATCTTTTTTTTTCATGTTTTCTGCGGTATTTCATGCAGCTAATTAATAGTCTCTGATGATTTTAATTAGATTTTTATATTTTTTAATCTTGAGTTAGATCACTTAACCCGTCAAGCTGATTTGTTCGCTTTTCGGAACAACTCATATAGGTCTCATGCAAATCGTTATAGTGTCTCACTTACTCCCTGCTATCATTAGTAAGAAATATGTATTTGTTTTTTTGTTATCAGTAATTTTGGTTAGAAAAAACGTAAGCCATTTAAAATTTTTTTTAGGTTTGTATGCAATTTTTTATGTTTCAAAATTTATATTTTTATTTAGATGTTTAAAATTTGAATCTTTCAAAAATTGTTTTTAGTTTTCGGATTCGTTCAGAAATATTGCATTTATTTGGATTTTATTGTTACCCGTATCAGAATCGCAAGAAGAAGAAGAAGACAAGACAAGTAAGACCCCCATTCAGAATTGAATCGTTGCTTGAAATGGCTTTAGCCGTGTTTAGTGACTAGATCTGAATAGTTAGATACATCCCCAACTTCCTCTTCCCCATCTCTTTCCCTTCCCCGCTTACCTTCAGCCTCACAACATACCCCAATTGGGGATGCCATAGTCTCACTGGCTCCAGACGGGAGCAGTTGGGACTCTTGTGAGGTGTTAAAAAAAAAACTCTCTCGTACAAAATATGGTCGAGGGGTTAATTGTATGCTGTTATAAACTGTAAGTCAATTTGTTCATACACAACGTTAATGCTACTCATATTTACTTAGGCCTAGTTTTTTGCAGAAATTGTGTGACAAAGTCATCAAGTGGCAAATTATTTTTGTGACAGTTGAAAGGTTCTCCTTAAATGCCGATTCTAAGTCCGTTTCAGCTTTTGAACAAATAACGATCAACAAAAGAGAACAATATCATGTTGTTAAGCTTGTTATTACAATTTGATAGAAAACTGAAAGGTGTTTAACGCGCTGAATTGTCATTTGATGACAATGTTACATTTGAATTTCTACAAAAATTCTGGACCTTTTAGAAACTTCCTTTCCAGTTTTCCCTGAAAATTTTTATGAATTTTTAAAGGCTTTTGAATTTTGCATTTCTGGTGACTTTGATTCACATTTGTAATTTGATTAAAAAAAAAAAACATACTGATTTCGGTTGTCGGTTCATGAGGGAATAAGTAATTTGAAAGTGCGTGAAATTATTTAAGTTCAAAGAACTTTGATTATCAAAATAGGAATTGATAAGTATTAAATCTTATCAGACAAGCGATAAGGTAAATTTATATATTTTTTTAAAATTAAAAACATCACAACAATAATTTTGTAGTTTCGAAAATGGTATTTATTTTAACAATAACTTCAAAAATAATAAATACATAGCGCATTAAAAATACCTACCTCGGAAGCTTTCCGATGATCGATGAAACTTTACCATTTCGTTAAGTATTTATTATGTGTAATTTTTTTAAGGTCTGAAGGGTTAATAAAAACGTTAAATAACTTAGTATTAGATTTTTATCAATCATTGATTCTGTTACAAATCGATTCACTAGTTTCAGGGTGCATATTTACAAGCAGTTCAAAATACATTCATTTATCATTTTAAAAGAGCATCAACACGTAAATGTGCGGCATTAGCTGTAGGTTCCATATGGAAAAATATTTGTTTTTTAACTGGCTATTTTCACACTAAAACAAATCGAGATGATGTACTTTGTGTTTTAGACATAATGATTATATTCTGATCTCGAATACATTAACTATCTACTGAATACCAGAATTTTAAGTCGATCCACCAAAATATAGAACAGTAAAGAGAGTTCAAATTTTCACCAAAATCAAAAGCCAATTATCCCAAAACAGTGATTGAAATAATGTATCGAAATGTTCCATAACAATTTACCAATCATAAATGATCAAGTAAATTGTACGTTTTACTTGATTAATAGATTACTATTTCTTTGGTCTACAGTAAAACATGCATACCTCATACGAAAGTTAATCGTATGTAAAAATCACACATTTTTGTCAAAAATTCCACGAAACAAATTTTAATTTTATTCAAGGTTTGTCGTTCGTTTGAAAATCTTATAAAAAGATATCACTCCCCCTTAAAAATAATTCTCATTCTCGCCTTAATTTGAGTGGTGTCCAGTAGGTGTGGGTACCAGGTTAGCAGAAGTAGGTAGTAGGTGTTGATCACAAGATAACGAACTGAATACGGGTGGGTGATATTCCGTACTCCTTGCAGGTATGTACCCAGTCTTAAACCACTTTCAGAAGTCCGATTGCCTTGACTTGGTAGACACCCAGTCACAAGGGAAGATGCGAGCTTTGACTCGCTGTTCGCGCAGAACAAATAAAAGCACACTTTTTATAAACATGTAAGACAAGTTACAATTACTGAATAAAGGTATGTGTGAAACCTGGTGTTGATCGCGTGCTAAGTCTCTAGAGCCTTTAAATCCATACCCAACTTTCAAAATTGATCCTGAGTAATTTGGAACGGTGGAAACGATAATTTTCAATTGTACTGCGGAAATTCATGTACTGGTATTTGATTTGGCATTTTTGATGTGGTTCCGTCTTGATTTTGCTTGAGGTTGAGTGTTCAGGATCGCGTCCCTTATCGCGATCACCTACATGGTCTGAAATGTGTTACAATTTACTAGAAAAGGTTGCCACACTCATTAATATATTATACTTAATGGGGAGACTAAGAAACCAACAGTAAAATGGTACAGGTTACGTCAAAGTGTAGGACGGTTAGTGGGGTTATTTATGTTGGCAATTTAAATATCCCCGGCGATTTTAAATTTCTTAATTTTCCCAACAATCGAATGGATACATTCAAGAATACGTATTAGAATTTAGGCACCTACGTTATGAATATTTTCTTAAGGTACAATAATTATTTTGGTCTTATTTTTGATCGATGTGTCTGTGTGTAGCCTTCGTTATTTTATCACCATAAGGTCATTTTATTTAATTTATTTTGTTAAAATGAGATTTTATTAAGATTATAAATTTGATGTCTGTAGTGAATTAAACATTCTTTTTTTATTTTATTTATTAAGTTAAAAGAAATTTACATTTCACTTTCTTAACTTAAGTACATATAAAGTAATAATATTAATTTTGTTCTTTTACCTTAAGGTTAAATAGTTTTCTTTTAAATATATTTACACTTTTCTCCGTTTTGAGGCAGTCTGGAAGGAGGTTATAAATTTGAACACCCTCGTGGCCAATGCTTCTCTTGCCACTTTCAGTTTTAACAGTTTTGTGTACAGTTTTTACGTTTTTATAAATGTTGTGTTTGTGTGTATAAGTCCATTTTGTATTTTGTAGATTAAAAGGCAAGTTCGTATATTCGTACAAAGTTCTTATTTTAAGAAGGTTCAAATCCTGGCATAGTTTTTTTGTGGGAGTATCTGGGTTATAATTGAAAAGTTTTTTAATGACTTTGTTCTGTATTATTCTAAAGGATAAGAAGAAATAAAACGAGATAACATACACAGGGTAGACGACAGTGGCCCGCACCAGATACAGTTGGGCGAGGCAAATCCAGAAACGGTGTGAGGAGAGGATGGGTCTGTAATGGACGGAGGCCGAACAATCAGCAAAAGACAGGGACGTTTGGAGGAGCCATGTTGATGCAGTGATGACCGAATAGGACAAGGGGAAGAAGATGATGATGATGATGAACTTATTAGGTAGGTACCAAATTAAAACATGGATTAAAAATAAAATTAAAATCATCACATTAATACCTAAGTAAGATTAAGCACAAAAATAAATTAAACACAAATTATACAACAAAAAAAAATAACAAAAAAATATAGGATCGTCAAAGTTAGAGTAAAACAACAGCAATTTGAAAGATTATACAACATGTTGAAAATGTTAATGTAATATTAATAATTTCGAAAAACCCGCACAGATTTATAATAAATAATGGTCACAAGGATTACAAATTAGATAGACATATGTCATGATCTATGAGCTGACATGAAAACATTTACTTCGAAAATTCTTTACATTAGTTTCAAGTCATGCAATTAGTACCTTTCGATTGGCATTTTTAATTAAAAACTTAGGTAGGTGCCTACCTGCCCTCTACATATTAATGGTCATGAATTATATATTTGTATATTCGACTAGCAATCCGAAGTTCGGAGGTTCAATCCCGGCTTGCGCAGATAAATTTTTGAACAAAATTGATCAAAAGATCAAACTAAATGTTATTATTTACTGTGGCAATACCATTTTTAATAATAGAAAAAATCAAAAAAAAATCAACAATAGAAATAATCAAATAATATATACCTTTATGGTTTAGAAAAAATATAAATAAAAAATAACATAATAAGAGCAAATATTTATAAGCAAATAGTTACATTTTAAAATTTTTTACTTTAGGTGTTATTGTTTACATTTAAATTATTTAACCTCACTTGGATTGTTGCCTTTGTTGGTGTTAAAAATTGTGTTATTTCACATTTACTTAATTAAAAAGTATATGGTATAGTTGCAGCACGTTCCAGAGTGGAATATACTCTCAGCATCCTCCTGGTAAAAGAACCCCATTCAGAAATGAAGCGTTGCTTGAAATGGCTTTATCCATGTTTGGTGACCAGATCTGAATAGCCAGGCATTTTCCCACCTTCTTCCTCCCCATCTTCCTTCCCTTCTTTACTTTCAGCCTCACAACACACCCCAATTGGAGATGCCATAGTTTTATCCATCATAGGCTCCAAATGGGAGTAGTTGACTCTTGTGCGGTATTCACCAAAAAATTGATAGTCATTGTTGATTCCATACCAATAATTGATTTTTTATTTATTTTCTTATGTTACTTACTACGTCTCACATTACATACCACAAACATACCTAATCCGAATAACGCCATAGAAATATCTACATTAATTTTTTAGTATAAAAACGAACATATAAAATAGAACCCACTAAAACAAACAGCGCAACAAGATAACGTTTTTTCATGACGATTTATACTGCAACTTTTTTGTTTGTTTAACTTGCAAGTGAGCACTATAAATTATACATTCACAAGAAAGTATCGAACATTCTAACTTATCTAATAGCAGAGTCAAAAAATGTTCTGAAATCATTCAAGTCGCCAATTCTCATTGTTTGTGCATTGTTTTATTAGTAATATGGAGAATAAAAACTCGAGAAGAGAATGTCCGATAGCTCGCCGCACAGAGGCAAACGCGAGCGCCTCGCGTGTAAATAATCGGGTCATCTTTTTTCATCTTGTTCAACCTGCCGATGCTGCAATCAAAGAGATTGTCCTAATTTTAGATTTTCTCTATCGTACAAACAAATGTACAATCTTTTTACACAATATAGAATCGATACTAGAATGTCAATACATATTTAGAAATGTAATAATTTTGGTTTTATTTTTGTCCTGCTATGAGTTCAGTCTCCAAACACTCTTCGAAATGTATAACAGTGGAACGAAATTACCAAAAATATGATGTTTTATATTTATAAAAAAATATATCTAGGATTCATAATTGACAACTTTGGTGAACGTATCACATCAAACACATCACAAATAAACCCCCCAAAACCGTACACATTTTCCTAAGCATAAGAAACACATTGTCGTTGCGCTTGGATAAAATATTACAGGGTAAGGAAAAACTTCTCAATTATGTATTCAGATTTTTTATTTTTTTTAGAGAGAATACTCACAAGAATCCCAACAGCTCCCGTCTGGAGCCAAGTTTATAGCATCCCCAATTGAGGTATATTGTGAGGCTGAAAGAATTTTTTTCACAAAAAAACACAAATTTTAACGAATACAAACATTTTTTACATGAACTCTGAGAAAAATAGGAATTGAAATAATAAAAATAAAAAATAAAAAAATAGAAAAAAAAAATGAAAAAAGCAGGCTCTGAGGAAAATATAAACAAACTAACATAATTAAAGCAGTCAGAAAAGCGAAAACACATAAGGTACATCAACGGATACAAACTTTATACAAAGACACCATACAAACCAGGCAATACGCACTCGATACAAAAAGTGAAGGGAAAAAGATAACAATTCGCATCACAATTAAGATTTGGATTAAAATAACAAAATAGGTAATATTACATAAAATTCATATCTTTAAAAAAATTAAATAAATAATAGATAAAATTCATGTCTTTTAGAAAATAATGTTAGTTTAAGCGCCTCCGCCCACTGAGGCAACTAAAAACTCTCAACTGCCAACTGTCTTTGTATGACAATGTGATGGCCCGCACACTTCGCAATCACACAAAACCCCGTTGTCAATGGTAACGCAAGCGGTCACTCGCGACTTGCACTGCTGATTGCCCTGGCCGTCCGTTGCTAGTAGCCAGCTGTCAGCTGATTGTTCTTCGTCTATGGTTAAACAAGCTTTTTGACCAATCAAGACATAGAAACCAGCTAGTTTTAGTTGGTTTTCAGTTGCCTTGTCAGCGGAGCGCCCTAAAACTAACCCAAAAAACATATTCAAATAGTTTTAATAGACAACTATACGGGGTGTTAAGGTACGTACATGACTTTCTTTAACCAGTGATTCCTGACATTATTTGGAGTAAAAATATAAATAAATTTTGGTCTCCGGTGACCTTTTTTTTTAATTTTTCTTCTTCAAAATCGAACCAAAAAATTCTTCCGCGTGACGTCACTAGTCACTCAGTCTAGTAACTGCTCAACCCTTTGCCCCACCGCTAACTGTCTAAAATATACTATTTTTAAAATATTTTTGTAGAAACAAAAACATCAAAAATGTCACAGGAGACCAAAATTTCATTTATATTTTTTACTCCAAATAATGTCAGGAATCACTGGTTAAAGTAAGTCATGTACGTACCTTAACACCCTGTATTTCATTACACAAATATTTATTAGTGCCTATATTATTTAATTGATTGTATTTTTTAATGCAAAATGGGGTCGTTAGGACGGTTAAAGCACCAAGTGAAGTTTACATTATCAAATAATATTAATAATAAATATGGAAGTAGCTTAGTTGGAAATGTTTGGGTTGACAAAAAAATAGACAGAAACAACGAAAATCAATGTTCAGGAGTAAATTTTTATTTCAAGGTTTAGAAAATGAGTAGGTATGAGAAGAAATAGAGTAAAGTAGGAGTAGAAACATGATTGTCCAAGAAGTCTCTTTCTCTTTCCACACCCCCAAATCCTTCCGCCGGTGACCGGACAACTCAACAAAATGGCATTTTATCACTCATTTGAAAATTCATTAAATGCGAAAAAAAGGATGAATATTTTACATTAGGTTAGGTTATTGGTAATTGTTTTTTTCAAAGGGGTGTTGAAATACCATGTTGTTGAGTTGTTACGAAACCCCTTCCATCTGACAGCATTCTTTGGGAACCCTGTGGTCTTGCGAGTCTTACCAAAAATGATAACGTTTAAAATAGTACACTCATATGAAGAAGGCAGTATAAATGTAGTTTGTCTATAGAGTTTTAAACCAATTTTTGCTACTTCCTGACAATTACTTAGGGTCAGTTGTTTCACAAAAATTCAAATATAACATTGTTTATTTTGGCATTTGAGCCAATTATTTATTTTGGCTTTTGAAAGGTTTGCGTTTTAGGCTGATTGTGATGTTTGTTCTGATGTTTGTGTGTTCCAGCTTTCTATCATATTTTAATAAGCTGACACGGCTGATCATAATTTTAACGGTGAACTTTCAACTGGAAAAAAAAACAAAATGGCGCTGAATAGCCCTTTGATGACATTGATACATTTGATTTCTCTGTGAAACAACCGTATCCGCCACCAGGACCTAGACAAACTTGCTAACAAATACTGCCAAGTCATCAAAAGTAGCTTTCCACTTGGACATATAAGAGAGGTGATGGTTATCCAGTGAATGGTTCCCGGGGAGGCGGAACCCATGCCCGCCTCCCATATTGAATGAACAACTGTACACGGAGAAAAATGTTATTCTAAAATACGATCATTTTATTCGTAAAAACGGTTAAAAACGGGACTGAAGTTCTTACCAACAAATTAACAGTGTTTCAATGTTTATTGGAGGGAAAATGTAAGAATAATCATTGAAACCCCGTTAATTTGTTCGTAAGAACTTCAGCCCCGTTTTTAACGGTTTTTACGAATAAAATGATCGCATTTTAGAATAACATTTTTCTCCGTATAGTTAGGTAGGAACCCATAGGTTCCTTGAAAATGTACCTACCTAGCTTGGAATGGAGTTTCTTACTATGATTCAATTTACAATATTTATCTACCATATAAATCTAAGGCCTTACTGCTTATTAAAAAAACGTTACTAGGTAGGCACTACCTAAGATTTCAATTACTTGTAAAGTTTCAATTTTTAATAATGAATGGTGATTGTTAACCAGTTGCCTTCTCGACTTATCTTATTTATGGCAGTCAGCTACTTATTAAATACCTGGCGTTATGAGTAATGATTTCAATTCTTAAAATACTCCCGCCTAATTAATGTGATTAAAATATTCTAATGTAATAAACAATAACACGGCCTCTGTATTTTCTAAAAGAATTCGGAAATTATTTATGTGTGAGAATATGCAGAGTATAAGCGGCTACCTAACGTATGAAAATATTTTAATTTTCTACTTATAAATTACAATATTCAAGACAACTTCTGAATTGTTCTTCTCTGCACTTCTGTTTTACGTCTTACTCGTAGCTTGAATTGGGCTATTTTTAAAATAATTATTGCAATTATGTAGTTGTAATTTTATCTCCAAAAGAGAATACGCATTTTTCAGAAAGACTATTTTTTTTTATTTTTTAAATTTTTTTTTTATATAAATTATTATTTTAGACTGTACGAAATATGTTAATATTTTGTTACATTTCCTTCTAATAGAAGTAAGTTTTCTCATTTGGGGATATGTTAGGTTAGTACATCGACTGTGGTTTGGCCTCTTGCATGCCATAATGGAGGGTATGACCGAGGGGACAAACTCTAGGGGACGCCCACGCCGAGAGTACCTGGAGGACCTTCTGGTGGACATGCGCTGCTCATCATATGCAGACTTCAAAAGAGCCGCACAAGACAGGGAAGAATGGAAGAAAAAAATAAAGGAAATTGCTGCAAACTAATCCCAGGATTGAAACCAGAGAGGGAGAGGTTTGGTTAACAGGAGAGAATAAGAACGAATATTTGCAAATTCGTAAAACTAATAAAAGTTTACCTGAAAGCGGTTATTTGTTTTTCAAAATTTTGCAATTCTATTTATAATTTTGAAAGATTTGAGGGTTTGAGCATTTTCATCTATGGTTTTTTTCGAAATGATCTAATAAAAATTAGGCATAAATTTAGTTTTTGCGTTAAAAATGCGTAAAATTATTTTACCTATTCGACTATTCTACCAGAAACCTTTGAAAAGTGACATTTCTAATGGTAGATTCAGACTGGGTCGACGTACGTATTCATCGCTACGCCTAACAATATCTGGGCTACTGAGCAACCATAGATTTTCAATGAAAGTTTATGTTTTAGAATCACATTGGCCACACGCATCGCGACGTGCGATGTCTGTGGCCATTTCCATAGAAAATGTATGGGTTGCTAAGCATTGTTTGGCGTAGCGATGCGTACGTACGTCGTCCAGTCTGAATCTACCTTAAGAATGTGGCTTGAAGGGTTTTATCAAAACACAGTCGATAAATGATAAATGTGGATGAACCAAGGATTGGGCAACAAGACAGAGTTGAGTGGAGTTCCATCCCCTCTACCTACCCCGTACTGAAACGACATAACAGTTAGTTAGTTAAATATTTTCATAAGTAGTTAGGTTAGGTTAGTTATTCACAGGTACTTAGGTTAGGTTATAATGAAAGCAGTTTGGCATTTTTTCAGTAACGGCTATTTTCTATTTATTTCCTCAAAAATCACATTTTAACCTCCGTTTTGAACGGTTCTAGATCTAGTATCAATTCCGTTGACAATGTATTTTTCATAAAGCCAGTTAATTACCACCGGCCAAGTCCTCAATCAGATGCTGAGAGCGAAAAACGCGACCAAAACCGAATCGGTAACCGTGGTACATACTTACCTATCAACTACTAACTGCCTACTTACCGACCAACTACACGTCCACGGTGAAAGTTTCCAAATTTACCAAAATACCGTATAAATTCTGTCAAAACAGTTTCGGTGTGTTATTTGTCCAGAAAGTTCTGTGTGTGTCGAATTGGACACTTATTATGGCCGATTGGCCGCGCCGCGCCGTGTGTGAACATTTGAACGGAAGCTAATTTCACCGCCATTCGATACCTTTTTGTGTCCAACACTGTGACGCGTTTGATTCAATCCAAGGTAAGAAAGTCGGCACGATATCATGTCGTGCAATTATTGTTTTTGCTATTCGTCACTCTACACGTATAAAAGAATCACGACTCCAAACATATTAAATTGGTATTTGTGTAAAAATGAAAGGAAATACAAAGCTTTTCTTTCTGTTTTCTGGCGATATGTCGAAATGTGTGTTCGATTCCGGTTTCTTGTTTAATATTATCGCTTATTTCCAGTTGCAACACACTGACATAAATGTGTTCTTGTCGGCACGTTATAGTCACACTTAAGAATGCAGTTTACAATAATTACTGCATAAATGAACCTATGATTTGCTAATGTTACGAGATCGATAAACAAGATACAAAATATACTTTAGAAAATATATAAAAGATACGTCTCAAGCACGACAATTTTTTCGATTCTACACATCGGCACGTTTTCGAGCAATCGAATAATCGATTACTGTACAGAATCGCATAACAAACGGAGCTGAGAAACATTTTTCCATACCAATGACAGCTAAAAAGACTTATCACACTCTGGATGGGATTAACGTCACACCCGTTCGTTGACGTGAAGAAAAAGAATTCTCGATTGTTACGTTAAACTCCATCTGACACGGAGTCTTCTACGGCCGACACGATAATGGGAGCTGGTCGAATTCCGGCGTCGATCCCTTGACCCCGGATCGCGGACATGAAATTGTTAGTCCGGACAATGCCCGAGAACCAAACAATCAATAAATCTCAAATCGAAATAAAGGCACACACCGATCTGTTGCTTGCACACCTTATTGCAAGGCCTAATCTTCGATACCCTCGGTATTTTTTCGCAGTGTCGATGAAGATTTGTTCGGAGAACACGGTTGTCTTGACAATGATCATGAGGCTTCGCCGGACAATGATGATCTTGTCGGCTCCCGATGTGCGATAACATTACTGGCAGGTCTACAGATCTACAGGTCTACAGTTAACACCTGGGCGCTGAAGGTGCTCGTGTCTTCATTCAATGGACATGCCCAACTGTATTATTAAGCTTTTAATAATTGGCTGTCGCTGCAGATACATCGACATCTAATAGGAATTATATTAATCGGAAACAATAATAAACATCTAATATCTAATCGGAAACAATAACAATCTATCAAGTGTGACACACGTCATTTTTTGCTCTCTCAAAGTTGTAGCTTTCCTACAGTTAAAACATCAAATTATATCTTTAAACCTCGTAGAATTCTTCAGTGAACTCACTTAAAACTAGCTCTTATATTATATCTAAGGGATTGATGTTGATTTATTGTGAAACCAATATTATAAAGTCCAGTAAAGTGCAGTTCTACGTTCCCATATTCTAGTGCTACCTACAACCTACAAGTGTGCCCGAGTGTACCGTGCTTCGTCGCTATCAGACGTTGCTATACCCACCTCATCGCCGGTGTCCGAAAATTCAGGGGAGCTCAACCTTTTCAAAATGAACTGTTTCAAGTGCCAACTAACTATTACCGACGGCATCACATGTTACTCCTGCAGTAAGCAGTTTCATTACGAGTGTGGAGGAACATCTGAAACTACATTCAGAAAAGCTAACAATGAGAAAAGGAGAACTTGGCGCTGCACTACCTGCAAAACTTCAACCCAATCATCCGCCACGTCAACCAATCCCATAGAAGATGTAATGGCTGAAATAAAAAAAATATTTTCTGAACTTGCCTCCCTCAAAACCCTTAATAATCAAGTCAAGGAAGACATGTCCGAACTTAAAAAATCCGTCGACTTCAACAACACAAAATTGGATGATTTTTCTAAAAGATTCCAAGCTTTCGAACAGTCTATGAAAAAAGTAGACTATCTGGAACAAGAAGTTTCCTCCCTTCAATCGACTATCAAACAAATGCAAGAAGATTCCAATAAAAGGGAGCAATGGATGAGGCTACAGAATATCGAAATAAAAGGAATACCTGAAGATAAAAATGAAAATATTTCAAACATCGTATCGGATATAGCAAACAAAATAGGCATACTCAACTTTAAAAGTAATGAAATTGAGTTCGCCACCAGAGTCTCGGCGAAAGACCCATTGCATTCCAAAATGATCAAACCAATAATCGTAAAATTCACCACCCGCTCACGTAAAATTGAATTCATAACGGAAATTCGACGAAGAAAGGGAATTAGCACGAAGGACCTTAATTATCCCGGTGACGATAGGAAAATTTACATAAACGACCATCTAACCAGCTCCAACAAAAACCTCCTTTTTCGGGCCAAGGGGATTGCGAAGGAAAAGGGGTACCAATTCACATGGCTAAAAAACAGCAGGATATTTGTGAGGAAAAATCCCACTTCGCCTCCCATATCAATTGCCAAGGAAGAGGATCTAAAGAAAATAGCCTAAATCGATCTGGAATCTCTTCGCGTCGCAAAATATATTTTTCATTTACTCATGTGTCTTCCCATATATTTCCCCCCTCCCTTCATCCTCTCCTATTATTACACTCACCCTCCCTCTTCCATTTTACCCTCTCCTACAAACTTTCTAATTCATTTCCAAACCAGTCAAAACGTCTCAAGAACCAACCTGGAATACATATTACCGCATGTTGGCGACCCCCTACACTCCTGACAATCGGACCTACCCGACGGACAATAGCGGTCTCTTTCACACTAATCATCTTTTCTGCCGTGGTAAGCATATTACCTTACACTCATTTGTCAACAAACATCTCACCAAAATACGAACTGAATAATACTATTAACGGTCCCTACCTCAAATATGGATACCTACATCTATCCGTTTATATCAACATCAGAATAATATTATCATTAGCCGGGACAGAGATGCATATTATAAGACTTATATATTATTTTTATTTGAAACTATTTTATGCACTCACACCAAGAAATTACTGTGTTAGATATACTTACTATGTTAAATTGAATGACCACTACAACCGAATTCACTTATTGAAGTTATCATTTATACGTATAACTTACTGCTTATTCACTAATATTTATTCGAATACTCCCCAATGTCTTTAGCAATATATTATCAGAATGTTAGAGGTCTTCGAACCAAAACAACGACGATCTTTCAAAATACCCTTTCAAACGATTACGATATAATCGCCCTTACAGAATCATGGCTCACCAAAGGCATCAGGGACGAAGAAATTTTTGACCCTCGTTACTATGTATACCGTAGAGACCGTGATTACGCTGCCACCGGTCAGTGTCTTGGCGGTGGTATAGTGTTGGCTGTTAAACAAGCGCTGATCAGCGTCGCCCGACCTGAATGGAATTCTTGTGCTGAAGACCTTTGGGTCACCATTCGCACTAATATTACACCTCACCGCTTGGTCCATATATGTTGCGTGTACATCCCCGGAGGGACTCAACATCAATACTTAATTGAAAATTTCCTGAACATGTTATCAGACGTTGTATCAAATAACCCCACGGATTCCTTTATTATCTTAGGTGACTTTAATCTTGCTGAAATCTCATGGATCCAAAATACGCTCTCCGCACGCTATGCAGCTAGTAATTACTCCACTCATGTTAGTAATCATTTTGTAGACTGTATGCATTTTCTGAATCTCTCTCAATACAACGGTGAACTAAACTCAAGCGACCACATCCTAGATCTGATTCTCTCAAATCTACAAATCTCCGTCGAATCTAATGATGACCCGCTAGTTCCCGAAGATGCACATCATAGAGCTCTGTCCATTAGTGTGCCATTTCAGGAATCCCCTTCATTGACAAATGCGAAAAGGAAAGTTTTTCTGTATAATCGTGGAGATTACGATTCAATTAATTTCGCCCTTGAACAAGCTGATTGGGCTTCCATGTTCTCTACCTCTAAAATAGAACCAGCGCTTGACAGTTTCTATACGTTTTTGAAATACCTCATAAATCTTTATATTCCTCATAAATTTTTATGGAATTTGAAATATCCACCTTGGTACAATGCGGCCCTTATTAAGGTAACTAAGGAAAAATCTAAATATTTTAGCAAATATAAAAAATACAAAAACCAGGCTGACTATGACGCATTTTCTCTCCTTCGTAAACGGCACAAAGACTTATGTCGGAAAAGCAAATCCCGTTACTTAAGTAATATCGAAAACAATATATCCTCAAACCCGAAAAACTTCTGGAGCCACGTCAAATCCTCTAACACATCCCAAGGTATCCCAAAATGTATGTATTTTGGAGAGGAGAAAGCCAATAATGGAACAGAAATTGCAAACTTATTTTCAAAATATTTCAGTTCAGTCTTCAGTAAGCCCTCCAATCCACTTACCCTTGATCCAACTGACGTCGGGAACCATACATCCAATATAAGCAATATTGAAGTGACACGGGAAATTGTATTAAAATATCTTAAGGAAATTGATACTAACAAGGGTGCAGGTCCTGACGAAATACCTTCAATCTTTATCAAACAATGTGCACACAACCTAGCCTTACCCCTTTCTTTAATTTTCAATCGTTCCCTAACTGACTGCACTGTCCCTATTATATGGAAATCTGCATATGTGTCTCCTATCTTCAAGAATGGTAAAAAAACCGACGTTAAAAACTACAGGCCAATCTCCAAACTTTGTATATTTAACAAAATCCTTGAAAAAATAGTCTATGATCAACTATATGCTGCTCTTAAGCCCAGCCTGAATGCGACACAACACGGTTTCATTAGTGGGAAATCTACTACCACAAATCTTTTAACTTTCACAGAATACCTCCAAGATAATTTAGATAACAGAATACAAGTGGACACAGTCTATACCGACTACAGTAAAGCGTTTGACAAGGTAGATCACTCAACCTTGCTGAACAAGCTTTTAAAGGTTGGTATTCATGGCAATCTTTATCGTTGGCTCTCTTCTTATATCTCCAACCGTAGTCAATTGGTAGTGGTTGCTGGATTTAAATCCGATTCTGTTGCTGTAACATCGGGAGTTCCTCAAGGCAGCCTGTTAGGACCATTATTATTTAATATCTATATCAATGATATTGGTAACTGCTTTTTAAACTCCCAGACCATCCTGTATGCAGATGACATGAAAATCTTCTCACCCATAAAGTCTACCGAGGATTGTCAGAAACTACAAGAGGATTTGGAACGTTTAAACACGTACTGTAACGCCCATGGTCTGGAATTAAATACATCCAAGTGCTTTGTCGTACGCTTTACTAGAAACAAAAAAAAAGTTATCCACGAATACTCAATTAATCATCAACCTTTATCCACCAAATCAGAAATTAGGGACCTTGGGGTTATACTTGATAGTAAACTAAATTTCAATAATCATATCGACCACATAGTCACTAAAGCATCCTCTATGCTGGGTTTCGTAATCCGTTCCTGCAAACAATTCAAAGATCTTGCTACTTTCAAAATACTATATTACTCATACGTTCGTAGTATCCTTGAATATGCATCACAAGTGTGGAACCCAGGCTATACAATACATAAAAATAGAATTGAAAGTGTTCAAAATAGATTTTTAAGGTACCTTAACTTCCGCTCTTTCCGATCGCATGTCAGTAGTGAAGACTCTGCAAAGTTCTTCAATATACAGACGTTGACTTGCCGAAGAAATATAGCAGATTCGGTAATGTTATTTAAAATCATACACAACTTAATCGATAGCCCCGATCTTCTCCAACGCCTATCATTCCATGTTCCATATCGCAACAGCAGACAGACAGTCGCTTACTTTTAATCTCCCTCTTTGCAAGACCAACTCCAAACAAAACTCATTTATCTACAGATCCACACATTCATTTAACTTAAATTATTATCACATTGACATTTTTAGCTCGACTTTACGCGACATAAAACGAAAAATTCACTAAGCAACATGACTCTAAGTAGAAATTCACTCCCTATATATCCCCGCCCTTTGCCTCTTCATCCCAATCCCATGTTTCCTCCTCCCCCTTTTTTTCATATTGTAACTAGTAACTCCTTTTCACATATTGTAACTAGAAAATAATTTAATTAAGAAAACAACCCTACAATGTCACACTTTATCATTTATTATTATCAGTGGAAAGTTCATAATTGGCATAATTAACTATCTTATTAATATATCATTGTATAATCTCAGATTTGCTGTCAACTTTTCCTAATAAATAAATAAATAAATAAATAAATAAATATTAAATGTTGCCTCTTATTTGATTAGAGATCAGCGGTTCACAGAACAATGAAATGTAATACAACACTATGAGACTATCTTGAATCTATTCAAGATAGACTACACATTTGTATAAACCCTTTAAAGCTCAAATAAGAAATTATTATGTTATCTATAAGATAATTACACCATACATAAGTTTGAAAATTATATTATTGAGAAATAAAGAGATACTGGATGGAATCGGTCAAAATTCGAACCGAATGATTCAGGGGAATATGGCGTGATAGGAAATAACGTTTACTCTGTAAAAAGCTCTCAGATTTCCATACACGATCAGATCTCAGTGAAGAGATTAAAATCGCCCTGAACACGAGTCGTGCGTTCTATTTTTCCATTATGTGATTTACAAAAGGCCAATAAGCCACGATAAAAGGTATTACATTTAGATAAAGGGTATCATGTGGTATACAAATGTGAGCACGATCTGAGTCGATCTCTGTACGCGATTGTGTCTGAGAGAAGGGGCAGCGGATTCAGCCATCTACGATTACCATTCAAAAATAATAATAAAACCTACAACTTATAAGTAATACAATAAACACATTTAAAAAATCTTTTGTTCGAAAAACACTATTTATTCTTGAACTCGTTACATAATGTATATCTATGACCAATGCATGACAGAAACTGGGTGAAGTATGCACAGCTCGCAGATACTACGATATAATAATAATAATATTACCTACACAAAATACAAGGTGCACAAATAATTGCAAGATTGGCTTGCCTACTATTGAGTTTGGAAGCAATCTATGGTTTGGTGCCTTAAGATCCCTAAAACCAGGTTATTTTTTATTTTATTTTATTTTATTATTTTAACACCGATACAGTTTTCCTGGTTTGTGCTTCCTTCTTTTTATATTTTGTTTGTAGCTTGTTTGTTTTTGTTTGTACCCTGTTTGTACCTTGTTTGTATTTTGCTAGTAGCTGGTATTGTTTCTTCTTTTTGTTTTAGAGTTGTGAGGCTAAAGGTATGCGGAGAAGGGAATGAGATGAGGAAGAGGAAGGTTGGGATGTACCTGGCTATTCAGATCTAATCACTAAACACGGCTAAAGCCATTTCAAGCAACGTTTCACTTCTGAATGGTGATCTTACACCAGGGCGATACCGAGAGTATCTTCCACTCTGGAACGTGCCGCAAATATAGTATATATAATTTTTTAATTAATTAATTGTGAAATAACACAAATTTGCGCACGCCGGGTTCGAACCCGCGACCTTCGGAATGGGAGTCCAAAGCCTTGCCTCTGGACTACGCCGGACGTCAAAATGGTACAAACAAAATACAAATAAGTACCCTGTTTGTATCATGTTGTACCGTATGCCTCTTTTGTGTCCTGTTTGTAACATGTTTGTATATTTTTTGTATCCTATTTTAGGCCAGTGCAATTAGCGATCCGCGATCGGAATTATTCCGGTAGTCCCAATTTTTTTATATGTTTCACACACTCATCTCCTGATGTAAAATCTGAGTTTTCGACCTTGGCGCACTTGAGCTTTCGCCGCCATTTTGAAAAAACCAACCGGTTTCGCGCCAAAATCTAGTTTTTCTCAAATATTTCATTTCCAATACAAATTTCGGCTATAGTAGCTTAACAAGTTTAGTAGAACATAAAATTACCTATAACTTTTAGTTAAAATAAATTGTTCTATCTCTAATACATATCGAGATATGCCGTCGTGAAAATGTGTAAAAGTTTATAAAAACAGGTAAATTGCACGACTTGGTTTGGTTTTTTGTACATATCTTTATTCCAGTACAATTTTGTAAAAAAATTATTGACATCAATTTTATAGAGAATAAAATTTCATATTAGAAAAATAATAGGTACATGTTTAATATTTTTATGTCAATTAGGAA
The DNA here is from genome assembly GCA_951813805.1 of Limnephilus auricula. Lineage (NCBI taxonomy): Eukaryota > Metazoa > Arthropoda > Insecta > Trichoptera > Limnephilidae > Limnephilus > Limnephilus auricula. Next base: position 9,493,728 of record OX638388.1, on the reverse strand, counting down.
TCCAGGTTTTAATACAAAAATTAGGCGAAAGATTGAATCAGAAAAATAATAATATTTTAATCTTGGCATACCTTGTTATTATTTTTTTAAACAATTATTATTGAAATAATCAAAGTAATTACAACATATAAATAAAATTAATAATTAAGGTACAAAAACATGTTAAAAAAGAAGAAAAAAAAGTATATTCTTAAAAATTTTTGACTATATACTGTAGTTCTGTTTCTTACTGCCACTTACGGGTTACAATATATACTTCATATGTCTCATCAGCCGAATTTGTGGCGACTGGGTCACCAAATTCCTCGTCATCATCATCAACGAAGGCTTCCACAGCATTCTCGCACGAGTTTCCATTACAGTGAATACAGATTAGGGAGCATTTTAAACCTGACTTTCTACAAGTGCGCTCTCCAGCGGAACCTTTTTTGAATTGGCATGATATAAAGTTGAGCAACGCCTGAGGTGCAGCCTCCTTCAACATTCGTACTGGAGTTAGTAACCCAACAGCGTCCTTCTTCCACCCCCATTCAGTTGGATCTTTATGGTGACCAAGCCAAGTTTACACTTGCAAGTAAGTTCTGAAGCATGTTGCTGGACTGCGTCTTTGGTAGGTGGTAGCCGGGATAAATAGAATTTTTTCACACCTTTGACAAAAAGGATGTACCTTAAATTTTCCGAATTTGATTTCTCATTGCCACCATACAAAAGTGCAAAGAATTGTTCGGCAGCCAAAATGATTGTTTCCCGCTTTGCTTTTGGAACTTTGAATATACGAATAAGTACGTTTACAAGTAACAATAAGTACAAGGTGATTTGCCTTTACCAACTTTTTGGTAATATACATTTGGAAGTGAGAGAGCTGTGAGGAGTACCAACAGGTCGATATCCTGACCAATGATTATGACTGCATCATATTGAGATGACAACGAGTTTGCTGTGGTTATTATGAGAACGTCAGCATCCTCTTCAGCTTGTACTGTTGTTATTTGCGATCGTTCAAATGAGGCTCTGAGTAGGGAAATAAAACGAGACATATTCTTCTCGTTTCCAGAAACTTTTCCTGAGGCACTTTTGGGTGACTGCTTTCATAACAAAACTTCAGCAGAAGTTGTAACTCTTTAGTGCTTTTCTTTTCAGCCGAATCTGAGTATCCATCGAACACTACTTCTGTATTGGCTCCATAATGATTTTGTACATACCTGACATATTACTGAAAAATTATTGAAAAAGGTTGAGCACGACTCCATACAACTTTGTGTATAAAATATCCTCCATCAACTACGTGTATTTTACTGCTTCCCAGTTCTGTGTTATTTGGAAAAGGGTTGAACGATGTGTAAAATATGGACTTGGTTCTTTTGCGCATGCCTTCCTCTGAGAAAAGAGACAGTAGGACAGGAGATAGTTCATATTGGAAATTTCAGACTTTTTGGCAGTACACATACGATGGAATAGCATTAATGGATGAATATTGTCACAGTCACACCCTGATTTTTTATGCCGCTCGTCACCACCGCAAGATAAACTATAGCATCCTTACGTTTTAAGTGTAAGTTTCCAAAGTTATGGTTGATAATCTTAGACATAGCGAAGTTTCCCATCTTTTAAGCCATATGTGACAAGTTTCTTTGCTATCCCCTATCGTGCCACTGCTTATAGACATAATCACATTTGTTTTAGAAAATGGTTCATGGCAAGCAAACCAATCTATGAGAGTTTGGACGTTTTCATCATCCCTCTTAATTCGTGTAGGCCTCATCTCTACATGTTGTTCTGACGTTCCTTATTCAACTCCACAGAATTACTCACAAATGCTACGCAGATAAACAAATCCAACGAAGAATAGAACTGTATGTAATTCCTCGTCCTTGGGTCAAACCTCCAGATGTTTTCATCGATCATCAGAGTTTGTTCAGTGGTCATATCGGACCAAATCCCTGACCAAAATTTATGAGATCGTCGAATCGTAAAGAAACCCTCTTTAGTAAATCTTTCATATTCTATTAGATCCATCTTCTCTTTCAATGTCAACATATCTTGAAGATACAGATGTGCACTTTTGGCGTAATAAAAGTGGGCGGCTGCGTGAAAGAGAGGTATAATTTTTAGGACCGTTGCAAGATGGAGCTTCCAATTTCCAGAACGCTCCGCTTCAATATACAGCTCAGTCAGTGTTGTCATCTGGAAGTACTGAGCCCACAGCTGGGAAGTAGGTCCGATTACTTTTATTTTTTTCAGTATATCAAACAGTTTAGATTCAACTGCCTGCAAAGCCTGATTTTCCTGAGCATTGAATACCACATTCTTATCTTCACTTGAATGTAGGGAAGGGGTTTGATCCCCCCCCCCCCCCCACTCTCGTTAATTCATAGTTATAATATGTAAAAATGTAAGGTAAATTCTCTGTTTTCACCTATTATTAGTGAAAAAACTGCAAAAAACATAAAAATCACACCCCTTTTAGAAATTTTATTCTCTACAAAATTGATATAAGTAGATTTTTTTTTATTTATTTATTTATTTATTTATTTATTAGGAAAAGTTGACAGCAAATCTGAGATTATACAATGATATATTAATAAGATAGTTAATTATGCCAATTATGAACTTTCCACTGATAATAATAAATGATAAAGTGTGACATTGTAGGGTTGTTTTCTTAATTAAATTATTTTCTAGTTACAATATGTGAAAAGGAGTTACTAGTTACAATATGAAAAAAAGGGGGAGGAGGAAACATGGGATTGGGATGAAAAGGCAAAGGGCGGGGATATATAGGGAGTGAATTTCTACTTAGAGTCATGTTGCTTAGTGAATTTTTCGTTTTATGTCGCGTAAAGTCGAGCTAAAAATGTCAATGTGATAATAATTTAAGTTAAATGAATGTGTGGATCTGTAGATAAATGAGTTTTGTTTGGAGTTGGTCTTGCAAAGAGGGAGATTAAAAGTAAGCGACTGTCTGCTGTTGCGATATGGAACATGGAATGATAGGCGTTGGAGAAGATCGGGGCTATCGATTAAGTTGTGTATGATTTTAAATAACATTACCGAATCTGCTATATTTCTTCGGCAAGTCAACGTCTGTATATTGAAGAACTTTGCAGAGTCTTCACTACTGACATGCGATCGGAAAGAGCGGAAGTTAAGGTACCTTAAAAATCTATTTTGAACACTTTCAATTCTATTTTTATGTATTGTATAGCCTGGGTTCCACACTTGTGATGCATATTCAAGGATACTACGAACGTATGAGTAATATAGTATTTTGAAAGTAGCAAGATCTTTGAATTGTTTGCAGGAACGGATTACGAAACCCAGCATAGAGGATGCTTTAGTGACTATGTGGTCGATATGATTATTGAAATTTAGTTTACTATCAAGTATAACCCCAAGGTCCCTAATTTCTGATTTGGTGGATAAAGGTTGATGATTAATTGAGTATTCGTGGATAACTTTTTTTTTGTTTCTAGTAAAGCGTACGACAAAGCACTTGGATGTATTTAATTCCAGACCATGGGCGTTACAGTACGTGTTTAAACGTTCCAAATCCTCTTGTAGTTTCTGACAATCCTCGGTAGACTTTATGGGTGAGAAGATTTTCATGTCATCTGCATACAGGATGGTCTGGGAGTTTAAAAAGCAGTTACCAATATCATTGATATAGATATTAAATAATAATGGTCCTAACAGGCTGCCTTGAGGAACTCCCGATGTTACAGCGACAGAATCGGATTTAAATCCAGCAACCACTACCAATTGACTACGGTTGGAGATATAAGAAGAGAGCCAACGATAAAGATTGCCATGAATACCAACCTTTAAAAGCTTGTTCAGCAAGGTTGAGTGATCTACCTTGTCAAACGCTTTACTGTAGTCGGTATAGACTGTGTCCACTTGTATTCTGTTATCTAAATTATCTTGGAGGTATTCTGTGAAAGTTAAAAGATTTGTGGTTGTAGATTTCCCACTAATGAAACCGTGTTGTGTCGCATTCAGGCTGGGCTTAAGAGCAGCATATAGTTGCTCATAGACTATTTTTTCAAGGATTTTGTTAAATATACAAAGTTTGGAGATTGGCCTGTAGTTTTTAACGTCGGTTTTTTTACCATTCTTGAAGATAGGAGACACATATGCAGATTTCCATATAATAGGGACAGTGCAGTCAGTTAGGGAACGATTGAAAATTAAAGAAAGGGGTAAGGCTAGGTTGTGTGCACATTGTTTGATAAAGATTGAAGGTATTTCGTCAGGACCTGCACCCTTGTTAGTATCAATTTCCTTAAGATATTTTAATACAATTTCCCGTGTCACTTCAATATTGCTTATATTGGATGTATGGTTCCCGACGTCAGTTGGATCAAGGGTAAATGGATTGGAGGGCTTACTGAAGACTGAACTGAAATATTTTGAAAATAAGTTTGCAATTTCTGTTCCATTATTGGCTTTCTCCTCTCCAAAATACATACATTTTGGGATACCTTGGGATGTGTTAGAGGATTTGACGTGGCTCCAGAAGTTTTTCGGGTTTGAGGATATATTGTTTTCGATATTACTTAAGTAACGGGATTTGCTTTTCCGACATAATTCCGACATTTTAATACCTCATTGAGATAAAAACATTTAACGTATACCTATCATGTTTCTATTATGAAATTTTATTCTCTATAAAATTGATATCAGTATTTTTTTCACAAAATTGTACTGGAAAAAAGATATGTACAAAAAACCAAACCCAGTCGTGCAATTTACCTGTTTTTATAAACTTTTACACATTTTTACGACTGCATAACTCGATATGTATTAGAGATAGATGAATTTATTTTAAATAAAAGTTGAAGGTAATTTTATGTTCTACTAAACTTGTTAAGCTACTTTAGCCAAAATTTGTTTTGGAAACGAGATATTTGAGAAAAACTAGATTTTGGCGCGAAACCGGTTGGTTTTTTCAAAATGGCGACGAAAGCTCAAGTGCGCCAAGGTCGAAAACTCAGATTTTTCATCAGGAGATGACTATGTAAAACATATAAAAAAATTGGGACTACCGGAATAATTCCGATCGCGACCCCCTTTTTTGCGCTAATTGCACTGGCCTATTTGTGCCTGGTCACCATGTTTGCACCTTGCTTGTACCTTGTTGGTGCCTTGTTTGTTTCCTGTTTTTATCTGATATTTCAAACTGTATACTTTGTTTACAATGTGTTTAATACGGGTGGTAATGGTAATCTGCCAGAAAATGACTTTTATTTTTCCGCAAGTTTTATGTTACAAATATTTAGATTGAGATATTCCCGCATAAAACAGTTTATCGTATAGTTGCAGCTTTAATTAAAACTCTTCCCGGCGACGAATCAAACAAACAAAAAAAAATCTTTCGCGTCCTGGCTCTATCCAAAGTGCAGTTCCCATAAACGACTGCCTAACTGTATGTTGTCAATGTAAAACTCACTTGGGATTGTGAAATGTGGAAAAAAGTCCAAACGTTGGGGTCTATTGACTCCAGTGCCCCTTCACTGGAAAGTGACTCGCGATATAATCTATCTGTCCGAGCCAACAGATTTAGTATGAATACCACGACCAAACATCGAATACCTCATTCTAAACATCATCTTAAATAATAAAGGGTTCAAAAATCTACCATTTACAAATTTAGTGGTAATTTTCCAGCGCATACGCAGCGTTCTTAGTTGGTAACGAGATGGCGGTATTTTAACTCTTTACTCGGAATAGGTCCACTGAAACAGATGATTTCACATTAAAACAATGTCTAACGGAAACATTTCTCGGTGGCAATTAAATGGTCGAATGGTTGCGGATCGTAGCCAATTGTGAGATGATTTCCAATATGCGCGTAGTACAACAAATTTACGAAATTTTGCTTATGAGAAAAGTAGCTTGGATGGTCGCGAAATATAATATATACACAATTGTTTTCGATAACGGGAATATCAGGTTGTTAGTTCAACTCCAACTATTACAAGAAAGTATTCCACTGTTATGGTTCATAAGCAAATGCTTCTAATAGAAGAGCAGTATAAATTATTATAAGATACAAAATTGTAAGATGTACCAAAAAAAAAAAAAAAACTGACACTTGTTTTTGTTAGCTTTTTGCTTTGTAGAAATCAATTTACCCATAGAAAATGTTAACATCTGCTTTTTAACACAGTATCTTTCGACAAATTTAGCAAAGTCAAAAAAAAATCAAAGTAAAAAAAAAAGTCAAAGTCAACACCATTTTGACTTATGCAATTAATGTTAAAATTTAAAACTTATAAATCCAAAAGAGCTCTGTTGTCCATGGAATTCATTTGTTCTATTTTAACAAAACGTTTTGGGATAAAAAATCAACAAGTCAATATTTTTATTTCAAATTCTCTGCAAAGACTCAAGACCGTGATAAAATTTATTTTGCATTTATCTTTTCTCAAAATTGTTCCTTTATTTATTGAATAGCTGATACTCGGCATGCGTTAAATGCTATTTAAATAAATAAATTGTTTCTCCATTCGTGTCATTTCCCATTCTTCCCCGTTCCTTTTCCGCTTCCTCTTCCTCTTCTCCTCCCGCGCCCCCTTCCCCTCCCGCGTTCCCTTTTCACCTTCCCGCATCCACGCATTCCGCTTTCACCTTCATCGCCTTCCCCTCTCCCTCGTCCCCCCTACCGCGAAGTCCCCTTCCTTAATTCCCCATCCGACTCTCCCGCATATCCCTTCCCCCAGCCTCTTTTCCCTGCCGCTTAACTCCATAAAATACATCCATTTTTTCAACAACTCGCATGACCTATTTAATTTTTTAACGCAAATTTCATAATGCCAGAGCTCACCAACATATATATATATATAGAAATATTCACGGGCATTATCACAACAATTCAAAAAAAAAATAATAGCAATAGTATGAAATTTTACTCGCAATCGTATGAATAGTATTGGAAATAATTTCATAACGCAAGAGCTCACTATCATATAACTATCCCGGGTATGCGCACATCATATCATCACATCCCAAAACTTCATCGCAATCAGATGAACGGTAAGGCCGCGCATAACATACGAACACACAAACAAACAAACAAACTTTAATTTTTATATTATAGATTTGGTACAATAATTAACATTTTACAATATCATTTAATAATGTTAACCGCACTGGGTGGCTTGCTCGTGCTGAGGCCCCCATTTTATAATACAAAAATCAATGCGATGAAGTAATAAATTTTAATAAATCATCGAAAGTCAGTAATGATTTTTTTTTAAGTCATCATATTTTATAATGGTATTGTGTGTTACGTATATATGTTCGGTTCTTTTATGTTATAATTTTTTGTTCTCTAATCCATTTTTTAATTTTATATCTGAATTAATTTTTGTTTTCCTCATTTTTTGTATCAAGTGAAATCTTATTGAATGCTTGTTTGTCTGATATTTATGGTGTCTTTGTCCAAAGCTTGTTTTTTTCTCTCGGAGCTTTTATTTTCGTTTTTATGCTTGTCTAACATAATGCTAGTGATAGTTTGTGTTTATTGAAAATTGTTTTTTTTTAATCAAAAACGTAGTTTAGTAGTGTCTTAAATTGGTATGTATATCTAGTACGTCAAACATGTTGATTATTTGGTCTATATCTGTTACTAACTAGGGTTTCCAGAATTCTGATTGAAGATGAAGGTAATTATAGATGGTTTTTAGAAAATAAGATTGTTTTCATGATTATAAAAAATGCGTATATTTTAAATTTATTAAAAACATGTTATCAATTGAAATAAGATAATTAGGTAAATAACACGAGGCGCCACTTAGTTTCTTTAGATCTAATCCTCATAAGGAAAACCGCCGCCATAAGAAAGAACGGGAAGAATTAAGGAAGGGTAGTGCGGGGAGATTCGGTCTGGGGGAGGTGGGAGGGTAGCGTGGGGTGGTGGGTGGCAAGAGGGCCGCTGGGGCTGGGCGGCCGATCTCCCAATACAAGCGAGCGAAGAAATCATAATTGCTTCTTGCGTAAATTAACCCCGCGCCGCCACTGCCCCTCTGTCCCTCTCTCGCTGACCGGAAGGACAATAAGAAGGAGGGAGAAAGAAGTACATCTGAAAGTCTCATTAAAAAAGGGGTATTTTTCAGAGTGTATTGGTGAGGGTTGAATTCAGCAATCCGAGCACTTCGCGAAAAACGTCGTAAACACATATTAAAAAATACGGTCTTTTATTGGTTCTACGACAACTCAGAATCATGCAACTTTAACATACATTCTAAAAGTCATTAAAAGTTATGAAAAAAATACAAATAGACCATAACTTAACCTAACGTAACCTATTTATTTTTTTTTTCATCACTTTAAATTTTTTTTCAAAAGAGGTGTTAAAGTTGAATGATTAAAAAAATATTAATTATTGAATAACAAAAGAGGTGTTAAAGTTGAATGAGAAAAAAGCTATATAAATGTCAAGATGCCAGATCGATCGCTAGTTTTCAGTGTGACGAATACACAAACTTTCTGTTTTATAGTTAATATTTTTACCTAATTAATTTAGCTATCTACACGGAAAAAAATGATATTCTAAAATACGATCATTTTATTCGTAAAAACGGTTAAAAACGGGACTGAAGTTCTTACGAACAAATTAACAGTGTTTCAATGATTATTGGCGGGAAAATGTAATAATAATTTGTTGGTATACGTACGAAATTACGTATACCAATAAATTATTGTTACATGTTCCCGCCAATAAACATTGAAACCCTGTTAATTTGTTCGTAAGAACTTCAGTCCCGTTTTTAACCGTTTTTACGAATAAAATGATCGTATTTTAGAATAAAAATTTTCTCCGTGTAGGCTAGGCTAATAAATAGACTAGTTGAAGTAAAGATTAGGCGTGGAGGGTGATAAACGTATAAAGACTTTAAAAACTAATCATTCCTACTGATGAGTCGGCTCAATACATCGAACTCAATCGTTCATAGATCGTATAAAATGCTTGGTTTTGTTCTTCGTGTAAGTAAAGTTTTCAGTAACCCGCGGACAATAATAATGCTATATTTTGCTTTAGTGAGAAGTACACTGGAATACGCATTGCCAATATGGAACCCACAGTACTAAATAAACATAGATAGCATAGAACATATTCAAAACAAATTTATAAAACATCTTACCTTTAAATTCAACAATAATTTTGAATCTACATTTCAAACTTTGCAACAAAGGCGGGCAATAGCTGATTTAACATTTATACACAGAATTTTAAATAAGAAAATCGACTGTACCGAACTTCTATCCTTAATTAATTTTAATATACTTTTAAGACGTACACGCCATACAGCACTATTCCACACCCTCAATTACAAAACAAATGCATCAACTAATTCGCCAATTAACCGTGCTCTTGGTACATTTAATAATGTTTGCCTAAACCCTAACATTGACATTTTCTCGGATTCGCTGCCCAAATTCAAAAGGAACATCATGTCAATGATATAAACTGTTGAATGCGCATACACATCCCTTCACCACTTCTCACACATAGTTACACATACACACACACTTACACACATCACCCGGTAGTTACTAATTATATATTTTACAAAAAGACATTTGGAAGAAACATATCAAAGGTATTCACCATGAAATATTATTTAATATCTGTAAACTGTCTCATCATTCTGTAATCAATGTACTGTTTATTTCTACAAAAAAAAAAAAAAAAAATAAAAACAATAATGATTAAAGATTCTCGTGGCATCATAAAGCAATATGTTGGTAGACTTCCAGCTTCTAGAAACTCTGCAAGGATTTTACTATTACTATAGCTTCTCCAGGGCAGTATACTGCCTTGGTAAGTAGAAACACAATTTCTTCCTTGAGAGTCTGAAAGAAGACACTGCGTTTTTACTTGCCATGGTAGTATATTAATTAGTCAGTGAAATATAAATTTGTAGTAAATAAAACTAAAGTGAAGTTTAACAATAAAAAAATAAAAAAATGTTGACTCGAATTTTGCGAACATAGAGATTTCGATGATGCCGTAGACATTATTATTTTATTTTGTGGTATCTGGTTAATTTCAGTAATACATCCATAATTGAAAACCAAACATACAAAATTTGAAGACGAGACGCGGGATTTTAAAAAATTAATTTATAAAGATTGCAAAATTAGTTTACATACGATATTTTGTTGAATCGATCAGAATTTTTTGACTGTGTGTGAAGAGAAAAGTGAGAGTCCTTACGAAGAATAATCAAGGAAGCTCTCTCAATGTCTAGGAATAAATAAATTCTAAAAGCAGGGCTGGGAAAAGGGTCAGTTGAAGGATTTTAAGTAAGTCATGCGATTTACTTATTCGATAAAAAAAAAAATTACCACAAATTAAACCTTTTTTGAAGTATTACATATGTTTCACATACAGGGTGTTAAGCATCGTACTTGAGTTACTTTAACCAGTGATTCCTGACATTATTTGGAGTAAAAAATGAAAATGAAATTTTGGTCTCCGGTGACTTTTTTGATGAGATTTTTTTTGTTTAAACTTTTTCTTCAAAATCAAAGAAAAAAAATTCTTCCACATGTCGCCGCCGGTCTCTAAGCCAAGTAACCAACCAACCCCTCACCCCGCCCCTAACATCCCAATACCTACTAATTTTTATGTTTTTTAGAAAGAAAAAAAAAACTTCAAAAATGTCACCAGTGGCAAAATTTTTTAAATATTTTTTACTTAAAATAATGTCAGGAATCACTGGTTAAAGTAAGTCAAGTACGATGCTTAACACGCTGTATGTAATACTTCAAAAGTATTACAATTAATTATTTATGAAATATGTTTGTGGGTTTGTGAACTGGGTTAGCAAATTTCAAAAGGTAAAAAGACATTTTTTTGTTGTTGGTATACGTGAGAATTTCTTATTTCTTCTAGAAACTTCAGCAATGGTTGAGACTAATCTATGAAGTTCTTAGAAAAATTATTAAAACAATCTTACAAAGACATCATATTAATGTATTCAATCACCTCAAAGAAATATAACTCAATCCTAATATAAGCGCAATTTGTTTATTTATTTTATTTTAAGCCCGGTAAAAAGGCTTTTACATAAAGTGTAGAAATCTGGAGATAGTGTGTCCGGGAGTGACAAACGTATGAATCCCTGCATTGCACCGTAGTGGCGATGGGTCAAGAGAGTCCGGCTGTAGAGCTCAAAAGGTCTCACTCAACCAGTCTCTCCCAATTCGGGCCGCCACGCAGTAGGTAGGCAAAAGCATCCGCCGCTAAGATCTATGTAAGTCCTCAAAGGTGGCGAACCGCTTGGGCTGAGCCATGGCACGGTTGTTGGTTATCCAATAAATGGTTTCCGGGGCCGTGGCACCCATACCCGCCTTTCAATTGCGGATAGGTTTGCCTGATATAAACAGATTTTAAATATTTTACAAACAGAAAAATAAATTATTGGTATAATTATGCTGAGTAAAAAATACCTTCCGCTGAAATTTTTTCAAATGGTGCTTGCACATAGGTAACCTCCTTAAAAATTCCAATCAATCTGGCGATACCTACATTTGGCGATAGGTACATTTTTTGGCACCTGCCATAAATATGAATTAAATTTTTGACGGAGGAAATATTATTAGATACATTTACGTAGGTATATTATACAATTTTTGCTTCGGCTGAAGGTGACAAATTGTATTGAAATGTATTATTTTCACATCAAAAAATTCATTAATAATTGAGGTAGGTGCAAAAAATGTACCTACCAATAACTATCTGCTCTTTGATTGGGTTTTTTTAAGGAGTGTACATTTCTGTTTTCAATAGATAATTGATAACTTTTATGCTGAAGTTGATATTTTTAATATGCCTCTTCTAAAATATTAAGCTGCACTAATTTTTTAAATTTTTTTTTTATTTGAAATAAATAGGTACATATATTTACAGAAGAAAAACACGGGTCTTAAAAGCTAATTACAATAAAATAGTTTGTTGTTAACGAATCTCCCAATTCAATAAAGAAAATATTTCTTGTATTTGAATTGGGGGGTAGTGCCATTACAGTATATTATGGTAAAAGAAACAAAAATAAATGTTTAAGTAAGAAAATAAACAAAACTTATATAGGGTGTTAACAAGTATAGATAATGGAATAGACTTACATTACAGTTACTAATTGGATGTATAGTATAGATAAGTAAAAGTAAGAATATAGATGTAGTGAAATAAAATAATATTTTTAATTTATAGGTATTATACAGTTAACAAAGGTGTTAGGTAAATTATTTTAAAGAGGTCGTTGCAACAGCTTTATTGTATTTCTTTTTTCTTCACTGCTTCCATTAACTTTATACTAATGTATATTCATTTTCTTTTATTTTTTTCACTTTTGTAATCTTAAGAGGCTAGACTTTGAACCACACGCGGAACACCCGCGTCTGTCATTCTGTCCCGCTCACTATAAGCTCACGCACACTTACAATACATGCGAATGCGAAATGTGCGAATGAGACAACGCTTAAATTTACCTACAGAAATCGCTCGAAAAGGGGTTTATGGAGAATACACTTTTCTACACCGAAACTTTCACGAAATTGAAATTTTTTAGAAAGAAGAAGTTACGTCGGTAGCTTTTTATAATTTTATAATTTTAGAGTTGAGTTAGCAGCACTTTTTCCTTAAACAATATTTTTTGATAAATCGTACATGTTTGACAGTGAATGTTTACGTTAATACGAAACGCATCGAAAATTCGAAAACATACCGACATAGTTTTCACCCTCTAGAAGGCAGTATAAAAAAATATATTAATTTTGTGCAATTTTCGATGTAGAAAAGTGTTTTTTCCCGGGCGTCCTTTTTGTATTGGCTGAAAAGTGAAGTCTATCATCTTAAGAGTTTCCATTCTTTCTTCTTTCTATACTGTACTATGATTTGATTTAAGATTTTAAGCACAAAAAATAAATCACAAAAATGGACTATGATTGCTTAAAAAAACAAACATTTATCTAATTGGCACTTATATTCTACGTTCTGAAAAATAAAATAAAAAGTAGTTTGTTGAAAAATTTATACATAGCTAATAAATAAATGTATTCGATTGAAGCACCGACGCGTCGCACCGGGCCTGTTATTCTTTCAGTAAGACACATAGCTGTTTGCAGGGAGGCAAAAGAATCCTGCAGGTTTTAAATTCTACGAGAATTGTTAATTCCTCGTCGGCATACACAACCTTACAATCGCACGGAGGAGAGGGATTTCTTTCGAGGAAGTGGGGTGGCCGGGGGGCACTATGTATGGGGTTGTTTAATCGTTAGCAGGGGGTAGTGGGGCCGCGATAGAGGGGGGACCCCACCCCCAGTAGGGGGGCTGGCGGGTGAATTTGTTTGTTTTTAATTGCGCTTGAAAATAAATGTGTATCGATTGTCCTCTGTCTTGGCGGGGTGGATATATGCCGGAAGACGAGAGGGAGGTTGCGAAAATGCAATATTGTTTCAAAGCAGTTTTTTTTGTTGATTGAACAAAAATGCGCCCCGTAAAGGTATGAACGCTGGAATCATAACTTTAATCACGAGTGTCCTTCACTGCTCTCTCGTAATAGATATTGGAAAAGTTGCAGCGAATGCGATCAGAGTGAAGTGATGTTTCTCTCTCAATATTTTGTTTTAAATGTGGACGCCAAGTCTAATAAGAGTCCTTGATATGAAAATTTGTAACATTTTATATTATAATTAAAATTACTTGTGAAATTATGAACGCGGAAAAAATTGACAAGAATGAATACGTTTTCACCGCGTCCACAATGATATCTTCATGCGATATTGTACTGCATTTTTACAATAAAGATCCAAATTATTTTTTCATATTACACACCGAAGTTTATATATAATAAAAAAAATCGCTTTTCCTCCCCATAGAGAGACAAGGGGGGTTTATACTTAATTTTAAGTACAGTAGGTACCTACGCATTTAACGGTTTGCGTTTAAAAACATGGTTGGTACTAAAGCCAGCTTTCCAAAGTAAATGTTTCGTCGGGTTGATTTTTATTAAAAGCCGTTTTATTTCTAGTCAAATCTCTTTTCACCAAAACATTCTAGAGGGCGCTCCGGCTAATTAGTTGAATGATACCTATGATCCCAACTGAAGATGTAAAACGCAGCCACACAGCAGCGTCTTACTTCCGGATATATAAGTACTATAAAAACTAAAGCGCGCAACACACACCAAGCCGGCACACGTATATGACTGATATTAGCGGCAATTTTTCGCGTGTGTGGGGAGTCTTGTGCTCGGTTAGCCGAGTTGGTTGGGGGTCTTCTTTAGTCTATGGTTGGGGGAGACGGGGGAGGGTAATGCACCGGCTGGGTGATGTCTCTCATTTGAGTTCATAAAAATAAAACGCCACGACATTATAACTACTGCATGCCTTATTGAATGTTAAGCATGACATTTCGCTCGGTCGGCGGGTTATTTCATATGCAAATCGTATGCCGATTGATTGGAGATTTATTCCTTGTTGCGATAGTGCACTTCTGTGTACGGTGTACGGCGGGGAGTCGCGACGTAGAAATGTTTTCTTATTGAGAAAGAATGAAGATTGATTTATTTTTTGAGACTTCAATATCAGCAAGTTTCAGGGAATCTGAACATACAATAAATGGCTTAGCAGATAATCTTTACTTTTATTTTACTTTTTGCTTTATATCATAGGTAACAGATATCTTATTACATATATTTTATAATTAGGAAAACAATTGTTATTATAAAATAAAGTATTGAAAATAAGTGTCTAATGATATTTTAATACACATATTTTTTTTATTTGGAAAGAAGTAATTATAAGATAAAATATTGAAAATTAAGTTTGTATGTAACACATATTTTATGCGCATATTTTTATAATTGCAAACAAATGGTGATTGTTAATTATCATACTGAAAATAAGTAATTTTAAGTGTTAATAAAAAAATTCAAAATGTTCATAAATTTTTTTATTTATTTTTATTTTTATTAAAAGCCAACTAATTTCGGTAATAGCCGTAATCTTTTTCGGGTTTTATCTGATAAGTGTGACTACGGCCCCAATCGGAGATGTTGTCAGGCTGATTATAGTGGGAGAGGAGAGAGAAAGGTGTGAAAGTACCTGGCTATTCATATCTAGTCATCAAGGAGGGCAAAAGATATTTCAAGCAACGATTCGATTCTGAATTGTAGTCTTTCACCGGGCCGATTCCGAAAGAATCTACCACTAATATAATGCGTATCATTTTTAATAAAAAAAATGTGAAATAACACAAATTAATAAAATAAAATTTATCGTTTATTATTCCAATATAAAAAAAATTACTTCACACGCCGGGATTTGAACCCGCTATACCCCGACCACCGTATTCGTAGCTGAGGATCGTAACCACTCAACAACGGAGGCCGTCACTATCAACATGTAGAATATACTCTCAATGTTGCCTTGACGAAATTTTTGAGTGACTTTAGCTATTCCGAGTACTTGAGGTGATTTCTCACAAAAACGGCGCTCTACAAATTATCCAATTATTATTAACTATTAATAGCCAGGTACCTACTTCCTAAACTCTTTATCTTTCCCCCTACCCATTCTTCCTGCAGCCTCTCAACATTCCCCAGATAGAAGTGCCAAAGCTCCACTGGCTTTGGGCAGATAGTTACGAAAAAACGTATTTTGGAAATGACTCTTTCTCCAAAACGAAAAAAAAATCTCTTCAGTAAAATCTAGATTCTTCTCATCTCTGGTAAAAACAATTAGCAAACATACATACATACATACATGCACACGAGTGTGGGGGGTAACGGGGGGCAACGGACTCCTCGGGGTGAGTATGCAAAAAAACTTCTCATCTACTTTCTTAACTCCCATCCCGGTTACCTCACCTAACTCCCCACTCCCCACACCCCAAAACACAAGTCACACAAACAAACCGCTCAAAGGGAGGACTGAGCCATTTTTGATCAATAATTGTCACCGACTTGCATCGGGAATTTTATATAGCAAAGGTGGTTAAAGAACGGGGGTGGGAAGTTTGCTCCCCTAAAATGAAGATGCTCTGATAAAAAAAGCTTTCAATTTTTGTTTCATTATTTCTCATGGGTGATCAATACATAACTAATAAGATCATCATTAGGTGCTTGTTTTTGAGAAGTTTTTGTTAGATATATACATAGTATAATTAATACTGCAATTCGTCCTTGGTTAATATTAAACCAATTAATTAATACTATTATTCCTTTTTGTTGTATTTCTTTCTTTCTTTCTATGTAACAATTTCTAGACATTTTGTTTTGAAGAGTTTTAATTTTCAATGTACTATCGTTACTTAAATTTTATTTTTTCTGCTACCGGTTTCGACACATCCGTGCCATTCACTAGCAAACTAAAAAATTAAAATTTAAGTAACGATAGTACATTGAAAATTAAAATTCTTCAATACAAAATGACTATTATTCCTAATAGTGACAATGTGACATATTGTTTTTGTTCCTTATTACATATACATATTATACAAACGAGACTATTTTATTTTAATAAAATTGTGTGTTTTTGTGAATTAAGGTACTATTTAATTTGGAAGGCCAGTCACTCCCAGTACATCGCTACGTTTAGTGGTTTAGCAGGGGCGCCAGATGCGCCTGCTTATTTACTGAGTAGCAGGCCGGATTGGGAGGGACTGTATGAAGACGATTTGGCCTTTCCTGCAGGATTCTCTTGAACCATCGCCTTTCATCGCAGTGGGAGAGGTGCATTCATAAGTCTGTCATGCTGGACTCACTGACCCCCAGATTCCAACTCATACCTCGTATATTTTTCCAGAACATCGTCTCCTTTATTTTCCTTAAAAGACCCTCCACATTCCAGCATCCCCAAAGATAAAATAGGCTCTGAGGGTAATTGTTTACCTCAAGGTCTCCCGTGTGGAGCTATTGCATAAAAACAAAATATTACCTTTATTTCTCTAATTTGATTATGACTATAAACACACTACTAAATCTGGAGATTACATTAATAATGTTTGACATTGCATTTACCATGAAACTTATTACCCTGAATATTATAGGTAATTAGGTGTTTACTGTTGATTGATTGGTTAACAGTTGCAATTTGTTGATTACATTTCAAAAGTTGCAAGTTACTGATAAATAGGTTTTCGATACTAATCAGAACGATGTGACAAATTGATTTCGGGTTCGTGTAACATTTACATAAGCTGTTTATTGTCCATTGTATAAACATAAATGAAGCAAGGAGGGAATACCAAGACAGAATTGTGTGATAAAGCATCCTCTTGGAGAAGTGTTGGTCTAGTTAGGTTTATTATATTAAGTCTAAAGTTCCTTTATATGAAATTAATCGAAACATTAAAAACAAATATTTTTTACATAATGTTTCTCAGATTTGAAATTAAACAATTTTTGCAGTTTGTCCCGCTTATTTATTTTCACCAGGACCGTAGTATCCTCCTACAGACATTTTCAGACTCGTTTTGTTTCTATTATAAAACACACTAACCACATAGTTGAGTACATCACCAGAGTCAACGGAGGTCATTGGGGAACATTTTCACAGATATCTTAGATAAGTCAAAAGTTTTATGAAAATATTTTCACCAAAATATCGATTGCGCACAATTTTAAAATCGTCATAATGAAAGCGGCGCTCGCTCGTTTCTCGTCTGCCGTCCGCGTCCTGGGGTAATATTACCGGAGATGTGTGAGTGTATGAATTAATATAAGTGCGTTTCTTTCCCCTTGTCGGATGGCTGCAATCTTACATCTCATATTCTCATCCAACAAATTCCCCAGCGCGAGCTTCTAATTTTTAAATGTGGGGAATCAAGGGGGCGCTATGGGTGCGCTGGGTGCGATGGGTCTGATGAGGAAACCTACCCCACACTCCCCAACCTCCTCCTAGAAGACTCGGGTGGTGGTTTTTCTTTATTCGTTATACGCTCGGATATTAGTCTCCGGTTTTGTTTGGGCTACATGTATGGGAATCTTAACCATGTGTTTGTGAAAGCATATCGTCTTGATTCATATATCATTAGGTATGCATGCATAGGATAATATTATTCTCGTGTTCTTAATGTAGGGTAGTTTTAATGCTGCATGGATGAGTGACCGTATTGTGTGAGGAACGTGCCCTTAGACTCCCTTTGTTTTCCAATTTATGGTTCGAGCACGTTATACGTCAGAGCTTATTGTATGCAAGAGCTTCATACATTTCGAAACACCACCGTATTGAAAAGAGCTTTTTATGAAAATCTACAGTGCACGGAGCATAATGCCTTTTGTAATAATTGCATAAAACTTGTTTTCCTTGGACGGCATAAAAACAATATAAAAAACTGGAATATTATAACACAGCGTTGCACATTATTTTATATAACAAATTTTTTGTTTGTTTTAAAACTAATTAATATTTATTTTTCAGCAACATAACGTCTTAACTTAAGACAATAACTACTCAGAACTAACTGATTTGCAGTTTTAAATCTTATTTTTTTGTAAAACTTCATTGTATACTCAAATATTTTTGGTGATTGCTACCCTTTAATAAATCATTGACGATATTATTCCCTCCTTGAAATTGAAAATGGGCTTACCCATTAACTTATACTAGATACATACTCTCAAGAGTGGTATTAGACATATATTATACTATAAGCTACTATATACTATAGACTACTTGTACTATATTATATTTTTATAGACTACTTACGCTATAAGCCATGAAAGTCTTAGATACTATTGGTATAGTGATTAGGTTAGTAATTTCGTAAAATAAATTTTTGAAATATGCACCATAAAATAAAATAACGTGGCTTAATTATTAAAATACGACTATTTTAAAGTTATTTGGTAGATTTTGGAAGATTGTACTTACTAATGTAGGTAATACCATTACATAATACATGATACTGATGTATTTCATAATTAAAAATGTTAAAGATTGAAGTAATTCCCAGACGAAGAATCGTGTCCAAAACTACTTTGTAAAAAGCAAGCAGAAGAGCTGAAATATATTATATTTGACCGGTCAGTGGTTGAGTGGGCATCGCGGTTGGGTCCCTCACAGGCGTTCCGTGTTCGATTCCTCGGCTGGCTAAGTCGTCCATCACAACTCAAGCAACATCTTCCGCTTAGTGGGGTGGTAGTAGGAGATTTTCAAATGTTGTTGGGTTATTCGTAACCCGGGAATGTTTGTTGTTGTTCTTAAAAAAAAAAAATATTTGACACCATTAAATAAATATAACTTACTATAGATACTTACTCCCAAATCCTCCTCTTTCTCTTTACGTTAAATATGCTTTCGTACCCCGATTCCTTCAATCTCGCATCGTTCAATTATCGTTCAAAATGATAGTGTGATGTATTTTTTCATAATTATTCGATTACTCCATAAGTTGAGTTCAGTAGCTCATGGTTATGGTAGGAATATTTACATACACTAAGAAAATAATGCTTAAAAGGCAATATGCAAACAAAAATCAAAGACTTATTAAATAACTTCAAACGTAATAACGCAAAACAAAATTAAAAACCTAATTCAACATACATAATTTTAGAATTTTTTTTCTATAGAAAAATTAACAATAATCATTTTTTAATGCTAAGTAATGATTACAGGAAATTAAATTAAGGATAGAATATATCATTACCAATTACAGGGATTTAATTTAATTTTTTTTGTTCACATTTCAAAGTTTCGGTTACATTAATTTTGTTTTTGGATAATACTCGTACTATATTGCACAATATTACACCTAAATAGAGGTAGTTGTGTTGAGCCGTGGTCGTTGTCATCATTGGGTGGCTATTAAGATGTAGCCATGCGAAAAAATGCAAAGTTATACAAAATCTTTTGTTTTTGTTTTGAAAATTTGATCGCTTAGAAATACTATGGATGCTTCAATTAAATACTGTGAGTAGAACACATCTTGGCCTTTGAAGTATTTTTATTGACAAATCGAGTATTTTTTTGTTAAATCTTTTAATAAGCTTAGAAAAAAATAATGCGTCTGACCTATAAAAAATGGTTTAAATTGAAAAATCTCCTTCTTACAAACCCCTTTTCTGGTATGGTTTTATTGAATAATGTAGCTAATTAAGTTTCTTAGAGAATGGTCGGAAAACATTTTAGCATTTGTCGCTGAAATTCAAATAATAGAATAAAACAGGCATTTTGGCGATGTTTCTTTTCAGTGCATTAAAATAGGCGGTACCCAACAAATTTCTAACTGCGAATTTCTTCCTTCAGTCATCTATAGAAGGACTTTAGCGAGTCGTTTAGTCGCCGCCCAGAATTCAGGGCGTATGGACATGCCTTAGTCTGCGCGTTGCTTCGATCTGTAAAAATATACTTGCGGGACAACAAACCACCATTGTTTGCCAGAGATTATGGATTTTATTAGTCAACGCCCAAAAATCCTTATGAGTCGAGGGCTAGTGGATCGTCTTAAGCCATTTAAATTAGTTAGTTCATAATTCATAGTATCTCTAAGAATGGCTCTGGTGACAGACCACCACTCAGAATTCAGAGGGTAATTGACTAGGCTTTAGTTATCTTCAGTGGCGGCTCGTGACTTTTGGTGAGCTAGAGTGCTAATATTAACAAAAATGGCATTATTGATGTCGTTGTAGCCGAAAAATATATATTTTTTTTTTTCGAAAATTTATTTTTTGTATGAAGATTTTCAGGAAATCTGTGCGGCGCACGGCAAAACTGAAATTTCCTGAAAATCTTCATACAAAAAATAAATTTTCGAAAAAAAAATAAAAAATATTTTTCGGCTACAATGACATCAATAATGCCATTTTTGTTAATATTAGCACTCTAGCTCACCAAAAGTCACGAGCCGCCACTGGTTATCTTTAATAATCCTCTTCCACATATCACTCTCCAATCCAAAAAATAATTCTAATAAAAATAGGAATGTCATAGTTCCGCCGGCTCTAAAGGGCAGATGGATGTCTTATGCGGCATTGTTTAAAAAAATATATATACTTACAAATCTTCCGCATTATCTTATGCATGCTTCAGTCAAGTTAGAAGGATCAACTTGCACGTGGAACTTAATTTTTCTTCTTGTCTAACGAACACAGCAGTCGTTCGACAAAACTAACGACTAAAGAAAATAAGAGATAAAGAATGTCTAGTAGATGCATGTGTACTGTATACTGTGAACAACTCTAGACAATAAATTCATATTCCACAACCAGACATCTTCTTATCTCCCTTCCTGCCACCCACCCTTACCACTCACCACCCCCGGACCCAAACCCCTAACCCGGCACTTGAATGGGACAAGGTATAGAAAATTGAAATGTGTGCATACGGGTATGATATTAATATCTTTTGATGCTGGAACTCCAGAAATAATAATCATGTATTTTCTGAACACAATCTCATGATTATTGAAGAGTAACGAAAAGTTTTTGATTTCTTTCAAATTCAATAACTTTGATTAAATGAAGATTACTTTGTGATAAACCACTTCCTTTTAACTTTTAGGTCTCTCTCTTTATATCAATAATAATGTCAAACCACAGTGTTCATATTCTTTCAAATTTCAGTTTTTTGCAGAACCCTTATTTTATCATTACGACAAAAACCCTGCTTTTTTTTACTTTAACTCCACAGAGATGCTGTGTGGAGGGTCTCTTTGAGGAGAGGGAGGAGTGAACGTGGGTCTTGAAGAGACCCCTGTTGTTGGAAGGAGGAAACGCAGAGACCGGCAAATCGTTCCACAGCCGAGCTGTTGAACACAAGAACGAGTCGTAGAAGCGACTCGTTCTCATGGGACAAATATCAACCGTGTACGTATGTTGGGCGCGCGTTTGGCCTGTTTCCCAACTATGCACTGCTGCGGGGATCAATGACGCTAGTTCCTCGGAGCATCTTCCATTGAAATACCGGTAGAAAAGGGATAGCATTCCCATCCGACGCCTGTAATCTAAAGATTGCAATCCGTTTGTTAAGACGGGGGAATCTATCAAGCGGACCGCCCGTTTCTGCACAGAGTCGAGGGTCTTTTTTAGGTATATTGGGCCTCCTGACCAGAGATGGCTGCCAAATTCAACCAGTGGGATGCACTTGCGATTTAGTTCAGGGTTAGCAGTTGTGCACTATTAAAGTATCTGCGGGCCCTGTACAGTACGCCCAGTTTCTGAGAGGCCAACTTAACTCTGGCCTCGATGGAGCCCCCGTACCTGAGCAGATCACTTAGAGTTACACCGAGCATATCAATGGAGGACCTGTTCGGAAGAATGCTACCGTTGAAGGAGACTAGATTGTCATTTCGATCACTTTAAGACGTAATCAGACATGATTGGGTCTTTGAATTCGACGAGATTATTCTTACTCCAAGAGAAAACACTCTCGAGGAAACCGTCCATTCTTTGCTTCAAAGCCCTGCGAGCTGTTGGAATTTTGTTATTATATAATATGTGTGGTTGATTTATTGAAAGTAAAAGTACATAGGCTATCAACCGACATCAATGTTTTTAAAAATAACCTTCGCTAGTTTTGCCTAGTGCAAAAACTACCTCATGTATAATAAAAAACTTTCTAATATATAAAGTAGAGTTGCTGGCGGGCGGTGTGAATTTGATTTGCATACAAATCTACAGTTTTATTTCGAGGTTGATTAAATTTTGCACACTCGACCTTCAAATATTTAATATTTAAAGGAGAAAGGTCACTCTTTATGTAAGATTTTTAAAAACCACCCCCGAAACGGCTAAAAATCACCCCATCCCCTTTTCCAACTCCCGTTTTTTCATACTTTTTGATGAAATTTTTCACACTTGATGTTTGCACAATACGTTTGAATTTAGTGGTAAATTACTGTCTTTATCCGATTTTGGAAAACAAAGCCCGAGTAACGCTAGGGACATCAGCTATATTGAATTTTATCAATTTACATTATTTTGATAAAGATCTATATTGTGTGTTACTTTTATTAAATTGTGAAAATATTAACCCCGAAGTGGGGTTAATATTTAATGCTAACAATGTATTTTAAATTGTGAAGAAACAATAAATAAATAAAATAAATATTAATAAAAGGTAAGTGATTTACTACATGTGTGATAAAATGAGTTATATATTAAAAACGAAGAAAGGAGTGTAATGAGAACGTACGACGTGGAAAAGATTGGTAGATGACGTCGGTGACGCCCGAGGAACATAACAGCACCATCAAGTGAAGCAAAAACTTAAAAAAAATAAAAAAAGACAAACATTCCCGGGTTACGAATAACCTAACAACATTTGAAAATCTCCTACTACCACCACACTATGCGGAAGATGTTGCTTGTGTTGTGATGGAGGACTTAGCCAGACGAGGAATCGAACACGGAACGCCTGGGTGGAACCCAAACGCTATGCCCACTCAACCACTGACCGGTCACACTTATGTGTGGTAAATTTGGGTATATGTGATGAAATTGTGTGTAAGGAGAACGTATAACGTGAAAGTGAATGGTAAATGATGTCGGGGACGCCCGAGGAAGACATGGCATGATCAAATGAAACAATGTGGAAAATGTAGCGTATGTGATGAACGAAGAAATGGGTGTAAAGAGAATGTAGGTACCTATCTGAAACCCACTTTTAGTATAATGTAATCATGTTTTTAATACATTCCTTATACATAAATACTATTTCAAAAAATTTAAACAAAAATGATCAGGTCATGATGAAAGTTTATTTTTTAAATTTCAATGATCAATACATTCAACGTATGTTTCAGAGATAAAACTAGTACAGATAAATGAAACTAAGTTAGAAAGCCACATTTCAGATTTCAGAGGAGAATTGTACCAGGAAACTAGCAAGAGTTATTGAATTTTTCACTCGAAATGTCTTTATTCTTCATTTCCTCCCGTAATGACGTCTGGGCACTCCCCCATCGCATGGCTTATTGATCCATCTTACATTCCCAATAATTTATACAATTATTATTGAATCTATTCCGTCGCCGGCATGACAGAACTGATTCTGCCTTTCACATATCAAATGAACCTATGGCTATTGTTCGGGACTCTGATTTATCTGAATTATGTATTGTTTCTGCTATACGCAGTTTAATATTATGCCGGAGTCTAAACACTTCAAATAAGAGTGTTAAAAGGTTTTTTTTTTGTATTGTGAATGTTTTAGAGTTTCGATGTACCTAAATTTGCACTGCAATAAGATACGGAGTCGAATTAAAGTCGATGTAACGTAATTTTTTAAAGGTAACCACATGGTGTACAAGAGTAAATTGCAGAAAAAGTCGAGGATGCCTGACCCGAGGAAGACTTAATGTATTATCTCTGCACCGAAATGAGAAATGAAGTCGAGTTAAAATGGATTTCATGTAGTTTTTTAACAGTAACAATGAAGATTTCTTGATACTACAATTTTTTTATTTATTTTTTAAAGGTACATTTACATGTTATTATACATTTCATTAAAGTTTTTTTTAAAACATTACATAAATCGTCATTCAAATTTTTTAGAGCAATGCTTGTGTAAAAAAGGGAAGAAACGTATTTAAAAAACAATTTAACTTATATTTTTAGAAAAAGTAAGGAACTTAAAGAATTGAAATATAAATATAACAAATAATATACAAAAAATTGAAAAGAAAAATATGTACATAACAAATAATATACGTGAAGTAGAAAAGAAAAAAAGAAGAAGATTTAAATGAAGAGAGGAAAGAAAAAAGAAAAAAGGAAAAGGATTTCCAATACTGTAATTGAGAGATATTATATTTCATTATTACATATAATATCCCATTGATATAGTGTTTTTATTCAACTTTTGATTTTTTTATAATTTGTTTCCAATCCTAAGTTAAGGGGTAACTGGTGGAACCCTTTGACTCCAATATAATTGTAATATTTTTGGACTGTGGTGGTGTTTCAGCGCGGGATATATAAAGAGCCAAGAATACTCGGTCTATTGCTGTTCAGTGTTCTAAGTGTTAAGCTTTCAGTGTTGAAAAAATATTTGTGCATTTGTAAAATCGTTATTTTTTTTATTAATAATTGGATCAATGAAGTGAACGGATACGGGATACCCGAGAAAGACAAGTATCAAATAATTATTTAAAATTAAAAAAATGAGGAGTACGTGATGAACTAAGATAGAGATAGATACATATATGGAGAATGCATGACGAGGAAGTGAATGGTAGAAGAAGTCGAGGAACTCGAGGAAGACATGGCACCACTAAGTGAATAAACTACTTATGTGTGAAAAAACAGCGGGGAACACTTGAATAAAATTTTCAAATTTATCGAACGTTATTTGTTGCTATTTACTGCTGACGGAAGTTGAAACAACCCAATTTTTCAGTGAATGACGATTTGAAGGAATTTCAAATTTGAAGGGAATTCCGAAACAACTGGTCCTATGGAATTTTCGATGAAATTTCTTCTGACGGAGGTTGAAACAACCCAATTTTTCGGTGAATGTCGATTTGAAGGAAATTCAAACGTGAAATTTTCCGAAACAACTGGTCCTTAGATTAAATTATTATGATGTTTACATATGACGTGTAAGTGCAGATGCAGTCGGGGTCGCCCGAGGAAGAATATTTTGCCGGAATTTGAAGACTTCACAAGCTAGTGTTAAAATGTATAAACAGAATATAAGTACATAAATTATTCGAGTATTTCACTCGTAGCGTCTTCATAATAGCAGAAGCTCTTACATGACGTCTGAATGTATTTCTTTGGATTAGCATGCTCTTCTGATCATTCTGGTCAATATGATATGTATCAAATCTTTGACCTATCTGCGAATCAGATCGACTTCTATATTATTTTTGAATAACGAATTTAGCAATGTTTTATTTCCGACAGTATATCAAGACAGTACATTAAGGTGAAGACATGCGGAAAAATGAAAAATCGTATAAAATCTTGTGAATAAGTTTTGAATATTTGATCGCTTAGAAATAATATAGATGCTTCAATTAAATACTGTGAGTAGAACACATCTTGGCCTTTGAAGTGATCGAGTATTTTTTTGATAAGCTTTTAAATAAGCTTAGAAAAAAATTATGCGTCGGACCTATAAAAAATGGTTAAAAGTGAAAAATCTCCTACTTACAAATCCTTTTTCTGGTGTTGTTTTATTGAATAATGTAGCTAATTAAGTTTCTTATAGAGTGATCGGAAAACATTTTAATATTTGTATCTGAACTTCACAAAATAAAATAAAACGTGCATTTTGGCGACGTTTCTTTTTAGTGAATAAAAATAGGCGGTACCCAACGAATTTGTAAGTGCGAATTTTATCCTCATGCCATGTACCGAAGGATTTTAGCCCGTCGCTCAGTCTACGCCCAGAGCCCGGGGCCAACGGACATGCCTTAGTCTACGCAGCGCTTCGATCTTTAAAAATATACTTGCGGAATAACAAAACACTGTTGTTTGCTAGATATTAGGGTTTTTATTGGTAAACGCCCAAAAATCGTTCGCTCCGCCCGATTCCGAATGAGTCAAGGACTAGTGGATCATCTTAAGGTAGGGATACTGAAACCGATACAATAGCTTGAGAAGCCAAGAATGTCCTTCTTCTGAAAAAGTGACAAATAATGTTCTCGAAAGGGGCGATCTAAAAAGTTTAAGATCCGCATTTGTCGGTGTAAACCGTAAAAAATAAGCATAAAGCCAGGGACAAACACAGCGTTAAAAGCGCCGGCGTTATTTGGCTTGACCTACTTCACCATATCGCTCGCCATACATTTGCGATTGGAATGCATGGCGAGGAATATGCTGAAATAGGCCAGGCCAAATAACGCTAGCGCTTATAACGCCGTGTGTGTCCCTGGCTTTATACGAAAATACACATTGAGACGAAGGAGTACCTGCCCACTTGAACGCATCGAATTTTACTATCTCGGCAATTATATAAAAGTCAATAGATTCTCGTACTACAGTCAAAATAAAGGACTTAGCCCTTGTTCACTTGCACGTTTTACCTTTAAATAGGGTCAGGTATATATCCTCGGATCCCTCTTTCCAACCAATCCAACAAACCGACAGGTAACATTGTTAAACTGTGGCTGGGGCTGACTGTGTATTTATTTACCAGTATTTTATTATTACTACAGTAGATATTGTGCTTGTTGTGACGCCAATGAGGGATTGGGAATCCCACATTCAACGAATTTTCGGGGAAACTGTTGTAAACATTTTGCCTGGAATTACTCTAAGTATTAAAGGATCACATATCGTAAACAATATAAAGTTAAAGTAAGCCTATTCCTTCACTCATATTAACTGTTTTTACCACCTGCATGTGCTTCGGTCTTGGAAATCCACGCAAATATTTTTTTGTTATTTATTTATATTGAGTATATAGAAGAATCCAGTTACAAAAACTTACATATCACACACGGGCGAAAACTAGGAGCCGTTCTAGAATTTTTTTTTTAAACCCCTATATCTTTGAAAATAATAATTACGATGACTTAAGAACTTATGACTTAAAACCTTCATTTGAGGTAAGGTTTTAAAAACAAATTTAAAAAGAAATTCTGAATGTACAACATGTCGAGAGTACTGTGTCAAGTAAATCGGAGCAAAACTAAAGAAGATATAGCGTTTCAAGCGACTAGTCCTTTTCGATTTTCGACTGGATTTTCTAGTATAAAAAACTTTAAATCGATTTTCCAGGAAGAGTTTTTTTTTTCATTTTTTAATAACAAATTAGCCGAAATTTTTAAGCGAAAATCGCGTTTTTCACTTCAAAATGCTGACAAAAAAAAATAAAAAAAACTCTCCCTGATTACCTGAGAAAACATATCACCTTTTAAAAGCATTTCAATTTTGTGTCGAAAGTCCTTAACAAAATATTGTATTTATAACGCAGATATATGGAACTAAAGACATGCTAAAGACTTATTTTCAAGTCACAATATCAACATTTTTTTGTGTTTGCAAACTTTCAATTTCAGATTTCACAATATTGTAATTTATGGAGATAAAATATTTTATCTCTAAGCTTTCATAACTGTTTTTTTACATAGTACCAACAAGTTACACTCTGTATAAAAGTACTATCTGAAATTAAACTACCTGGCTATTTAGATCTAGTCACCAAACATGGCTACTAAAGAGCTGACTAGCCTACTCTACCAAAATTGTGGTGTTCGGACATGTTTAGTTACTAATATATTCGCTACTCGACTAAAATACTCTCACAGTCAGAACAAGGCATTACTGCCGGAACATCTCTTATTACTTATTACTTATTATAATTACCAGACTGTATTGGTTGGTTCTCCCCGAATAAGTCATAAAACAATTTACCAAGTACCAACAAAGAATAACTATAAGCCCCAAGCCCCCAATGTTAGTATATATATATATATATACCTACTTACGATGCTGGTAAAAACTTTCTCATGCCTTTTTTTGTCTTTACTTTCTTCAACACAATATTTAAATAAGAAATAAAAGAATAAGTAGCCGAGTTGACTTCAGATCGAATCATTAATCTAATTAGACACACTCGAATTTTGTTTTAATTTCACCATGTCTTATTCAATTTTAAATTACTAAACTGTCTGTTTACATAAGCCATTCTTCGTAAATACATTTACCGTTCTATCTCGGATAAAGTTTAGTTTAATAATAGTGAAGTTTTTTTAAATTACAAATTATTATCATTATTTTTAAGCAATTCAATTAACTTCCTAATTATGTCATTATATTTATATCATGCTAGCTAAACTACTTGGTGTTACCCGAGCTTTACACAGAGTTTTTATAAATCAGACATATACTAGACAGTGACGTAAAGCCGGCGTTACCTACTCATGTTTATGAATGGTTTGAAGCAGTGGCTTTTCGTGGTCTTTTTAACGGGGGGTTCAGAAATTCAAGAGAAGAATGATATATTGTCTAATCAAAATTTACTCTTGTCACACAAATTTAATAAAGTTAGTGGGGGGTACCTAAATAGGTACTATTGTTTTTAAATAACTTGATACTCCTCGACACAATTATTAAACAACCAAAATGGTTTTAGAGGATTTAAATTGTTTAATGGTTTTTACAACACTCCATGTACGTTGCTAATTATTATTGTTTTTTTTTTCAATAAGAATAATTGCGTAGAATGTAGAATATAATATAATTGATATTTTAAAACATAAAAAAACAAGAAACATAAATAAAGGTGGCCACGAAATAAAATTAGCTTTATTCACTTACACTAAAAATCCATTTTACACGTATACAAAAAATAATAATATTTAATTTCCAAACATTTTTCATAAGCATTAGCGTTATTTTTTGTATATAACACTGTATTCCGTCATTGTGTGAAAAAATTAGGACAGAATATTCGCGACAACCGATAAACGCAACCCCTTTCAATTTGAAAGCCGAAACAATACTAGGAAAGCTCAACACAAAATTGCATAACTAGCGACGTTGTTTGCTGAAACTTTAGTAAATGTACTCGTAACTAAGGGATATAACGACTTATCTATAAAAAAAATACGAAAACAGAAGTCAAAATCGGTCCACTTCAATATAGATTTACAAATGCCATTAGTAAACGATTGGAGAAATGCAGAAACAAGAAAATAAAAAATGTACAAAAATGACTACAAAGTTAAATACCATAATATATAACATTTAACTTGCATCCGTCGGTGCAAAAGTCGACCGTCAGCCGGTCATCCTGCGACAATCTCGGGCTTCGTTTCGGCGAGACTCGTCAAAGTTCGGAGGTCACGTGACATCTTGACTCGAGAGCAGCGCACCAAGCTGCGTAGTTTTTTCCATTCTACCGTCACAGCGATTCGTATCGGCTATGATTTTTCGTATGGACAAATGTGTGCGGATCGCAACGCGCACAAAATGGGAATAGATAGGTACCGTATTTTTCGGTGGCGCGAGTTTTAAAGACGGAATTTTAATGTCGAGCTATCTGTGATGCGCTTATATTACTATACAACAAGATTGTTTTATTTTATCATATTTTTAATGGGGGTTCACCGCACAACCGCACTTTAGAGAAAACCGCCACTGGTTTGGAGTAAAGTTTTGACGTTGTGAATCCTACAAACTGCGTGTAGTTTTTAAGACGGAAATAATAATATTGTAAGTACATAATTGAAAAAGATTTAATATTTTATTTTTTATATTTAATGCACTCCATCGTGCCAAATCTTCGTCGGGCATCCATCCGGGCAATCACTTCAACATTATGTAAAGAGTAAAGTACAGATAAAACCTAACCGAGAAGGCAGTTAGTCCAACTTCTGGATTAGTTTGTTATCTACCAGGTAAATGAACCATCTTGTAACGAATCCACTTTCATTCTTGATCATAAACCTCGATGACTGACACTGCACGTATGTCCATGGTGGCCAAACGAGGAAGAAGCGCAATATGGCTATCTACCACACGGAGAAAAATGTTATTCTAAAATACGATCATTTTATTCGTAAAAACGGTTAAAAATGGGACTGAAGTTCTTACGAACAAATTAACAGGGTTTCAATGTTTATTGGCGGGAACATGTAAGAATAATACGTAATTTCGTACGTATAAAGTGATCTATTTTAGAATAACATTTTTCTCCGTGCACTATCCAAAAAAATAAACATTTTAATGCTTTTGGCCCAGAATATCTTAAATATTGATGAAGCTCTACATCAATGGTCATCCAGTTGATTAGTCAGACATCTCCGAAAGATATGCCATATTTTATTTAAAAGTTTACGCTGTAACCGGTACAGTTCTCAGATTACTCATAAACACCACCAAATCAATTACAATGCAAAAAACTTGTAGGGATAGAAACGAAAAATAGATGTTTTCTGGGTTACTACCTAGTAGGAATTTCAAAATATCATACTTATGTACCAGACTTTTATGCTTCCCGTGTTATTTTATAGTATATTGAAGTATATTAATACGGTAATGCCCGTAAGGTTCAAATTAAGGAACCCTACTCCGAGTAAATCTCCAACGCCACACTGTATGGAAACCGTTCTGACCCGTCCGTGAACGTGCCCTTTTCCAGGGAGCTGCTGCCGTAATATCCAGACGTATCACTCGCTCACAAGCGATTTGCAAACGGAAATGGCGCTGTTTTATTACTTGAATATATATATTTAAGGAAAAAAGTATGAAGAAGAAGAAACACTTTTCGCTTTCAGTCAATAAAAAGAAGATTTATGTTGGGGTGAAGAGTGTTCCTCTCATTATTCACGGTCTTAATGTTAGAATGTCTACTATTATATACCTACCTATTAAATATAAGTATTCTGTAGTTTAATGTTAATAGTAGTTAGTTTTTCAAAAGGGTGATGCCTTATAAATAGTCACCAACACTTAAACTGGGCGAAGGGCCTAGCAGCAAAAACCCGCGGAGGGGGTTTTTCACTGCTAGTTTGTAAAACACAGACAAGTGTAAATCCTATCTTATTTAAGTGAGCATTCGAATATTACTTTCCCAATTCTAATCAAATGGACAATCGATACATCTATTTGTTTAATGTACACTTGGTACCTAAGTAAGAACCTGATTTATTTCTAAGAACCCAATTAATCGTTCGTGAAAACAGACCAGAAGTAAAATTTCCCACTCGCGTGCGTCAATCGGCAGGCGTGAATAATGCGCTGCATCCTCTCCGGGCCGATTCCTCGGAGGCTCATGCGTGAAGTGGTGGTACCTGTACCAAATCACCGAACAAAGGAACCAGCTCTGGTCCATCAGATACCCATCAAGCAAGGAGTCACCTTACCAAAAAGTCGTAACAATCCCTTTGAGAAGAAACCTCACGCCAAAATGTGCATATTCTTAGTGTGCCTACGAATACAGGTAAAAGGCATTAAAATCGCTTTGCAAAACTAGTCAAGAAGCGCTCAATTTCAAGTAGAAGGGTGTTTTTATAATATTTATTTTGTGAATAGCTTTATAAGAAATAAAACAATGCTAATCAAGGGAAACCGTCACAGATAATCTTAGCCATATTTTTGTAGTTTTTAAAGTTCTTTCTTATATTCATACACTAGCTGACCCGGCAAACTTTGTACCGCCTCAGAATCAATAAATGTTGTGTTTAATTTATTAGCTGTTCGAATTGATTCAAATTATGTCGACCAACGCACATTATTTGAAAAACCGTTCCATACAAAATATATGAAATTTTTTATTTTCTTCATAATTATTTTTCCCGTGATTTTTTCCGATGTTTTAATAGTTATTCTGTTAATCGGGACGGAGAAAAATCCAACAAATCAAAGATTTGGTTCAGCCGTTCTTGAGTTATAAATGGTGTAACTAACCCGACTTTGTTTTATATATTAAGATTTCTATTGAAGAAATGCATTTTTTTTGTAGTTTACGCTTATATTTTTTATGAAGTATTTTACAATTTTATATTAATTCTACTCAAGCGAAACGATAGAAAAAGTTTTAATTTATTTAATGCATATTTTGTTGGTATTCGTTATGCAAACTGACTTATAGTAAAGATTAATCTAAATAATGATTTTGCGTTAGGCTTCGCCTTCAAATCAAACACAAATGTTTCAACCTTTTTTACTCCGGTTGTTTTTAATTTATTTACGCTGCTGTTGGTGTGGGGATGAAATTAAGATTGCTCGTTTAATGATGGCTAAGCGTTTTGTAGTTCAATTGATTGTAAGCCCAATAGTAAAAGATTCATGCTAGGAACAGCTTTTTTGTGTGTTGAGGTCGGAATGGTTGATACATTTCAATGATGTGTATTTACTTTACCTGCAGTTTTATCAGTTCAGTTGTATGGCTGATTTGAGGAGGTGGATGACTCCTTCAAACAATTTAGATCAATCTCATTCAAGTTCGATTTAAGAATCGAAAGCTTTATTTGGTTTCTGGTGGTAACGCACTCAAACACTAAAAATATAATATACACCTTCTTGTATGGTTCTTTCTGTAACTTGCGTCGTAGAAAGAGGAAGAGGTAGTGTCAACGGGGTTACCAATAGTATGAATTTAACCAAGGGATTTGCTATGAATATTCTGCTCTTAAATTGTAGAAATTTTTTCGACTTCGCAGCGCAGCTCTTTTTTGATGAATTTAATGTTTGATATTTTCAAGGTTTCTGTTTTACAAAATATCAAAATTTTCAAGACTAAATTTGGACAAACTTTCCGTAGGATAAAATCGACAGCATTGGTTTGACCTTGAACCTAGCAAAATATTTACCTATGGCACTTTCTTTGTGAGAACTATGATTCCTATTTTGCATGGGTTCCTTTTTATAATTAACTCATAATAGTTCATTATTCAATTTTTATTTATCATCCAAAAATGATTCTGAAAACACTCGTCTTTTATCTTCTGAACCGGCAAAGTATTGCACCAAGCATCTTTTTTCCATCCATGTAATCCTGTCCATTCCTCCTATTTTGTTTACTATATTATTTACTTGCACAGTCAAGTGAAAAATCACGGGGATAGTCAGAATTCTTGCAAAATCAGCTCTAATTTTAAAAGTGATTTCTTTTGTATTGAAAATATTATACTATATTTTTTTTAATTTTATTATTTATTAACCAAAAAATACATGTTATGTACATTCTTTTAGGTATATGCCACCTCACTAGGCTGAGCCTGTTCCAGTATATACCAGTATATATATAACCTATGTTCTCTATCGCTTATTATCTGAATTCTAACACTATTTTTTTCTTTCTTTATTCATTGCATTGTAATTACATAATTTGTGGATTTTACGACTACCATGCTAGGCACATGCCCGTGTTGTGGTGGTCGATTCTAAGCAAATTTTAGTTTAGAAGGTTTTAGGGGATAGACCGTCAAAAACTTGGCACACATTCTTTGGCCCATGCATAGTCACACATCGTCTCATACATACTCTTCTATTATTTTGACTCTTGACATAGGCCGACTCAAGTATCTGATTCACTTGATCGTGTCATGTCTTCTACGTGCATTTTCCACTTTCTGCTACCATTCAATAAAAAAAACATATTCTCCTCACACTGATTTCTTCGTTCATTCGCTCTACATGCCCAAACCGTCTTAGCGTCCCGTTCTTAATCTTACTTATTACTCATTACGCTTACATTAGCCTTGAATTATTTGCGGATCTCCACATTTCTCACACGATCATACCACACGTTTTACCACATGTACGCTTCAGGGATCGCATTTCTACAGAATTCAGTCTACTTTCATCCTTCCTCTGCCAGTTCTACGCCGCACTACCATAGATCAGGGTAAGTACCACCAATCCCTCTCAGAAAAATGCATGATGGATAGTTAGCTAGGCAAACCATTGAAAAATCATAGGATATTA
Organism: Limnephilus auricula; assembly: GCA_951813805.1. Lineage (NCBI taxonomy): Eukaryota > Metazoa > Arthropoda > Insecta > Trichoptera > Limnephilidae > Limnephilus > Limnephilus auricula. The sequence goes on along the minus strand of OX638388.1, from coordinate 9,459,388 downwards.
TAATTGTAGGATTTGTGAAGCTGAAAGTATTAATAAAAAAAATTATTTGCATCAGGATCACTGCTTTCCAAAAAAAACCCGCTGTCAATTTCAGAGACCATCTTTACTAAATTACCTTTCGAATGAACAAAATTTAAGCTTGAAAAATTACGATATCTTCGGTTAAAAGTTTAAATAATAGAAGTTGGTACACTTTTCAAAAATAGAATAATTATTTAATTAATTAAACTAAAATCAGTTTGGTACCTACTTTATCCAAATTCGTGAATTGTTCTCAAAATCAGTTCCAGTTTGTAAAATTACACTTAAATTCAAAGCAAATCCAAGTTTTAGAGTTTATAGAACCGGGGTTAAAGACGGAAAGTATTTATGTTTCATTTTAATTTAAAGACAGTTAAGCAGAATTTTACAATGCTTTAAAGCTTTAAACAAAATGGATTTTTCGATTAAAGCCATATTTCAAAAAATTTGGGGCTAAATTAGCCAAAGTATCGAAGTATATTAATACGGTAATGCCCGTACGGTTCAAATTAAGGAATCCGACTACGAGTAAATGTCCAACGCCACACTGTATGGAAACCGTTCTGACCCGTCCGTGAACGTGCCCTTTTCCACGGAGCTGCTGCTGTAATATGCACACTTATCACTCGCTCACATGCGATTTGCAAACGGAAGTGGCGCCATCTATAATACTATATTTAAGGAAAAAAGTATGAAGAATAAGAAACATTTATCGCTTTCATTCAATAATAAGAAGATTTATGTAGGGGTGAAGAGTATTCCTCTCATAATTCACGGTCTTAATGTAAGAATGTCTACTATTATATACCTACCTATTAAATATAAGTATTCTGTAGTTTAATGTTAATAGTAGTTAGTTTTTCAAAATGGTGATGCCTTATAAATAGTCACCAACACTTAAACTGGGCGAAGCAGAACGAAAAGCCGCCCGCAGGGCCTAGCAGCAAAAACCCACGGAGCGGGTTTTTCCACTGCTAGTTTTAAATGATTCAAGTAATCTTTAAGACACGACACCAACCTGGCACTGCACCACATAATATATTACGTAGTATGAATCAGGAACCACCTGTCCCGTCTCGCCCCACTGAGTTTATTACATGCAGTCTCCATTAGACTACCCTGCGCGGTTCATTGGTCAGCCGGTTAGTCAGACATGGTTCCAGACAATACTAACCCCATTGTCGAGCAAATATTAGAGCCGCCAGATGAATGAACGACCTTTCCAGGCGACTCTAATATTTCTATTAGCATTAAAATCGGTGCATAAGTGCATAGGGAACACACACAAAACCGCATTTTAGAAATATCAACTTACGAAGCACATACTCCTTTATTTACAAACTGAAATATACGAGCCTATTCTACAACATTTTTTTACATTAGCTCCACACAGAAGGCCACGAAGAAAATAATTCTCCTCGGGGTCTGTAAAACATCTCTGAATGTACTCTCCAGAAATATTGTTATAATTAGCCCTGGGGCAAGTATTCAATAATGTGCTTAAAATGACTTTAGATTCTTGAGATCACAGTGACTATTTATTGACGTTTAGTTATGTTCAAATTAACAGAGCATCAGAGGACTGGGAGCTAGGTTTTGCATGAGAGGCTCCCGCAATATATTGACAGAGCACACCTGCCTTCGGTTCATTTCGGCATACCTTGTAAACGAGACATGTGACCCGAATGGCCAATAAACACTAAAGCAATATGAGAACTGATCACAGACTAGTTATTATACATTACAGGGTATATTTCGTCGTTGTGTGGGGGATCTGTTTAGGAAAGGAAGGAGAGGAAGTTCTGGGAAGGAAAAAAGTATGAGGGGTGATTAGGAATATGGGGTCAATTTGTCCAGGAATGACTCCCTCCCACGATCGTGTGAGAAGTGTGGAGATTCGCAAAAAATGCAAGATTATAGCAAGTGTAAGGAGTAAGATTAAGAGGGTATTACCAGAGAATACCGGAAATTAGTCCTTTTTAAATCTAGACTATTGAGTATTGACTCTTTTTTACAAAAAAACATTAATTGGTTATGAAAGATTGTTATTTTATCTCGTACACGCAGTTTTTAAATTTGGAAAAACTAAGTTTACTTTTAAGATACTAAGGTTATACCGTTGGTCGTCGGCAGATTTGTTCAATTTTCAAACGAAATATTGTATTATGCAACACAAATTTTAAATCATATATTCATACAGCAAAATAAATCAATACATAATCTAGTAAAGACATTTTTCAGAAATTTAATTGTAGTTAAATTCAAATCATTAAAAAATAAATCCTACAACGTGTTTTGTGTCGAAAATACCTCTGTTTTTCTGTTTATTTAAGGTCTTACAAACTAAAATACTTCATATTTTTTTACATACTTATTTTGTTTAGAAATTATTGAAAAATCATAAACACATATGATCAAAAAATACACGATATTATATAATTTATCATCGCGCGTTTTAAGCATTTTTATTGCTTATTTAAGCAAGTTTTGAATGAAATAAATCGATATTAAATTATTAATTTTAAAAAATTGATACAGGGAATAACCGATCTTTCTCATCGGAGCCCTTCTGTGCAGTTGCAAGCATTTTTAAACTTTTATTCTCAGCCGCTGGTCAATGGCTCAGATATAAATGGTTTTGGCATGCAGTGTAAAAAAAACGATAGAACGATGAAAGGAGTTTATGAAGAATATACCGGACCTCTCCGGGAATATGCTTTCCAAATATGGAGTTCATATTTTGAAAATGACCTAGATCTAATACAGAGAGTAGACGATTTGTAAAAACACCAAGGGCTTTAAAAGATCTTCAATATGAACATAGATTCAAGGAACTAAAATTATTAACGTTAAAAGAAAGAAAATAAAGGGGTGACTTGATTGAGACTTCCCAAATTGCATCAGGACATTATAGTTGCTCTAGTATCTAAGAAATCTTCACCACCGATAAAAATATAAATCTAAATAAATAAAGAGACAAAAAAAAATTAACAAAACACCTTTTGCATCCAATCCTAGGAAATTCTTCAGTGCAAATAGAGTAGTCGATGCAAGGAACAAATTTCCGCAACATTTCATAGATGCCACATTCATATTTGGAGAAATGAAAGAACCAACATATTTTTGGATTTGAAACAACTTAATTTACTATGTTAAACTTTTTGTTAAACTAATAATGCTTACTATACAATAATAATACACCGCGAATGTGAATGGTAGAGAAGATGTCGGAAACGCCCAAGGAAGACATGATACGATCAAGTGAACCAAATACTTCAGTCGGGACATGTCAAGAATCAGAATAAAAGAAGTGTGTGTATGAGGCGATGCATTCCGGTCCGTTCCTCTGCCTACCCCTGCGGAGACACGGCGTGATGGTTAGTCAATTAGTTATTTGCAGGTAAATAAGATTTTTTGTTTTTTTTTTAAGCTGGGTGGCTGGAAGAGACTTAATTCAAATAACCTAAAAAATATATATCACGTAGATGGTGACACTACGATTGGAATGTGAATTAATAATGTTTTTACCAGGTGAATTTCAAAAAATTTGCAATAATAAAATGAAGATAATAATACCATTCAATTGGTAAAGGGATGGGGAAAAGACTGGAATTGTAGAGTTTCTTTTGTAGGCGCTAAGTGCTTTATTACGATTATATATTATTATAAGGTGGCGCGGGCGTTAGAGTTGGAAATCTTTATTTCAGGGAGCACCCTATTTTTAAAGGGTCATCTTGCACTATGGAACAATGTACGATATGGTTAAAGCAAAGGGTTGGCAAATCGAAGATTCTCTTTGAAGGGAGAGAAAGTTTTTGGGGTGCTGAGAAAATTTAAAAAAAAACTAAAGCTGCAGAATAACGTTAAAGTTATTTTTTTTTTGTTAATTCATTATTGTGAAGGAATATAATATTTATGAATCATGTAAAGCGTTCGTAGTAATTTCAAGATACTATCGTTTCAGGTAATTTCATACAAGTCCTAACGAGTTCTAAATTCTCCAGTCTTTCAATATAAATATCTCTTTTGAAACTGTAAATGTATAGCAAATGTAAACTGATGCAATGTCCAGTGTTTTAAATATAATGTCCTCCGTGCGACGTCGTATATTCTCCAAGCATAAACTAAAATGGCGTGTTCATCGCAAATGACCTGCTAGGCAATAAGTATGTTTTCTTTATTCCTTAGTAAATAGAAAAATTAGATAGAGCCTAAGAAATCATAATAGATAAGTTGTTCTACGTCCGTTACGTGATTTTTCATAAAACGGCGCTCTACAAATTATCCAAAATTATTATTATTTTTATTATTATCGTATTTGCTGATGGCAGGTCTTGACTTCTAGAATATTTTGTTTGAACGAATTTTACAGGCTACAGTTTCCGCAGAAGCTTTCTGAATTATATGTATATATATCTCATATGGGAATAGTCAAATATTTGCTTTCCAGTGTTTAATTTTTTATTATTTTAATTGATTAACTAATGTTTAAGACAAGATTTTATTCATAGCACAAAGGGTAACAATTATTATAAGCAATAATTATCGGCCTGAAACACTCATCCACATTGAAACAATCTTATGAGAAAAGATACATGCCGCCGACGGGACTCGAACCCGCTCATTTCTGATGTCCGGTCAGGTGCTCTTAATCCAATGAGCTACGGCGGGTTACCTCTTACCCGCCAAATGATTCAATATATACTAGTGTTTCATTAAAAAACTACCGCTTATTAATTTTTTAAGTAGTATTATTCGTTAACCCTTTAAAACTAGTAAGCACTATGTAATTACTAGACATCGGATTATATGCACTAACAAAGTGCCTAAAATATGCATGCAAACATGCACTACAAATGGCCGAAATATGCACTAAAAACCCTTGATATGCCCAAAATATGCATAATGCAAAATCAAAAACCATTTTTATTATTATGTATTTTAATTAACGACGGTACAAAAACAGCGAAATATTCTTAAAATTATGCATAGTTTTTGTGACCATATATAATTAAGTATTTTTTCAAATTTTCACCCAGTATTAATTTTGTACGCCGAAAACGACCTCTCGAAAAAACGAAACTGTCGTCATTTGTCAAAATTAAAAATTTGGCATATTTCTGGAGATACCTGTTTAGGCAGAGTATGGACCTGTGCCGTTGATGTAGGCATTAATGTTTTTCATGTCTTCAAGACAATTTTAACGAATTTATTTTCTAATATTCAATTACTTAGGAAGGGCGTTGGTGAGTACGATTATTGTTTCTAGTATTTCTATTGATTTAAATAGAGAAAGATTTTTTGTTTCTATGTTTTTTTATGGCATCTGGTAACTTGTGGAAATGTGTTGAGATGAGGGCGATTTTCTTTGGATGCGTTCTAATCAAATGCTAGCTTGCTTAACTGAGTTCCAAAGCCCTCAGAACTGTCAAATTGACCAGCGAAATATGCAAGATTGGGAAAAAAGGCTAGAATATGCATTAACGCCGTAATAAGAGAGTTATATGCATTTGCATATGCAAATATGCAAATGCATATAATCCGATGTCTAGTAATTACATATTTAACAAACTTTTCCTGCTGCATTTTTGATCGCATCCCATTGATTACTTCTCGAATTTTCTCACGGCCGCGGCCCAGCAAAATCAATCGCTCCACGAAACATGACTTCTATATAGAAAATCGATTAACGTTTGCCAATCAGGCACACGTTGCTGTTGGAGGGTTTGCAAAATGCTGAAAAGGATTTCTTTCTGAATACAAAAAATTGCATCTTCTCTGTTGTTATGCTCGGTGAACGATTCGATGTAGCCAACATTTTTTACAGCTGAATTGAATGCTTCCCAAACCGAGGCGTGGAGATATGTGATTCTCGACGGATTACTTACTTACCACTGAAGGACCAAACCGGGTAGGTAGGCTACTAAAAGGTAGATAAATTAAAAAAATATTTCAAACATACTAAATACGGTTATTTGTGATGAGATTTGATTTTAAATTTTTCTGCGAATTCACGTTCGATGAGTTTTTAATTCCCACAATTGGGACTAATAAGTTTTCTCCGCTGACGAGGCAACTGAAAAAAAAACAGTTTGCAACTAAACTCGTTATCCTATGTATGTCAATATGATGGCCCGCACACTACACAATTTCTCAAAAACCCGCTCTCAATGGCGACGCAATCACTGACTCGTGACTCGCCCTGCTAGTTGCCGTGGCCGTCCGTTGCCAGTTTGCTCGGTTGTCATGGTTGCGCCAGTTTTGTTGTCAGTTTTCTAGTTTTTTCTTTATTTTTCAATTTGACAGCGACAGATGACTACGATTACAGCTGTTGATTGTTCTTTCTATGGTTAAACAAGCTGAGATGATTACAGAAATCGTAAAATTGAGTAGGCCATCATAGAAGTTTGATGAAAGTTTGGTTGGAAGCCATAGCAACCAGCCGGTTTTAGTTTGGTTTTAGTTGCGTCGTCAGTGGAGGTCCTACTATATATATTTGAAACGCGTTTATCAATTGTTTAAATTTTGGTTCGATTATTTTTCAAGTTTCCACTGTGTTCTTTCGAAATTTTAATTTCTGACGTCTCTCTAATTTTTAAAATTGACAGTATTTGTTTCTGAAAGAAATGATCCAGAAGTTCGTGTAAAACTTTCAGCTTTACAAACACTACAATTACAATATCTGGGATAAATTATTGTTAAATAGATGTAAAATGAGATAGAAGTGTGAGGTCATGATGATATAATATTTAATTTTGAAGCTTAGGATATGTCTTAAAATCTTTTTTAATCTTTAAAAATTAAATAAATCACTTCTTTCACAATAGCAACTTTCAATTTGGGAGGTGGAACGGGTTTCGCCGCCACGGAACAATTTATTGGTTAACCAACACTTCTGCCATAGGACACCCCAAGTGGTGCACTTGGTTTGGTGACATAGAAGAGGTGCCCGGGTTCATCGGGCGATGAAAGTTCAGATCTTGGTACCTGCCCATTAGCTACGTTGTGGGCCGGATTGGAAGAGGCCGGTTTGGGGAGACCCTTTGATCTCTCTACACGGAGAAAAATGTTAATCCAAAATACGATCATTTTATTCGTAAAAACGGGACTGAAGTTCTTACGTACAAATTTGTACGTACAAAAGTGTTTCAATGTTTACTGGCGGGAAAATGTAAGAATAATTTGTTGTTATACGTAATTTAGTACGTACATGTCCCTCCAATAAACATTGAAACCCTGTTAATTTGTTCGTAAGAACTTCAGTAACCGTTTTTACGAATAAAATGATCGTATTTTAGAAAAACATTTTTCTCCGTGTACTTGGTCCCATTGTCCGGATTCGTACGTCCGTCACTCCTGGATACACGAGCCCTGGATTTCTACCTCTCCCTCATATCTGTTTTCTTTACAGAACTTCTTATCCTTCCTTTCCTTAAAAACATTCTCCACACAGCATCCCCAAATATGACATAGGCCCCGAAAGAAATTATTTTCCTTACGGGCCTCCCGTGCATGGTTAACGTAAAACAAAGCAAAATCTCTGTGTGACGTCATTTTAATAAAATAAAATAACAAACTTCAGTTTATTATTTTGTTACATATTTGGGAAAATCTCTTTAATGTTGTTGCATTCTTTTTTCGGATACTCATATATCATTTCCGTCTATTCTAAGAACGATTATTCCGCCTTAACGCGTACGTGGTAAAAATCATGAATTTTTTTTATCTGCGACTCACCTTCGATTATGCTCGTCGATCGTAAAAAAGAAACCAAAAAAACTTGTTCATTGCTTTATCTCTTTTGTAACCAAGTTATTAAGATACTAAGGTTCGATTAATTGGGCTTTATACTTAATTAATTATGTCTTTACCGATGGGCCACTAGTCAGGATGAAAGAATCTGAGAAAATTGTTTTCAGAGTCCGAAAAACTGATCAGCAAGGATTAGTTCGATTAGTAGAAGTGATCCTTAATTTTGTAAAAAAAAAAAACTACAATTTGAAATCAATATTACAGTAAAATGGAAAGAAAACCAATTAGATATGATTAATTTGTCTTGCAAATTACATGTTTATTTATTTATTAAAAGAATTTTATACATAGTGTAGACATTGTGTTATTTCGTCCGCCATGCTCGGGATATCCCTGTGTTATGGCGGGTGAAGTTTGCAGATTATATAATTTAAGGTAATGAAGTACGTTTACTGATAATATAATAATTAATGATAATGAGGTTAACAGTTAATGCAGCAATGAATTTATGATAATGAAATTTACATATAATATAGTAATTGATGATAATGATGTTTACAGATAATAAATGTAACAAGGAATTTATGACAATGAAGTTTACATATAAAATAATAATTGATAGACGAAGTTTACAGATAATATAATATTGAATTTATGTTAACGAAGTTTACAGAGTGATTCATTACTTTTTTTTACTTGTTCAATTTGTTCAAGGGGGATGACGTGATACGCACTCTGTCTCTTATGTTACCGTGCTGCTGGAACGAGATAATAATTCATGTGAAGGAAAAATATAAATATATTTTTTTATTTTGAAAATAAAATCATCGCTCAGCAAATTGACATCTACGTTTTTAATCATATATCATAAACTATATCATAAACTTATTTAGAAATACTTATTTAAAAAAATTATAAATAATAATTACTTAATTGTTCGTCCCCAGTTTATTTGATTTCCCCTAACTAGTCTTGGATAACACGTTCATATCATCTGTTAAACCTCAGTTTCCTAGTCACCGCAAATCGCAACTTCGATTCGGATTCGGTAGGAACATGCTTGACGTAACGCTGAGGTCGTATTATCGACGATTGTGACAAACGAGCGGAACCTTCGATCATGGCCTAAATAATTTTAATAAAATCTCGTGACCTTCTCATCGAGAATAATCTTATTTTCCAACAGATTTAAAAGGTATTTAATTAAAAATATAATATTCGAGTTACATTCGTACACAATTCAATAAATCAGATGCTGCTTACAAAAATTAAACATACTAATTTCGATAATAATTTTGGTTAGTTGGTCAGTAGTGTGAAATATTCCTGCGTTTTGCGTAAAATTATACAAGTTATGTGAAATTTTAATTTTAAATTGGAACTACTTATATCAGACAAGCGACAAGTTAGCTACCAAAATACTTTTTTTAAAATATTTTTTTTTATTATTTTTTTTTTTAATGTTTGAAGAATTACGAAAATAGAATCAGCAAGCGCACGATGAAAACTTTGTGTTAGCATACGACGGTTTAAGAGGAAGCCATAATTAATAAGAAATTTAATGATATAGACACATTCTCGTGTAATTTAAGAAACTTAAAAAAAAATTGTCAAAGCTAACATTAAATAATTTAAAAAATTCCTTTTGCAAGTTATCATGTTGTTGCTGTGAATCCTTTCCAGTTACTTTTCATCCAATTTATACACATTTGTTCACTCTAGTTGTAGGTATAATATATATTTTGTACATTTATTATTATTTATGTATTGTTATTATTGCTATTGTGTATAAAGTTTTTAATACATTTGTTTTGAAATTTAGCTGGTTACTAGTATATTTGTTACATTTAAATTGTTATTTATTTGTGTTCTTAAATCTTCTATTATTTTTTATCTAATATTTACAATATTGTATTTTTTGTAAATATGTCAGCCCATGGGTACATGACCCTTAATTTTTTTTAAATTTTTTATTATTATTATTATTACAATTTTAAGTTATGTGAAAATCTGTAATTGGATTTTATTTTTATTATTAAGTTTTTTGTAATAGATGTAAATAATCTGTTGATTTTCCTAAATAAATAAATAAAGACAAAAATGTGTGTATTTGTAGTGTGCTTTGTATCGCCACGAATGTAAAAGGCAGAAAATGCGCCTGGCGAACGGAGTCTAAGGAAGGCTCGTTTTCAAGCGCATAAATGGTTTTAATTTATTTAGTGGATAATTTTATAAAAAAAGAAAAAAAGTTTATCATGGGAAACTGTTACAATCTGAAACTGAGCCATAATAATGTTTTTTAAAGTGCTTCTTATAAGTGTTCACACATTTTTAGTCAAAGCATATATTTTTGTATTATTAATGTAAATTGATTTGTAATAAACATTAATCTAAGGGGGTTTCTCACCATCCTCCTAATAGCTTGTCCATACAATAATGAATATTTATGATTTACGATTTACGTTTTATTTATTTATTAAGCCGGAGTTTATAATTCGGGAATCGAATCTATGAATAGTGGCTATAAATTAGATGAGTGGACCGAGTTCTCTAACTACTGCGATTACTTTATTTTAATTTTAAATAATATTCGTTAAAATATAGGATAAGCTATTAGGAGGACGGTGAGAAACCCCTAAGTCTTAGAGTGAAGATATGTTATTGAGATATCTAATTTCATTCAAATTCTCCAGTCCTAATGAGTCCCAAATTCTCAAGTCTTTCGAAATAACTTCAATTTATTTACTCCATTTTTGGCAGTAATCTTCTTATGAATGTAATATGAAAAATGATCATGTAGCAAATGTAAAATTATGCAATGTCCAGTGTTTTAATATAGTGTCCTCCGCGTGCAAAGTCGTATCTCCTCCAAGCATAAACTTTCTAATTAAAGTGTGTTTACCGGAAGTGACATGCCCCAGGTAAGTATTTTCTCTGTGTCTATTTGTAAATAATTGTTCTAGTTAGAGCCTAAGTAGTTATAATAAAATGTACAGCGCCCTTGAGGTGATTTCTCTCAAAAACGGCGCTCTACAAATTATCCAATTATTTTTATTATTATTATCGTTCGTGGATTCACTAAATATAGCTATTTCATTCGTACACGCATATTATTTGAATGGCTATCCTTTTAATAAGCCGTGCAATATTATTTGTCCGATTATGAATATAGCGTGTATTGTATTTTTATAAAGCGATTGGATAGAAAAAAAGATATGTCGTAATTTTTCAAATTTACTAATATTCGGCAGGAACATTATTTCTTCTCTTAAAAGGCAATCCTGAGGTAATTTTTTTTTTAATCTTTCACTTTTTGATTACTTCACACACATGCTCGTGAATGAGCATGATCATCAACCGTACACATTTGCTCATATAATGAGCATGTTTGGTTTGAGCAAAGCCAACAATTGAACACACATCGTCTTTATGAGCATGCTATTGCCAAATACATGTCAATAAATAGAATTACTTTCGTCAGCATGTTAGCATTGAACTAAGCAAAATAACCTTATTGCGTGCAAAGCAATTATTTAAATAACTTTTGACAAAGAAAAAAAAAGTTAGATAAACGGTTATACAGTTATAACGACATAATACGTCTGTCTCGACATAGGTATATAACCTTGTGAGACAGGCATAGAAAAATCGCATGTAATTCAACTTTATATAAATAAATAAACTAAAAAATAGAGTCAGTTTCATCCGCACAGAAATCAATAAATTATTATTTTCGCTCGCAATGCAATTAATTAAGAAACTCTGGGCGAAAGTAAAAAGAAAACACAAAGATCAATTTGGGTTCTGACTGAGACAGGATCGAAATGAGCACGCTTATTAGCAAGCCTTTTCATACATGCTTAGAGCGCATCCTCTTCCACCCTCGAATTCTGAAGCATACTCAATACTAGCAACGTCACTGACAGACATAGTGGCATCTAAGTAGCATTTGCTCATTAGTAGCATGCTCTTGTGCTACTAATGAGCATGTCTGTAAGTACCATTAGGTTTCACAAATCCCACAACTGTTATATCATGTGATTTTAACTGGCCTGCATATATTTTATTATGTCAAATTTTGAAATTTAAAACTAAAAAAATGCTTTTTAGCCTGACACCAGTTTTCGTATTTTTTGTAATGCGATAAGGCTCGACCATACATTCGCCTTTATCCAATCCCGCGTAGTTCCACCACCGGTCCCATGATTTAAATCACTTTGAATTATGGAAAACGTTGACGTGATTAGTTACGGAGGTTCACGATTAGGCTTCAGTTTTCCCAATAAATTATGCTCTAATTTCGAGCATGTTACGTGTGCTCCATTTATGCGGCGAGCTTTCAGGCTTCTAGTCGCGGTAACGCTGTTATTGTGTAGAGCAGGTAAAGGCAGGAGCGCTGTGTGCTTTATTGTAGTGGGTGCGGTGCACTCGGGCGGTTTAACCTAGGGGTGATCTCGTCTGTGCACTGGGCGTCACTTGATTTAAATGTCATTCTTGATTTGATATAATTTTTTAAACTAAATTTAAGGTAAGTACACATAGGATTTAAATTAAGATTTCATACTACTCATCCATGGAAGCTTTAGATTGTAGTTGGAAGAAGAGTGACCATTAATGAGCGTATTGTAATAAAAAATGGTATTCGACTTTTACATTTGATTCAAATCCAAAATTAATATTTGTTTCATAATTTCATTGAAGAAATTGGCCTACGTGGAGTTTGTATACATTTCCATCACTAATAAATATGCTATTTGGACTATTTTTTCTCTCATTAGATTACCATATCTAAATGTTCTACACGACATTTATATACTGACTCATCTTGAAAACTTAAAACGTTTCCATCAATTATTTATTTATTTATGCTCGTATGTACAGTTTACAGGTAAATAAATATATGTTAAGTGCAAGCAGGAAAAGGTTACGAAACACCCGGCACAACAAATGGACAACTTAATTATTTTAGAAATTAACCGATTTTAAAATCCAAGGTCACCCCAAAAAGGAAAGCAATATCACGTCCCAACTTATTTATCTACTCTCTGCGTCTTCGCAACTTCCATCGGTTACATTAAATTAGTATGAAGCAGGAGCTCCGGATACGGATATTACATTGTTGATTATTTGGTTTGCACTTTTTTGTGAGCATTGCGTATATATTACTGCTGTCATTTATTATAAAATTTATTCGAAAAGTATTTTTTTTTTAATAACAATTATTTTTTGAAAAAACACCTACTTGCGATGAAGGACCGTCATGTCGTCAAGTCTAATGATGGCAATGGGTCTATATTCTTTTGGTTGTGTAAAAATCTGACGCAATATCGCCATCTTGGTTTTTCTGTTTTATTTTCCACGTAGTAATTAAGTTTGTATATTTGGGAAGTATGTTTACGAGAGAGTACTGGTACCTACCCCGATGTATGACAGTGAAGCGTGGAAATGGCAGAGAAAGGATGAAATTAGACTGAATGCTGTCGAAATGAGATCCTTGAGGCGTATGTGTGGTAAAACCATGTATGATCGTGTGAGGAATGTGGAGATCCGAAAAGAATGCAAGGCTGATGTGAGCGTAATAAGTAAGATTAAGAAAGGGACGCTTAGATGGTTTGGGCATATTGAGCGAATGAATGAAGAAAGGAGTGTAAAGAGAATTTATGACGCGAATGTGAACGGTGGAAGAAGCCGAGGACGCCCAAGGAAGACGTGGCACGATCAAGTAAATGAGATATTTGAGTCGGGCCATGTCAAGAGTCAGAATAATAGAAGAGTATGTATGAGAAGATGTATGAATGTGAATGAGGCAAGGAGTGTGTGCCAAGACCGAGTTGTTTGGCGGTCCGTCCTCTCTGCCTACCCCTGCGGGGAAACGGCGTGATGGTTAGTTAGTTTAATTATCTGTCATTTTTGACGTTTACATACTAACTATAAATCACCGCTTTATCGAAAACGCGGAACGCTGCAAAATTTTAATTTAAGGGAATACATTTCCTTTACATGTATATCCTTTCGGGCCATAACAAAACACAATGTTTTTATAATTTTATTAGTATTTAGATATTCTTTTTTACTTTGCGGTTTCTTTAATCTCAGCCCCTGGAACCCCTCTAGGCGGCCCTGCCCCCGGCTATGTTGTTTGGCAGGCTACTATTTCGGTATTACGGACTTAACCAGATAATTAAGTGTTGGGCTACACGCATTGGCGCCAATGAACACATTTCTACCTGTGCACGGATAGACACGCACGTCCTGTAAAATATAGCTGCCATTGTTTAAATTTAACACATAGGCACATAGGAACATATCAATGCTATCTGCCAGGGGACGGCATGATAAGTCTTTTGTCTTGTCTTGTCTGGCCTCGCATCGCATGTGTGGCCGGGGAAGACAATATTTCACGGCACATTTGGGGTACAAGACGCCCCGGCTAATTTATTGTATTCGTGCATATTTCAAGAGGGCTACGTCTAAGATTATTATAATAGTACGTACACTAAAGCACAATCGTGCAATCTGAATGCTGGTTATTTTAAAAATGTGAACCAACCTTTATAAGACGAGGGTTTACAAGGATTTTGACACAATTTATAATATATTAAAATATTTCCCGTTTTCTCATGCTTTTAACTTGCAAACGATTGGGAAACGAATGAGAAATTAAAATACAATATACTTGACGCTCATAACGCGAAGCAGGATGGATTAAACAAGATAACCTATATAACCTAGTAGGTACATCAAGTCATTACACTTTTAATTTTTTTTTTATTATTTATCTAAGTTTAAATAAAAGAAAACCTCGTATGAGTTTAGATTATTATTCAAAAGTGTTATTCCATAATTAATCAATCAAAAGTAATATACAGGGTGTCCGGGGGTGAAGTGCATTAACATGATGGTAGGAGTAAAAAAGATTAACAACTTTTTTCGAAATTCCAACTCTTTTTTCCCATACAAAATGACGTACCTATTAAAAATCCTTAGTGTAAGGTACAAACATACCGATAAATTTGCTGTGAGTCAGCATGGCGCGATTGTGGTGACGTTGGATGGTTGTGATTCACCCGTATCGTAACAGCGTAAAATAATCGTGTTGGCCGCACACGCCGGACTAATTTTATCTTTTTGCCACAAAAGTACCCCTAAAAGTTGGAATTTCGAAAAATTTAATTATCTTTTTTACTTATACTAATATGTAGAATCACCTCCCGAAGTTAATGCACTTTACCCCCGGACACCCTGCATAGTAGGTACTCATATTTGGGGCAAGTTGGTGAAAATCAGTTGGTGAAAATATACCAATCAGAATTGAAATATTGGACTATTTTTTACATTACCTCCACGCCGCGCCGGTCGGAGAAAAATAAATCTCCCCAGTGCCTATTCTATCTTTGGGAATTAGTCACATAGAATCGAAATGGCTTTAGTCGTGTGTAGTGACCAGATCTGTGTAGCTGGCTACTCTCCTCCCTACTACCTTCAGCTACACAACATTCCCCGATTGTGGATATCATAGTCTAATTGGCTCCAGATGGTTTTTTTTTATTTTTGTTTTTTATAGTAAACACCTCACAAGAGTCCCAACTGCTCCCGTCTGGAGCCAGTGAGACTATGGCATCCCCAATTGGGGTATGTTGAGAGGCTGAAGGTAAGAGGGGAAGGGAAGGAGATGGGGGTAGAGGAAGGCGGGTAAGTACCTGGCTATTCAGATCTAGTCACTAAACATGGCGAAAGCCATTTAAAGCAACGTTTCAATTCTGAATGGTGGTCTTATATGGTGGTGGTGGTATCTTCCACTCTAGAACGTGTTGCAAATGTAGTATATACTATTTTTAATTAATTTATTGTGAAATAACACAAATTAATCAAATAAAATTTATTTGCGCACGCCGGGTTCGAACCCGCCACCTTCGGAATGGGAGTCCAAAGCCTTTGCCCCTGGCTACGCCGCACAGTGGGCTGAAAATCGCCTTTCATAGAGACTTGAATTTTCAAGGGTCTTTTTTTTAGCTAGAAATGGATTCTGCTGATCTACTATGCTATAAAATTTCGTATGAAGCAATTGCGTGTACAAATGAAGGAGTTATCATTTTTTAAAGAAAAATTTGTATGGCACTGACATTAAAAATGAGGCTATCTCTGGAATCATAAGGTTGGCCATTATATCCTTACACACAAATATACTACTATTTATTTGTATTTTTTGGACATACTTCGTATTGTGGCGCAACTTGCGCTTTTTTTTTTTTTTAAATATCAAAGTTGAAAAAAAAAACTTTTTTATGTTGATGATTCAAGCATGCTTTACATATGAGTATGCTTTGTCTAGTTTACAATATTTTATTTACACTGCAAGCCAAAACAGTTTAGCGCCGGCCGTTTAGGGTCAGGTAAAAAAATTCATTATCTCGTATTGGCAAAATACTCGTATCTGTAAAACGAGCGCCAAAAAAATAATAAAATAATATATATCTTATCCAAAATGTACACCATTATTTATTTTCATAAATCCCAGGAGTAAATAAAGATCAGTATGTTTCGCAAATGAACATTGAACACGATGTTTACATGATCATAAATAACAAAAGCAGTTATAATTCGATTGAGAACATCCTGGGTGAGGTGTGAACACGATTATTACCCATACAGGGTGGCTGTGATGCTTTGTAATTAAACGAATCGAATGCTATAATAATTTTATTACTTTCTTATTCCTGAAACCGGCCGACCAGAACTGACAAGTGTTACTTATTCCTTACCATACGATCTGTAAAAATGTATTTTATTATGTGGTTTATTGGTAACACCCAATATATACACCTGCTTACTATCTACTTTGGCTCTGAAGCTCTAGCAGTGAAATCGATAACTTTATATAGCGAAACTTCCGATGATTTTATATCGATGTTCCGAGCACGGTTTTACCGTTGAAAAGCGAACCTATATTGACAGGTAATAAATAAGAAATCGATATACTAAGCTGGCAAAACTAAAGGCATTTTTTATGAATTGACGTTACATAAAAATATTAATTAATTGGAATTTGTTGAATTGAATTGACGGCCGGCATATGCCAGCAGTAGGGCGTTGGACTGCCATTCCGAAGGTCGCGGGCAGAGTGGAAGATACTCTTAGTATCGACTTGGTGTAAGACCATCATTCAGAATTGAAACGTTGCTTGAAATGGCTTTAGCCGTGTTTAGTGACTAGATCTGAATAGCCAGGTACTTCCCCACCTTTCTCTTCCTTGTCTCCTTCCCTTTCACACTTACATTCAGCCTCATAACATACCCCAATTGGGGAATGCCATAGTCTCACTGGCTCCAGACGGAAGCAGTTGGGACTCTTGTGAGGTATTCACATAAAAAACATTTAAAAAAGAATACCAACCTTAATATGCATTGGCATTTTTATTTACTTTTTCACACTAAACGGAGTTAATTAGTTGATGAGGTCTTTAGTCATATTTCAACCACTTTAGTTTCTCAAAGATCGATCGGAATAAATTGGTCGCGTCTTAGTTGAATTATTTCAGTCCATGGATCGCTTGTACGATTTCTTTCAATTCTAAGAGCTTCGTTAGTTGAACATAGTTCATTAATGAGCCAGTAATTTTGCACAAAGAAAGACATTGTCGAAATAAATGCGTTAACCGAAACTTATCTGATACTATCGGGCTAAAATTTATTGATCGTCTGTTGGAATATATTGTTGACCGTGATCGCAAATGATAACTAACCATAGAGATGACGATTTAGTCATTATCGTATTGTTATAGGGTTTTATCGATTATTAAAAAATGTTTTTTTTTTTTTTTTTAAATGGTCATCGCAATTTTTGGATATCTACTTATTATGATATCGAATGATGCATTAGTTCCACACCAATATTATTTTATTACCAAAAATTTTTGCCAGTTTTTTTTTCGAGCAAAAAATGCAGAATAGAAATTTACAGTGTGGACATAATAATTGAAAGTATATACTTGGTTATACGTAGGTATACTTACCTACTTAAATAATACTATTATTTATTGCTACATATTTAACAACATGGGTTTTTAGCGAACCTTTATTTCAAAGGCTGGCGGCCCTCGCGAGGATAAATTTGCTCATAAAGTAACAAAGCAAAATGGTCAAGGTTGAGTTGTATGAGTATTTGCAACAGTATAACTAGTTCTTCTGAAGATTAAAAAAATAAAATATTATACAGTGTGTAACAGCACGTACCCGAAAGATATTAACCAGCGATTCCTGAGCAAATTTGGATTACAAAAAGTAGAAGTCAGATCACACGTCGTTACTGATCACACTCCTACACGTCGCGACGGGATCACGTGATACACGCGCTGTTTAGTGTGATACCGTGCAGCTGGAACGGGGAACGGGACGGGAGTGTTTTTTATTGTTCTAAATTGAAAAAAATATGTCATCGGACAGCAAATGACATCTACATATTTTACTCCAAATATGCTCAGGAATCGCTGGTTAAAATGCATTGCTGTTTGCTGTTACAGTCTGTACAGATTTTTAAAAATATTATTGCTGAATTACTTAAGGTGAAGACGTGCGAAAATATGTAAAATATACAAACCTCGCGCCATGAACCCGGGCACTCATACTAAGTCACCAAACTCAGTGACAACTATGACAACTTATTTGTAATTTACCGTTAAGATGATCCACTAGTCCTTGACTCATTCGGAATCGGGCGGAGCGAACGATTTTTGGGCGTTTACCAATAAAAACCCTAATCTCTAGCAAACAACAGTGTTTTGTTATTCCGCAAGTAGGTATATTTTTAAAGATCGAAGCGCCGCGTAGACTAAGGCATTTCCGTTGGCCCCGGGCTCTGGGCGTAGAATGAGCGACGGGCTAAAATCCTTCTGTACATGGCATAAGGATGAAATTCGCACTTACAAATTCGTTGGGTACCGCCTATTTTTATGCACTGAAAAGAAACGTCGCCAAAATGCAGGTTTTATTTGATTTTGTGAAGTTCAGATACAAATATTAAAATGTTTTCCGATCACTCTATAAGAAACTTAATTTGCTACATTATTCAATAAAACAACACCAGAAAATGCACAATGGGCCTATGGCCTAAGTGCTCACGGGAACTGCTTGTAAACCGTCTCCGCCTTAAAAAAAAAAAAAAAAAGTAGGAGATTTTTCACTTTTAACCATTTTTTATAGGTCAGACGCATTATTTTTTTCTAAGCTTATTAAAAAGCTTATCAAAAAATACTCGATCACTTCAAAGGCCAAGATGTGTTCTACTCACAGTATTTAATTGAAACATCTATATTATTTCTAAGCGATCAAATTTTCAAAACTAAAACACAAGATTTTATACGATTTTGCATTTTTCCGCAGGTATTCACCTTAAGTAGCATTTAAAGAAACAATGTGAATTTTTTCATAAATATAACTTGTAAAATAAGAAAAACAAACGTGTAAATAATAATTTTCGGAGCATACTTTGCGATTTATTTCTATCGAGGGAATTTCACATAATTACCGTTTCGGCGTGGGGAATATATATATATATATATATATATATATATATCTTGAAGCAGTCGATCCTGACTGCTTCAAGCTGTTCGTGGTTCAAAATTTTGAAAAGCACCTTAATATAAACTTCGAGATTCTGACTTACTTTTATGAATTTGTAAATATTCCTTTTTATCGTATCTTGTAATGTTTTCAGTTTGTGGCTTGAAAGGTTTTAACCAAACCGCAGTCGATATAGTTTTATATTAGCGACCGACGGACCGGTGGATGTAATCTTTTAGCCAAAAGCAATAGTTTGTCTAAATATTGAAGCAGTGCAGAAATATATTATAAATTTGTACAGCGCCCTTGAGGTGATTTCACAAAAACGACGATAAACAAATCATCTAAATATTATTATTATCGATGTTACACGTCCATGATTTTGTTTGCGTGTCGAACCAATGAGATAAAGTCAACACATGTTTTGTCAAATATCACTGAGTCATACATCGGAAACATTCCCACATACCTTCACAAGGTACCTGTGCGAGTCTCGGCTCCTCGGTTCGTCCTTTATCCGCCTTGTTCTTCTTGGAAAGCCCTACAGGGGTTGTGGACGGTTCTAGAATGGCTATGTGTCGGGCCCATACGTGAACATTCATTGGTATTATTATTATTGTACCAACTTATTGTCTTACTGTTGTTTCTCAGGATTTAAGTGCCCGTCTGGATACGCAGACATATCCCAGGTTCTGGGTAAACGAGGCAAAAACGTATGTTGCCATTATTTTTGTTATTGTCACAAAAGATTTTTGAAAGTAAACCATTTGTAGTCCCTTGGTGAATTTATAATATAATAAATGTGTGTAATATATCTATGTGGGAGGTTTACCGTTTACGTCTAACTTCGACTATCTTTACTGTAACTAACAATCATGCCACTATCACACAGGTGTAGGAAGATTAGTAATGGCATTACAAACTATAGACATTTTTATGGATATCCATATATGGACAATTGTATGCATGAATTAAAAGAGGAAGGATTGGGCGCAAAATTGAATAATCTGATAGTGTGTTGCCTATTGTACGCTGTCGATGCGGTGCTGATTGCTAAGAGTATAGAAGATCTGAAGTCTCATGTATCTAGGATGAACGAAGTATGTATGAATAATGAATTAATGATGAATGGAGGTAAGTCTAAAGTCATGGTGTTTGAAAGAGAGAGTACGAAAACAGTGTGCAATATAGTTGTGAATGATGAATACTTGGAGCAGGTGGATAAGTTTGTATATTTGGGAAGTATGTTCACGAGAGATGGGAAGGCTGATAGGGATATTGAAAGAAAGGTAAATGCTAAATGGTAAATGCTAAATGGTAAATGGTAAATGGTAACTCCATTAATGGAGGACTGAACGCCGTTGGAGCCAACAAAAAGCTGTCCACAGAAGCGAAGCTAGCAGTCCACAATGGAGTACTGGTACCTACCCTGATGTATGGCAGTGAAGCATTAAACTGGCAGAGAAAGGATAAAAGTAGACTGAATGCTGTAGAAATGAGATCCCTGGGGCATATTTGTGGTAAAACCATGTATGATCGTGTGAAGAATGTGGAGATCCGAAAAGAATGCAAGGCTGATGTGAGCGTAATAAGTAAGATTAAGAAAGGGACGCTTAGATGGTTTGGGCATGTTGAGCGAATGAATGAAGAAGGGAGTTTAAAGAGAATTTATGACTGGAATGTGAATGGTAGAAGAAGCCAAGGACGCCCAAGGAAGACGTGGCACGATCAAGTGAATCAGATACTTGAGTCGGGCCATGTCAAGAGTCAGAATAATAGAAGAGTATGTATGAGAAGATGTATGAATGTAAATGAGGCAAGGAGTGTGTGCCAAGACCGAGTTATTTGGCGGTCGATCCTCTCTGCTTACCCTTGCGGGGAAACGGCGTGCTGGTTAGTTAGTTAGTTAGGTAGTTAGTTAGGCATTTTTTAGAGATCTCAAAAGTGGAAAGCGAAAGATACTAAACTGACATTGGGTAAGGTCATGTGTAAACTAAATTGCATTAAAAAAATGCCAAAATGTCCTCGTGTGTGATAAGAAAGTGTTTGCATTAAATGGAAAACACTTGAAAAAAACCAAGGAATAATGTTTAATTCGTAAATACTTGCAAATCATTTATTATTATAAATAAAACAAATATATCAATTGTTTTTCAAAGATTTTCAGCGCCATTAGAGAAAGTTAGATAGCGTAAAATAGACTGAATGCTGTAGAAATGAGATCCATGAGGCGTATGTGTCGTGTGAGAAACCTGGAGATCCACAAATAATGTAAGGCAGATGTGAGCGTAATGAGTAAGATTAAGAAAGGGACTTTCAGATGGTTTAGGCATGTCGAGCGAACGAACAAAGAAATAAGTGTAAGGAGAATATATGACACAAATGTAATATTAAATAACAGTTCGACGGAAACAAAGGGAATCGTCATTTTTCAGTAGTCAGCAAATTTTTTTAGTAGTTAATATTTTTACACCATTTTATTTTAAAGGTTGTTATAAAACAATGCGTCTTCGTTACGAACTTGGACATAAGATGAAGCCATGTGAAAAAATGCAAAATCATACAAAATCTTGTGTTTTTGTTTTGAAAATTTAATCACTTAGAAATACTGTGAATGCTTCAATTAAGGTGAAGACATGCGGAAAAATGCAAAATCGTACAAAATCTTGTGTATTAGTTTTGAAAATGTGATCGCTTAGAAATAATATAGATGCTTCAATTAAATACTGTGAGTAGAACACATCTTGGCCTTTGAAATGATCGAGTATTTTTTTGATAAGTTTTTTAATAAGCTTAGAAAAAAATAATGCGTGTGACCTATAAAAAATGGTTTAAAGTGAAAAGTCACCTATTTACAAACCCTTTTCGTAATATGATTTTATTGGATAATGTAGCTAATTAGGTTTCTTAGAGAATGAACGGAAAACATTTTAATATTTGTTAATATTTAAATTCACAAAATAAAATAAAAAATGCATTTTGGTGAAGTTTCTTTTCAGTGCATTAAAACAGGCGGCACCCAACAAATTTTTGACTGCGAATTTCATCCTTTTGTCATCTACAGAAGGACTTTCACGCGTCGTTTAGTCGCCGCCTAGAATTCAGGGCGAATGGACATGCCTTAGTCTACGCGTCGCTTCGATCTGTAAAAATATACTTGCGGAACAACAAAACACCGTTGTTGGATAGAGATTTGAGTCAAGGGCTTAGTGGATCGTTTTAATGCCAAAGCTTGTATAAATAATTTTACATGCACAGCAAAATAGAGGAACTCGTTTTAGTTATATATAATACAATGCATTCTCTTCGATATCCTCTTGTATAGAAGAGGTGGAAAACTAATACCGTTGCAGGAACTTAATACCACTCTGTTCCTGCTGCTACCAACGAAACACAGATTTATACTTTATTATGTGGGATTTGTTTTTTCGCTATGATTCTAATTCAAAATTCTGATAAGCTTTTATCTTACGTACAAATAATTTTATGCAAGAATCTTGTAAGATTTTCTTTCAAATTAATCTATTATAATTCAAATAAGATGCGCTATTCATAAAAATCCATATAACATTGGATATTTTTATTTTTATGTTATAAAATTATGTTTTACTATATTACATGTATACATTGTCTACCCACAGAAACATGATTACCCCACTCTTCCCCTTCTCATTCCACTACCCACTACGACATATCCCAATGGGGTATTTTCACTAATTATGAATACCGTTAAAATGTGTGGAAGATTTATAGTTTATTTTTCAGATTTAGATCATTGTACTAAATGCTTGTAATTTTAATATTTTCATTCATAATTATTGATTTCAAAAACCGCACATCCTAAAACGGTTCCAACTAGTTACAACGTCATTTTGACGTAGAAAACGCCGATGTCTAGTAAGACGGCTGTCACCAACGTTGCCCTGCGTGACGTCAACGCTACCAAATTCACGAATAAAAACGAACTTGTTGTTTTGGCCCCATATAGAAAATTTCACATTTGAAATCGCCGTACAAAATTTATTCGTCAACGATTTTTTTTGCCGGAATAAAAAAGAACAATGAATATCTATACCCCATAGGGAATGCCAGACTTTCAATGACTGCACACACGGTCGTGAGCAGTTGGGACTCTTGTGTAGTACTCACAATAAAAATATATATTGAATAGATGGTCCCATTAAATTTGTTTAAATTAACCATGTGACAGTAAAGGCAATACACAGAAAAAAGTGATTATTTGCTTTTTGGCAGTAAGAAAAATACAAAAAACGCAAAGTAAGGAAATAATGGTTTAGAGATAATGTGTTATGACCTGAAAATAATGTATCGATAATGGCTCATTAAACTCGTTATTTTGTCAAGCAAAGAAAAACGTGGAGTTAAAACAGGCAATATCTCGTGCATTTCGCCACGTGAGACGAAAATCAAATAATTTATAATAAAAACTTGCAATATTTCTGTTATGGCTGAATACACAATACACAGTGGTCTGGTAAATAGCGAACTAACTTGTCTGATCATCTGTATCCGGGTTCAAATACCTAAAATAACAGAAAATCGACTGTACGCATTTGTGTTTTATTTGTAATCAACCGACGACGATGAAAAAATGTAACTACATAATCTAGTCTGATCACCGTGATTAATTTATTTTTATTCTCCTGTTGTCTCTTGACACCTGTGGTGTTTTTTTAATTTTTATAATATAATAATATCCTTATTGAAAGAAATTTGTATCCATAACTAAAATAAAAAAAATACATGTTAAGTGTTAATAGTTTACATTGGATTATAAATCGCATAAAGTTTACTACACAAAATAATGTACAGATAAACAGAAGGTAGTAGATATTTAATACAAATGTTTAGTTATAACTGGAGGTTACTCATAACTCAGATTTTTTTCCGATGTTAATATTTTGAAAAATTAGATTTATTTGGTAAGCTCAACAAACACTGTCTTTATTTTCTTAATGGTTTTAACTTGGTTTACTTGGGATATACTGTTATTTTTATCGTTTGTAAAACTTTCAATTAATTATTCACTAGTGGAAAAAAAACACCGCCTACGTATAAAATAAGAACTGTTATCAGTTTTGATGCGGGCATTAGACATTTAAAAAAATAATAATAATTTTTTTTTTTTTTTAATATTTTTATTATTAACCATCAACGCCCTAATTGGCTTTAAAATATTAATATAGTTTCTTTGATTTAGTGTAAACAGATCAAGAAAAGGTTTAGATAACAGAAAAAAATCAAAGATATGGGTATAACAACAGGCAGGTGTAGAGGTGCAATTAAATATACCTTTTAATAATATACAATAAAAGAGAAAGAAAAAAGTAAATGAAAAAGATACAGATTTTTAACTGCAGATAGCATAAAATACAAAATAAAATAATAATAAGATCTGAGTTCTTAATCCATATTTGCAAAATAAATGTACACTGTACACTATAACAAAATAAAACCCAGCTTCAGAAAAAAAAATGTTTACGGAGCAGTTAAGATATTTGGTGATTTAACAAAGGTAATAAAACTAGAAGAAAATTTAAACTTAATTTACGACAATATGATTGAATCATATTAAAAATGTTTTAAAAATAATAAACCTATATCGTACACATAAGGATTGTATTTGGAACACAGGTAATTCTGAACCCTAAAAAAAACATTATCATCTTTGGGAATTTGTGTTGAGGGTGTTCCAAAGGATGTAATCGAAAATCTTAATTGAATACCTAATATGATTACATGATAATCATTGTTTTTATATTATTTAAGGGCGTATTTATTATAAAATGGTTTCAATGTCAAGATCCAACCTACTCGGTACGTATAGGTAAATAAATATGAGAATATTCAACAGATTTTCTATTGAGCATAAACTGCCAAGTGTTAAAATTTGTAGTCCACCTTGGTGGTAAAACTTTCTTCAATGATTCGAGTTTCCATTATCTTAACGGCGATAAAAGTGCTAAGTGGTCACCACGCTTCATTTACCTGAAAATACAAGCGTTGGATTCAGAACACCTGCCATTTGACCAGCACAGCGTTAAAAACCATTTCCGAATTGGCAATTTTCTGGTAGAAAGAAAAATGTGTCAAACTCACGCGGCCCATGGGATCTGCCAGAGGAAAAACAAACCGTAAAATTGTTCCGACGGTCATGGTAAATACATAAAAACATAACCAATCCTTTTCAGCGTAACGTTGGATATATAAAATAAGTATTATTTGACAGGGTTGAACAACTGATACATTTTTCTTCAATAATATTTGCAATATTACTGTATGGCGTCATTTGAAATAACCACTCGAACGCTTTTTGACACCTGATGGCACTATTTCAAAAGCCTCGGATTGCTTTGCTGCCACAATGTGACAAATATTCTCTAGATTCTTTAAAATGTTTTAAATTTAACAATTTTATAATAATTATTTTTATAAATCCTACGAATATGTGATAATAGACAAAAGATAGGTGAATTCATTGGCTATGTAGAACTACAATCAATTTGTATGTCTTCATATTCAAATTGAGAGGTATGATTTTTTTAATGTGGGCGGAAAAATTTCCTTTGGCAATCCAAGAAAAAAATTTTAAATTGCTCTGTCGCTCGAGTGGATATACTGATATGGTGTTCCATGTAATTTATTGTTAATTAATATAAGGTTTATCAACTTTTAACTCGTTCGTACGTGCATTACGGTTTCAACTGGTTTCTTATATGAATTTTTCTTAAGTTGGTTCCTGATTACTGAAGATCTTGACCCCTTACTCCAATTTTCAAGGCTCTTTCACTCCTCGCGGTTCGGCGCTGCGTGGAGAGTCCAGGAAACTGACGACCAGGACGTCAGTGATACTTGTTCTCTCAAGAGAATTGGTAACCTTCCCCTAGTCCTCTTGCCTTCCACTTTGCCAGTGGCAATGAGTTCTCCAAGTTGGAGTCCCCAGTTTAGCGAGTAACGTTTACAAGTATCTAATACGTTGTTGGCAGACAGTTGAAAGCCTATCACGGTTGCCTGGCACTTTCAGAATCGGCTGTCCATGGAATCCTGATTTTTCTCCAGCATGAAATTTCGACTTCTCTATATCACAGGAATATTTATTGTGTTCTAACAATTACAATGAACCTATTGTTTTACGATCAAATTATTAACATAATTAGTATTGGTTAATTATTTCATTATTTTACAGGTGAATATAAATAAAAAATAACCACACCAGAAAAATGTTATTCTAAAATACGATCATTTTATTCGTAAAACGGTTAAAAACGGGACTGAAGTTCTTACGAACATATTAACAGGGTTTCAATGCTTATTCTTACATTTTCCCGATAATAAACATTGAAACACTGTTAATTTGTTCGTAAGAACTTCAGTCCCGTTTTTAACCGTTTTTATGAATAAAATGGTCGTATTTTAGAATGAAATTTTTCTCCGTGCATCAGCATTAATAATAATCATAAAAATAGACAAAAAGTATAATACAACATATCATTATATTAGCAGGAACCTAAATGGGTCTCGAAAGATGTCCAAAGTTCAGAAATATTAAAGTAAATTCTTTCTTCATTTTTTGATGCCATCTTTTATCGGTGGTTTAACTTTTAACCCGTGAACTCGGAAAAACTCAATAAAAGAGCACTTGTTCCAATCAAGTAAGTTTCGAAGCTAAATTTAGGTTTGGTGTCTTCTTCTGCAATGCCATTTTTTATCAATCTTCCCCTAGATTATACGATGAATATCCAATCTTGTACATTTGTCACCCCTAATCACGATATTATCTGCCTACCTATAGCAATTTCCCCATAATAATAAAATAAATACGTAAATATATGGTAATATATAAGTAATCGAACTAAAAATTATGAAATAATATAAATTATTCATTTTTTTTAATTTAAATTTTTTATTTAATGACAATACAAATTAAAATTAAAATACAATATGTAAATACGTCAAACAAATGGTTGAGCATTGGAGAGTTGAGCGCAGAAATAGAAGGATTAATGCTTGCTATTCAAGATAGAGTAATTAATACCAAAAATTATAGGAAGCATATAATCAAAGATCCAAATCAAATTGATGATTTATGTAGAAAATGTATGGCTTTTCCGGAAACTATAGAACACATTATATCAGGATGTTCTATATTAGCGCCCTCAGGTTTTAAAAATAATTCACCAAAGTTTGGTAATTAAACATAACTTGATTGACTGTCATAATATAGTACCATATTATGAATACGAACCAAATTCATTTTTACAAAATAATTTATTTAAAATTTACTATGATAAAACTATACTAACAGACAGACCAATTGGTCATAATAGACCTGATATAGTTTTACATGACAAAATTAAAAAAATAACTTATATTATTGATGTAGCTATTCCAAATTCCTGTAATTTATACAGATTTAGGAAATGAAATTAAAAGAATTTGGCATTCTCAGACTATAAAAATATTACCTTTTGTTATTTCGGCTACTGGCATTATACCTAGCTCTCTTATTAAAAATTTAGGCATATTAGATTTGTCAAAGAATTGTATATAAAAATGCAAAAATCAGTCATTTTAAATACATGTAGAATTACGAAAGATTTTTTAAATATTTATATTGAGGGATCAGTAGGATTTATCGGTCAAATTAGGAATTCCACAGAGCCGAACCCTTTGATATGAAAATATCTGGAGACGGTGAATTATATTCCCATTTAATAGTTTGGTAGATTAACGTGCTGTTTTTGTATTGTTTTGTATTAATTATACTTATATAATACACTTGCATAACGTGGATTTACTAGATGATAATTTATATGGAAAAGTGTATGAAAATCTGGTGAAATAAGTAAATTAAGAATACAAAGTGAAATATTTTATCCTCAGTCCTCCTCACTAGGTATTCCTGTTCCGAGGTGAACAGCAGGTTTTCGTATGGTGTTGATCATTATCATTATTTTTTTTATTGATCATTATTTCCTTTCTTTCTTTGTTTTTTTCTCTGTACTATGTACTTACTATGTTTTATTATTATTATACCTAATATATCACTAGAAGCACCTTCACCTAGTATTGATTTACGCATGCTGTGAATATTTTTAAATGGAATGTTAACGTCTATGCTTATTCTAATGGCAATTTCATTAATGTTATAATTGTTAACACACTATGCAAATAAGTAAATACGTAAAAACAATAACAAACAATAAATACGTAAATTGCAATAATGCAAATCATTTTCAGACAATTTAGATATCCACAGACAAAAAGCGCAGTCTTTTTAATATGATATTAAAACAGTGATAAATCAATCAGTTCAGATGTAACGTCAACAGCGACACATTTCTAAAATGAAATAAAGAAATACAAAAAAATAATTACGAGTACCGTAATTTGAGAAAAATAATAAAGTAGGTAATATGAAGATGTTGCAACCAAAATGATGTTTGATTTTCCCTTTCCAGCGATGCAGTTGGAAACTCAGCTGCACTTTCACAAACTTTCTTTCCAATTTTCCTTCCTTCTTCTTCTAAAATTAATCCGTGCATTCAATTTGCAACACCGCGACCCGCGAACGGTGGAAGAAAAAATCTGCAGGCTGCGCGGTGCGATGGGCCATCGAGATTTTTCGTGGATTTCCCCATGGAAACGCCAATTTTTTGTTGCACGTTTGGCTTTTAATTTTCCAATAATTTATGTAGGTATTCAAATCGAACGATATTAGCATAAAATAATCACATATTGTCTAGCCCGACAGGCTAATTTGTTCGCTTTTCAGATCAACTCATATAGGCCTCATCAAAATCGTTGTATCTGCCTTACTATCGTAGTAATAAATTTGATATAAACGGCATTAGAAAGAGAAAACACCACAATTTGTATTCAAATATAAAAGTCAACCACAAAAGAAGTAAAATGTAGACATATATGAAGCTAAAGTTTCGAATCGTAATTTGAAAAAAATTATGAAATTTTGGAATTTATTTATTAATTACTTTTTACACGGAAGGATAAAAAGTTAGGTAACAATGACGTTTACGTGTAATAAAATATGCATGTGTTTTTATTTTTTCGTTATCAGTATATTTTGTTAGAAAAAACGTTAATTTTTTTATGATTGCATGAGAAATTTACAATATTATTTCGATTTATAAAATTTGATTTTATCTTATCACCTTTCAAAACAGATTTTAGCTTTCTCGTATACGTTTAGAAATATTCGATTTTTTTGGATTTTTTTGTAAAGCGGAAATATTTTGACCCTCTGACAAAATATGCTCGAGGCCTGAGTAATGCTTCGAGAGCGTTTATGATATGTTTTCAATATTTAATAATTAAATGGTGTGCAACGTTTTCGTTGGTTTTAGTTTTCTAGAAAAAGTTTCATTTTTTTTATGAAAAATTAGTACCTACATCTAAACTCAATACGTATTACTTAGGCCAGATATTCCACAATATTTGAACAATTCATCAAATTTCGAAGGTAATAAAACATTCCTAGAATTTGAAAATTAACATCACAATTTGATGAATTTTTCAAATTCTGTGAAACAACTCGGCCTTAGGTTCTTGGCACTAAAATATCAACCCGTAAAAAGAAAGTTTTATTAACATAATGCTAGATTTGGTATGGCTAGATTTGAACCTTCGTTGAACGTAATCAACTGCTCTATTTATTATTTTATAACTTCCTGAACATTATTTTAGATGAATTAAAAAAAGTTATTTCAAATTAGTTAATTTTGTGAAACGACACTTAATAATAAATTAATGTTTTACGTAGAGTATTGCACTATCCGAATAAGCTATCGCAAAGTATCTGCTTCACATGAAAATATAAATTAAATTATTTGCAATGGGATTTTAACTCATTACTTCCAGATTCATAGTTGAGAGCCCCTTTGACCACAGGAGGGTGACCCAACAGTTGATCCCCCTACAGCTGGACCCCCAAAATAAAATAATACTTTTTTGTAAACAATTTCAAACTCAATGTCAACCGACTTCAACAATATCTTTATGAATAATTTTGTATGGATATTGAACGAATTTATTTACTGAGTTGAATTTTTGTACATAAACGCTTGTATATACAGTATTATAGACAAGTAGTTTTATTATTGATGCATTTTAATGAAAATGTGTTTTATACTTTTGTTATTTGGCAGTACAACCTCTATGCACACCCCTTCCGGATATTTATTTATGTGTATTTTGTTACAATTATCATGGAATCAATAGGGGGATATACGTAGTTTCCCACAGAGACACAGATCCAGTTCACGTGCGGTGCACGGTTCACCATACAGCATTGCTTCTCCATGTCTGCGGATGGTTTCTTCTGTCTTTCCTTTGTGTTACCCGGCTGTGGCAACGTTCGCACGAAGTTTCCAATGATTGTACCAATAAAATCGGTGCGCAGCTCCGTGACCGGCCGTGATTGGTTACAATTCACTCCGTGAAAACCGCACACGGATTATCTCCGTGTTGATTCATTCGGTATTGATTGATAAACCGAAGGTAATACATTTTAATCCGCCGAAACCGTGTTTCAACGCTCTGGACTCAATGAGTAACAAGAAACTATTGCTGCATGAGCTGTATTAAAAAAAAATGGTTTTATCGAATTCGTTCAGCCTAACTATGAAATAAAAGCATACATTTATAGCATACATTTTTTTCGATTACTGTAAAATAACGACTTGCCATTTCGAAAATTTAAGGTTCGAAATTCTCTATATGTACTAATAAATTGTTAATTCATATGTCATATTCTGGTTTAGTAATGTGTAATTTCTATCACTTAGGAAATTCTTAAAAATATAGTACTTCCGGATCCATATGTTTTATACTGGTTTATAAATGTGGAAATTCTAACTATGCAATTGTAAATGTTCCCCCTAAATGCCCTGGAAAGACATGTGTCTCCCGAAAGGAACCATTCATCTGTTCTGAATGCAATTACTAATGTTATCCTAAATGGCCCTGGTAAAAATTACATCTTTGCGATTCTTTCAAGGATAAAGAAACCATCCCGTCACTACGAATGCAATTACTAATGTTCTTAAAAGTTGTCTTGACCGAATCGCCATTCCCTTGTAAGAATATTATGTACGAAATCTATACTATACTAAATACTAAAATAAAAATATGTATGAGATTTGGTGAGATTTTACTGGACCACCCCCATTTTTTGCTCATGCAATTGATGTAATGTATGCCCCTTAACATACCCTGTTTATTTTTAATCCATTGTATTCTAGAAATTGGCGATACATTGCGGGTAATCCAGAAAAACGGTATCTATCGTATCGAAAATCGTTCATGCACTAGCGCAGATCCGTGATAAATCAGGTGATATTCCAATTTCGAAAAAGGGGATAAAATAATTTTCTTGTAAAATTTTATATTATTATAGGTAGTTACCTACTTTACCGAGAGTGTAAATTTTTCACATAAATAGTCCAACACAAATCCGAGATCTAGAGTTCATTGAACCGGAGTTACAGACACAGGAACTTTATACACTTTTAATACTAAAATTTGTGTTTTTGCGGATAATAAAAAATTATCCGTAATCTTTACGGGAATTCGAAACTGCCGACCTAAAAATATGTCGATTTCTTGCATTGGGAACTATTATTAAGTGATTGAAGGATTTAAAAAATATTTTCTACAAAAACAATTTGGGGGCGGGTATGGGTACCGCCGCCCGGAAACATTTATGGTTAACCAACGCCTCTTATATAGGTCACTCCAAATGGTTCGTTACGTTTGGTGACTTAGCAGGAGTGACCGAGTTCGTGGGGTGACGGATGTGTTTGCCCGTTGGCGTGACAGGCCGGACCGGGAGAGACTGGTTGAGAGAGACCTTTTAACCTAACCAGCAGAATTCTCTCGGAATATCGCATTGTACTGCAGTGCAAGGGATGGATGTATATGTCCATCACTCCTAGACAGACTGAAACCCAGATTCCTACCCATTCCGCATATCTTTTTCCTTCCCAGAACTATCATCTCATTTTTTTAACATTAGCTCCACACAGGAGGCATGAGGAAAAAAATCTCTAAAAGGACACATGTCATCTTTGTGAATGCAGTGTGGAGGGTCTTTGAAGGGAAAAATAATTTTTTCTCCTTGGTTTCCTCAAAAGTCCCTCCACACAGCAACCCCAAAGATAACATAGGTCCTAAAGGGAATTATTTTCCTCAGGGCCTCCTGTGTGGAGCTAATGTAAGAAAAATAAAATATTTCGCTACTTGTGAGTGAGATTACAATATTTTTCCAACTAGATTCAATAGGAAACCACAAATTGGCTAGAGACTTCTCTTATGATTTACGGTTGCATGCGATTATGGTCGCCGGTCGCCATGACAATACGGGGATGCTGAAGAATGAAGTGAGAAGAACGAAGAATGAAGAGAGAAAAAGGACGGAGCGGATGCAGAGTGGGAAAAAGAAAAACCGAGTACCTAAAGCATGCATGAATGGACCGGGGCCGGGGCCATGCACTGTGAAGTAGATGTGGTTTCTCTTCAAGTAACAAGATGTTACGGCTGTCGTTTCTTTGGAGGACCAAAATCAATTATTTTCTACAATCTGATTTTAATGAACTCCGTATCGTATATGGTTTCAGACTTTTTTTATTTGAAAGGCGAAACAACTCATAACTAATGATGTAAATATCTAGGTTCTAAGACTCTCAGAATCATACAATTTCGATACCCCTTTGAAAATGTATGTTTTTTTGTTTGAAAAAATAGCCTAACGTAACCTAACATAACTTATTTAACCAATTTAAAAAAAAATCCAGTTTTTAATGACTTTTCCAAGGACATATTGAGGTTGGATCATTCTGACTTGTCCGGTCTTATAATACATAGCATCCTAATTAAACGCCGTTCGTGTCTACTCAGAGAAAAACGTTATTAGAAAAAACGATCATTTTAATAGTAAAAACGGTTAAAAACGGGACTCAAGATCTTACGAACAAATTAACAGGGTTTCAATATTTATTGGCGGGAACATGTAAGAATAATTCATTAGCCAATAAATATTGAAACACTGTTAATTTGTTCGTAAGAACTTCAGTCCCATTTTTAACCATTTTTACTATTAAAATGATGGTTTTTTCGAATAACATTTTTCTCCGTGTAGATTACGGAAATAGCAGACAATATCCGATTGACAGCTGGAAAACTTCCGTGCCGAGTTCCCTTACTTCAGAAACACACAGAGCTTCCATTAGAACGGACTTTTAGTGCAGTTAAACATTCATTGTAAACAAAACGATAAATAAACACTACTCGTAGTTACTCTCATTTAAACTCCCTATCATCAGAGAAAATCACAAGAACGTGTATGTACCTAACTAAATATTAAGAGATTTAAAACAAAATATAAAGAAGAGATGAAATTAAGAGATTTAAAACAAAATATAAAGAAGAGATGAAATTAAGAGATTTAAAACAAAATATAAAGAAGAGATGAAATTAAGAGATTTAAAACAAAATATAAAGAAGAGATGAAATTGAGAGACTTAAAACAAAATATAAAGAAGAGATGAAATTAAGAGATTTAAAACAAAATATAAAGAAAAGCAAAAGCAATCTTCTTCATGCAGTTTTATTTGACGGCAGTGAACTTGGCCGGAGTCACTGAACAGATTGATACTTTTTGTTTCTTCTTCGCTGGGAGTGTATGAATGTAGCTGTGAGGTCCCGCTAGCGGCTGGCTAACAGGCATGGAATTAGTTTTAAGTTCCCGCAAGGGCTAAAAGTGCGCGTCACTCTCCGTGTAATGAGAGGGCTACATCCGGTCCATTATCCAGGCATCCTACCTCCCACCGCCCTCCCATTTCCCATCGCCACACACTCACTCCGACCAGTCCCACCTACTGTGACGTTGCTTATTGCCCGTTGGTCGATGACCGCTGCTCCTTGCAGGGAGTCAAATTAACACGGTTTGTGAATTATAATACACATATGTACATATTGTTATTACATTTTCGAAAAAAACTCCTTGGCGAGAGACAAATTAACATAGTACGTGAATTATTACATACATGTACACACGGAGAAAAACGTTATTCGAAAAAACGATCATTTTAATATTATCTAAAAACGGTTAAAAACGGGACTGAAGTTCTTAAGAACAAATTAACAGGGTTTCAATGTTTATTGGCGGGAATATGTAAGAATAATTTGTTGGTATACGTAATTTCGTAGGTACGTTGTAACATTGAAACACTGTTAATTTGTTCGTAAGAACTTCAATCCCGTTTTTAACCGTTTTTACTATTAAAATGATTGTTTTTTCGAATAACTTTTTTCTCGGTGCTCATTGTTATAACGTTTTTGAAAAAAAACTCCTTAGCGAGAGACAAATTAACATAGTACGTCAATTATAACATACATGTACACATTGTTATTACGTTTTCGAAAAAAGCTCCTTGGCGAGAAACAAATTAACATAGTACGTGAATTATAATATACTAGCTTCTGCCCGCGGCTTCGTCTGCATAGGATAGTACTTCGAGTAATCTATTTTCTTTTCCTAGGTCCCATCTACGTTTATACCAAAATACTTAACCGATTTATTTAAAATATCTATAATTCTTGATTCGATTCAAAGTATTAGGCTAGTACTTCAAATAAATTCACTAATTTAAATATTTTCTAAAATAGAACTTTAATTTAATAATTTTGCAAAATGTCATTCTCAAATTTTGACATTTTATGATAATAATTATTATTTTCAATATATTGAAAATAAATAGCTAGCTTTATAAATTATTGCCTATATGTTATTCTGATGTATGAACTATAATATTGTAAAGTTTCGTTAAAATCCATTCAGTAAATTTGGCGGGAAAGAGTAAAAACACACATTCATCCATACACACTTTCGCATTTATAATATTAGTAAGATAAGATGTACATGTAAACATTGTTAATACCTTTTCGAAAAAACTTCATTGGTGAAATACACAATAACATAGTAAGTGAATTACAACAAACATGCACTGCACATATTTTTATTTATTTTTTATTTAATGACAATACAAATTAAAATCAAAATACAATATTAAATAATTTAAGAATACAAAGTGAAATATTTTATTCTCAGTCCTCCTCACTAGGTATTCCTGTTCTGAGGTGGACTGCAGGTGTGTATGGTGTTGATCATGATTTCCCCATCAATGTTGTTTGTTTTTGTTGGTTTTCACGAAATATAAATAAATAAAGTAAAAAGTGTTCATGTTTATTACTTTGCGTTGTTTTAAAAAGTGTTTATGTTCATTATTGTTATAACGTTTTCGAAAAAAGCTCCTTGGCGATAGACAAAAATGATGATGAAAAAAACGGGCTGTTCCGAGGCAATAGTAACTAATTACGGCTAAACCCAATTCAACGTTTCGTTCCCGAATGGTGACCTTTCACCACAACGATAATAAGAGTAGGCATCTATCACTATGGAACGTGCCCCAAACATACTAAACAAGTATAGTTTATTTTATGTAGAATAAATTTTATTATTTTCCTGTCGCAAATGGTTTCTTTTCGAGCCGCGGGCTGTGCAAAGGCTGTGGAAGGACTTGTGGAATAAACCAACAAAATGAAAATAATTAATTTTTCTGTTTAACTTGCTTGAAAAACCTAGAATCGAAAAATTATACAAAGTATATTAAACAAGGAACTATGTTGATTTTCAATTTCAATGTAACCCATGAAATCATAATCCACAGAAAATAAATTCATTACTAAAATCCCAAAGCGTGAATTTTCTGTAACGAAATGTTCTCAAACTATGAATTCAGCTTTCAATGTGAATTTGAAAATTTTAGTAGACGTATTGTGTACACTTTGGCAAATTTTCCACTTGTAAATGAGCGATTGGAACACAAAACAAAAATGCAAAACAGCGACTGACGGATCCGAATCTACACGCAGCAGTCGAATATTTTCAGACTCGCGGTTTTTTGTTATTTTTTCAGTGTTCCTGGGTTTTAAATCGCAGCTTTCGTCATCTGATAATATGGTACGTTACATAATATTAGAAACTGAAAATTTCTGGATAAAACCTTTATATTTATTCTTATTTACAGAAAAAAAGATAGAAAATATATGATAATGCAGTTGTTTCCTATTTTATATCATTTCACAAGACTGCAGTCTCATCTTTAAAAATTCACATTTGCCAAATAACAAAAAAAATTATAAACCTATGTAATATGTTGTTGAAAATCGGAAAACAGTGGAAAAATAATAAGAAAATACTAATTATCAAAGTTAGTTCAAAATGCTCAGTAAAGCGAAATTATAATAAACCAGTAACAAATTCGAAGGTACAAGAGAATTTTTTAAACGTAATTTCCAAATATTGTGGTCCCAAAGAAAAATGTCGGATCTGTCAAAAATTGAAAATCATTTTGTTGTTTTTTTTTCCTTTTGTTGATTTAAGAGTCTGTATTTTCTCAAAAATATAAGATATAAGTATGTAAGATCTCAAAAACAGAAAAAATGCAGAAATAGATACTAAATCACACATCCGACAATGTTCTCCGGGACCGTAGATTTTATTTATTGACCTACAATTTTTGTTTAGCTGATACGCGGCATGCTACTTGAATAAAGGAATTGTTTCTCCCTGCGTATCCTTTCCCATTCGTCCCCGTTCCCCTTCCGCCTCCTGTTTCCCTTCTTCTCCGCCTTCCCCCCTCCCGCAGACCCCTTTCCTTA
This sequence comes from Limnephilus auricula, assembly GCA_951813805.1. Lineage (NCBI taxonomy): Eukaryota > Metazoa > Arthropoda > Insecta > Trichoptera > Limnephilidae > Limnephilus > Limnephilus auricula. Next base: position 9,422,297 of record OX638388.1, on the reverse strand, counting down.
ATTCCCCTCCCCTCCCGGAATCCCCTCCCCCTCCCGCCTTCTTTCCCTGCCGATAAACTCTATAAAATACACCAATTTTTCAAACAACGCGCTTCTGACCTATTTTCATACTGCCATAGCTCACCGGTGTAGAAATATCGACACATCGAAACTTTTGCGGGCATGTTCACAACAACTCAACAAATTTTCATCGCAATCGGATGAATAGTATAGAAAATAATTTCATAACGCTAGAGCTCACTTTCCTGTAACCATCCCGGGCATGCACACATCAAATCCCCAAAGTTTTATCGCAATCGGATGATGCATGGCAGCGCATAAAATATGAACAAACAAACAAACAAACCAACCAACATTAAATTTTATATATATAAGACCAGATGAAAAAAATAACATTATCACAACTATTTGTTATTAAGAATTTTGACGAAAAATACTACTGGTCAGTAGCGCTACTACACAGAGAAAAATGTTATTCGAAAAAACGATCATTTTAATAGTAAAAACGGGACTGAAGTTCTTACGAACAAATTAACAGGGTTTCAATGTTTATTGGCGGGAACATGTAAGAATAATTTGTTGGTATACGTAATTTTGTACGAATCCCAACAAATTATTCTTACATTTTCCCGTCAATAAACATTGAAACACTGTTAATTTGTTCGTAAGAACTTCAGTCCCGTTTTTAACCGTTTTTACTATTAAAACGATCGTTTTTTCGAATAACATTTTTCTCCGTGTATGTTTTGTCAGTTTGATTGCATATTTGTGTGTGATTATAGCATTTTTCCGGACCATGGCCACAATATTAAGATCATGAAACGTGAAAAGAGCAACAGAAATAATAGAAGTTTTAATACGCCTTACGCAAGCAATGCATTTTGCATCGTTTTTTTGATTTCATAAGCTTTCATTGGAAAGCATGGCCTTGTTGCATTGTGTTTTCGTACGATTACACGGGTTACAGCAAGATAAGCAATATTCCGCAGGCGGAAAAGCAAATAATTGAATACCTCGCTCGGAATCATTACTGTTCCCGTTTTATTGAAAACTTTTCACTGAAAAAATCACCGTTCATCAATAGAAGCTATTCCATACAGAGTTAAATCAAAGGCCTCGATAAACGGAGATTGAGGTAACAATTTATGTTTCATTTTGAATGCTAAATATACATTTCGCTTTTCAGTGTTAATCAAATTGTTTGTTACGAGTACTTGCAAAAAATAATAAATAATATTTATGTCTAACGAACCAGGCTTTTATTAATGCCCGTTGTAATAATAACTACATACACCCTTACTCATCATAATCGCGGTATCCGCCGACTCATCCTTGGTTTGGTAAAGTTGGCCTTAAACCTGGTTTAAAGCCGTTTTAACCATGCACACGCAGTGATAATAAGTTTTTCACTGTTACGTCGTAATACGACGCGTATTAGTTATACTATGATTATGAGTAAGAGGGTATAATGTATATTATGACAAAATGCTTGCATCTGTACGGAACATTGGCGTAAATCCAAATACGATTTAAGAGGCGGGTATGGGTACCGCTGCCCTGGATCCATTTTTTGGATATCCAACACTTCTGCCACAGATCCCCTCAAGTAGTTCGTTTAAGTAAGTTTAGTGACTTAGCAGGGGTGCCCGGGTTAATCGAGTGAGGTTAGTGCAGATCTTGGCGGCGGATGCTTTTACCCACTTACTACGTGGTAGGCTAGATCGGGAGAGACTGGTTGAGACAACGCAGCGGGAAGGATGAATTCATACGTTCGTCGCTCCTGGATACTTTGACCCCCATATTCCTACCTAACAACTCATACCTTTTCCTTCCAGAATTTCCTTTCCCTAAAAAGACACTCCATATAGCATCGTGGGAGACAGACATAGACACTGATGGATTGTTTTCCTTTCGTAGCCTCATGTGGATAAATAGTAACAAAATCCTTACTCTTAGTAATTATATTAAAATGTGTGTGGTGCTTTTTTGAGAAAAAAACGTGAAATGAATAATTTTTTTTCATTGGAGCTTTCCAATCAGAGATGACCCATATAAACTAAAAAAAACTAAATCAATCCTTATCACATCAGAACTTTTAACAAGTACGTTACAACTAAAGACTTGTGTAATAAACTCTTTTTTCTTGACATTTAAGGTAGCGACAGACTCGCAGCTCACACCAAAAAGATACTTATAACACAATAGCGCTCGCCATACAATCCCATGAGACCCGCCAGACGTAAAAAGAGCACGTGTTATAAGCGTGGTTTGAATCTTCGCTAATCGGCGTTATTTTTCGTGACCGCTACGATCGCGATATCAGAAAAGTTTTCCCTCCCTTCGCCGTAAACAGGAGAGGGGGTCATTTTGAATACACGGAGCCGGAAAGTTGACATATCCAGTACAAAGAAATTATATTCTCTCGACCGCTTCCGATTTCAATTGACCCCTTCTCAGGACGCAGGAAGAAATATTTTATAACATAGTGTGTCAGTAGATAATATACTTTTATAACACAGTATCTTTGTATGTGAACTTCGAGTCTGTACCGTGCTTTATGACTAACAAACTAACTCTATATTTATGTATGTACTTACCTAAATGTAAAAAAAAAAAAATGTTTTTTGTTTTTGGAATTGCACCAAGGTCGACCTACATGACCATAAATTTACATTGTGCATTACACTTTCCATCAAATTTTATTAGAATTCATTATTCGTGTGAAATTCTAGCGCGCATAAAATCAATATTTACGACATTTAATCATTCACATAAGTAATACGTAATTAGACTAAAATCATAAAGAGACTCCAAAGCACTCCTTGCGAGATATATAGTTACGCAATACTGTTTGCGCGGTAATCAATGTCGGTTAATACGCAATACTTTGTTTATTTATGCTCGAACGTACTACAATACTTATACTACATATAAAATCGTATTTAATAATTGGATTTGGTCGTTAATGTTTACTGCCTAGCAGGTGCCCATTAACAGTAGGCCGATCCTTGTAATTTGATCGCGATTCGACGGACTTTGCTTCAATAATTTATACAGATTTCCCCGCGTGGCGTGCGGTTCAATATGTTAATGATATTAGTTTGATCTTAGCCACTCATTTACTGAATATTAGTGAGACTTAAATGCGTTGATATCACCTGTCCTCGAGAAATCCTACTGACGTTGACAATTTATAAATTTGCGTGTGAGTGCAATGGTTGTAAATGACATATTAAGATTTTTTTAATTAGAGAGATTATTTCGATTCAGGTTTTTTAACCTTCTTATTACCAAGTTAAAAAAACCTTCTTATGAGATGACACGGTAGCGTACCCCGTAATACTTCAGTTAAGTCGGGTTTCCAGCGATCACATATTTTCAAAACATCAGACAAAAATAAAAAAACTTTTTGTTTTTCATCGGCCACGGGAAACAAAAATATTGTGGTCCTGCTCCAATGTTTTACGTTTGCATGAAAATTTGGTTCAATGTTTTATTCGAATTGTGGTAATATTGTCGCTGAAGACCCGGCTTGAGTTACACATTTCTATGTGGAAAAAATTTGGAAAAGTTTACACACTCGTAGGTATTAGTAAATAAATTAGTATTCCACAGCATTAATTAATTATTCATCGGAAATAAATTTATATTATTATTATTTTATTTTAATTATTTAATATGTCTAGGTTTTTTTTTAACAATAAATATACAATTTTTACATGTAATACAGTGTTAAAATTGTAGATAAGAATAGCCTTATCTCACCATAAAGTGACGAGGCTCTTTGTCTGATAAATAGCTGACCTCATTTGATTTACGCATGCTAAATATGTCACCCTTCTATTATATTTCTATGAATTTTTTGATGGTTTTCTAACTTAAAACTTATATTATGTTTTCGTGAGTAATAATATTTATAATACAAAAGGTGAACTACCCGGTTTTGGAGCATTGATTTTTTGGAATAAGATTTAATCCGTGACCTTCTCCTTGTTATGGAAGGTCAAGTGCGAACATATTTTCTCAATCTCGGAATAAAACTGTTAATTTGTATACAAATCAAATCCACGGTACCCGCCTGTTATCCTCCCGCCCGCCACAGACAATCTTCTATATGTAAATAGGAGAATTGTTTACATTTATATTTTCTTTTTTAAAGATGTCACGCAGTTGATGAAACCATATGAATTATATGCAATGAATTTAATGCAAGGTGTAATGAATCATATGTTTTTAGGATTAGCTAAACTTTATGCCTGGTATACCGTAAACCTACTAAGATATTAAGCAAGAAGCTCGGTAACTATTGCCATCTTTAGCACTGGAGGGTTAAGTGGTTAGTATCTTATGCCTTTAGAAAAACTGGGTATATGTTACCCTTTGCACAATGTTTTATGAATTTCATTAAAAACGGATCCCAGTAATATTCATCATAATTATCTAATAACTTCTAATTTACTATCTGCCGACAGAACGAGTTAAATATTTTCGTCCTTAACTAAGCTCGACAATAAATGAACTAAATTTAACCTACACGCAAAATTGATTGACATTTTATTGTAAACATTTAAACGTTTCGGAACATGCAAACAATTTATTCAGGTAGACAAAGAATTGTCACCGGTTGTTTAACGAATTTTCGTAGTGAAATTAAATCACGAAATTGAATAACGTCGCTCGTTAGATTTCCACAACTGATGATGTGTATCGTTGTTAATCATCGTTACTGTCAGGACAATATATCAACTGGGGTGACAGGGTTGCACCAAACCTTATCTGAACGTTTAAATCGAACTTTATGTCCCCAAAATTTTGTTCTGACGGTACCATAATATTTATATACATGTGGTATATTCCCAAGTATCAAAAACTGTAAGGCGATCCGTCCACTAAGGCAACTGAAAACTGTCAACTGACAACTGTCTCTGTATGACAATGTGATGGCCAGCACACTACACAATCACTCAAACACCCGTTGTCAATGGTAACGCAAGCGGTGACTCGCGACTCGCACTGCTAGTTGGGGTGGCCGGCCGTTGCTAGTTGCCAGCTGTCAGCTGATTGTTCTTCGTCTATGGTTAAACGAGCTTTTTGACCAATCAAGACAGAGAAATTAGCTGGTTTTAGTTGGTTTTCAGTTGCCTCGTCAGCGGAGCGCCTTAAAAATGTGCGGAATATTTAAAGACAATTATTCTGATTCTAATTGTCTGCAATTTGTAAAATGTTAATACCTACTTATTTAAAATCACTAGGTAAATGCTTACGGTCCGAATTCGACAATGACGTAAGTACCTTTCTAGGTGGCTAACAAACTATCATAGGGAACCGGAGCTGCCTACAATCGTTGATTGGTGTGACGTCAAGAACGCCTTCCGCATTTTCCGGAATTCTATCGCTTCGACGACCATTCACAATACGCATATTTTAAATCGGCGTAGAAAATGTATTTGTAAACGTACGAGTAAATATGTAATAATATAATTACCAGGATATTCATATTTTTTCATGAAAAAAGGTGAAATTATCCTATTCATATAAAGTAATTTTACTTAGGGAACGTACCCATACTACGTGACCCACTTTTTGCAATTTTTAACCTCTCTTCCCCTCGGTAACCACGTGTAGTATATTCCAAGACCCCCCTTTCCCTACAGTTTTCACGTAGTAATTCATAAATATGGTTTTTTATTTCTTGCTAACAAAAAGTAAAAAAAAAAATTATTGACTTATATTTGTCTTTATTATTGTCAGTTTTTGATCATCTGACGTCTCGGCATATGTACGTCAGTGTTGCCACCTGCGAGTATAAAAAGCGCTAAACACTGAGCGCCATATTTAAATGTAGCTCGAAAAAAACGCGAGATTTCCCTAGAGGATATTGACTACGTGATAAAAACTAAGTCCCTCATTGTGACCAAGAGTGGTATTTTGAAGATACCCCCCCCCCCCTGAACGGGTCACGTAGTATGGATACATTCCCTTAGTTTTTATGGTTTCTATTGCTCAAAGTCTCAAGGATTTTTCTAATGTGCTTATTTTCGTTAGGTGCAGTCTTCCATCAAGTTCTAGTACTGTCTCTGCACTAGTGTGTTCTATGTTGGTCTATAAAATATAGTCTATGAATTAATCATTTAAGCAGTCTGTAAGAGATTTTAACAGAACTCACCTTGCAAAATGATTCTTCTTCTACCTCTTTCTACAGTGTGAGTCAAATATCTCCTCTTCGAGTCATAATTTGAAATTAAAAAGTTTTAGTACATTCACGGTACCTATCAGAGATGCTGTCTAACGAGCAGTGAATAGTAAATAAAATATATATACACTAACATTTTATTATTGCATAAAACCGTCAACTCATTTACAATAAAAACCATGTAAAACAACCTTGATGTGATTTTATTATTAAACTGCGTAGTATTAAGTTATCCAATAACAATAATATTTAAAAAAAATCTGTTTTATCATCTAAATTAACTACATTTACACATACATGGGTAACCAGAAGATTACAGTTTATGTTGCAAGGCTAGTAAAATAGGTAAGCTACACTGGAATATTTACATTACATTTTTCAAAGGTTTCTATTTTAATCTTTACCCCGCAGGGTGCACAACAATTTTACGGAAATGACCTTGTAGCAGGTAGATTTCTTTGCTGCTTCTTCCCTCTTCGGGTCGAGAAACCATCGCTTCTATAAATATACAATGCGCTTCCAAGCGCTAGCACAGCGAAATTGATAATTTTATGTTTTTACATTGTTTTTCCGAGCACGGCCACACTGTTGATAGCTAAAGCGATATTGACAGGGAATAAAAAATAAATCGATATACAATGGTACTGGCACTTCAGAAATGTCAAACGGCTACACAAAAATTTAAAAAAATTACTAATAAATTAACAATTTCGAATTAAATACTTACTTCAATATACGTTGGCGTTTTGCAAGTACTTTTTTCAACTAAACGGAAGTTAATTAATTAATGAGGTATTTAGTCATATATGAGCAACTTTCGTTTCTCCAAGCTGAAAAAGAATCAATTGATCGCATCTTAGATAAATTAATTAATTCTACTGATCGAGTTTACGATTTCTATCAATTCGAAGAGTTTTGTTAGTTCACCTACATTCATTAATAAGCCAGTTCTTTTACGAAAAAGTTGTGAATATTGACAACTCATCTGACAGTCGAGTCAACCGATTGTCGGAATCATAATATGTTGACCCTTCTGGCGAACGATGACGTATTTAGTCAATATCGTATTGATATAGGATTTGATCGATCGTTTGCGATAGACCTCCTGGCCCCCTAGCACACTCGATCGATAAGGATTGTATCGATAACTTTCGGTAACTTCTCATCGGTCCCTAGGACAAATTCAGATCGCTAACGTACACACAACAGTTGATTTAGAATAAATTAGGGCACTTAGTAATTGTGAACTGTCACGTATTTGTTGGCGATCTGCAGTAATGCTAGGAAACGATGAGAATTTACCGAAAGTTATCCTATCAATCCTTATTGATCGAGTGTGCTAGGGCTCCTGTACTAATTCTGCGACTTGTGTCCATTATAGGTCCTATCTCTCCTCGCACATACTCTGAAGTTGTTTTTACAATTGGTGGCCAATTGAAAGTCTTCCACATAAAAATGGCGCCAGTATTCACACACTGATAAACATATTTAATATCTGGTACGTTTTTAGATTTTCACAGCCAAAAGCTTTTTCGTTGTTTGTTTTTGGGGTGTTATGCCGTGTTGCGCTACCTTCTTCATCAGGGCAGATCCGGCAGATCTGACGATGTGTAGTTGTTGATTTTTTTTTTTTTTTTGATTTACTAGATTCTTATTTTGCATGAAGTGCGAATCATTTAAATTTACTGAATTTAAAGTTAATGTTCTTTATACAAATAGAACGGCGTCATATGCGCCTCGCAATTTTTACCTCATGTGGGTATTATTAAAAAGTTACCTTGCTATTATAGACTTAAAGGTCCTGTGTTTTATCGATAGGGAAAAATTGTTATCTAAAAACCCTATTAAAATTGCATGTCCGCCCAAGCGGGTACAATCATCATCAGCATAGCCAGCCACGGCAGCATATATACATACGTGTCTGTTTGTGTTGTGTTGGGAGAGGGAAGGAGATGGGTCATGTCCTCTTATTTAGGAATTCCCTCGCATTTGCCTTTGGAAATAAGGAAATCCACGAAAAAACCTTATTCAAGGGAGGCGGCCGATTGTCAACATGAAACAGATTCGGCCTTCAGTGACATCAGATGTCCTGCGTTTTGTGTTGTGTGGGGTGTGTGTCTGTTTTTATGTTAATATATACTTTATGGGAGTTTAGAATAAACATACATATATAAATACAGATATGAAATATTATATAAATATATAAATAGATATATAAACATACGTTATGGGGAAGGAATCTGGAGATTTAGGAAATACCTACTGTTCGCTTAATCGTCTGGTTCTGAATCCGGCACATGCCAGATGTGGTCAAGGTCCATCAGTATGTGTTTAGGTAGTCGGTGGGTATATCTGAAAGTAAAGTCAGCAGGGGAATTGTATTGACCGATTTCTTGAATGAGTTTATTTTTACTATGTCTGAGAGATTTGTAAAATCGGTCTGTGAGTCTGTGAGTGTATTCAAATAAGGGAATGTCTTCTCTGTCATGAAGTTTTTTCAAGTTGGTTCTCCACCTCGTATTGTAAGTGATTTTAATGCAGAGATTTTGTAAAGTCTGTAGTCTCGTATGGTCAGAATGTGAGATGCTACCCCACACGGGGATCGCATATGTCAGTACCGGTCGGATAAGCGAGTAATAGACGAGGAGTTTGGTTCTGGGAAGTAGCGGGCTTCTTCGATTGAATATTGGTCTCATCGCGCCGACTGCCTTTCTGGCTTTGTTGTGTGCCTTGAATATGTGAGATTTCCAGTTGAGGCGTGAGTCCATGGTCAGGCCCAGGTAGACAACTTCATCCTTCCATTCTAAGACGTGTCCTCCCATTTCGATGTTGACGTCTGGTTTTGTCTTCTTGCGTTTCCTCGTGTACATTATGACCTCGGTTTTGGCCTCGTTCAGTTTGAGGCGCCAGTTTTTGTAGTATTCTACGAGAGCGTCGAGCGCCCTCTGTAGGTATATGGCCGCCATATCCGGGTGAAGCGAGGAAACGTAGAGTTTGACGTCATCTGCGTATATGGATGTCTTGCATCTCTCGTCCTGGGGGATGTCGTGCGTGAAGATGTTGAAGAGATGGGGTCCCAGCAAACTTCCTTGTGGCACGCCTTTTGGAATCTCACGAATTGTCGACAGCGCATCCTTGATGAAGACTCGGAAAGATCTGTTCTTCAGGTATTCTTGGATCACTCTGATGATGTAGATGGGCGTGTTCGTCTTGTGAAGCTTGTGCAGGAGCCCTCTGATCCAAACAGTGTCGAATGCCTTTTCCAAGTCGAGGAGCGCAGCGGCAGTGTAGCGATGTTCGTTGAATTTTCTTGCGATGAATTCCGCTACTCTGGTAAGTTGGTGGGTGGTGGAATGCCTCTTCCGGAATCCGAACTGCTCGTCCGGCAAAGTGTGGTTTTCTTCGTGGTGTGGAAGCAGCCTGTTGAGTATAATCTGTTCAAATACCTTGCTCAGAGTGGAGAGTAGACTGATGGGCCGATAGTTCGTCGGCTGCTTCTTGTCCTTGTTGGGCTTGGAGAAGGGCAGCACGGTGGCCATTTTCCAGATCTGCGGGAAATGTCCGGTCATGAGGCAGGCATTGAACAGTTTTGTAATGTAAATGATGGCTTTTTGAGGAAGATGTTTGAGTAAAATGTTGTGTATTTGATCGCTTCCCGGCGCCTTATTGGTCTTCAATCGCTTGATGATGACGGCAACTTCACTCGGCGTGCTGAAATGAATGTCGACGACGTTCGTCTGCTCCGCTTGGTCCAGATCTCGAAGAGAGTCTTCTACTAGTCGATCCGTTTCCGGATCACTCAGGCCATCCGTGGCTGTATAGGCTCTCTCAAATCCGTCGGCGAGCGCGTTTGCCTTCTCTTCAAGTGACAGCGCGAGTCCAGAGCCGTCCAACTTCTCAAGCGGGGGAATCGTGTGGTCTTGATGTCTCAGGGCTTTCGCCATTTTCCATAGGCTGTTGTCCTTTGGCGTGAGTGACGTAACTTTCTTCGTCCAAAGTTCGCGCCTGAGATTGGTGATTTCTTGCTTGATTTCCCGCTGCAGGCAGTTGTAGGCAGTCTTGAAGTATTCGTCCCGCGTGCTGTGATAAATGCGGCGCAGGCGATTCTTTTCTTTGATGAGCGATAAGACGTACTCGGGAAGTTTGATCGTGTATGTGTGTACTTCTTTGAGAGGTATGTATGTGTCTTGTGCGTGTTGAATGATTTCCGTGAGAGTGCTAGCGGCTTCGTCAATTTCTTCTGATGAGCGCAGAGTTCCCGACGTTAGGTATATTCGTTCGTTAATTTCTTTCTTGAATCCTTCCCAGTCGGCGTCCTTGTAGTTTCGCTGTTTTCTGGGGCTCCTAGAAGTCGTTCCTCCGATGCTGAAGCTCACGGGCAGGTGATCCGACGAGAGTTCATCTAGCGTGCGTAGTGGCGAGATCGTCTTGACGTTTTTCTCGAGTACGATGTCCAGCGTGCTGGGGTACTTTACGCGTGCTGAGTGGAACGTCGGTTTGTCCGGGGCCATTATCGTGTAGTTATGAGTCTGCATATGTGTGAAGAGCGTTTTCCCGTTCGCATTGCCTCTGTAGTTATTCCAATAGTTGTGCTTGGCGTTTAGGTCTCCTCCTAGAACAACAATTGGGCGCAAATTAAGTAATTTATCTAAATCTTCTCTCACCAGATTGTAGTTCAAATTGAAGTAGGCGGCGATGATGGTATGCGCTCTATCCTCTATGATGACTTCGATAATTGTGGCTTCAGTATACTTCAACTTCGGAGTGGGGATCCTTGTAGACGTGATTGATTGACGAACGAATATAGCGGTACCACCGCCTTGTCCTTCCGCTCGGTCGTCTCGGTGAATTTCAAAGCCGGGCACTCTCAGCGGTGTGTCGTGTTTTAAATGCGTTTCTGAAATTAAAATAATATCAGTGTTTGTATTATTTGCTAGGGCGAGCAGTTCATCGGTCTTGAAACGGATGCTGTGGGCATTCCACAGGAGGACGTTGACCATCTCGGGATTAGACATCGAGAGTGGAGGTGATCAGCTCCATCAAGATGACGAGCTTCTCGGTCTTGTTTGTGCAGCGGGCCAGCTGCGATCGCACGCGCAATAGACCCTGGAGCAGGGCCATTATGTCCACATCATCTTCAGCGGAGGCGGACTGTTGCTGTGGGCGGGGGTGCTGACGGGGCTCGTCTTCATGCTGCTGCTGCTGCTGGTGCGTGGCTGAGGAGCCACCGGCTACGTCAGCCCAGGAGCGTCCATCAGTCCTCGGCGCCGTCTGCGCCTGAGGATGTGGCCTGCTTCCTTGGGCCTGGCGGTGTGGTGGTCTCTGGCGCTGCTGCAGCGAGGAGACGTAAGCTACCCTCTTCGGGCAGCCTCTGAAGTTGGCCGGATGGGGGCCGCCGCAGTTGCAGCATGCGGCTGGCTCGTCCCTCGTCGTCTTCGGGCACAGCGCCGAGGTGTGCTCCAGCAAGCACTTCACACACCTGGCGGTGTGCGAGCAGTTCCGGGACCCGTGCCCGAAATTCTGACATCTGTAGCACTGCGTGCCGTGCTGCAGGTGGTTGCTACGGTGCTTCTGCAGGCGGATCCGGCAGTGGCACAGGTATTTGACAGCCGCTCTCAGCTGTCCCATGTTCACCTCTTTGGCGAACTGCGCTAAGTACATAGGATACTCAGCTGAGGCGGTTGTCATCCTCACAACCTTGATGGCAGGGTATCCTTGCTCTGCCAGATCCTCCATGATGTCAGCCGTGTCGACTGCTGGCAGGCCCTTGATGACGGCCTTCTTCATCTTCTCCGCCTCGGCCGTGAAGGTGTGGAAGCCCCTAGCTTCCCCCCGCAGTCCATTGGTCAGAGCGCGGTGGTCATCCATACTCCGCACAAAGATGTTGGCAGTCCCGCCCCGGTTGTACCGGAAGGTAAAATTGGGATGCCCCAGATGTCCTTGCACGGTCGCGGTAATCTGCGCGTGCGTCAGGTCCCCCAGGGTCATTACGACCGGGGGGACACGATCTTTCCTGGCCGCTGCACCTGTGGGAGAGGAAAAATTATTAGTATTTGTGCGCTTTATACGCGGTGCACCGCCGCCCTCAGTGACCTCTGGGAGGTCACCAAACCTGTTGCCGGTTGGCACCGGCCGGGAGTCCTGTGGGGAGAGGGGCCGCTTGACGGGGTTGGATGGCTTCCTCCATCCTTCCTCCTGGCGGCTCGACGTGTCCATGTCCTGGGGGGGCTGCTGGGGTCTCGCTGGGGGCCGGTAGGCAGAGGCTGGGCCTACCGGGGGGCGGCTGGGCCCGGCTACAGGCTCGGGCATCGGGATGGGGGCTGGGATGGCGGCGGGAGTCGCGGCTGGAGTCGGGGCAGGAGTCGGGGCAGGAGTCGGGGCAGGAGTCCGGGGCTGGTAGGCGGGGATGGCGGGGATGGTGAACAAGACGGTCCCCGTCTTGGATTGCCGCCTATACTGGCGGGCGCCCGGGGGGACCACTATCGGCGAGTCCTCCGGGTTGGCTGGGATAAGCCGCGCGGGGTACATCCGCACGGCAGGGGTCTTGTACTTCTGCTTGAAGGGGATTGAAATTCTTGGAGGGGCCAGGGCGTCTTCTTCGTTGCCTTGAAAAAGGCAGTTGGGGGGCGCGAGCGCCTATGCGGGCAGCCGGTCGGAGTCCGGCCGGCTAGCGAACGAGCGGTGGTCTGGCTGTGTAGCACAAGCCAGACAGAGCGTGTATGCGGGCACAAAACTCTCACGTCTCAATGCGACTGTCGCAGGCGGCAGTCACGAAGCGAATCGATCGATCGATGTGTAGTTGTTAGTGTAAAGTGTGTGCTTATTTACTTGGAAGCGATACCATGTCGCCAGCTTCAATCCACTATGAACTGGTAGGTATTAACACGGCATAACACCCCAAAAACAAACAACGAAAATATTTAATATCTATATTAAATGAAATTTAAAATTACTAATATTTGTTCAACCCTAGATTTAATTAGGTTCTTACGTAACCGCCAAACAGTAAAGTTAATTCGAGCATTTAAGTTCTGGGAGGTATCGGGTAGTGGAGGGGGTAGGGGAGGATGGTAGAGGCATGTAGCAGCCGGGCACGTAGACGTCGCGTGGCATGTGGCACGACTTGACGTATGGCATACTAGCAGCGACCATCCATGTTCCTCGTCATGCCATGCTTTATAATGACAACTCTTCCCTTGTCGTCATTTTCCAATCAGATATCAAATCTTACATGGCATGAAAAATTTCATACCTTTATTTGACATGTAAATCATTTTATTAGACGGCGGGATTTTAATTTTTGAATAAATTTCATTAGACGCTCATTTATTTTGGCATAATATTTTGTACTAGGCATAATGGGTTGTGCGTTGTCTGAAACTATTTGTCAATTTTTTATGTTTTAATTATTTTTTTATTTTATTTTTGCAAGCATGTTTATTGTTCATTTTATTTATTTATTTATTTATTATTCATTTTTAATGCCCTGATGGGCTTTTACACAATAAGTGAATACAGTGATATATATGTAATACTATGTTTAAATAAGAAAGATAAAGTCATAGCAATGAACATTATAAAAATGGTGGGTATAAAGGTAAGTAAAAATATTATATTATAAGAAAAGAGAAAAAAATAAAAATAACTTAAACTGAACCAGTTTTTAAATTGCAGATGGCATAAAAATAATAATATAGTGTAGGTTAATATGAGAAATTTACAGGTGAGTAATAGGTACATGACAAAGTTCACAAAATAGATAAACAAAATAGAATAACAAGATAGATAAATAGAAAGATTACAAAAAAATATGCAACAGCTCCTACATTATAAAAATATGCTATATAAAAATATCATCAAGGTATCTCTTAAATAACAGTAACTCAATACAGTAAATTTTTCTTTAGTCTTCGAAGTTTTTTCTTTGTCATATATTTTTTACATTCCTAGACTACGAACTGGGGTGGTGACTTAGCAGGGGTGCCCGGATCCATTGGGTGAGCTTTGTCTAGGTCTTGGCCGCAGATGCGTTTGCCCACCTACCACGTGGCGGGAAGGATCGGTTGAGACTGGTTGAGGGTAACCTTTTGATTTCAACTAAGATTCTATCGACCCGACGCTTTGCACCGTACACGGAGAAAAATGTTATTTTAAAATACGATAATTTTATTCGTAAAAACGGTTAAAAATGGGACTGAAATTCTTACGAACAAATTTACAGGGTTTTAATGTTTATTGGCGGGGAATATTGAAATCCTGTTAATTTGTTCGTAAGAACTTCAGTCCCGTTTTTAACCGTTTTTACGAATAAAATGATCGTATTTTAGAATAACATTTTTCTCCGTGTAGTGGGAGGAATGGATCCATAAGTCCTAACCGCCTTACTTACTCAGAACATCGTTACCCTAAAGAGACAGTCCACACAGCATCCCTCAAGATGACAAAGGCCCCGAGGGAATTTGTTTCCTCTGCTCCTGTGCGGAGCTATTGCTAAATTGGTGATCTGCGTCATTCAAGATTCACGGAATTCAAAACGATTGCAGATTGAGAGGATTTTTTTTGCTATTGTTATTTATTTGTGTTTACATCAGCTGCTAGACATAGGACACCACGCCAATGAATTAAATAACGATTTCACCAAAGTTCGAACAACAATAAAAGTTAATTATTCATATAAACAAATTCTAAAAAGCTCATGTAGGAGCAGACGAAATTACCATGAAAGTCGCTGAATATTCAAATGATTTCAATTATTTACGATGCCTTATAAGATGTGAAATGAATCACGTGACAAAGCCCAATAATGTTCCTGCAACCGCTTTAGTTAAACAACGGGCTAGTGGAGAAAATTAAAAGACGTACTTCTTAGGTAAGAAATTTAAAATGTTCCCAAACTGGGGTGGTAGGCTGTGACTATCCCTTCGTGCATACTAAACTTGAAAAGTTGAATTATTTCTAACCTTTACTGGGACGTTTATTTATAATCAGTGTATTCGTAGGCTTATTACAATATTATCCATGGTTTATGAGCAGGCGATGTTTACACACTACGGGGGTAGGTACCTAATCTAGATTATGTGAGGTTTTTTTGGAAATGTAAATACGTAGTTACCTGAAAACAATAACATCTCGTTGATTTATATTATAAGATGGTAATGGAGGGGTTCTTAAGAGGGTATTACCAGAGAATACTCTTTTTTACAAAAAAACATAAATTGATTTTGAAGGATTGTTATTTTATCTGGTACACGCAGTTTTAAAATGTTAAAAAAACTAAGTGTATTTTTAAGATACTAAGGTTATACCGTTGGTCTTTGGCAGATTTGTTCAATTTTTAAACGATAGATTCTATTAAACAACACAAATTTCAAATCATATAATCATACAAAAAAATAAATCAATACATCATCTAGCCAACACGGTTTTGAGAATTTTAATTTTATTTAAATTAAAATCATTAAAAAATAAATCCGAGAACGTGTTTTGTGACAAAAATACATCAATTTTTCTATTTATTTAAGGTCTTACAAACTAAAATATTTAAAAAAAATTTAAACACTTATTTTGTTTAGACATTATTGAAAAATTATAAATACTTATGAACAAAAAATACTTACAAGAAGTACACGATATTTAATAATTTATCATCGTGCGTTTTGAGCATTTTTATTGCTTACTTGAATGTAGGTAAATATTAAAGCAAGTTTTGAATGAAATAAATCGATATTAAATTTTTTATTAAAAACATTTGATACGGGGAATAATCGATCTTTCTCATTGGAACCTCCTTGTACAGTTGCAAGCATTTTTAAACTTTTATTCTCAGCCGCTGGTCAATCGCTCTTAAGCAGTTATTATCATTAACTCCGCACAGGAAAATAATTTAATAGCTTATGTCATGTTTGGGGATGCTGTGTGAAGGTTTTTTTTAATGAAACGAAGGAGAGGATGTTCTGCAAAGGAAAAAAAAGAAAAATTTTATAAATACTGCAAGAGCAAGAGAGAGCAGTGCGCGCGCACATTTTCTTTCTCTCTAGACGTTTTACTTCAGTCGTGTGGTCTAAAGCACACTCGTTTTTTCGGGTGGTGGAACATTTAACTGTGTATTGCAATTTGAATGAGGTATTCGTTACCTGTATGAAATGGAAGTCTCATATTCGTTGAAGCGAAGCATTTATACTTATATATATACCTACATCTGTACATGTGAGTATATTATGTATGTACATTGTACCTACATAGTATTTTTAATTTGTTGTTGCGATATATGAGTATAGACTAGACACGTTTTACCGCTCTGTCACAGAGTTTTTCTGATGTATTTTGAAATACAATAATCATTGTTACGACTATCAGTGGAACCGTCCCACTTCTGAAATTGCGTGATCAATTGCAATAACACATGTTTAGAATCAATTCCTATATGAAAACAAGGACCACGACTATAGGGAACGATAAATAAATTAAAATGTGGAATCGAAATACCCGAACATATTATGGTACACATGTTTCTTTAACGGATATGATGATTATAGTTTACTCACAAAATATTAACGAGTCTGAAGAAAAGTCATGTCCCGCTACGTTATTATACTTGTCTTCAAAGGTTTGAGAATTAAATTTCCTGACAAATAACGAGTTAAGAGGAATATATTAGGTCCTAACATATGAAATTGGCGTTTTGCCGTACTGGAAACTTTGATCTCAAATATCTTCTCTTTGGTTAAGAATTCCAAATTCAAATTTATTCAGCTATTTACTCATGTATTTGTGTTTCGAAAATTATAATTCATTTGTTTTTTCCTTCATTGTTTTTTTTCTCTGCGTCATCAAACGCTCACAAGTAACTTTTTTGGAGTCAATTTTCGCTTGGGGCATGGTTTGGCTGGTTCGGCAGGGTTCAGCCATTGCGATGAGCGCTTCCGATTATCGTACAGGATCCACTTTTCATCACAGGTAATGATTCGATTTAAAATCCCTTTATTATTGTGCCGGTTGTGTCAACGCGCTTTTGTTGATTTGCTTCACTCAATTCGTGAGGTATCCACCTTTCAAGCTTTTTCACCTCCCCAATTTGCTTTAAGTGGATTAAAACAGTTTTATCACTAACACCGTAGCCTGCAGCTAACTCGGACGTGGTTTGCGATGGATCCGCTTCCACAATAGCCTTCAATTCTTCATTATCAACTTTGGTCTCCGGCCGTCCCCGGGGCTTGTTCTGCAGGTCGAAATTTCCATAACGAAAACGTTGGAACCAAAAACGCACTGTGTTTTCTTTTGCGGCACCGTCGCCATACACATCATTAATCCTTCGAGCCGCTTCTGTAGCACTGGTGCCACGGGGGAACTTATACTCGTAAATAACGCGATATTTTAAGTTTTCCATTATGTAAACTAAGTGACGCAAAGAAAAAAAGCAATTAAGGAAAAAACAAATGAATTATAATTTTCGATACACAAATACATGAGTAAATAGCTGTATAATTTTGAATTTGGAATTCCTAACTAAAGAGAAGATATTTGAGATCAAAGTTGCCAGTACGGCAAAACGCCAATTTCATATGTAAGGACCTAATGATATAAATGCCAGAAATATTCGACTTCTTACCCCTTGAAAACTCCGCGTATTTTTGGTATTATCTGCGCGAGGAAAGTAGAGCCAAAGTATATATTATTTTTTATGAAAAATTTTACAAGAACGAAAAAAAGTTGGTCAATCAATAAATTCAAAAATAATCTTAGCCATAAAGGGGTATTTGTAAAAAGTTGTTACTTACATAACTTCCTATTTATCTAATGAAAAAACAAATTATTTAAAGTTTGCGCTTATATTTTTTGTAACGTAATTAATAATTTTAATTTAATTCCATTCGTTGAAAGGTAGGAAAAGCTTCAATGTATCCAAAACATATTTTCATAATTATAATGTAAATCGATTCATAGAAAGATAAATCTAAATAGTGATTTGGCGTATAACTTCATCTTAAAGGAGAAATTGGTTTTATGCTCAGATCGCCTAACTTAACCTAGAAATACCAATTTTTAAACTCCAATTAACCTGCGTTAGACCACTGCAAAAGATACAGAATAACTCGTCAGAGCTTTTAACGGCAATAACCTTGAAATAATGGAGTTTTTAGAACGATACTTGGTTTACGACAAGGCAGTAGAGTAGAAATATGATGACACAAGAGTAAGATAGAAATATGTTTTGGACAAGGAGGCTTGAAGAAAATGCAAAGAATCAGTGAAAGCGAAATGGCATTCTCCAGGATAATGCTGCACATTTATTTAGAATTATTTACCTTGTACATATCTACCAATAATCTCATAGGTATTGAATTTGAATAATTGGTATTGTACAAAACTGTTGCTGATATTATCGATGTTACCCGTCGAATACTGAGCGAAAGAGAAAACTACACCTCTGGTTGATTATACCTTATAATAAAATCTCCAAAATCAAGGTTTGGTATTCCCCTGTTTTGTTCTCCAAAACTCAAACGATTTTAAAGATTTTTTACCAACTGTTTAAGAATAAAATATGACATGTCTCTACGTCTTGTTTTTTTTTCAAAATACGTTGTTCAATTTATATACTGAACGTCTGTTGATGGCGTTCAAATTAAACAATTTAATGAATTTTAATCGTCCTAACTCCTATAAAATATAATTTAACAAAAAAAGCAAAACGAAGATACATGCCAGTAGTTGATATCTACATTAGATTAAAACGTATTTGCCCTAGAGTCAAAACCCAGAGAGGAATAGGGGAATAAGTGTGTATGGACAAAACGTCACCAGCCAAAAGTATAATGACGTAATTCTGAAAAAAATACATCGCTGATAGTATTCGAGGACACAACTTTTCGGGCAAGTTTTCCGCCGTACTATATACACAATAAACATGGGCCATTAGCCTAAAATGAGTCTGGCGGTGATACTGGCTTATTTATATCTAACATGCAATTAAATGTACCTTACCCTCCCCTCACAGGGGTGGATTGAAAGCCTTACTAGTTTTTATTTATGTCGAATGTTTTCGTACCCTCTGTACGATTACAATAATTTTGTTTCGAATAGAGGATTACATGTTTGATTCCGCGAACCGTAAAAAATATATCTACGGCCTCTGGAGGTCGCGGGTTCAAATCCCGGTGTGCAAAAGTAAATTTTATTTGATTAATTTGTGTTATTTCATAACTTAATTACTTACAATAATGTATTGTATATGTGCAGCGCGTTCCAGAGTATATTATTATTTATATAGTGCAGATACTCTCAGTATCGCTCTGGTGTAAGGTCACCATTCACAATTGAAACGTTTCTCGAAATGGATTTAGCCATGTTAGTTAGTTAAGTATGGCAGCGGGTAGCATTACATTGTGACAAAATTAGAGAAGAAAACCCCAGAGGATGAACAACATTCGTAGAAGTCAGTTCCTTAGTAAGCTTTCAAGAAGAAGGAGACAATTATTAAAGATGATAAAGAGATACGTAAATTCAATAAAACAAACGATTATAATAAATGGACGTAAGTGACAGTTGTGAAAATATTTAATAAAATACCACTTTTTGAAAAAAGAGCAAAAATCGCTTGAGTCTATGGCAGTGTTTAAAGATACACTGTATTTTTTCATATCCATACATACATTTTCCTAACATAACTAAATAACAGAACCCGATGTGCTATTTATAATTTTCGTTTTTTTTCGCTTTTTTTAATTTTAAAATTATTTAAGATTTTTTTCTACACCTCTGTTTTTTAAAAGTAATTTTATGAAATTCCCTTGAATTTCATAAAATTACTTTTTCAACTCCGATAATGAATGGAGATTATATTCAAAGATAACTTATCTACTTATATAAATTTCGGCACAAATTCAGAATGCGGGTCTGGACAGATGAGACTCTTGTGGTCATCACAGAAAAAAGTCATCGATATTTACTTATTTGTAAGAAACAAACAGCTTTACAATTCAAAGATAATTACATAAATACATACAAGTCTAATTAAAAAAAGTCTGTTTCACTTGTCCTATCCATCATACATAAGAATTCGTATGAAAACACTAAAATACACACGTCACATTAATTTATCTCTTGAA
Source organism: Limnephilus auricula (assembly GCA_951813805.1). Classification (NCBI taxonomy): domain Eukaryota; kingdom Metazoa; phylum Arthropoda; class Insecta; order Trichoptera; family Limnephilidae; genus Limnephilus; species Limnephilus auricula. Next base: position 9,401,996 of record OX638388.1, on the reverse strand, counting down.
TGAATAACTCACCAATCATTAAAGTTTATTAAGCTCGAGTGAATCACCGATCATTCGATTAACCTCGATTGCGATATTCGAGTACTCGATCCGCAATTTAGACCCAAATAACACCGCCAAACCAGCGGTTTCGATTAATCCATGCCGATCCAGTTGCTGATTTGGAAATTTAAGTGCCAATAAGAATATGATCATTGCAAAAAGCTGGTTTTAAAAATTTCGTTCACAGCTGATGCCCTCTGTTTTTACACGTGTATCGCTCCATTGAATATTACTTGTATTTGACCACATCCCACTACCGACCGTTGCCTGTGCAAAGATCCGCCTTCATCGAACACCTGTAATGTGGCTGGAACACTCGAGGATAAAAAGCCAGACAAATAGCTAATAATAAACATTCAGCGTTTTTTTTTTATAGTGTTGTGGATTATGGATTTTTTTCATTACTTTAAAAATGTTAACGATTCTGTTCACAATTTTGTATTCATCATCTTTTTATACATACCACATAGTTATAGCTCTTCTTAAGTGGCGGCATCCCGAATTTATACATAATTTCCTTAAAGATTTGAAGGTATTAAGTTCTTTAAAAAAAGTTATCCTTTAAGGTAGTATCTGTACATTCTCCATGTCGAAACGGTAATTATTTGATATTCCCTCGATAATAGAAATAAATCGCAAGTATGCTCCGAACATTATTATGTACAACTTTGTTTCTGATATTTTACAAGTAATACCTACGTATGAAAAAAATCAGAATGTTTCTTTAAATGCTACCACAACCCCCACGATATTTTTGCGCCATCTTATGACAGTGTTTCACGGTTTTCCAACCATCCAATTTGAAAAATGCCTATATTTTGGTAACCGAATTTTATGACAAATAAGCAGAAAAATGTCCTTTTAACCTGGATAATATGGCCTTTATATTCTATTCGTCGATTTCTTGATGTATTTATATTATATATTAATATTAAAAATGTTAAACAATGAAGAAGCATTAATAAATTTAAACGAATCATTAATCAGAACAAGGCACAGAAATTAATAAAGGAAAGGTCGCAACTGGGAATCGAACCCAGAATCTAAAAAAACTACGTCAGATTGGAATAACAGGAGTAGCCTATACATGGTTTGAAAACTATCTAATAAACCGAACACAACAAACTCTTATCCACTCTGACAAAATACATATAAGCAAAAAATTACCTGTATCCTATGGTGTACCTCAAGGCAGTATACTAGGACCAATATTATTTCTTATATATATTAACTCACTATGTGCCATGAATATTGGAGGTATGATATTATCATTTGCCGATGACACTGTTCTAATATTCGAAGATGAAACATGGGAATCAGTTATCAACAAAACTAATAATGGTCTATTAAAAGTAAAGCATTGGCTTGATACAAACCTACTCACACTTAATATCGACAAAACACAATATATGACATTTTCCATCCGCAAACATAATTTACCCAACAACTGCCCTAAACCTATCATTCACTCATGTTCACTCAATTTACAAACTCCCAATAATATCCCTAATATAAATTGTACGTGCTCTTTCCTTAAATCATCAAATGTAGTTAAATATTTGGGAATACTCATAGACAACCAACTACGTTGGGAAGCCCATATCAGTGACACAGTAAAAAAACTCCGTAAACTCTGCTATATTTTCTGCTCCCTTAGGTCTATCTTAGATTTACTTACTCTAAGAAGCGTATACTTTGCCCTTTTTCAATCTGTAGCAACATATGGTATAGTGGGATGGGGCGGTTGTGCTGAATCCATTATCTATCCGATTATTACTGTACAAAAACTAATTTTGAGAATTATATTTAAATGCCAACCTACCCATCCCTCAAGTGAACTATTTGATAAAATAAGGGTCTTAGATATTCGTCAGCTATTTACTAAAATAAGCTTATGTTTTATACGGAAAAATAACTTACTGGTGGCTCCACAACATCAAGCACACACCCGCTTTTCATCAAACCTGGGATGCATGGTCCCAAAAACTAAAACCACATTCGCTCAACGACAATTCTGGTTCATAGCTCCGAAAATATTTAATGCATTGAGTACCGATATTAAGTCAAATAATTCAGTATCCACCTTTACCGCCCGTCTACACCATTGGATATTTGAAAAGGGACGAGCTTTCTTTAAAGATTACATGAGTTCTTAACACTTTTAAAAACAAAACAAAAAATTATAAAATTTATCCTGTCACAGCTTTATTCCAACTTGTTTCACATCACTGAAATGAATGTGACCATAAACATAATCGTCTTGTAGATTATATCTACCACAATTTAACCTGCGTTCAAAACAATATAATATATAATTTTATTTGTTTTATAATCTTAATGTTTATTATTTTTAATTTCTATTTCTTTCTTTAAAATATTTATCTCTCTTTATTTTTCAGCTCACTATTATTTTAATATTTGTATTTACTTTTATTTATCTTTAAATATCTTTTTTTTTCTTTTCTGCACTCTTATTTCTCATTATTTATTACCTAGTTTTTATTATCTGCTTCTGTAAAAAAGTATTTTTAGTTCATATATTCATTATGTATGACTACCACAACACGGGCAGTAGCCTAGTATGGTAGTTAAAAAAAAAAAAGTCAAAAACTGTAACTTGTAAAAATTTATTAAATAATAAAAAAAAAATAAAAAAAAAAAAAAAAAAATCTCTGTCTTGCCGATTGCTGCTTTTAACCTCTCGCCCATTGAGACCTGATTATTTAACGTTTTTTTTGTCGACTTCATCTTAGAATTAACAAAATTGTCCTCAAGTGATTCCCATAGTTTAAGAATGTTTTGAATTCTGAAACCGTTGATTTTTAAGGTACATTCCTTCCCCAGAATTAAGCAGCAATTATGGATCTCTGAGTTATTGAAGAAAACCAAAATTTCCACTTTTTTTATAAAGTTAAAAGAAATATCTAAATATATTTCATTTTCCTAACAAACATAACATTATCTATTTAAACAAATATCTTAACATAAACATATTACACAAATACCCCATGAAGCAGAAGTTAAATGAATCATTTGTCATCAACGCAACGGTTATTTCACACCTCTAAGGAGAGCATAAAACAAGCAATACTTTTTTAATAGTCGCATTGCATTTCTTATGTAGGTACTTGTGTACGTTTCCAAGCCTGCACTGTATTATTTATCCATAGTTTTTATTCACTTTGGATCGTTAAAATTTATGTCGTAGAAAACAATAAAGTCACTGTAATGATGTATGCTGTAAAGTAAAATATCGGTTTCCTGTAAAATAAAGATCTAATTATCTATACAGTTTTTGTTGCATGAAGAGAAGGCAATAAAGTTCGAAAAACGACAAATTTTACATCGAAATTAGGAAATATTTTTATAGTGTCTCTTCCGTTTTTGTTCAGTCTCATTATAATCCTTTATAACCGGGGTAATTCATGCATACTGCGGTAAGCTGACTTAAAGCCTCATTGATTCCTGTGATATGAAAAAACCTTGGAATTTTCTGAGAATTGAGGATACTGCAAAATCCTCACCTAAAATCACCACAATTTTGGTAATTGTTAAAATTATTATGTCATTCACAAAAAAATAATTATGTTTTGTAATAATAAAACATTGATAAATCAAAATTCTCGTATTGTATATCTGATTTAACATTATTATACATTGAATTTAAAATAATGAATTCGACTGTTCTGAACGTCTATCCCTAATTAATTTTAACATACCTTTAAGATGTACAAACCATACAGCACTATTCCACACGCGTTATTCCAAACAAATGTTGTAACTGATTAACCGTGCTCTTCATACATTCAATAATATTTGTCTAAACTCCATTCTTCGTTGTTTATTTATTTTTTTTTTTTACTATAACTCCACACAGGAGACCCTGAAGAAAATAATTCCCAGTGACTTGCTTAGTTTCTCTTTTAATAGATATTTACATGTACATATATAAATATGTTAGATTTTTACAGCGGGACAAAAACCACTCTATTTGACTTGTTGATTGTTTGTTATGTGCAAAATTAAGAGGTTAAAATTTTGTCACACTTCAAAGGGCTACCAAAAATGCCCTTTTTCTCCTCAGTTCCATGCCTCTCTTTGCTTTCTTTGCCACGTGCTCCCTCCAAACTTAATTATCTGGCTATCATAGCGTGTTTTAGGTCTACCTTGACCTTTTCCTTTTCCATTCCTCTTGGTATCACTTAAATGATGTTTTTTTAGTATTTAATACTATCTAGTCAAATTTAGATATAAAAATGTTTACTAACAAGATCATGTTCCTGATTAACTAATCTAGTTACGTAAGTTTTCATAGTCACACCTTTCAATAATCCTTCCACGAGTTAAACTTTATGTAATAATATTTTTCGTCACGTTTACATGAAAAAAATCTGCAAAGTTTGCTTTGTATTGCGGAAACATAACTGAAATATAAGTTTGAGAAAGAAAAAAACAACTTTTTGTAATTATTTTATACACGTGAACGTCTGTTCTGAAAAAGTCGGTTGTTAAGTGAAAACCAATTAAAAAGATAGGTACGTATACCGAGATATACGTCAGTGGGTAAACAATTTTATTTTAATAAGTATTTCTTTCAACTTGAAATAAATAAAGAATATTAAAAAAATAATGAACACTTAGTTTTAACCAATTTTATTGTTTAAAAAACGGACATGTTTCATAAGCAATGCTCACTTCAACAGGGTTTATTTGAAAACTAAGTGTTTGTATATTTTAAATTCAAACGGTGTCACTATAGAATAAGTTTGCCATGTTTGAAGAATAAATAAAGAATAATGTCTGTCAAATAAGAGTAGAAAACATAGGAGGGCGCCACGGTTCTTCAAATGGCAATACTAAATTATAACACAAGGTAGAAATGTAAAGCTGTGTAACCTACAATTTTGTAAAAAATAAAAACGCATAAAAGTGCGAAAAATATTTTTTCATTGCAATATACTCGTAGATACTCACTAATCTCAAAATTAGAATTTTATGTACGAGTATGTATATTATCCCTTCGCAATTTTGTGTTAACACAATAATAAAATAAAAAGCAGTTTAGAATTTGCTCACATTTATTTAATACTAGCTGAAGTACCCAGCGTTGCCTGGGCTTTAGTTCATCCCCCTAAAAAAATGTACCTTATGAAAAAAATTACGAATAGCACTGATGTCAAAACTATCAGCTTTCAGAGTGCAACCTTTTTTATTTTGCCTGGAGTTTCGAATTTACCCTCATTTGTTTCGCCCTCCTTTGCAATTCGCGTGATGGTACTTTCTGAATTAACTGCGAAAAAATAAAACTATGATAGCTAACAATATTGTATATCTATATAAATAAATAAAATCACACTTAAAACCTGTATCCGTGTATGAAAATATTTACACAAAGTGCATTTAAATTGTTATTATTAAAAAACTGAAAATATTTATATTTGAAAAAATGTTACTTAAAGTATTCTACATACAAAAATAGTGTCATTGCCATTTTACTGTGTTTTTGACAGTAAAAGTGGTCTTGTCAGCCTACAATTTTTTTAGTTCCGGTTTTTATTTTTTGTACTCTTATTTGACAAAGTGTACATTATTGAAAAAGTCTTTTAATTAATATATTCACCTACAACTTCGTATTAGTGGGTTTGATGTTAAATAAAATATGTAAACATATTTTTTAAACTAATTTAATCTTTGGATTTTCGTGCTTCACTCCTGCAAACACATACTAAACACAGCGCCCTTGAGGTGATTTCACACAAAAACGGCGCTCTACAAATTATCCAATTATTATTGTGGGTACTATAACACAGGCGTAACATCTCACCATTTCTCATATAACTAAAACGAAAACGTTACTACGTATCTCTCAATACATCTATTTTAGTTTGAGTTAGGATTGAACCTTCCTCCCTAGAGACTGGCTAACGATACAGCTAACATTTAAGTCAAATCATAATTGGATAGTACGAACATTTATTTCGTATATTCACTGCTGTAAATTTTAAAATATAATGTCATCCAATTTCAGAAAAAATCGTGTGTTTGCATGAGTGCCACCAAAGATTACAGAATACATTGTCATCGACAACGAATCTATCTGCCGAGTTTCAGCTCGATCGGATGTCGGAAGTGGGTTAATTTCAACTTCCAAGATTAGATTTAATTCAATCAAGAAAACAAAACAGAAATTTAAATAAATGTATGAAGTTATTCCAATAAACTTAAACGTACTATTTATTTTAAATGTAGAGCCTGATCGAAGCATGTTATATAATTAAATTTCCGGTACGGCCCTGCAGGTGGTGTTTCCGCCGCGGCAGGTACAGGGAGGACCGGACCCGGATGTAGGCTGTATTGTACCTCCCCTGCCCTCATGAGCGGATATTAATTAAGTACTTGACTTCAACCTAAGCAGAGACATCTATGGGATATTTATATTAACAATGCACAGTTCACAATAGGTGTGTACAAGGGTCATTTTTATAACGATTCTTCTCATTATGAATAAGCCTTTCAACAGATAGGAACACCTTACCCACACCGACAACATACTTATTGAAGTCTAAATTCGGAATAATATATTTTTGTGTGATACCACTCAAGAGCTTCAAATGCCCAGAGCCAGTGAATCTCTGGCATCCACATTTACGGAAAGCCATGCGGCTAAAGGAAGACACAAGAATAGGAAGAAAACGTAAACTCGGGCTGGAAAATATTAGATTTGATCTTTTTTCTCACTCAGAGCTAGACAAATAACACCATATTTATTACAAAATTTGGCCTAGAAATTCATATTTTTAAGCAGTGGCGGCTCGTGACTGTTGTTGAGCTAGAGTGCTAATATTAACTAAAATGGCATTGTTGAGGTCATTGTAGCCGAAATTTTTTTTTTTTTTTGGAATTTTTTTTGTATGATTTTCAGGAAATTCGTGCGGGCGCATGGCAAAACTGAAATTTCCGGAAAATCTTCATACAACAAAAAAAAAATTGGAAAAAAAATAAATTTTTCGGCTACAACGACATCAATAAAGCCATTTTTGTTAATATTAGCACTCTAGCTCACCAAAAGTCGCGAGCCGCTACTGTTTTTAAGTAAGTGTTGAAAAAACCTCCCGAGAAAAGATACATGCCGCCGACATGACTCGAACCCGTGCCCCTCTGATTGCCGGTCAGGAGCTCTATCCACTAAGCTACGGCGGCTTATCTCTTACCCGCCAAATGATTCAATATATAGATACTAGTGTTTCATTCAACAATTACCGGTTTTTTGCATTTTTTCACCTGTAAACAACCAACTTTATTTTTATATGAGAAAGGCATTGTAAGTGCTAAATTTCTCACTAGGTGGCGTCGAGACATATTATGTCTACATTTTTTTGTGAAATACTTTTAACTTGTCAAATATACTCTGGTTTCCCTTCAATAACGAATAAATCTTTCGCCTTTTACTAAAGATTTCCGTGGAGGGGAGCACTCAAATGAGTCTATAAACCAATTTTTTGCATTTTTTCACCTGTAAACAACCAACTTTATTTTTATATGAGAAAGGCATTGTAAGTGCTAAATTTCTCACTAGGTGGCGTCGAGACATATTATGTCTACATTTTTTTGTGAAATACTTTTAACTTGTCAAATATTAATTATTATTATTTTTTTAAATTGATAAACTATTGTTTAAGACAAGACTTTTTATGCTTAGCACAAAGGGTAACAATTATTATAAGCAATAATTATTAGCCTGAAACACTCATCCATATTGAAAAATACCTCAACCTCAAACCCAATTTAAAAAAAAAATCTGCCGGATCTGCCCTGATGATGGACACTGCAACGCTGTCCGAAACGTCAGCTAAAGAAGGAGGTAGCACAACACGGCATAACACCCCAAAAACAAACAACTAAAAAAAAATATTTGACGAATTAAAAGTATTTCACCAAAAAATGTAGACTTCATATGTCTCGACGTCACCTAGTGAGAAATTTAGCACTTATTATATTTTGCCTTTCTCATATAAAAATAAAGTTGGTTGTTTGCAGGTGAAAAATGTAATAAGTGGATATTGTAGATTGAAACACATGGTATATATTGAATCATTTGGCGGGTAAGAGACAAGCCGCCGTAGCTTAGTGGATAGAGCTCCTGACCGGCAATTGGAGGGGCGCGGGTTCGAGTCCCGTCGGCGGCATGTATCTTTTCTCGGGAGGTTTTTCAATATGGATGAGTTTGTTTTTCATTGTAATAATTATTTATTGATTTTTTTGTTACTCTTTGTGCTATGCATAAAAAGTATTGTCTTAAACATTAGTTTATCAATTAAAAAAAAATTATAGTGTGTTTAGTTTTAAAATTTCGGTTTTATTGTAGACTTTTGTGGTTTCGCAATGATTTACATGCGAATCGACGGTAGTGTTTATTTTCAGGTTATCTGTATTTAGGGGTCTTTGATTGTTGAGTAATGAAACATGGATTGGTATAATGTTTATGTTTTTAACTTAATATTGTCAATATGTGTATGGGTGGGTAAAAAGGTAATTTGGTTAACGTTGATTTTCGTCATTCCTTTATGGTGCTAATGGGTCCATGAAACAACGTTACTCTCTGGGATTATTTTTATTTGATAAAATTGATATATTCTAATGTCCTATTAAGCAGATATATTTTTAGTTTTTATTAATTTTGTTTAGTTAACTGTTTAGAGATGGCAGAAAGCGAAATATGTTTTTTTTTTATAGAAGGTGATATAGTGCTTTAGTATATAGTATACGGGCAAGTCATATTATCCAAGGAAAAGGACACTGGACAGACGACTGCGCGGACATTCGTAGTTAATTATTATGCAGAGTTGAATTTCATAAGAAACCACACGTAGGTGTACCACCGACTACCGACTACCGTTTCTGTTACTTTCCTTTTCATCAGGGAAATATCGCCGTTCCAATACATTATTACTTATTACACAAATGCATACCACTTGTCATAAATATCTTAAACTGTATTCCATAAAGTTAATGCCGGCAACAGATACCGAATTAGGTTAATTGTACCGTCGCAATAAATCCGATATTACCGGACGGACAATTTGATTTGTTCTGATTGATTATTTTATTTGTACATATACATATCGGTTAAATTATATTATAACGGTTACGTTATCTTAATAACAATAATAATAGTTGCTGTCACTTCTTCAGGTACGTTATTACGCTTAAAAAACATGCAAAGGAACCCTGTTCAACCTATTTACGTGTTAGTACCTATTATAAAACAGTGTTTCCCATTTTAGGAGTAACTTTGGACTTAAGTTGACAGAAGGCCTATGTTGAAAAATCCAATTCCAGTTTATTTTTCGTTAGCTTAAACCAATATTACTTATTACGGTTGTCAAATACTAATAAAATTACTTCTTCCACCTTCCTCTTCATAACCTCCTTCGGCTTCCCACTACTTTCAGCCCCACAGCATATCCCAATTGATGCCTTAGTCTCGGTGACTTCAGACGGTTGGGACCAGTTTTCTTGCGCGGTATCAAATAATAAAGTAGGCATGAAATAAATAATTTTACTCTCCATGGTAGAGACGAGGGTTCCTTTATAGAGTAAACCTTACAAGAGTCCCAACTGCTCCCGTCTGGAGCCAGTGAGACTATGGCATCCCCAATTGGGGTATGTTGTGAGGCTGAAGTGTAAGTGGAGAAGGGAAGGAGATAGGAAAGAGGAAGGTGGAGAAGTACCTGGCTATTCAGATCTAGTCACTAAACACGGCTAAAGCCATTATTAAGCAACGTTTCAATTCTGAATGGTGGTCTTACACCTGGGCGATACTGAGAGTATCTTCCACTCTGGAACAAATGTAGTATATGTTATTTTTCAAATCAAATCAAATAAAATTTATTTGCGTACGCCGGGTTCAAACCCGCGACCTTCCGATTGGGAGTCAAGAGTCTTACCACTCGACCACGGACGGCCGTCAAGACTTCTAATGTATTCAGTTCCCGGCAAAGGGAAATTAAAATTTAAAAGCTTTTTTACGTATTTCCTCGTGAGAGTGCATCATTCAGAATCAATTGATATGACTGTAGCAATTTAGTGATCAGATATGAATGTCGAACTTTTTTCAACGTTCTTCTTCTCATTATCCTTCTCCCAACTTTATTGAGCCACAAGCCAGCAATTCCAAAAACGGTGATGCCTTAGTGCCAATCAATGCCTCCGGACTAATAATGCGATATCACATTAAAATAACCACAACAGATTACAGAAACATCAATTAAAAAAAACTTCAGTAATTAAAAGAATACCAAGAAAATGATTTTGTACCTAACATCTGGAGCGTTTTTGGCCACATTTTGATCATTTTGCAAACACCCTCCATGTGTTCGCTGGCCAAAATATAGTCAATTTGAAGAGATATTTAAAAAATATACATTGGTTAGTTCAAAAGTTCGCGCGTTGTATATATACTTCGGTTAATCACAAAGATAATTTGACATTTTCACTTTTCAACATATATATCTTGCATCTTTTCTGAATCATTTGTTATTGACATTTCGCGAACCGATGTTATTAAAACAGTTTTTCTTACAAATCACTGATCACGTGTTGCACATAAAAAATGGACGTTCAAATTTCAATTTATATCTGTGATTATCAACTAGTAACTATTGAAACCATATACAAGTCATATTGTAATATTCTCGTAATAGGTACTACAATAGTAATGTAAATAATAGTCAGAATTTATGCGATTATAATTTTATCAATTTTTTTATAATTTTCTTATGAATTCTAAAAATATTCAAAAAACGATTAAATAGAGGCGCATTTATGGCTATCTAATACTCTAAACAGTTTTTATATCTCCGTATTAAAATTCGGAGGTATAATTTTTTTAATAGGGCGAGATATTTCTAAATCTGACGCTCATAAATACCAAATAAAAATATATATGTATACTAAATACAAGGTAATTATCAACGCACGTGAAGACTAAAACATGTACAAAAATAAGTATTGCATAAAGTTTGTTAGATTGAACCTTTATCTACGCAAATCCACAATGTTCACGCTCAATAAATCGACGTCATCCCACTACATAAACGTTAATAAATTCCGGTTTATCAGTCCATTCCAAGGGACATGTTCAACGTTCGAACAAACAACTGCAAATATACTGTGTAACGTTTTGTCTGGTCTAAAAATGCATTCTTGATGTAAGGGATATTGCAATTTAGAGCAAAACGCAAATGAGACAAGATTAAATCTACATCAGATGTCTGCAGAATGGAAATATTATGAGAAATACGGTTCTAAAAGTTTGTTCTGAATAAGAGAACATGTAACGAATTATCCGGCTGTAAGTTGATAAATGACAGAATGAGGTACAAAGTGGTCTCGAAATGCAAAATTTTTAAGGTATGTAGGTACCTGTTCGTTTGATACTAAACAACGAGTGCAGCCAGGGTAGAAGTAGGTGGTTTTGGCCCCCTCCCGAAAAATGTAACTTTCGTATGTTTTCGTGCCGCACCGCGCTCCAGCTCTGTCGCCACTTGACTGAGTGAGTTAATTCCTTCACTGAACGAAGTTATTTTGTAATTTATGTTTTTGATTTGTAACTTGCAGACGTAATAATACAACTGTGATCAGATTATAATTATTTTTAACTGTAATGTAACTTGCATAATTACTAACACAGGAAGGAGTACGTAGGTATCCTACCTAAATGTGCCTACTACATTATTTGATTTCATTTGATTGTCGATGTACTACGCAAAACGATGTAAAATAGTTTTGTTTATTCGAATGTTACCTTTTTAAATAAAAAATGTAACCATGCTATTTTAAAAAAGGGGCGAGTTCTGCACCTCCCCTCTGTTTTTTATATAAATATATTTTTATATGTATATCTACCGAACAAGAGTCACAAGTCACAACTGTTCCAGTCTGGAGCCAGTGAGACTATGGCATCCACAATTTAAGTATATTGTGAGGCTGAAGATAATGGGGAGGGGAAGAAGATCGGGAAGAAGAAGATGGGGAAGTATCTGGCTATTCAGATCTGGTCACTAAATACGGCTAAAGCCATTTCATGCAACGTTTCAATTCTGAATGGATGGTCTTACACCAAAGCGATACTGAGAGTATATTCCAATCTGGAATGTGCCGCAAATATACTATATTTTATTAATTGTGAAATAACAAAATTTAATCAAATAAAAATTATTTGTGCACGCTGGATTCGAACCCTCGACCTTCGGATTAAGAGCCTTACTAGAGCCTTACCCCTCGACCACGCAGGCCTCCAAAGATGTATTGTAAAATAAATGTAGTTTTTCGCATTAACAGATTTGATTTAATTGACAAAACTGAAAATCGATGTGGTTGTAGATATAGGTACTGTAATAACGTATTGTTTATTAGAATGTTACCTACTATACTTAAAATATAACCACGCTATTTTCAAAAAGTGGTCAGCTCGACCACCCTCTTGTCTTTTTATACTCTAAAGCCAGAACCTTCTATGCTCGTGTACTAGACACTAGACCTTATTTGATCAAAGGAGCACACATCAAATTTAACGAACAATTTAATTTTCACACTGTAATGGGTACTTTAAAGATCCATAATTTATGATGGAAATAAAGATTTGAGTTGAATATAGATGTTAAATTTTTTTTTAACATTAACTCCACACAGGAGGCCCTGAGAAAAATAATTTTCCTCGGAGCCTATGTCATCTAAGATGCTGTGTGGATGGTCTTTTTGAGGAGAGGAAGGAGTGAACAGCTGAGCTGCTGAACTTAAGAACGAGTCGTAGAAACGACCCGTTTTCATGTGACAAAACCATGTACATATGTTGAGCGCGCGTTTGGCATGATTCCCGACTATGCACCGGTGCCTATCAATGATGCTAGTTCCTCGGAGCACTTCCTTTGAAATAGCGGTAGAACAAGGACAACATACTCACCCGACGCCTGTACTCTAAAGATTGCAATCCGTTAGATAGAGAATATATAAAAAAAATCATTTCCGTTTTTACTTCTTTCTAAAACAACAGATTTCACCTTAGTGTTGAAATTGATTAACTGTTATAATTTTCACGGAGTTTTACAATATGTGACATGTGACATCATGCACATACATAATAATATTATGGCTATAGACTATTTGACCGGTCAGTGGTTGAGTGGGCATCGCGTTTGGGTCCCACCCAGGCGTTCCGTGTTCGATTCCTCGGCTGGCTAAGTCCTCCATCGTAACACCAGCAACATCTTCCGCTTAGTGTGGTGTTAGTAGGAGATTTTCAAATGTTGTTAGGTTATTCGTAACCCGGGAATGTTTGTCTTTCTTTTAAGAAAAAAAGACTTGATGTAAATCAAATGCAAGCTACAAAGTACCGAGAAAATTAAATATATACTTGTAATCTCCTTCATCCGCCCTAAAATGAAAATTACTCCTTCCAATTGAAGCTTTCTCGAGTATTTTTCCACATTCCCGATGAGCTTCAATGGAGGCTTTTCATGTACCGACTACCCACCTACCTGAAAATGGAGTTCTTCAGTTTAAACCGGGATTTGTAGGATATACTTGGTGTGGGCGATGTAGGGGGTGGGCCAGGAGCAGGGGGTGCATGCCCCGTCACGAGTGTAGTATGTTAATGTTCGGATGTATGAGCGGTACAATTAAGCTTTTTCGGGGGTTAAGTTTCGGTGCATGTAGATTTATCTTCCGTTTATACAAGTTGTCTCTACTTATTTATCCCCGGCAAACATGATACGACAGGCCCGGACCGGGGCCAAATACACCCATTAAAATAACATTTTTTTTTTACGATACTCCACACGATGTCATCTTTGAAGATGCTGTGTGGAGGGTCTTAGGTTAGGAAAAGGAAGAAGGGGAAGTTCTGGAAAGGAAAAAAAACGTATAAGGGATGGGTAGGAATCTGGGGGTCAATGTGTCCTTTCTTGGGGTCAACTTCTCCTGTGTGGTCGAGAGATTCCGGCTGGAGAGGTCTAAGTTAGATCTCCCTCAACCAGTCGCATCCGCCGCCAAGAGCTAGACAAACCTCACCCCATAAACCCGGGCGAGCGTGCTAAGTCACCAAACGTAGCGAACCACTTATGGCTGGGGTGTTGGTTATCCAATAAATGTTCCCGGGGGGGCGGTTCCCATATCCAACTCCCAAATTGCATACCTTTTAGAAATGCGCATCGGTTTTTGGTAAAATCAAAGTTATTACCTTACCTACATTATTTCGCCTTCTTCTGTTACACTCTTCACTCCTGATGGTTTATCCCACAAATTTTTACCTTTTCACATTTCGCGACATCTATAAATTTCGCACATCCTGTAGAAAAGTGTTGTAAGTCGAAAAAGTTAATTTTACTGGAGAGCGAATGAGAAGAAATTAATAATTAATAATCATCATCACTTTACTTTCAAATATAAAATGGAAATTTTTGACTTACAACACTTTTCTATAGTATGTGCGATATGTAAACACCAAAAAAAAACCTACCTAGTTTGATTTATAAGTACTTTAAAGCTGATTTACTATAATTTTTTCTTACTTTATGGCATTGTAAAACAAACCTGAGGTAAAATTTCACAAAAAACTATGCGATAATTACGTTTATTTTTTTTTCAAACCTAATCGCTTGGACCCTTTTTGAAAGTCAACGAGTCCCGTCGGCGGCATGTATCTTTTATCGGGAGATTTTTTCAATGTGGATGAATGTTTTAGGCTAATAATTATTGCTTATAATAATTGTTACTTAATGAGTAAACCTAAAATAGGCGTTATAGTGGATTAACGTCTTAAACAGAAAAATCTCATTTCTCTAACAATAGAAGGGAAACTGCGCACTTGCACAGGTAATTGAATACTTATATTAACGATACATTGTCTCCTTCATGTGGGCAACATTAATTTCAAAAACCAGTAACTGAATTAACGAAAGTCTCTATTATAAGCTAAAGGTTTTCTATTGCAAACTAGTCACGATTCCATCTCGATAACAACACTACAGTATGCACCAGCCCAGCTTGTGTTGCCAAAGCGATTGAGTTGTGGAATATGTCATTCCGTCGAACAGTTTCTCTGTTATATGTTAATGCAATGTTTCCATATTTTAATTATGCTATTTTGTATTTGTAAGCATATCATTTTGGTTAAATTGCATTAAAATGTATGAGATAATCGTAAATACTATCACCCGATTACGTGCAACGCGTGCCAACTAGCAGAGCTTGTTTCAAGCCTAATTTATTATCAAATATCTAACATAAGTGCTTATACTATGTATATTATACAATCGATTTGGATTTGAAATGGATTTGGAAAGTATGTTAACATAACTAGGACGAAATTAGTAAATATTTACGAAGTATTTCATCTTCAATACTTCAAAAATTCACTTTGCGGAATCATTTTAATTACTGAAATGAAATACATTTAAATCTTATATATTATATGAAATTACGTTTATATACCATATATTTTGTTTCTTGATAAAGGAACCTTTGGTTACGAGCCATGTAGATCATTTTTATTAAAATTGTGGTTAAATTTTTTAAAATAATATTTGTTAACATAATCAATAATTTAAAGTTTAAGCAACGTAATATTGTGCATATTAACTGCATATAAACAAATCTTTACCTGGAACACCATAATAAAACGGTAAAATTCCCTGGAACACCATGGTAAAATTTACGCAGGGTGTACGGGGGTAAAGTGCATTAACTTCGGTAGATAATTCTACATGATAGTGTTAGTAAAAAAGAAAAATAACTTTTTTCGAAATTCCAACTTTTAGGGGTACTTTTTTGGTAAAAAGATGAAATTAGTAGGCGTGTGCGGCCAGCACTATTAGGTATTTTCCGCGGTTACGATAAGCGCCAATCAAAAACAACGTCACCACAATGCACCCGGCAACAGCAAATTTAACGGGCAAGTTTGTACCTTACCTAAGGACTTTTAATAGGTATTTTTGTATCGGAAAAAAAATTTCGAAAAAATTTGTTTATTTTTTTACTCCTACCATCATGTAGAATCTCCTCCCGAAGTTAATGCACTTTACCCCCGGACACCCTGTATAATATATTAGACATTTTATAGATTCATGTCATGGGAAAAGATTCTTGCAATAATTTATTTATATTTATAATTCTCATGTTTCTTTCTAAAATAGAAAAATAAATTAAAAAAGCTAAGCGGTTTAATCACAAACACGACTTTGATGAGGGCAAATATAATCTACATTTTATATGAAATATTTAACGGCTTTCTTGACGAATGTATTTTTGTCCTAAATTTGGTGGGCTTGTTCGTATAACATTGCAAAAAGTTTTCTTGACGATTGCATTTTTGTCTTAAATTTGGTGGGCTTGTTCGTATAACATTGCAAAAAGTTTTCTTGACGAATGCATTTTTGTCCTAAATTTGGTGGGCTTCTTCGAATAACATTGCAAAAAGTTTTCTTGACGAATGCATTTTTGTCCTAAATTTGGTGGGCTTGTTCGTATAACATTGCAAAAAGTTTTCTTAGTGTTTCGTTTAATAGATATTTTCTATAACAAAGTTATAAATATAATGCTATAAAATAAATACGCTTTTCCCTACTATCTAAACGTAAACGTCGACCGCTGATAAAGCCAGCAAGAATTGTATTTTATATACCGTACGATAATAACATTATCAGCGTGCATTAATTGCAGATTCACCCCAGTACTGTTAACATCCCTTACTAAAACGCGATCGTTTGTCAGTTCAACAAGGGGGTGGGGGTGGGTGGGGTTGCAAGGGCAGCAGAAGAGGTGTGGGGTGAAATTTCGGGGTTCGTTTCACCCCTAGCTTCATTAACGATTTTTTGTGCCCGCCAAACTTTTATTGTAAGAAAATATCATTCGAAATGAATATTTATGTCTCCAGTTACAAACGGAACGTCTGAAGAGGAATAAAGGGTTAAATGCTTTGATAAGGAACCCCGCCAGTGTCGTTCATGACAAGGAACCATTAAAATTTTAATACGCAAAAATATTGCCAAAGGTTATTACGATTTAACGGGTTAACGTTGTTTTAATTAAATAAACTGATTCCGTTGATAAAAAATATGGCTGTCGTATAATTTAATGTATCCTGTATGAAGTAGTATTATGCTTTCGACCTCGGATGTTTCATAACCCTTTTAATTTAGTGATTTACGATATATTTTACTTTGATTCAGTTATATCGAGAAGGTATTCTTCCCTGCAGGCAGGTACCTACCTACTAATCGTATATTTTGATATCATTATTGTAATAATTATATATTATATATTACTTATATACTAATAATTCCTTAAATTTCTCTTTTCCAATAATTCTTTAACTTCTTCATCTTATTCTTGTAATCCAATATAACTACATATAACTTTTTTATTGTAGAAGAATTGTGTGCATAGTATTAATTAATGAAAATTATCAACCAATACTAATAAATGTATATCCGCAAACTGTAAAATACACCCGCCATAACACAGGGTCATCCCTAGCATGGAGATAAATCATGTATTAAATAAATAAATTATCAATAAATTCACCCAAATGCATGTTGGATACGTTTTTAGATTTTCACGGCCAAAAGCATTTTCGTTGTTTGTTTTTGGGGTATTATGCCGTGTTGCGCTACCTCCTTCTTTAGCCGACGTTTCGGACAGCGTTGCAGTGTCCATCATCAGGGCAGATCCTGCAGATCCGACGATGTGTATCGATAACGTCGGCTAAAGAAGGAGGTAGCGCAACACGGCATAACACCTCAAAAAGAATCAACGAAAATGCATGTTGGTTTACAAATTTTTCTGAAGAAACTTAATTTTTTTAATTATT
Source organism: Limnephilus auricula (assembly GCA_951813805.1). Classification (NCBI taxonomy): domain Eukaryota; kingdom Metazoa; phylum Arthropoda; class Insecta; order Trichoptera; family Limnephilidae; genus Limnephilus; species Limnephilus auricula. Next base: position 9,384,085 of record OX638388.1, on the reverse strand, counting down.
CTCTACTGAACAGAAAACGTTCAGGTTTGATCTAAACCGATTTGAAAGAAAACTTACGTCGTCATTTTACAGAAGACCTTTCGAATCCCCCAATGAAATTGGTAATCTGCCCCTAAAAGATTTTCGATTTTTGAACACGTTTGATTAGTTTTACTGTCAGTAAGGAAATTTTGAGCTACTTCGGGCACACAGACATACCCAAAATTCACTTCTACTGATCTAACGTCTGCTCTCTTTCTGAAATTAGACACATTGACTGCGGTTTGGCGAACTCCTTTAAGCCACAAAATGAAAACTTTATAGTAGATGGTAAAAATAAAAATTTACAAATTCGTAAAACTAATGAAAAAACTTGAATTTTATATAAAAGCGGTTATTTGCTTTTGAAAATTTTAATGTTAAATATTTCAATTCTATTTATAATTGTTATATAATGAGGGTTGAGTAAGTTCATCAAAGTTTTTTTTTTCGAAATAACTTTAAAACAATTTTAAGCATAAATTTAGTTTTAGTATTGACAATGTTTTAATCACCTAAAATTGTTTTACATCTTTTTTATGAATATTCTACATGAAACCACTGAAAAGTAACATTGCCAAAAAATGTGGCTTGAAGGTTTTTCCATGACAACTCAACAAAGTGGCATTTCGACACCATTTTAAAAAAACATTAAAAGTATGAAAAAAAATCCCATTTTTATAAATTTTTTTCATCAATTTTAATGAATTTTCAAAGGAGTGATGAAGTGCCACTATGTTGAGTTGTCCGGTCATGATATTAAGCATCCAAGTGGATATCAATTCACTAGACATGCCAACGGAGTATCTTGAAATTTATATGTCTGTTACAACAAAAACACCCTTAAGCCGATTTGGGAAGGTAAAGCTTTTGAGCAGTCTTCCGGCTAGTTCAGCCTTCAGCCGTGTGTGGGGTGTTGGGTGATGGGTGGTGGGTGGTAAGGAAGGCACTTATCGGGGCGGAAAGCGCGCCATAGATGAACAGGCCGCGATAAGAAAACTGTTGTCTGGCGCGACTCCCGAAATTCCTGTCGAACTTTTCGCCGGTTACCTCAAGTCGCAAGTAGCAAGCACGGCTCGCACATCCGTCTGCGGCGCAACCTGTTCATGCATTGCTGTGAAATAGACCCGCCGAAAAAAGAATAACGTAATGCCTGGTTGTCTAGTGAGGCTAGACTATGCACCACACGCGTAACGTTTATTTATTTGTGGTATTTCATTGTGTCATTTTCCCGCTCAAAATAAGCTTAAACACACTTACGATACATGCGAATGCGAAACTTGCAAATGGGACAACTGCCGCAAACTCTCCAGTTCTGAAATCGCTCGAAAAAGGGTTTTGGGAGAAAACATTTTTCTACACCCAAACTTTTACGAAATTGTAATTTAAAAACAAAAATACGTTTTCGAAAGAAGAAGCTATTTGGTATGTTTTTATAATTCTTAAAGAGAATTGAGTTAACAGCACTTTTTCATTAAATAATATTTTCCGATAAATTATTCATATTTGACAGTGAAGGTTTACGTTAATACGAAACGCATTCAAAATTTAAAAACATACCGATATAGCTTTCACCTTCTAAAAAGGCAATATAAAGAAATATCAATTTCGTGCAATTTTCGATGCAGAAAAGTGTTTTTTCCCGGGCGCTCTTTTGTATGGGCCGAAAAGCGAAGTCTATCGCCTTAGATTGCGAACATTTAGGAAAGTCACAGGTTCGGATTTCGGAGTGGACAAATATTTTATTTATATAGGCATCTTAACAAATACTTTTTAAAGAATCGAGACTGGCAAAGTTCTGTATTAATTTGACCGTTTTGCATTTCATCTGTCTGTAATTTTCTTTGTACGTTCCGTTTCCGTTTCAAGTGCCCATCTTTATGATTCCAGAAGATATTTTTCTTGATTTATTAAGTAAGAAAAAATTAGTAACATACTTTTTTGGATGAGGTTTATTGATCACAGAAGTATTAAAATAAAATATTTTATTTATATGCTGTTCATTTGCAACTCATTTCAGAGTGAAAGATAACCTCAGAATCACCCTGACGAGAGACCACCCCTCAGAATCGAAAGATTACTCAAAACGATTATAGCTAAACTTAGCAAAAATCATTTCAAGTTATATTTGATTAGCAGATTTGAATAGTAAAACACTTCACAACATCCATTTTCACATTTACTGCTTTGATAGTCCAAGGTATGCCACAATCCTACTGGTTCCAGGCAATGGCACTTCTGTGTGAAATAATATTTAAAAAAGAAAACCTGCTTGCGTTATCACGAAATGAGAAGAATAAATAAACATACGAGTAATGCGAATTTATCATGTTTACTAGTAGTAGAATGATAATCACACAAGATACTGAATCAACCGTTTCATGCTATCGTCTGACATAGTATGTTATAGAGATTTTAGGTTTCCCAGAACTAAACTTACGTGCACACAAAATAGTGTGTTTTATAGGACAAAAGGATGAAACTTGTCAATAGTTTACCAAAATCCTTAAGATGATACCCGGTGGTGCAGAAATAGATTTTACTAAAATATTGCTGTCACTGTTGGTCTTACTCCACCGGATATTGAGCGAAAGGGACAATGCACTGACACCTAACTAAAATGGAGGTTTTGTATTCCCCACTTTTCTCCTCCAAAAGTGGACTGATTTTCAATTTTTTTTTTACCAACTACATAAGAAAAAACTATTCTATGTCTGTACGTTTTGCTTTTTTTAAAAAAACATTGTCTGGTTTGCATACTGAACATCTTTTGACGGCGTTTAAACCAGTCAATTTTATTGATTTTTGGAAGGTCATAACTTCTATAAAAAGTAACTTATAAAAAAAAAACAAAAAGTACCGACACGCTAGTAGTTGATATCTATTTTATGCAAAAACAATATTTTCTCTAGGGTTAAAATCCAGAGAGATAAATAGGGAATACGTTTGTATGGAAAAATCACCGCCGGGTATCCTCTTAAAGGAAGCCACAAGTCTTGTCAAGTCTTGACACTTTTCGTGGGATGTGTGCTTTGTATGTGAAATAAATCTGATTTGTATTCGAAGGTAAATACTTACCTAGACTGTTTGTGTTACTTTTATACTAATTTATATCTATTTATCAGTATTTTATATGTTTATTAAAAACCCTCGACTCTGTGCAAAAACGGGTAGTCCGTTTGATAGATTCTCCCGTTTTAACAAACGGATTGCAATCTTTAGAGCACAGGCGTCGGGTGGGAATGCTGTCCTTGTTTATCGGTATTTTAATGGAAGATGCTCCGAGAAACTGGCGTCATTGCTTTCTTCGGCATCGGTGCACAATCGGCAAACACGCCAAACGTGCGTCACATGAAACTGGTCACTTCTACGACTCGTTCTTGAGTTCAACAGTTTGGCTGTGGAACCATTTGCAGGCATATGTGTTTCCTCCTTTCTTTAACATGGGTTTCTTCGAGACCCAGATTCCCCCCATACTTTCCACAAAAATACCCTACACAAAAAACCTACCCAAAGATGACATAGGCACTGAGAGAAATTATTTTCCTCTGGCCTCCTATAAATATACTTTTCCAATTTGCATACATCTAGATAAACATACTTAAATAATTGCTGGTAATGATTTAGAATAATACAATATTAAAAAAAATATATATATTAATGATTTAGAATTTAATACAATACATTTACAAAATAATAAAAAAATCAATGCCAAGAGCACCATTCGCACCGCTATTCAAATGACACATTGATAAGAAAAACGGTTCTCTCGGCCTGTACGGAGCAAAGCTGTACTTATATATCGTATAATGTTATCCAGGTAGGCTCAGTATGTAGGTGGCTTCCATTGAATTGTCCCCAGATGGAGTGTGGCGGACAGTGTGTAACACACGACACACTGCACAACACGTACCGAACTCACTACTCACTATCCGAGGAAGTACCATTCTCAAAAGTGCCAACCTTGTACCGGCACACTTGGCGCCATAGAACGTTAAATTACTAGATTTTTTGTAAACTTGAAGGTGCATGTATACATGTACGATCAATTGCAACGATCAGCAGTTAATTTTGACAAGAACAAACATTAAACAAATATTATTTTGGTCTTCCATTATTTAAAAAAATGTTACCAAGCGTAACACTGGTAGTTCTGTGAACAGTAGACTTCGCACCCAAAAAAGTATGTTTCTAATTTTCTCTTATTTAACGAATCAAAACAAAAATTTACTTTAAGTACTTAATTTGAAATATTGGATATCAAGTGGTTCGCTACGTTAACATAAAAACTCATCGAAACTTTTTGATATTTACAAATTAAATTCTTTATTTTTTTTTTTTAAAAGAAAAACTTTCTTTTTAACTTTTGAAGGTTATTCCCATCAATGTAATATATCATTGAAGAATAATCAATTTTTTTTAAATATGAAAATGAACAAGACACAGAAAAATAATAAAAGATAATGGTTGCAACTGGGACTCGAATCCAGAACCTCACGTCTAACCAGGACATACGCATTAACCAATTTTGCCATTGCACCCTATTATGAGACTGTCATATTGGTCAAATACATATATCAAATTTCAGAATTAACAACATTATCTTCGACTAATGTTTTTTTTTTCATATTTAAAAAAATTAGATTATTATTGTTATCTTCTTCTTCAATGATTAATTCTCTTATGTGAAAATTATTGAAAAAACCTTTTCCTTCGCTTTTTTGCCGTTTATACAACAAAAAAATATTAATATTTTTAAAACTGATATGATTTTAGATTTTCACGGCCAACGGTATACTCTTTATTTACTTTTGGGGTTGTATGCCATTTGCCTTTAGCATTTTGAATTTGATGCATTTAAAAGAAACGTAGGTAATGTTGAGGGATTTCTTCTTCTGGACAAAAAAAATGCCATTTAGAAACATCAGTGTTTATTTCAAATACGAGAATCAAAAAAAATAATTGTATCTAGTTTCTAAAAAGGTATTGGTTTTTACGGCAAATTACAAATTAATTAATATCACATTTAAAATACTTCTGAACCATTCCATCAGAAACTTTACTGTCGTTGGGACTTGTAGGTAAACAGTTTGAATGGTTAACATGTATATTATCTAGAAGTTTAAATGCTCTGTGTAACGCACGTACTCGCTGGCCAGTAGGTGGTGTTGGGCTCAGTGGCTGGTGAGGTAGTGCACGCTGCACAGTGCACCAACATCAGATTGTGTAAGACGGGAATCGTGACCGGTCCGTAACACTACCCACGTGACACACAACCGCCAAAAACACCCACTTTATCCAATGCATGCTGTGCCCTGTTGTACAGTATACTGTTCTGTTCTCTGGCGCCAATCTACTGAGGACAAAACAGACTGTTAAGATTATAATGTGATTTGCGAAATCACAATAATTATTTAAAAATCAAATTTTTTTTTCATTGTAACTCTGTCACGCCCAAATGAGCATGCTCACAAATCAATGTTGTACAACTCCATAGATCGATCGGTTGTTTAGTCAGACATCTCAAAAACCTAAATTTCATTTGAGTATTCAGTTATATGTAAAAGTGCACCCTCTTATCTGGTACGGTACTCAAATTACTCATAGACACCACCAAATCAATTATAATGCAAAAATACGAGTGTGCTTCAGACCACACGACTGAAGTAAATAATTATTTAGTAATCTAATCTAATTTTCTTTCTGGCATCGAATAAAACCATTCCAATCATCAGTGTATAAAAATCTATATTGAAGATTCGTTTGGATTGTTATCAATCATCGTGACAAATCAGTCGTTTCAATACACTGAGTTCGCACACTCTAAACGAAAATTTTATTAATTTTGGGATGGTTGATTTAATTCTTACAAAGTTTAAAATAAAACTTTTTCGATGCGGATTCTAGTTAGAGAGTGACGTTTATTCACATTTGCAGCAGGAAATTAAAAAAATTACAATCTAAAAATTGCTAGTTATTAGTTAGATTTTAACGTTTAGAATGTGAGAAACAACAACACGACTATTGTCAGCATAAATGCCAGCACCCATTCCAAACGTCATTACTATGGATTTGAGCAATGTTGTTACGATTAGATTGTGAGGAACGAACCTCAAAATTAATTTTAATTTATTATCGTTCGCCTCCGTAACGTTCGTAAACGTTCCCGATATTACGCCTCTCGTAAAGCTGTAATTTCCGTAACGCATTCGCCAGTTTACCCCTCAAGTCAAGCGTGCGTAAAAAAGTATTTAACTCAAAAACTGGTAGTGAATTAAATAAAATATTGATGTTTTCTGGGTCACTAGCAGGATATTTTAGGATGTTATTCTAATGCACCGAACCATTATATGTACTTCCCAGTGTTATTTTAAAGCATATTTAGTATACAAAAATGTATAAATAATATTTGATTTATGGTAAGCATTCGAATATTGGTTTCCTCATCACCTCAAAACAATTGCAACACAATTGTCACATGTCGCCGAGATTAGAGTCTCTCGTCTTACGTATTTGTTCCAGGTGTTCGAACTCCCTTCTAATTTAACAGCATAAACAAAATCGACAATCAGGAAATTTTTGAATGGTTTACTCTATTTCGATTTAACATTTGAACAGTCCCATCATTGGTAGCGCTTGGGTAAATTTTGAAAACCATTTTGCTTGACGGATTGACGGCTCTCTATTCTAACGGCTAAGTCGAGGTAATCGTAAAAAATATGAAGTAACACCAATAAAACAACATTTAGTCAACAAACATGAAGATGAGGAAATCAACGATTGACGGCTCTCCATTCTAACGGCTAATCGAGGTAATCGTAAAAAATATGAAGTAACACCAATAAAACAACATTCAGTCAACAAACATGAAGATGAGGAAATCAACGATTGACGGCTCTCCATTCTAACGGCTAAGTCGAGGTAATCGTAAAAAATATGAAGTAACACCAATAAAACAACATTCAGTCAACAAACATGAAGATGAAGAAATCAACATATAAGAAGATGAGGTCTACATTCTTGAAGATGAGGAAATAATCAAAACCCAGTCAACAAAATTGAAGATGAGAAAATCAATCATTATGAAGATGATGTTACAAATATGACGTTGAGGAAATCAACAAACGCAGTCAACAAACCTGAAGGTCAAAAAATCATTAAAATTTTGATTTAACACAAATTCCGCCTTGAAAAAGGAATCCAGGAGTCTATTGAGATATTTCATCATCATCTAGAATCTAGACAGCTTATCCATAGTATTAGTGTATTTTTGATTTAAGGTTTAAGTTTTATTTATCTATTTAAAAGTCCGAGTTTACTAATCGGTTCTCGAACCTTTGAAAACACGATAAATATCGGACAAGTTAACCAAATTAATATACTCGTATATTATCCTGTAAATAAGCTATCAAGAGTATGATAAAAAACTCATGTATAATTGATAGTCAATAAAAAATTGTTTAATATTTGGCAATCTAAAATTAAATAATTCTAAGCTGTGAATTGCTACCCTAATATAAAAATATTCACCGTTCTTCAATTTTCATGTATAGTTTTTGCTAAATACATTGTAATGAACATCAATCGAATTAATTTACTTACTTTAAAGTAAGTATTACAAGTCAATAAATGAGGCTCGTTTATCGTCCAGAAGAAGAAATCTTTCAACAAACTACGTTGCATTAAAATGTATCAAATTCAAAACTCCTTATCATGATTTAAATACTTAAATGTATTTTAATGAATGCCCACTCAATTTTGAGATACGACGTCGTATTGATATCGATTATATGTAAGCTTTAATGTAGATTTATCTGAAAATGTTTAAAATGACGGAATGAGAATATTATTGGTATTTAATGCGATATTTAATTTAACCACAAGACCAAATCAAACCTTTCCGTTGTTAAAGCTGGATGTTGAGTATAAACTTATTCTGAAAGAACGGGACTAAGTGGGTTTATTATTATATATTTGTAACTGTTAATTTTATGTCATGAGTTATAAAATATGATCTGAAACTAGGTAAAATGTACTCGCTTCAACGATTCCCTTGTTCGCGACAGTAAAATCATAATATTGATATGCTCGGTTGAGTATAGCCAACCTCGTAGCCAAGGAAAATTAATTTTTTGACCCATGTGAAAAGAGTTTGCAGATAATTTTCTCTTTCGAGTGTCAGAAGCACCAGGCTCCCCAGAATTTCACCTTGTTCGATGGTTCCAAGAAAGTTCTGATTTTACAAATCTTATCTTACTAATATTATAAACGCGAAAGTTTGTATGGATGTATGCATGCTTGTTACTCTTTCACGCAAAAACTACTGAATGGATTTTAATGAAACTTTACAATAATATAGCTCATACATCAGAATAATATATATGTTATAATTTATAAAGCTAGCTATTTATTTTCAATATATTGAAAATAATAATTATTGTTTAATAGAAAATGTCAAATTTGAGAATGACATTTTGCAAAGCAATGATTTTTAAATCAAAATTCTATTTTGGAAAATATTTAAATTAGTGAAATTATTTAAGTACTCGCCTAATACTTTAAATCGAATCAAGAAATATAGATTTAAAATAAATAGGTTTTGAATTTTGGTACAAACGTAGATGGGACTTAGGAAAAGAGAATAGATTACTCGAAGTACTAATCCTACGCAGACGAAGTCGCGGGCAGAAGCTAGTCTTATATAAGTGTGATATATTTACAAGAACGATTTTTGTTTTTTGTATGAATCACGATTTAAATTTAATAAATTTACATGAACGATTTTTTATTTTTTGTGTAAAATCCAAAACATAGAAATGCTACAAACATCATTTTGGGCCGCAAAAAATCTTCAATTATCTTATTATCATTATTATTATCTTATTCTTATTATCCTGACGAAGAAACCATCGGTTTCGAAACATGTCGGTAATAGTGATTATAATAAGTGAAGTACAACAAATTATATCGTCGCCAGCGTGCTTAATTGTCCTAACTACCATTTTCAAGTTTTACAGGACGATGAGGTTTTCTTTAATTATTTCAATGAAACATTCTGATGTGTTTAAGATCAAGCTATTCCCGTAAAGGTAAAAGTCTTGTTAGTCTAAATAATTCTCAGTTAAGTGATTAATTAACTAAAATGGAGATTGGGCAATTAAGCACTCAGGTGACGATTTGTTTCATTTAACTAGGGGCTGTCTGTTTCAACGCTAGCTATAGCAGAAGTTAAACTGCTAGCTTTACACTTGTAATTTTTTTCGTAAATTTACAACTTCTGGCCAATTGTTCCAACAATTCTTGCATATTGCATTTTGTTAATCCAATGTACCCATTGGCCATAAGTCGTAAACTTACGAAAAAATTGAAAAAGTGTAAAGCTAGCCAGTTTAACTTTTACTATAGCTAGCGTTGAAAAAGACGGCCCCTAGTTAAATTTATTATTTCACTCGATGTTTGATTTTCCGAACTTTGTTACTGCTCGTCTGCATGACAGTAAAACTGCTAAACGCGAATCCACACTCCCACCAAGCAAAGCAAATAATAGGTAATATAAGAAGTTATAGGTTTCGTGTCGTAATAGTCTCACAACTTTAATAATAACAGATAGGACCTAGTTATTCGGCCCATTGTAAAACGGTCGTTAATTTTCCTCGTGATACAAGTCATACAAAGGGTCATGCTACATTAAATACCTTGAACAATAAATTAAATGAGGCAAACATCGCAACCATTTCTATTTGTCATATAGCATGACCTTTGGGAGTATATTATTATTATTTACTTTAATTTCGTGCGCCATTGTTGCCCATTAGCTTCTTTCACGAACGGATAAAAGTTTTCAGATTTTAATCAAATATCTTTTATTTCACAACGTTCATGTTACCAATTTGTCAGCACGTGGATTAGTAAACATGTGAAATTTAATTTGGTTTGAAAGTTGCTTGATTGTTTGATTATTATTATGTTCACGATAACCTGACATGGGAACTTTTGTAGTTCCCACTTCAAGGATCATGTTATTTATAATTATCGAATGAAACCGTTTGAAGTTGTTGGGTGTTGTACTGTCATATTTCATATTTCATTTGATGTTTTTTTCATTTATTATTTCAAATTTAACTTCACTTGCTAACTTCGATGTGTAGTGTCCTTTGTGTTACTTATTTCGCGTCTATGTGTTACTTTTATTTATCGTTCTATGCAATCTTTGTCTATATCATAATTTGTCTGTGGTGTTCATGTCAAATCTCGATTGGTTATTTTTTATGCTAATTCACGATCATATTATTGTTCTACTGTTTATCAAACTCGATTCATTCTACATTTAAGAGCCCAAGGGCTAGGTTTCAAATCTAACTATAGTTATTGCATATTCATCTGAATAAATTAACGCAACAAACTCCACCATTTAAAACATAAGTGTATTTATCCCGGAGACCATTACGCCAGGACCGTCCAGAAGTATTTACTTTTCGGGGCCTATTGTTGGCATATAATTTAAGAGATATATCAATATATCTGCTAAGATATGTACTAAAATCTAGACCTGTAGGGCGAAGGAGCCTCGGAAGACCAAAATTAAGATGGAACGATAACGTCCTCAAAGACCTACGTACCTTGGAGATTCCAAACTGAAGAGAACTAGTACAAAACAGAGATGAGTGGAGGAAGACTCTCGAGGAGGCCAAGACCCACCAAGGGTTGTAGCGCCAATTGTGATGATGATGATCAATATATCTGATGGTTGGTTACCCTACAGATTATCTAATGACAGCTGGCCTTCCGAAATTAAAATTATTGTAAAATTAAATTTTTGTGTGCATTTACCAATTTCAAACCTAAAATCGACTTAAAAAAAAACCTTCATTAAGAAGTTGGTATGGATATCAAATGAATTTTTTTACAATGTCATTTACATACAATAAACAGTATATAGACAAGTAGTTTATCCTTGATGCGTTTGACTGAAAATATGATTTATAAATACTTTTGTTATTCTGTCAACCCCTTCGATTACACTTAGTTATATTTTGTGTAATTAAGTGTACCGCATTTTTCCTAAATCGACTGCGTGTTTTATTTAATTGTCGGGAGATCAACTGTCATGGAATCATTTCTGACACGACCAAAAAAGGAAAGAGATTATTAATTTATTTTGAACAATGAAAGGTGTCTCTCTAAAATGTTTTTTTTTTCATTTGTGAATTACACACAAGAGTCGTTTATTCCCTATTGCTCGCAACTAGTGGGACGGCAACCCAAATCGGAGTATGTTTAAGGATACAGGGAGGTTTATTAGCTTTATATTTATTTATTTACAAAAACAGTACAGAAACCAAAACATTGCAAAAGCGGTAAACAAAATTACATATAAACTATTGACAAAATAAATTCATTTAAGTTAGGACAAAATTGATATACATAAGTACACAGTTAAAACATATATAATATTTCGCGCTTAAAATCGTTGTATGACATGTGGAAAATATCCAAGTTACCCGCTAGGGTGTTGATTAACCTAGTCAGTCTTCCCAAGGGGATCACCATTGGTAAATTAGTTCTGCACCTGGGAAGAATTAAAAGCTTGTGTTGACGGCCTCGCGTGATTTTAACCGGGTCGTAAAGTTATATTTTATCCAGAATGTCTGGTATTGATAGTAAAACATTCAGAAGCTTATAACCCATCAACAGTAGTGCGACATCCCGTCTGGAACTGAGGCTGCAGATTCCCGAGATAAATGCTGTTGGTACGTACCTACACACCAAATTAGCATCCCTTTTCCATTTTTTCTCATTAGGTTTACATCGCCCTTGTAATTTTATCGAACCTCCTCATTCGTAATTCATAAAATCATACGTGGTTTTACCGGACGGATGAAATTTCCACAAGTTTACCAAGCGTAACTTATATACAAAATGAATCTTGTTTGTCTTATCTTCGCTTCACAACAGAATGCGGTCTTGGCCCCAACATATTTAATGTGAAACATTCCTTCAACATCTCCATACTAAATGTTCAACATTAAATAATACTCACATAATCAGCGCAGAGGTCCGACGCCGTATGGAGGCAGAATTCTGATAGCAATCGTGTGACATGAACAAATTGCCCCGCTCTGTGGCCTGTGCGCCGCAGGCTGGTTTTATTCAGTAGCCGGACAACTTCGTCACTTGTCGGCAGGGCTCGTCAGGAACCATCCATCTTATCGGCAGATAAATAACATGCAAATATCAGAGGCGTCCGGAGATTTATTGACGTTTTTGCAAAACAACTTATGTACCTATAAGAAAGCAATTTTAAAACACATCAAAACTGTTAATTTATTTTATCTATTTATTTAAGAGGAACGGCTGCACGGCTTTTTTAGATGCAAAACGTGAATTTGAGTTTGAAGCCAAAATACTCAACCAAACTGTAATTTAAAAAAAATCAAAATGGTGGGATATATCTATTACGATATGTGCTTCTTTATTAATTTTGATTATATAGGCCATTAAAGAAATGAATTTTTCATGAATTTAGAGGCAATTATGGAGATTATTTGTGAGTTAATAATTATGATAAAGAATATTGTTGCTTTATTTAATATAAAAATATGATAAATACAAAAGAAAAATGATTTAAAAAGCGTTTTATGCTGGAATCAAACAAACGATTTATGCTGGAATCTAAATTTGTGGTATATAAATTAAAATTTCTTCATGGCTCTAAAATCACGCAAAATTGAATTCTTTAATTTCCGTAGGTAGATAGTTAGATAATTTTTAACATGAGAAAGAAATAATTATTTATTATTATTATTACTTATTTATTTATTATACGCCCTAATGGGCTTTTACATTGTAGTTTATAAGTTGAGAAGTATCACCGTTATTTTACAAAACATTTTACAAATACTATTAATATAAATTACAATAATAAAAAAAACATTGTACAATGAGAAAAAATATTGTTACAACAAAAGCACAATAATAAACTAAAAAAAATAATTCTGCCATACAAGAATCAAAAATGAAAAATACAGTTTTCTGATACGTTTCCATAAAGGCAACATAATGTTTAAGAATAGGGGTTGAGTAATTAGTAAATAAGGGCTCAAAATTCACAAGTTAATAAGTAATATTGACTTGTTTAACGGTTTTTATGTTTAATAAAATAAAATACTTTTTTGTTTAAAACCACGAGATTTATGAACCGACCGGTTTCGCTTTACTCAAGCATCTTCAGAGAACAAATTAATACTTTTTATGTTCGTAGGTATTGGTTTTCCATATGTTAAATCCGCTGTGTCTCGGAATGAGCCATATAGTTGTGCTTAGGCATGCTGAAGTAATTTGTATGTATTTTGTGTTTTTTTGTGTTCGAGTTGCAAAAGTAAATTAGCTCCAAAAATAAACGACATAATATCCACACTTAAGGACTCAAGTACATCCATGATGAACATGAGACTTGTAGATGGCAGTTAGAAACATAACTAGGATAGTTACCATATCTCAACCTTCCTCTTCTCTATATCCTTCACCTTCTCATTTCATTTAGCAACACAATCCTTAATAATGAAGGATGTCGTAGTCCCACTGACTTCGGGCAGTTGATAGGTACTCGTATGTGGCGTTCTCATAAAAACATAAAATTTACACCTTAGGTTCTAAGGGTCGGTTTTCTTTTCTGGAATATAGAATATATATAATAAATATGTGTAAAGCGTCTCTTGGATTTATATTAGTGAAAGCCTCAAACAACGGTAAAACTGTAGACATTTGAGGTATGACTAACCTATTAGTCCAGTCAACCTAAACCAAAAACCGGCTCGAACTGGAACAAATTAGGGAAAGCTGAATTTTCGCAGGTGAGTAGTAGGTACCTACCACACATAATATTTTTAAAAAAGTCCCCACCTCCCCGCTTGCTTCCCCACCTAGGTCTCCCAAAATGTTCAAATTGAAGGTTCTACTAAAGCCATTATATCTCTTAAACAAAAACAAAACTCACCTTTTTAAACAGTCGTATCCATAAAGCCAAAAACAAAAACCTCTACTTTAACCTTCCCAGCCCGCGATATAGTAAATAACTAATTGCATAAATATGTTAACAAATTCTTAATGGTGAGTTATTTGTACATCTAATTTCATTCAAATTCTCCAGTCCTAATGAGTCCTAAATTCTCAAGTCTTCCAAAATAACTTCAATTTATTAACTCCATTTTTGGCAATAATCTTCTTATAAATGTAATATGAAAAATGATAGTGTAGCAAATGTAAAGTTATGCAATGTCCAGTGTTTCAATACAGTGTCCTCCGCGTGCAAATTCGTATCTCCTCCAAGCATAAACTTTCTAATTAAAGTATGTTTATAAGAAGTAACCTGCCAGCTAAGTATGTTCTCTGTATATATTTGTAAATAATAGTTCTAGGTAGAGCCTAAGAAGTTAAAATAAAATATACAGCGCCCTTGAGGCGATTTCTCACAAAAACGGCGGTCTACAAATTATCCAATTATTATTATTATTATATATCAGAAAATTGTTTCCAGAAATTAATTCCTTATAAATTTGCGTAATTTTAAAATTACAAAGGAAATAAAAACATTTCTGTTATCAGTTTTTTTTGTAGGAAAAGTATCAATCTTTTGTAATAAAATTATTATTTTATATATGTAATAAATCTGTGTTATGTAGTTATACTGCACGCCTTTGGCAAATGTCTTAAGATTTTAAGCTCTCATGTGAACTTTGGTATTCAACAGATGGAATGTTCGGGATAAGAGGTGATCTTTAAAATACCATCTCTACCGTTGAAGATCTTCAGAAGGTGATCGTATTTTAGCTGGTGACATGATACCATCACTAGACTTATCTCGTATCGTTGGTGGTTAGGTAGGTACTAAATACTAAATAATAGCTCCAGTTTACGAAGCGAATTCTCGGCGAGGCGAGAAGGTTGGACACCTATTGTGAGAGATGTTAACAAGCGGCAGTTGATTATACGAATTAGAAATAATAATATCGTCTACTCTAATGAAATTTAATGTTTTCTGTTTAACTTAGACTTATATATTTTATTTTATTTAATTTTTTTTAAAAGAAAGACAAACAGTCCCGGGTTACGAATAACACAACAACATTTGAAAATCTCCTACTACCACCACACAAAGCGGAAGATGTTGCTTGTGTCGTGTTGGAGGACGATATACGAGTACATGGTCAATGGCTGAATTGGCATCGCGTTTTGTTGGGAACTCAGGCGTCAAGTGTTCAATGCCATGGCTGACTAATCCTCCATCACTACACAACCAAAATTTTCTGCTTAGAATGATGGTAATAGAAGACTTCTAAATGTAGACAGGTTATTCGTAACTCGTAAACGTTTGTCTTTCTTTTTATATAAAAAAATATCACGTACATTTTTTTAAAGATTTTATTTTTATTTTGGAATAAATTAATGAGTAATACCTCAAATTGTAATGTTCAATCATTGAAGACAAAGGACTCTGAAACTAAAATTTGAAACCGGAAAAACAGAAAAAGACAAGGTCGCATATAGGAATTGATCGCATGACCTTAACCTTGCCGGGGCTCTGCTCTAACCATTGAGCTAATTTAACCCTACACCCTTTCAGATAAAGCCATTTCAAATAAAGTTTTAATTCTATCTACTATCTACATGTTATTTTTAATGAATTAATCGTCAAACAACACAAATTAATAAAATAAAATTATTTTGATGGGGATTCAAAACCTTGACCTCCGGATTGCTAGTCGAGAGCCTTACCCCTTGACTTTTGAGGTCATCAAAATTGCCATTTCAACTTCATTTAATTGGAATGTTGTGATGAACCTGTAACTGGAATCATCGTTATAATCATATTTTTATTTATTTATTGACGTCCTATTGAGCTTTACATATCGAATACAAATTTCATTTATAACAACAAAGTATATAAATAAAGCATAAACACAATTTGAAAAATTAATAAGAATATATTTAAAGCTAAATCCACATGGATGACTTTAGAATAAAAACAAACAAAAGAAAAAAAGAAACAAAAGAAAATCGAAATAAAATAAAATTATTTCTCATTCATTATTTATATTTAAAAAGTGGTGGACTAAGGCGCTCCGCCCACTTAGGCAACTGAAAACCAACTAAAACCGGCTGTTTTCTCTGTCTTGATTGGTCAAAAAGCTTGTTTAACCATAGATGAAGAACAATCAGCTGACAGCTCGCAACCTAGCAACGGCCGCCCAGGGTAATCAGCCGTGACAGTCGCAAGATGGTCGCAAGTCACCGCTTGCGTTACCATTGACAACGGGGTTTTGTGTGATTGTGTAGTGTGCGGGCCATCACATTGTCATACAAAGACAGTTGGCAGTTGAGAGTTTTCAGTTGCCTTAGTGGGCGGAGGCGCTAATATGGCTTTAAATGTGACAAAGTTTAAATTAAATATGTCTGCGACATCGGTTAGTTCATTGCCCAACTTATGAATTCTTTCTAACACAGAATTCATAGCGAAGTTATTGTTGTAGAATAAAATATTCCGTCTGGTATATTTTGGAGGTATATGTATAGATAGCAAATATATAGCGTCCGGGCAGTCCAACCTTGAATGAATAACTTTATATAATAGAAGGAGATCAAATATTATTCGTCTTTCTGATGATTTCGATAAGTTAAGTTTACTGCGTAAATTGACATAATTGATTTTAATAATAGGAATACCAATTTTAAAATAAATGACACGTAAAAATTTATTTTAAATTTTTTCGATTCGTAAACAATGAGAGTTGAAATGAGGACACCAAATGCTTGATATTGAAAATGAAAAATATTGTAATGTATTCTGTTGGAAAAAATACTTCTGTATCGTAGATTGCAGGTATAGCTAACTTCAAATGATACACTTCCTTCCAACATCCTAAATTATAATATATCATTTTATAAGGTCCGCTGAAAACGTAATTTTCAACATGATATTTTGCTGTGAAGGCGGAACGTTCTGTAAAATGATTTGTTTTGAACGTGGAAGAGGAGAGTAGGAGCCTAGTTGGTAGATGTTGCCTATCTAATCTATGAATTTATTATAAATTGTATCGCTCTGTGCTTTGCATCTGTTGTTATCCATACCTGATATTATCTAAGCCCTACTTATCCGAACAATCCCTTTGTAACAGTGCAGTAGCCAAGTAGCTATCGTAAGACCTATACTTCCAATTATTATGTATCTACCACTACATTAAGGGTTGCCATAAGTTCCAGATTTTCATACTATGTGATTTTTTTTACTTTACCTCCAGAAAGGAGGCCCCAAAAAAAGTCGGAGCCTATGACATCTTTAAGAATGCCGTGTGAACGGTCTATTTAGGGAAAGGAAGGAGAGGATGTTCTGGGAAGGGAAAATGCACGAGAGGTGGATAAGAAAAAGTCTGGGAGTCAGTGTGTTTAGGAGCGATGGAAGCACAAATCCATTCCTCCCGCTACGGTGAAAGGGTCAAGAATCCGGCAGGAGAGGTCAAAAGGTCTCTCTTGATAACTCAGGTATGGAGCATACGTCGTTCCTATGTCTACCTACGTTAAATTATCGAGAAAACAAGCTTATGTGTCCAAGCGGTTAACCAGACTCTCTCGATCCCGCCCGTCACATAATTTTTTAGTAATTTTTTCAGAAAAATCTTTTCTTTAAGACCCCGCATTCCGAATTTCTACCAAAATATATTATACTTCACCTGGACACTAAGATTTGCTCTAAAAATATAAGTTATTTTCAAGATAATCTATTTGCAAAATGAAAAATAATAAAAAAAACCTCAAAAGTCGCAACTTAAAAAAAAATCACTAGGTTCAGATATTTAACAAGATAAAGTATGAAAAAAAACAATACCCATGCCTTTTATGCTACTTTCTAGACATTTGTCGAGAAATTTTTGGTCCATTTTTATTTATTAAATTTAAACGCCCTGAAGGGCTTTTTATAATATTACATATTTTACACGATTTACTGAATGATAAAGAGACAGCGAGAGTTTATAATACGTAGATAACAAAAAAGCTTTTAAAGAAACGAACATACGCGATAGATATATAGTTGCGTTTAAAAGTAGTTTGAAATATGTTGCGCTTTATTAAGTACTAGCTTATGACCCGCCACTTCGTCTGCACAGGATTAGTACTTCGAGTAGCCTATTTTCTTTTCCTAGGCCCCATCTATGTTTATACCAAAATTCTTAGGCGCTCCGCCCACTCAGGCAACTGAAAACTCTCAACTGCCAACTGTCTTTGTATGACAATGTGATGGCCCGCACACTACACAATCACACAAAACCCCGTTGTCAATGGTAACGCAAGCGGTGACTTGCGACCATCTTGTGACTGTCACGGCTGATTGCCCTGGGCGGCCGTTTCTAGTTGCGAGCTGTCAGCTGATTGTTCTTCATCTATGGTTAAACAAGCTTTTTGACCAATCAAGACAGAGAAAACAGCCGGTTTTAGTTGGTTTTCAGTTGCCTCAATGGGCGGAGCGCCTTAACCCATTTATTTAAAATATCTATAATTCTTAATTCGATTCAAAGTATTACTCGAGTAGGTACTTCAAATAAATTCACTAATTTAAATATTTTCTAAAATAGAATTTTGATTTAACAATCATTGTTTTGCAAAATGTCATCCTCAAATTGTGACATTTTCTATTAAACAATCATTATTATTTGTAATATATATGGAAAACAGCTAGCTTTATAAATTATAGCCTATATGTTATTCTGATGTATGAGCTATATTATTGTAAAGCTTTATTCAAATCCATTCAGTAGTTTTTGCGTGAAGGAGTAAAATACACACATACATCCATACAAACTTTCACGTTTATATTATTAGTAAGATTTTCGCTCTCGCTCAATAGTAATTATAATAGTTTTTTTTTAATATAAGGGAGTTCCATAACATTCTCTCTTTCAAATCATATACTTCATATTTTGGTAGAAATTAGATCTCCAAAACAGTGTGTGACCGTCTGAGAAATTCCTAGATTTACAAAGAATGCACGGCTGATGTAAGGTAATGAGAAATATTAAGAAAATGTATGACACGATGTATGAATGTGAATGAAGCAAGGAGTGACTAGTAAGTTAATAAGTTTATGATAAACATAAGGATTGATGTATAACCCAAACCCATAACCAACCCAAATGTCTTCACCATATTATTAATCAAGTATTCTGTCGTTACGTTTATGGCAACCCTAATCATACAGTTTGATATTATGAGATATGTTCACAAGAAGAAGGTGTGTTCCTATGTATTCAGATATTGCATTTATATAAAAGGTGTTCGTAAAAATAAATTTTGTAATAAATTACGCTGATGGAAACAGTAAAATCTTGTAGACGGTTCCATGACAACTCAACAAAGTGGCATTTCAACACCCCTTTTGAAAAATCATTAAATTGACCTTTTTTTTTTAAATAACGCATAACCTAACCTAACCTAATGTATTCAATTTAACCAAGTTTTTTTTTCCTTCACTTTTAATGACTTTTCAAAAGAGTTATGAAGTTGCATATTGTTGGGTTGTCCGGTCCCCCTCATTTACGTACATAAAATTTATGGAAAAAACTAACCACTTTTTAATCTGCCTTTTGTATTACCGTGAACTGAAGTTTTTCACGAATGAGGAACATGTTACATTTGCTTGTAATTTTTGTTTCCAAAAACTATGTATAAAATTTCAAATATCTAATAAAAACTTTATAGAATATGATTGAACCCAATCACATTCCGTAATGTTGTTCAAAACTATCACTTAACATACATCATCATGATTGCATTTGGGCAAAATGAACTTCGTGATTCAATTATTCTGGTATCCGTTCCGATATATGATATTTATGCAATTTTTCATTGAATATAACATATTTCCTATCGTGATTATTTCCATACCGATTTCAATCACATTAGGTAGAACGGATGCATTGTGGATAATGTCAAACAAAAGTCATTTCGAAAGATAACGAATTTAGTTTTTCTAGATTATGTTTCAAGATTCTGAATAAATTACTTATTGAAACTTATATACTTCTCATCAACGTGGTGAGTGTAATTTTAGTGAAACACTGAAAATTATGGAATCTCTATCATGAATGAACCTCGGCTAAGCGTTGAACTGCCTGTGATTTCTGCGTCGTTTATTAGCAAACGTGCGAGAAAGATAAACGTTAATGGAATGCATTACAGAACGACAAATATTTTGGTAAAATGGATAATTCTTTTCTAATTCTTCCACTGAGAGCAGCTTTTAAACACATGTTAATTTCGCTCATTTTTGGTTGTTGATAGCAGTCGTTTTGATAAATTCCATTAAACAGAAATAATAAACACACAAGATATTATTTTTCTTCGGAACTAGAAAAAACATGAATTGTCAAAACTGCTATAAATTTAATGTTACAAAACTTTTTTAATAATATACAGATATAGATTTGGTTATTTTGGTTACCAAAAAAATAATAATAAGGCGTAAAAAAAGAAACTTAACCTCAATTAATAAAACCATTTCTAAATTAGATTTTACATAGATACCTGTCAATTGTAAATATGTAAACTACATACCAATATAGGTCGTAACATCTTGTACCCAAAGGATTCTAACGAGCCATTCCTAGCATTTTTGGAGTTAAAAAAGTGGATGTCATTTTGCTGTCTGATAATATTTTTTTCTATTAAACAAAAAAAAAAAAACATATTTTCAATCACACGTCGACACTGATCACTCTCCTATACGTCGCGACGGGATCACGTGATACGCACGCTATTTCGTGTGTTACCGTGGTGCTGGAAGGAGAAGGATTGCTTATCACCTGACCCGCTAAGTGTGATGGAAACATATTTTTGTTGAAAAAAAAATCATCGGACAGCAAAATGACATCTACTTCTTTACTCTAAATATGCTCTATATGGTAAAAATCCCTTGGTTACGTGCTGTTACATGCTGTATGAAAAAACAAAAATATGCAATAATGAATTACAATTGTATGTAGATATTTGTTTTGGTTGACTGTAGAACAAAGAGAAGTAGTATATGCAAAACATTAGTTCAAATGTAATTGTGCACATCGGTGAACATTCGACCTCAGTCCTCTCTTACCCCCAGTAGTCCTACGATATAGTATACCACTACAGGAGCATGAATCTCTTTAAAATGATTCTACTCCACTTGTGTTTTAAGTTTAAAATACAAATGCATTCGTTTTTCCTACTACAGTCACTATGTGGTACATAGTTGAATTAGTCAGGAGCACTTTTAACGCAGTAACAGTTTCCAACTGAGAAAAGTTTTAAACCGTTGAAGTTTTGTTGCAAGCCAAAGGAGCAAGAGCAAAGAAAAGTTGAGAAAATGCCTTTGTTATAATGCTACATTTAAAATTTTGCATTAGCGCATTTTACGTTCGCATTTTGGTTGAATCAGAAAGCAGAACAAAGTTATATACATTATTTATTTATATATTTGTTTATATAATACATGTTACATAATTGTGACATTTACATAAAGTTGATATATTAAATCACCATACTAGGCGGCTGCCTGTATCATGGTGACCAATATAGTATAGTTACATTGTATGAAATATGAAGTCTAGTGTAAACATGGAATTAGTATAAATCATGTTAAATATTGGAAAAATTATAATAAAAAGTAGAAAATAGAAAGGAGAAAGAAAGTACATTAGCATTAGATTATATAAACAGGCTTCTAATTCTATCACATTCACTCATCAAAAAGTCTCCAAGCGTCTTCATGAAAGTGTGATATTTGGTTATTGTCTTTATTTCAATTGTTAAGTTATTGAAGATTTTTGGAGCAAGAAAGTTAAACTGTGACTGGGCCATTGAGGTTTTTGTTACTGGAATTATTTAGTTGCATTGGTTGGAATATCTTGTATTATATTTTGATTCAAAAACATATTTTTTAATAAATTTAAATTTAAAATAGCAAGAAATGAATTTTACATATAGGGATTGTATATTAAGTATTTTAAAGTCTTTAAATAAGTCCTTTGTGGGATGAATGTAATGTACTTTGTAGATAGTCCGTATTATCAATTTTTGAGCCTTTACTAATGGATCTAATATAGTTTTAGAACACCCTCCCCAGACAACAATACCGTAAGAAATAATTGATTGACATAGAGAAGAGTATACTGTTTTTAATGTCTTTTTATTTAGTATATTTCGTAGTGATCTGAAGATATATGCTAGTTTCCGTATACGATTTGTTACATTAATTACATGATCTTCCCACCGAAGTTTGTTATCAATTATTACCCCTAAGTATCTAATGGAGTCTACGCGTTCCAGTGGATTGCATATGCAACTAGCGAGATCTCTGCAATAATGTATTTTTAGTGAATGATTAGATAGGTACTTCTGCAAGTTACTAAACAGGTGATCCTGGGATGCATTATAATTATAAATTTTATTATATACGAAGAAAATGCGAATTCTTTTTGTGCGCGTTTAATAATGTGATTGTCAAAAGAATTCATATTCTTATCTTTCATAGATAGCGCGCGTTTAATTATTGTACGTAAAAACGCTTTTTAGAAGTAAGACAAAACTATTCATATTCGTATTGCGTATGTACGGCGCAACAATGAATTCATCTTTATGTTAAATCATAAAAGCATTTTTTCTTTTGAAAGACTAGAATATGAATTCTAGTCTTTTGAGTATATTAATATAATGGGCTTAGAGTATCTAGCACAGTCGATATAGGTTTTATAGATAAAGTCGGTAACTTGGCATCATTCCTAAGCATGACTGCAGACAGCTAATAAACAATCAACAGTTCATAAAGACTAAGTAAGCTTAATTTATTTGACGCTAATGGGAAGTTACCGATATTATCGATAAGACCTAGGACAATGTAGATTGCTGAAGTACAAAAAACAGTTGACGTCGAATATGGTAAGATAGCTTAGTCATTGTGAACTGTTATTTATTCTTCTTCAATCTTTGCAAATTCACTTTGTGGCGTTATTTTTGATTAAATGAAAAAAAAATTCTTCGCGTACACCACATATATAATCACAATTTTTATTTATTTATTTATTTACATTTGATACATTTAAAGCCAAAATAACAAATAATATTACATAATAAGAGAATATATTTAAAATGAATACAAGTGTTATTACGTTGTTTTAGGTCGATATTAGTTCCTAGCTAGGCAGATTGCCTGTTCTAAGGAACCAAAGTGTGTAAAGTGCCAAATCCAATTTAAATTATTATATATTTTTTTTAATTAATACCTATGTACTAAGTTTTTACTAAATGTGCCATTCATAGGTAACCATGTATCGTTTTAAGTCACATTATGTAATAGTTTTTCAGACTCCTCCCTACCCAAGCCAATCAACCATTTAGTTATTATTGAACCAATGCAGGACATTTTGCAATTTTTAATATTTAAGTCTGGGGGGATTTTATTGTATAATTTCGGTCCCAGATACGCATACGTCTTTTGATACTTTGCCGTATTGCTCCCTGGGACGAAGAGATCCTTTCTGTTGTGACTTCTTGTATTGTATTTGTGATCAATTTTATTAAAATTTTCTATATTTTTATGTACATGGATAATAATCTTTTTTATGAAGTTTTGACGAACATCAAGAACGTTAAATTTTTTGTAGAGTTTGTCGCTTGAGAACCTGTAGGGTTTACGCATAATGACTCTAATTATGGATTTCTGGGCCTTTACAAGCGGATCTAAAATCGGGTCATTATCGTCCATTGCCCATGGGGTGGAGAGGTGAGCCAATCGGATGTCTTAATCTAGTTCAGTATGCTGAATTACAATGATGTTGGTTGACTCACACGTCCTGCGCCAGAAGCTGGCTAGTCGATGGCGAAATAAGGCAGCAATGAAGTGCACCCTCCCTTCGGTGAACATCGTGGAGGCACTGCAGAACCTTGGAAGATGCAGAAGTTGCCTGTATGTATTCTTGTAGCACACCCTCAGCTTGTCCCATTGTGCTCCTGGGCATTGTGTCCACAGCTCTGATGAGTAAAGGTCAGTGCACTATGTCAAAAAGCAATTTCCTGACATTGTCGTTACAGTGGCAGAACTTCCTTGAGATCATTCTATATCTTTCATATCTTCTGAAAGAATATTTAAAAAAAAATATTTATTAAGTTAGTTTATGAAGATTGAACAAAAATTTAAATTGAGATTGGACAATTAAGCACTCAGGCGACGAATTATCTACATGTTTCGAAACCAAAGGTCTGTTTCGCACAGGTATATCCTAGTGAGACCAGCGTTGAAAAACCGCATGGAAAAAAACTTTCCTTAGATAAATAAATAAAAATTTTAAAAAGGTTTCGAAACATGTGGATAATTGTATACTATACGGGTTGTATACTATAATTGTAAAAGCTACTGACGTAGCTTCTTCTTTCTAAATAATATATATTTTTTTAAATTTCAATTTCGTGAAATTTTCGGTGTAGAAAAGTGTATTCTCCATAAACCCCTTTTCGAGCAATTTCTGTAGGTAAATTTGAGCGTTGTCTCATTCGCACATTTCGCATTCGCGTGTATTGTAATTGTACGTGAGCTTATTGTGAGCGGGACAGAATGACAGACGCGGGTGTTCCGCGTGTCGTTTAAAGTCTAGCCTCTTAAATACATGAATATCTATATAAAAAAAGAGTGTAGGTAAGTTTGAAAGCTTTTGTAATAAATAATGTCCCAAGACGAAGGGTATTATTTTTAGTTCTATTATCCAGTTAGTTATTTGTATCAGCATATTAGATCTAGTTTCTCCCATGTATCGTGAAGCTGGTTGTTGCTGGCAGTGGTCCGGCGTGTGCTCATATATTATACGAAGCCTGGGCAATTTATCATTTCCTCCGGAGCCTGTAATAATACATTCTATCCCCACTCTCTACCTCAACTGGTACACACTACACACTGCACATACTCGGTAATGCGATTTATTATATTTGCATGGAACCTGATTTACATCTGGTCGTGTTGCCTATTCAAAATTAGTTGCAGCTTTCTATTCAGATGGTGAAATGATACGCATTCCTAAGGTGTTTGCTGACATTTCGTGGCAGGCCGAATTAACTGCGATGCATTTTGATATTGTTAAACTTTAAGGCTGAAAGAAGTTGTACACAGAAGCTTAAAATGCTTATTATTATCTTTAAAAGCTCCTGAAATCACCATTATTACAATAATTGTAAATAAGAATCTACATACTGCCGAATGAAAAAAGATATTGGCAGTTTATCTCTTTCTAAAATTCATAGCAATATTTACCAATCTATCCACAATTTTAATTTGGTTATTGTAGATAAAAAAAAAAGTCATTGCCGAGGATGTCAAACAATGTTATCTACAACAAAAAAAACACTTAATTTATTATAGGATTTAAAGTCAAATAACATTATCTACAATAAACCATACCAATAAATCGAAGCTTTAAAGACAAATAATGTTAACTAAATAACTCAGGTACGGGACATACGTCATTCCTATGTCTACCTACGTTAAATTGTCGTGAAAACAAGCTTATGTGCCCAAGCGGTTAACAGATATACCGATAAATTGCATCGGCATATTTTTTATAGATGACGTTATTTGTTTTGTAATTATTGGTTGGTTTTTTTACACTTTCTTAGAACGGGGTACCCCAGTAAAGACACATTTTATAAAAAAATCTGTTGAAAAAATTATAATAAATAAAATAAACATTTTATTCACTTGAACTTTTTGTATAGAAAACGTTGTTTGACTTTAAGCCTTCGAATCATGTGTATGTTTTTTGGAGAAAAGACCAGTTAATTGACTTCAAGACCTAGAATTATTTGTCTGTGTTTGTAGATAACGTTATTTGACTTATTTGTATTTTTTTTCGTAGATAAATTTGTTTGACTTCAAGTTCCCGAATTATAAACATTTTTGTTGAAAATCAAATCGAAAAGAGATATACTGATTTTAACTGCAGAATACCACTTTTTTAAGCAAATCACGCACAAATCAATTATTTAATTTACGTACCTATTCAGTAAAATAATATCCTAAAATATTTCATAGTATGTAGAAACAGGAAGGTACACACCAACCTACTTATATAATTGTATTAAATTTCGCTTGTGTCATGAACAATATCATTTCAGCATTAACTCTACACAATAAGCTTATCACAATACCAGAAACTAATACACTATTCAATATTCAATTTGAGTGAATATACTCTTGGCTCCATCGACACCGAGTCACTTGAACCGTAATAACAGTCGCAGCAGCGCTTGTACTCCTGGCAGTGTTATAATTATAACAAAACAGGAGTAAGTCTAAAGTCATGTAGTGTCAGGGGGGAGGGTTAACGCACCCACCCGCGGCAAGGCGACTTATTGTTCGAGGGCAAGGCATAAAGCTGGCATCTACTCGGCAGGCCTCACTCTGTACTTACTCTGTAAGGTACCTACTTACAGTGTACTAACAGTGTACTTACTTCGTACGGTAGCACTGAATACCAAGTTAATACACACTAGAAATGCCTTCCATTTATATTTGAATTTAAATCAATGTCGTTACAAACTTAGGCGCTCCGTTGACGAGGCAACTGAAACTAAACTTCTATGTCTTGATTGGTCAAAAAGCTTGTTTAACCATAGAGGGAGATCAGCTGGCAACTAGCAACGGCCTGCCACGGCAATCAGCAGTGCGAGTTGCGAGTCACCGCTAGCGTTACCATTGGCAACGGGTTTTTGAGTGATTGTATAGTGTGCGGGCCATCACATTGTCATACAAACATAGTTGCCAGTTGACAGTTTTCAGTTGCCTCAGTAAGCGGATCGCCTTAGTGCCTCCGCTGACTAGGCAACTGAAAAAAAAACAGTTTGTAACTAAACTCGCTATCCTGTGTATGTCAATGTGATGGCCTGCACACTACACAATTTCTCAAAAACCCGTTGTCAATGGTGACGCAAGCAGTGACTCGCGACTATGGTTAAACAAGATGAGATAATTATTGAAATCGTAAAATTGAGAAGGAAGTTTGGTTGGAAACCATAGCAACCAGCAAGTTATAGTTTGGTTTCAGTTTCTTCAGTGAGGGGATCGCCTTAAGATAACTCAATACCTACTCTAAATTAAAGCCAAAATCTGAATTAAATGAAGAAGGCGTGTACAAAAATATTCGGCGCGTGGCCCAGTGTATTGAACAGACTCACGGTCGAATTTGGCGGTTCCACTACAACTCAACAAAGGTGCATTTCAACAACCCTTTTAAAAATCATAAAAGTTCATTAAAAGTTCACAAAAAACATTCTGATTCTAGCCCATTTATTATCTTTCTTATGCTAGGGCCGCACCTGCGTGTATCGTCACGAAGCTTCGTGCTATGACGAGATACGCGCAAATGTGACCAGCCATTATTGGACATCGCATCGTCGCGAACATTCGGGCTGCGTGTGCGTTATCGCGCGGGAGGCGACAAGTCAAAGGGTTTTAGCGCGCTAACATGTCGTGCGGCGCGGTCCGACTAGATTTGTTCATTTCCAAGAAAAGAAAGTCATTGTCCATAGTTAAACGTCTGGAAATAATTTCGGCCGTCTTGGATTAATGCACGATAGTTCGTACAAATTAAAGAAGTTGCTAATGTGACCACAGTCTTTATCACGATAATTTTTTAGTGTCAAAACGTACGAAGCATCGGCACGCATTACTTCGGGACGATAGGCGCAGATGCGTCCGAAGCATTACACTTGCGTGACATCGTATATTGCCATCCCTTTTGAATTTCATATTAATGATGAAACGCCGTTCTGTATTTGAAAGTTAAGGCCCGATTGGACAGAGGTTCAGTGGGCATCGCGTTTGGGTCCCACCCAGGCGTTCCGTGTTCGATTCCTCGGCTGGCTAAGTCCTCCACCACAACACAAGCAACATCTTCCGCTTAGTGTGGTGGTAGTAGGAGATTTTCAAATGTTGTTGG
This sequence comes from Limnephilus auricula, assembly GCA_951813805.1. NCBI lineage: Eukaryota > Metazoa > Arthropoda > Insecta > Trichoptera > Limnephilidae > Limnephilus > Limnephilus auricula. Next base: position 9,356,063 of record OX638388.1, on the reverse strand, counting down.
GTTATTCGTAACCCGGGAATGTTTGTCTTTCTTTTTAAAAAAAAAAAAAAAAAAAAAAAAAAAAAAAAAAAAAAAAAAATTTTAAATCACAACCCACGCCCACACAGTGTTTCTTTTGTTATTCTTTATTCTATGTAACTAGCGTTATGCTTCTGCATATTATCTACAATTGTAACTTATAACAAAGTAGGCTCAAAACTATTTGTGGGTCTGTTTTTCAATGGTGAGCCACGCCCAGTACCTTTTATATAATACCAATATTTTATCTTGTCGTTTTAGGTGCCGACCGACCAGATTTCATGAATTTGCAATAATTTCAGGTCTGGCCACTTGTGTTTTATATTTTTTATTTTAGCGACGATATAAAATAATTGTACGTATAAAGTATAATGGTGAATGTAAATCTCTAATTGGCCGTTTGCCCTACGGTGGCCACCAGTGAAAATATTTTTTTTTTTTTTTTAGCATTATTTGTTAACGAGTTTCTATTACAAAATTATATTATTAGTAACAACAGTTGTATAAACAATCAAAATCTGAAAGAATTGTTACTGTAAACTTATAAAATGCGACACAAAAAGATTCTGAAGTGACGTGCCAGAACATCACCTGACCGACAGAACCTGGCCATCCAAAGGTTGCCTAGATATTGTATTTCTTAGTCCTCCTCACTAGGAGTCCTGTGCGAGGCGGACTAACGTTGTTTAATTACCGTTTATTGGTCTTCTACGAGTATGTAGTTTTTAGTGTCTTTACTAGGATTTTTTCATTGACCTCTTTCAGCCATACATTAATTTTTGATTTGTACTCATTATTTTTTTTTAATTAGTTTTTTGTCTTGGGGAAAGATGTTGTGGAGTTTTTTTGCAAAGTAATGTAGTTTCTTTGTCTAAATGTGCTTTTATAACCTGGAATGTTTTTCTTATGTCATTTTGGTACGATCTGGTGTGATGGTTGCACGGTTTAGTAGAGGATTCAGAATTTTTGAATAGCTCAATAATGTACAAAGATGGTATGTACATTCTTATGTATAAAGATATGGTCCTATTGACTTAAGACGATAGACTTCGCTTTTCGGCCCATACAAAAAGGACGCCCGGGAAAAAACACTTTTCTACATCGAAAATTGCACAAAATGAATATATTTTTTTTACACTGCCTTCTAGAAAGTAAAAGCTATGTCGGTAGCTTTTTGAATTTTCGATGCGTTTCGTATTAACGTAAACATTCACTGTCAAACATATATAATTTATCAAAAAATATTATTTTAGGAAAAAGTGCTGCTAACTCAACTCTCATATAGAATTACAAAATTATGAAAACATACCGACGTAGCTTCTTCTTTTTAGAAAATATATATTTTTTAAAATTTCAATTTCGTGAAAGTTTCGGTGTAGAAAAGTGTATTCTCCATAAACCTGTTTTCAAGCGATTTCTGTAGGTAAATTTGAGAGTTTACGGCAGTCGTCTCATTCGCACATTTGACGGGTCGTGGCAAGGAGTGCATGGTCGGGGGGGTGGAGCCATCGTTTTGGATAATAGTGATGGTAAGACCATTTTACATAATAATAGTGATGGGATTGATTTTTCTTTTATTCATGAGTTCTATTTAATTTCATAATAATGTATTTTAGATAATACATTTTTTACAATAGGTAATAAATATAATATTTTTTTCATAAAACTGTTCACAATATTACTCAAATTAACACAAGCAATATCTTTCGCTTAGTGTGATGGTAGTAGGAGATTTTCAAATGTTGTTGGGTTATTCGTAACTCGAAAATGTTTGTCTTTCTTTAAAAAAAAAACTACATAAATAATGCTTAGTTAAACACAAAGAATAAATGTGAAATATTTTAAAAACAAGCTTCCTCGATCACCGAATAACATGTTCGGCGGAAACTTTTCTTTAAGTGATGGGCAACAAATTTGCAATCTTTTTAACGATTTTTTTCAAACTTTTTTGTCCTTCCTCAAACTAAAAACATTCCCACAAAAAAAATGTAGATGAAGTCAGTTATAATATTTTATTACATCTTTGAAATCTGAAATTTTTTGTTGTGTACGGTCATTTTACATCACAAAATATAAAATATATCGCATACAACAGGGATTATGTTTTCATTACTGTCGTTTTTTTTTATAAATAATATTAACTCCTTACAGGGTTTCTCACCATTCCCCTAATAGCTTATCCATACTTTAACCACTCGAGCGCTTTTTGCCTCATTATGGCACACTTTCCAAAACCTTGGATTGCTTTGTTTTTTTTTTATTTTATTAAAACGACTATATAATATAATGTACATTCAAAATATAACAAAATAAATATTCTCTAGATTATTTAAAATGTTTTAAGGTTAAAGATTTAATTATATGTTTTTATAAATCCTACAAATATGTGATAATAAACAAAAGATAGGGGAATTCATTGGCTACATAGAAGGCAATTCAAACACCAGTTACCTTTATTGTGATATATTTAAATACCTGTTATTAACTACATATACCTTTTATAAGATTACTTTTTCAATAACTTTGATAAACAAACAACAGTCATATTCATGCAAGTTATCTTATTTTATTCTTTTTTTTTTCTTTTTCCAGTTTTTATTAATACAAAATATGTATGTAAGACCATAATTTGCAATGCAAACAGCAATTAGCTATTTTGTTTTAATCCTTTGTTTTTAAGTAGATAAAACTTTTATTATTTTTTATTTTATTTTATTTTATTTTATATTTTTTAAATTTTTTTATTATTTAAATAATTTTGTTAAAAAAACAACGGTTATCTTCATATTTTAATTGGTTATTTGTTTAATTTTATTCTTTCTCTTCTCTTTTTGTTTTCTTCTTCTTATTTTATCCAACACATTTATATAGGACTTTTTATTATTATTATTATTATATTATATAAGTATCTGTGTTCCATATATCATCCTAATTTGACTGCCCTAAAACGGGATTCTTCCTAGTTGGGTAGCCAAAACATTCAATAAATAATGTATATGTATAAAAAAGTAAATAAATAAAAAAATAAAAAAAATAAAAATCAGTTTGTATGTCTCCATATTCAAATTCGGAGGTATGATTTTTTTATGTGGGCGGAAAAATTTCCCTTAGCAATCCGATAAAAAATATTTTAATTGCACTGTTCCTCCAGTGGATAAGGGATTTTATTAAAAATAAAATACTTGCAATAGTTAGAAAACTCGGCCCACTTATCCAACATATATAGCCAATATTCATAGGTTCGAGTACCGAACAATAAACTTCAACTTAATAAATAAATATACCGTCAATCGTAAATCGAAAACAAACTTAATTTAATGTTACATAAATAGTGCTTTCTGTGAAAAAAAAACAGACGAACTTTCAATTTTTTTTTTCTCCAAATAATTTACAAATTTGTTAATTATAAAAGGCAACAAACTAAAACAACTTATGACTAACAATAATTCTAAATTGATTCCACATTAATAATAAAAAATATATAATCTCATAAGTTGAAAACATTACATATATTTGCTTTGTATAAGTATATTATCTATTTTAATAAAAAGACAAATAACTTTTTTTACATCCCTTTTACTTATATACAATCAACATGTTTCGTGAACGATATTCACATCATCAAGATTAAATGTTCACTAAAGTAAAAAATTAAATATATAACAAATTTTTTACATCCCTTTTACTTATACAGGGTGTTAAGGTACCTACTTGAGTTACTTTAACCAGTGATTCCTGACATTATTTGAAGTAAAAAATGTAAATGAAATTTTGGTCTCCGGTGACATTTTTGATGTTTTTTTTTTTTTTTTTTCTACAAAAACATAAATAATGGTAGGTGTTGCGTAGTTGAGGGCGGGGTAAGTGGTGGGGCGGTAACTCGGCTGAGTGACCAATAAGGTCATGTGAAAAAAAAAAATTTGTTTGATTTTGAAGAAAAAAAATTTTGAAAAAAAAAAATTTTACATAAAAAAAGTCACCGGAGACCAAAATTTCATTTACATTTTTTACTCCAAATAATGTCAGGAATCACTGGTTAAAGTAACTCAAGTACGTACCTTAACACCCTGTATACAATCATCATGTTTCGTGAACGATATTCACATCATCATGATTAAATGTTCACTAAAGTAAAAAATTAAATATATAACAAATTTGAGAGGAAGTTGTAGAAGGAAGGGGAAGGGGTAAGGTGGGGAAATTTAGTAATTAGGAATTTCAAAGTCATTTGAAGGGAAAGACCGGTTAAGTGGGAAAAGGTTCAAAAGAGGGTTTATAAAAATTTGCTGCTTATTCATTATGTCTGCTTTATTATTAACATTTTTTCTTATTTCTAAAATCTCAAAATTATTAATCTGCGATGTCTTATAACCCTTATGTAGTATTTTAAGTACTAAGTTTTTGTCAAAATTATGATCATTTTTCAATAAATGATCTGCGAACTCAGATTCATTATTGGCATTTAATGCTCTGAGATGATCTTTAACCCTTACCTCAATATTATCTATTTCACAGTACCTACACCCGAGTCATTATCATTAAATTACCCCAGTTTCATAGCATAAAAAGACAAGTACTCTGCTAACAATTTGTCTTATTAACGTCCCATAAAATGTAAATGTGAATCATCTTAGTCAATATTGAACATGAAAACTGGTTTGTAAATCCATGAGCAGCTCCATTAAGTGGTAGAATGGAGCCGGGAAGTTTATGACACTGTGAAGCCATCACGAGAGACACAATACTTACATCTTACATCACACTTTGGTCTTTCTCTGGTGAGTTGATCACTTGCTTCGGTACTCGGTCTGGTTTCTGAGCTTCTTGGTGTATTGATATAAAGACAACTAGCTTCGGATTAGTTACGAATATTTAACTAATTAACTTCACCCTAATTTATCAATTAATTATGTGTTTACTTAACTAATAGGCACTGGGGAACATAGCATACTTTTAACATTATTTCGTGAGTTTTGTTTTTAAATGGACGTAACAAAATTACAGGGGTATACATTTCACTCTGGCAGAATTAAATAGGGATGACATTACACATGGCGAGTATAACACCTACGTATTACGCATGTTAAAAACTTTATTTTAGAGTTTTGAGGGTGCGCTAAATAAATTTCACATGGAAAAAATCAAGTAAAAATGGAATTTAAATCCTAATATTATTATTTTAAATATCTGCAAAGCAATAAATATTTTAACGATATTCATTACTACCTTTGATTAAATAATTCGTATAATGGGAAAAAAAAGGTTTCTTGGAGTTTGGAATCTGTTAATATAGTCAAATTGCAAACTCACTTGTAGGATTAACTTACATATGTATTTTAAATCAATTTATTTAAATAAATTGTCTTAATAAAGATCCCACATCATTTCAATTTTCTTTAAAATTGTACAAAATAACAAAATCATTTTTTTCATATTTCTTGAAAACCGAGTACCTAATCTTAAAATATAATAATGAATGTTTCTTTGTTTGTCCCTTATACGCAATCTTTGGTGATTTGTCTTGTACATGCCCGTGAAGGTTCCTATATATAATGTATATGAGCTCTAGCGTTATGAAATTATTTCCTATACCATTCATCCGATTGCTATGAAACTTAGGTGATACGTTATGCACACAACCGCAAATGTTTCTACACCTAATAGTGCGCTCTGGAATCATGAAATTTTTGTAAAAAATTTACAATAAGTATGTATTTATTATAAAAATGTATGTATTTCATATAGTTTAGCGGCACGGAAGGAAGGGGAGGTGAAATTCGAGAGGGGAAAGGGAAACGAAGGAAGGGGGTTTCTTTGAGTGGCATTGCAAAGCATGCCGGGTACTCGTTAGTTACTTATAAAATCAATTTTCTCTAAGACAAGAAATCAAAGATTAGCCTAAAATTACAAAAACCTTACCTTCAAAAATTATCTTTTGTTATGCATTATAAATGAGGTAGGTACCAAATTGCACTAGATTATAAAGAAGCTATACGAAAGTAGTTTACCAACGGTGGGTTATTAGTGGGTACATAATATTATTGGATCTAGTCCTTATTATTCATAGCAGTCAAACAAAATACGAATAGGTAATCGTTTACTGGGGCACATAAATACTTGATCCGAGTTGGTATTTAATTATGCACACGCACACAATTTTGAATATTAATTGAACCTAATCGAAAATGGTTGCACATAATTATTATTTATAACCTGTTGTTTTGCATACTAAATTAAATAAGCGAGATTGTTATTTGTAAGTGTTAGCAAAGAATGTCCGTGATTTATCTATATTTAACATAGTTTAACTTCGAATACTGTAAGGATAGTGGATATTGGTGATTTTCTTTGTATATTTTAATTTATGGAGTTTACCAGCAGTACCCCGACTTAGTAAGTATGTATGTAATTTTCTCTTATTTAATAGATAAAATCATAACATTTATAAGTAGGTAAGTACTCAAAAATATTTCATAAAACTTTTTCATTACATTTTCAAAAGTACACAAATAATTATGTTCTTTTTTCATTACATTTTTCATAACATACCTACGTGAAAAGTTATGTAGATATTTATGTATCACCTAATGATAAACATAAATAAATGCAACACAAATTCTAAAATTACCTCACTACATTGCACAGATATCTTCATATGCTTCAGCTAGGATATCGCAACTTAAGGTGGCGTATCATAAACATGATCTAATTTAAATAGAATGGAGCATTATTCACATGGTGAACATTCAGAGTAGAGCCTTGCCGATTTCTTCCATAAACTTCACCTGGCGAGGGGTTCGCCACACATAATACACTAAATCTCTCACCCCTCCACTTATTAACTTCTACTTGGTACCGCACCTTCAAATCACGTGATTTTAAATACGGCACAAATATAATAACACCAAAATATTGTTGGAATCATTTTTACAGTAATTACTTAAACTAGGAAAAGACAAATACGTAAGGGTTAATCGAACGAGAGAGCATCTAAATTGGATTCCAATAAAAAAGAGACTGTTATTTAATGTGTTAATTTTTGTCCCTAAAGTCATGAACAACCAAATGCCAAAATATTTTAAGAATGAAATTGTTTTTAATAGAGTTGTATCTACATAATTACGAAACCAGAGGTGTAAATAGAATTAGATTGTCACAGATGAAGAAATCCAAATCACAGAACTGCCTAATGTTCAGACGACTAAAGATGTATGATGAAATGCCTCAAAGTCTGAAGAATGAAGGAATAATTAATGTATTCAAAAAGAAATGTTATGTATTTTGTAAAAATATTTAAAGTTGCAAAATGAAATATTATATTGTTTATATTAGTTTATATTCATGTTGTATAAACTATCTCAATAAATAATAAAAAAAAAGAATTTCGATTCCAACTGAATTAAAAAAAAAAATTACTTAGGTTATTCGACGGCCTTTGTGTGGAGTAAGGCCCTCAACTAGCTATCTATCTAAATAACTTCCGATGGTCGCGGGTTAAAATTACGGCGTGAGCAAATAAATTTTATTTGATAAATTTTTGTTATTTCGAAAGTAATTAATTAAAAATAATATACAGGTTGTTAAGGGACGTGCTGGACATACTTTAAGCATTTATTTGAAGTAAAAAAAAATGTAAAAGAAATTTTGGTTTCCGGTGACCGTTCTGGTATTTTGGAGCTCCAGACCAGAGGTGGCAACCAAATTGAACAGTGGGTGAACTTACTATTTATACAAGGACAGCAGTTTTGTATACTGTGGTCACCTAACACAACTAGATCAAATTAAAGCAACGTTTCAATTATGAATAATGGAAGATAGGTACTGAAAATATCTTCCATAATACAAGGTGTACTATGGAAGTACTTGACTTACTTTAACCTGTTATTCCTGACATTATTTGGAGTAAAAAATGTAAATAAAATTTTGATCTCCGGTGACTTTTAAGATGACTTTTTTTCTTCAAATTTTTTTTCTTCAAAATCAAACAATTTATTTTTCTTCCGTATGTCGTCACTGGTCATTCAGCTGAGTAACCGCTCAACCTCATACCCCGCCCAAAGTGTCCAACATCTACTATTTTTTTAAGTTTTTGTAGAAAAAAAAACATAAAAAATTTCACCGCAGGCCAAAATTTCATTTATATTTTTTACTGCAAATAATGTCAGGAATCACAGATTAAAGTACGTCAAGTACGTATACCCTATATATCACCTGTAACAGATAAACAAGTGACCACTCTGCCACGAAAGTATGTAAAACATGTTTCTTTTACAGTTGTTAACATTACAAGAGAGTAGAAATTTGCAGTTTAAATTGTGGTATTATTATTTTTGATTAATGAATTATTTTGGGTTATAGATGCTACTTCAAAAAAATTTAACCGCAAACTTGCTTAAATGCATTACTTTCCCAACTCCTGTAATTTCAGGAAACTTGGGCTACTTTACCATTTTTTCACACAAATGCGCAATAATTTATCGTGTAAGTACATCATTTCATTTGTTGTTGCCACTAAGTCCAAGTCTTGGAGAATCATTGGCCTGTACCTCCAGTTTGACGTCAGGCCACCGTGCACAATTAGAATAACGCCATCTTTTGATCTCCAAATACCAGAACGACATTATAATTAGATGTAACCTCCTCTTTTAACGTTGCATCAGAATGTTGATTTGCAAGAGAACGATTGGGAATCAAGACTTTATAATATATTTTTTAAGTAATGTTGCTTTAAATTTGGATTTCAACTAAAACTTGCACAAGGGTTATCTACCTTACAATTGGAAACTTGCCTATGCCCTTGCGATGTTTCATTTGGTGTACTAAAATATCATGGTTTTCACGATTTTTTTGTTTTAAAATTCGTTGATTGAAAAATGCTTCGCGGAGATTGAATTACTTATAGAAAAATATTTTTTCTGATCTAAAACAATGATTTATCTTTCGGTTACTTCTGTTTTTCTCTACCTTGTTATCATTTTGAAAAGTATAAGTTAGGTTAAGTCAGTATTCAGAATGATATTACCACCTGTAGACCTGTCACCCGACAATAATTTTTATCTGTTTTTAATTTATTTTTTCAACAGGAGGAAAAATCAGGAGGAGAAAGAGATTAACTTCTGGAAAGGTAAAATATATAAGGATTGGCTAGGAATCTGGGGATCAGTGTGTCCAGGAGTGACGGACGTATGAATCCATCCCTTGCACTGCTGTGCAAGGTGCTGTTCCGAGAGAGTCCTGCTGGAGACTGCCCGGCCTGCCATGCAGTTGGTGGGCAGACGCTTCTGCTGCCAAGACCCGGACAAACCTCACCTCATGAACACGTGCACCCCTTGGGGTTACATGTAGCAGAGGCGTTGGTTATCCAATAAATGATTCCGGGTCGGCGGTACCCATAACTTCCTCCCATATTGAACCTGACTTAACCGTATCAAAATTAGAATTTTAATTAACAAACAACCATTAATGTTAATTATGATAATTTTGCAAAATGTTTTGTTTGTTATTCAACTATAATTTCTTCAAATCGTTGTTTTCACCGTTTGTCCACCTGAACCTAACCAGTCGAGATTTTGTTTCTCGTATTAAAGTACTAAGTACTGGGTATCTATGCAACAAGAAACAATGCAAGTGACATTTTGTCAAACACGCTAATGCACTACGTGCACATTGTTTAACATAACGAACTGGTTTTAATTGACATAGTGTCCTTGTCCGGACACGAACTGTGTGTCTTAACTCTGAGGCTCGCTAGAACTCTCTAAACCGGTGTTTGCCAAACTTTTGTGCCACATGAGGCCCATGACTGCTATGACACATGCATCAGTGGGAGGAAAAGTCATTCCATCAATACGATCCAATCATAAGTTAAAAAGTATATTAGTAGTGCTGAAATATAAAAAAATGTTTTAATTAATGAAGATAATATTCGTGAAACTCAATCGATAATCTAAAAAAAAAAACCTGATAGGTCTCTTGAGATTAACACTGTTTATTTAGAGTAATTTAGATACAGTTTGCACACAGAGGACATAATAGCGAACACGTGTTATTTTGATCAATTCGACGGGTTCGAGTTTTGACGTTTATTTTAATAAAAAAATACTAGCGTTAAAAATCACGAGATATTTAGTTATCCATTATGAAAGGGACAATTTTTTTTTGGTTTTTATTAAATTATAATGATGCCCACTCAACCACCGATCGGTGTTTGGGTCTCACCCAGGCCTTCCGTGTTTGATTCCTCGGTTGGCTAAGTCCTCCATCACAACACAAGCAACATCTTCCGCTTAGTGTGGTGGTAGTAGGAGATTTTCAAAATGTTATTCGTAAACCGGGAATGTTTGTCTCTCTTTAAAAAAATAAAATTATTGATACAGTTTACCTACTTTATCGCTTACAATAACTTTTCATGCAATCAGATCCAATTTTGAATATGCGTTTTAAATTCAAAGCAAAACCGCGTTGTAGAGTTCATTGAACCGGAGATGCAGACACACAACCGAAATTAGTATTTTTGATGATGAGAAACCCTAGTCTTCAACAGATCGAAACTAGACTAATGCAACATTTCAAAAAATATATTAGACTTTATTGCGCGACCAGACAACTCAACAAAGTTTCATAACTCCATTGAAGTCAAGAAAAAAAACTTAGATATATACTTTACGTTAGGATAGGCTAATTTTTTAACTCTTAATAACTCTCAATAACTCTTAATAAGGATATTGAAAGAAGGGTAAATGCAGGTAACTCCATTAATGGAGGACTAAACCCCGAAAAAGCTGTCCTCAGAAGTGAAGCTAGCAGTCCTCAATGGAGTACTGACGTACCTACCCTGATGTATGGCAGTGAAGCATGGAACTAGCAGAGAAAGGATGAAAGTAGACTGAATGCTGTAGAAATGAGATCCCTGAGTGTGGTGAAACCATGTATGATCGTGTGAGGAATGTGGAGATCTGAAAAGAATGCAAGGCTGATGTGAGCGTAATAAGTAAGATTAAGAAAGGGACGCTTAGATGGTTTGGGCATGTATGAACGAAGAAAGGAGTATAAGGAGAATATATGACGCGAATGTGAATGGTAGAAGAAGCCGAGGACGCCCAAGGAAGACGTGGCACGATCAAGTGAATCGTATTAAAAGAGTCAGAATAAAAGAAGGGCATGTATGAGAAGATGCATGAATGTGAATGAGGCAAGGAGTGTGTGCCAAGACCGAGTTGTTTTGCGGTCCGTCCTCTCTGCCTACCCCTGCGGCAAAACGTCGTGATGGTTAGTTAGTTAGTCAGTTAATAACTTTCCAAAGGGGTAATGAAGTGCTACTTTGTTGAGTTTAGTTTAGTCAAAGAACCATTTTTTGTATGCTGCGGCACATAGTTTGACAGACACTGTCATCAGCCTATAATATACTGGGTCGTAGAGTACTGGGCCACCGCTGACAATGCTATCATAACTTTGAATTATTTCCTTAAAGTAAACAGTACAATCACGACGCACTATTTTATGGAAAGTATTCAGAGAATTCCATTTGCGTTTTGCTAAAGTTTCCTGCGTTGATTCGCATGACTATTGCTAGGGCGTATTAGTATATTAATTAGCATTTCATTATTTATGATTGCAAACATTTCTCAATAGAGGCACAGAAATAAATAAATAATTTATTAATTTATATTGTACGCCTATACGGGCTTTTACAAACACGTTGACGCTGGAGAGGAAAATGGCTAATTTGCCATACAGCTGTGACATTAAAGATGCATCTACATATTTATTTATTTTATAGAAACAAACAGTACATTGATTACAGTGTGATGACTGATGACAGAGTTTACAGATTTTAAATAATATTTCATGGTGGGTACCTTTGCTATGTTTTTTTGTAATGTCTCGAGTAGAATGTATAATTAGTAACTACCGGGTGATGTGCGTAGTGTGTGAATGTGTATGTATGTGTGAAAAGTGGTGATCTGTGAAGGGATATGAATGCGCATTAAACAGTTATATCATTGACATGATGCTCTTTTTAAATTTGGGTAGTGAATCGGAGAAAATGTCAATATTAGAGTTTATGCAAACATTATTGAATGTATGAAGAGCACGGTTAATTGGCGAATTAGTTGCTGCATTTTTTTTGTAATTTAGAATGTGGAATAGTGCTGTATGGCGTGTACGTCTTACAGGTATATTAAAGTTAATTAAGGATAGAAGTTCAGTACAGTCGTTATTGTTATTTAAAATTCTGTGTATAAATGTTAAATCAGCCAGTGTATAAATGTAAATTCAAAGTTATTGTTGAATTTGAAGGAAAGATATTTTATAAATTTGTTTTGAATATGTTCTATGCTATCTATGTATATTTTGTACCGTGGGTTCCATATTGGCGATGCGTATTCCAGTGTACTTCTGACTAATGCAATATATAGCATTATTATTGTCTACGGGCTACTGAAAACTTTACTTATACGAAGAACAAAACTATTATAAATATATATATATATATATTGTTTATTTGTGCTCGTGTTCATTATATCAAGTTTTATAGAGTTTTCCCCAAGTTCTGGAAAACTCTAAAAAACTTGATTTATTAAACACAAGCACTAACAAACAATATAACTTATTGTGTAGGTTCATCTTTAATGTCACAGCTGCATGGCACTTTAGCCATTTTTCCTTTTCTGTGTCGATGTGATTATACATAATAATTTTGTGAAACATTAATCATCAAGTAAAATATGCCAGTTAAAATGTATATAGAGCCCGTGCAGAAGAATAGTATTATGCTAATATTGATTATTATTGTTGAGGTATGTTATTATAGCCTTCTTATAACTATAATTGGTACAGTTGAACTATTAACACTACTACTACTAATATTAAAATAAATTTTAAGTTTCATTCATTGAAATTGTTTTTAGTTTATCTAGCTTAAACTGTTATTGTATAGTTAAAGTTCAGCGGTCATAAAATTTGCGCGGCATTTCACATGTTTGGAATTTTTAATGACTACAGAACTATTTTCGGCTAATAATATCAAATCCATCATGAACTGTGGAGCATTGTAAATGAGCCAAGACACCTTTTGACTAATTTGGTCGAAAAAGACTCCACATTGCTTGTTTAATATTTTTCAACTGGTTCAATAAGAAAACTCAGGTTCTCTCGTTAGTCGGTAGTTACCTGCTAGTTTTTATTTTTTTCAAAAAGAATTTAAGAAAACAATTGTAAGTACAGTGCTACTGAAACGTACAAGTTGGCGAAGTAGGAGGGAGCTGACAGCCGTTATGTCACAGCTGACGTCTGTGACATAACGGCAGTTGGTGTGGTTGCCAATTTAAAATATAAAGATATTGCATTAGTTCATGTTTACGCCACCGCCAACTTATACTTGTAACATGGTAAAACAACAACAACAAAAAACAACATAATAAATAACAATGCATATAATATGTTTGTTACATACTAGTATATTTTATGGATTTCATTTGATGTAACGTACACATTTGGAACATTTTCAATTTTTTTTATTTTCAAATTTCCCTATAATTCTAACATACTTAAAGCACGTTGTGACTTTCAAACAATATGATAAGAAATAAACAATCTCCAGTATCTCCACATAGGATTTATTACTCAGCTCTGTCCCGCAATATTGTCAACGTTCCTGGCCGCAATATATCTACTTATTTATCTTACAATTTCCTCGCGACATTACTGTCATTACTAAACCATTCTCTCATATCTATGTTATAGAAGTTATTGTTGTACAACAAAATATTCCGCCTGATATATTTTGGAGATATATGTATAGATATCAAATTTATAGCGTAAGGGCGATCCAACCTTGAATGAGCAATTTTATATAATAGAAGGAGATCAAATATTTTTCGCCTTTAAGATTATTTCCATAAGTTAATTTTACTGTGTAAATTGACATAATTGATTTCAATAATAGGAATGTCAATTTTAAAATTTAAAAAACGTTAAAATTTATTTTTTGTATTTCTTGGGCATTAACTATGTAACAATTTCTAGACATTTTGTTTTGAAGAGTTTTAATTTTCAATGTACTATCGTTACTTAAATTTAAGTAACAATAGTACATTGAAAATTAAAACTCTTCAAAACAAAATGTTAAAATTTATGTTGAATTTTTTCAGTTTCTAAACAGTGAGAGTTGAAATGAGGACACCAAATGCTTGAATTGTATTCAACCTGACTTCTAACCAGAGACGTGTATAGTAATTTTGTGGTTTTTATGTTATGAAAGCCTTTAATCACTTGAAATTATTAAAACTAAGCATTACAAGATGTAGGATGTCAAGAATATTATTTAAAATGCTTTGCGGGACTTAATACATTAATTAAATTATTGTTCGAAGGATTAAACATCCGCGTAAAGTACTAATTTTGTAATTTTCACATTCGTAAATTTTGGAAAGATAGGCATTCAAAAAAGTTTTAAGATTATTTAAAGAAAATCTTATTTAACATACTTACTGTTTTTGAAATTCACACAGTATTCCTCTTGCCATGGATGTTTTTATTTATCTGAGAAAAATCCAGTTATAAAAACATAAAATTGCCAAAACCTTCTCAAATAATGGAAACAGAATATCTACAAAACACACAAAATTATGTAGGTATATAAATAATACAAAGAGAGACAAAATACACGAAGAGAGGCACACTTATATAATATAACTAGCTTGTATAATTCCTATAAATTATCGACAAAAATGTCTACTTCATCACACTGTCTTATCTTATTATATTATAGATGACACAGATAAAGGGCTAAAATAGGCGTTATTATTTTTAAATGAATTCAGGTGAAGCGATTGTATGCAGGCGAATCATGCTATGGCATCATAAATAATTGATTTCTATATTGCTAAGACAATGAATTACCAATATACTACATTCTGTCTTAGAAAATTGTGAGATATTTACGTAAGAAAAAATCATTTAAATAATAAAAGATACGAACCTACTGTTATGAACAATATGAACTATTAAACTAACAACAATATTTCTATACTAAAGTTTTTTGTATCTTAAATAATATCTGCATTAGTAACTGGTAACGCCGCCATGCGCAGAGACAAGTAAGACTAACTGTAATGATATTATTCTTACACTAAAATGTTTCAAAACATTCGGTATGATACCTCACTTCCCTGCCAACAAATATTTGTATAAAATCATCACGAAATCATTAAAAAAGAAATAATTCACTATCACCAGCTGAGATCAATTGAATCCGAGCTCTGTTTTCTCACACTCTGTAATGCATCGGCGTTAAATATTGCAAATTTACCGTATGAAGATTAAGTGGATAAGTCTCATATTGAGACAATGACTTCTGATGTAATGGGCCAAGTTTATTCACACATGCAGGCAGACTGTACACATAATATTGGAGATGTGGTAGAAAAATGATCAAGGGTACAAAAAGGCTTTGAAAAACTGTAAGTAACAATCTTGACGTGCAATTCTTACAAAACTCTGTCTGTGTAGAATGGCGGATACATCGCATCGCTTTACACAAGGGCTAGTAATAAACACGATTGCACATGGTTTATTACAATTTGAAAAAATTAAACAAAAAACCTAATTTACAGAAATAATATTTCGACATGAAACAAGTCTTTAGGTGCTTATCTATGTTTTAAACATGGTTCCACGACAACTCAGCAAAGTGGCATTTCAACAACCCTTTTGAAAAACCATTAAAATGGATGAAAAAAAAATTCATGACGTATTTTTTAATTGATAAAATAATGTTTAAGACAAGATTTTTTAAGCATAGCACAAAGGGTAACAAACATTATAAGCAATAATTATTAGCCTGAAACACTCATCCATATTGAAAAGATACATGGTAGAGCTCCTGACCGGCAATCAGAGGTGTGCGGGTTCGAGTCCCATCGGCGACATGTATTTTACATTTTCAATATGGATGAGTGTTTCAGGATAATAATTAGTACTTATAATGTTAGTCATGACCTCCTCTAAATTAACCTATTTAACCAGTTTTTTTTTCGTCACTTATAATGACTTTTGAAAGGAGTGTTGAAGTTGCACATTGTTGAGTTATCCGGTCACCTTTAAACATCGATTTGTTATCTTAAAAATGTCGATATTGATCATTTGTATATTAGTTTGAATTCAGAAACGCCTGGGGTCTCAAAAGTTGCATCTTACAAATAAAACGAGAACTGCATATAAATTTAACTGCATAAAAAACAGAAAAAACACCCAAAACACGAATTTTAAATTTATGGTTTTTAATATTTTTTTCACAATAACTGTTGTCATAACACGTTATCATTAAATTTTGAGCATCCTTTATTTTTAATTCGTTGTATTTAGTTCAAAAATTTTGGTGTAGTTATTGTTTAGTATCTTGATTTTATCCAGAAAATGTGTTATTTTCACTTTTTATATTTTTAGCAAACATATCACATATTTTTTTTCATTCTTTGGACTACAAATTATTATTTTTTTAAACTTTCGGCCATTTTAGCGAGCGAATAGTGAACACCAATTTCATTTATTACGTTTACGAATAGCTACAGATCATACGCAACTTTTGAGACCCCGGGCGTTGAAAAATAAGGCAATTTTTTTCTCTCTATGGAGAGCGACGCACGCTACTGTGAAATAGGTCCTTATGCCTAGTGCCTATGCCTTATGCAATATTCTTATATTGATTAAACTACAATTAAAAAAACTCCTAGTTTATATTTTGAAAAAAAGTGGCATAGATCGCT